>OY776680.1:31800477-33000477 GCA_963675555.1 Leptura quadrifasciata | reverse complement strand
AATATTTGATGTCTAAAACCAAATTTGTACACCATACTTAAATATACTACTCGACACGCGGTTTTGGTAACCATGTTACCATCATTAGGAGATGATTAAAACTGAAAACCAGTCTTATTCGTTTCCAGATTATGTTGACATAGTTAACGAAACGCGCTTCGAGTAGTGTAGTGTTTAAATGCTTTGGGGTTTTGTAAAAGTGGTTTTCATACCATAGGTGTTGATTTGTGAAAAATAACCTTCATGCGAAAACGCCCCCACCCCACCCAGCTTAGGTTATCTTCTTAAACAGGACTTATGCCACATCTAGAAAAAAAAAACAATTTCCCGGAAGTATATTCGTCTGCAGTTTTATTTTGCAGATAAAAAAGCCAACAAAAACTATACGACCTCATTCAATAAATTTGGTTCTTCTCTGAGGGTGAAGTAGGGTTTTTAAATTTCATATATCCTCACACAATAAAAACTTACTTTATTGAAGTATTTCGGTAAATTTTGTGGCTAAGGTAACTATTGCGTTGACCTTTCTAATAGCCCCCTCCACGCGTCTTTCTTTACGCAGGTATTTGGCGTGTTTTCTTAAAAGCTCGGCTCGTGTTATTGTACTATTTCTTGCGCAAATTGAGTCACTTACCTCTACAGGTTTTTAATACGTCGGCTTGTTTGATGACACCATACCGAATGATTCAACGGCGTTAATAATGAGCTCGTAAAGCTTTTGTTGCCGTTTTTATCTGCAGAATGAAACTGCAAACAACTATGCACCTTTTTTGAATTTTGCAAATTATAATCGCAATTTTTTTTACATCTCAATTATTCTTGGTAATCTTGAACATACCACACTTTAAACATTATCTACAACAAAGTTTCATAGGCTGCAAAGCAGTAGTTTTGCATAATAAATATTTAACCCGCTCCTGTCAGATTTCATTTTGATGAAATTTCAGCTGATCTGAGAATATGATCGGGCGTATAGATTTGTTGTCCGATTAAAAAATAACTGCTGCGATCGATGTCTCGAGAAGTAGTTGGAAATTTTTGAAAATTAGGTAGTAAACTAATGTCCATGGGGACAACTCGGCTAAAATATTTTCAAGATGGTGGCACTTCCGGTTATACCGGAAGTAGATGTCAATTTGCTTATTTTAAATGGGACGCCCTATATATTATTACATTTTTTGATTGTGTGCAAAATTCTAGACAGATTTTGTGTTTCATGTCTTATACCTCTAAGTCTCTCCGTTTTTGACATGTCAATTTTTATTTCAAAAATGTCATTTGCAGGCCCTAAAATAATTATCAATTCTTCCTTTAAAGAAGGCTTTATTATCTAATTTGGGTTGGATTCTTTGTTGAAAAAAAATTACCAGGTTTCTTGATAATTTCGCAATCTCACATCATGGGGATTTGAATCACACCAAAAGTGGAAATTATGTTGTCCAAAAATCGAAATTCTTTAACGTTGTTAAAATAAATTCGCAAAAGTGAACTCTTCAAGCCAAATCGGTGCCCTTTAGGTATTGAACCATAGAAATGGAATAGGGATGGAATTTGTGTTTCAAAAGAATTCTGTGAATAGAGTTCTTGGAGATTTCTGTTTGTAAGGCCACTTATCTTAAAGATGTCATAGGATGTGCCGCAAAATATCCCAAAACAGCAATTTTGATATTTTCATCATTGACAATTGGTTTTATTTTATGAATTGTTGCCTTAACGGCGCCAAAAGTTTTGAAATTCTCCGTTATTCGTTTAATACTGTTCGGAGACGGTTTTTGTTTCTCTGGATATGTATTAGCAAATGTTTTCTTAACCGCCTTTCAAGTTACCGAAGTAACCCCCTGGAAGATCTCAAGGATCTTGTGTTAGGTAAAGAGAGACGAGGCCCTACAGTTTAATGTGGACTCCGAACCACTCTTGGGGCAATTTTTTTAATGAAAAATTGTTTCGCCTTGCGGGAATCGAGCCCACTTTGCTAGACAACTCAGTTTGCTAACCAGACGCTTTAACACACTGAGCTACCGTCCCCCCGTTACATATTCTTGATAAAACTTTGTTACATTCTCTATAGATTATAAACAAATTTAAATAATCTTCGTGCGTGTAATTTAAGCGCCCCGGCATGATAATTAATACTTGTCAAATGGTGACACATTTGTTTAGCACTCAATGCCGTCATAGCCAACTAAGAGTAATTGAAGTTAAAATCTATAGCAAAATCCCCATATAAAAATATTGAATTGGCAATATTTCGAAAACTAAACATTTTCGGAATAGACACCCATACACAAACTTACCCTTATCTTTAATGGTAAATAAGAAAAGATTATAAAATTTGGGAGTTACATTTGAAAAAATTGATTTTTGATAGTTTTCTCAATTTCATTTTTATTCTTATTTTTTTAACACTCTGTATTAATATTTATCAAAATATTATAAAAATTCTATTAAAGTAGGTCTTTTTCAAAAAAGAATCCAACTCAAATTACATAATAAAGGCTTCCTTATAGGAAGAATTGATAATTCTTTTAGGGCCTGCAAACGTATAAGACATGATACACAAAATCGACCTAGAATTTTGCATACAATCCAAAAATGTAATAATATTTAGGGTGTCCCATTTAAAATAAGCAAGTTGACATCTACTTCCGGTATAACCGAAGTGCCACCATCTTGAAAATATTTTAACCAAGTTGCCCCCATCGACATTAGTTTACCACCAAATTTTCATAATTTTCCAACTTTTCAAGGTATTGATCGCCGCAGTTCGACGTGGGACACCCTGTATATAACATAATGGGAAGAACGGTATATTTTAAAGTAATTTTTCATCAAATATTAAATCATTTAGCCAAATTAGTGTAGAATAAACAGGGAGTAGGTAAACCTCACGCATGATAAATTTGTTGTAATTTTATATGTACTGTCGTGCGCAAAAAAAATTAGACGAGTCTTATCACCTATTTTTCTAAAATCTAGTTGTGTACATCTAACTTTAATTTTTGTGATATTGTCATTGTCATTTTCGGGTACTCATTACATACATATTCAAAGAGAAAAAGTTCTCCTATTTTTTTTGCTCACGATAGTACGAACATAAAATTGTTATAATATAAATTCATCTTGCATGTG
Source organism: Leptura quadrifasciata (assembly GCA_963675555.1). Classification (NCBI taxonomy): domain Eukaryota; kingdom Metazoa; phylum Arthropoda; class Insecta; order Coleoptera; family Cerambycidae; genus Leptura; species Leptura quadrifasciata. The sequence goes on along the minus strand of OY776680.1, from coordinate 32,997,348 downwards.
GTTTGCCTATTCCCTCCTTGTTCTACGCCCATGTGGCTGAACCATATGTCTGGATATAATCGATTTGTAACTTGATTTTTAGGTTATATCTATCCATTAATACCATCGGAATTTGTGTTAGTTTATTGCATTTGCTGTAAAAAGAAACTATAATTTGTTGATGGGTGTCATTTTCATACCTCCTAGTTGCAACATTTGTTGTGTGACACATTTCTGTTTATTTATTATTTATTGTTATCGCATCTCAACTGACAGCAAAATGATTGCGCACAGTTACTTAATTTAATAACAATAACATTGTTACTTTATTTGCGACTAAAAATATTATGTTTAATAACATTGTTTGGTAACTTTCTTTGTAATCCAGGTACATTGGATCTAGTTTATTTTTATTTTTGGTGCGTTACTAAGCGAATACAATAACCTATATTAATATCATGTTATTTTTCCTTGTTGAGGATAAGTTGTTTTAATTTTTGGTTATTTAAAAATTTATTTTATTTATTTTATTTTATTTAAAATTACTATTAGTGTCAACAACTACTATTACACCTATTTAATTAGTCTATATGAATTTGATGCCATACAGGGTGGGCCAATAAAAACTCCCAAGTGAAATATTTCTGAAACTACTAGAGATATTTTAATTCTGTAAAATCCCGTTGATAGAACATATAAATAATTTTAGTTTTGAGTACAAATAGTCTTTTAATATGTTAAAGGGTAGATAGTGCTGCACTACAAAGAATTTTTTGAATAACAGGAACCTAGTAATGTTATCTATGTTGAAGAGAATTTAATTCCAATTAGATTTCGTTATATAGAAAAAAATCGAATATTCGAGAAATTTGAGTTTAAAATATTTAATTTCTGAATAACTAAAATCGCCGTAACTTTCATACATTAAATTTTAGACAGTTGACAGTGAGAAAAGTTGCGCAATTTTGTGGGAAACAATTTGATGAATAGGGATTTACTATAGCTCAAATCATTCCTTATTGTAATGAAAGAAATGAAAATCAGTCATTTCGAAAATGAGATTATTATTAATCCAAATGGGTTCCAATACCATAAAATCTGCAATATCGTGTTCAGTATCGTTTTGGTTATCATTTTCAAAGTCCTCTTCGTCGTCTTTAACGTTAGTATTTTGACAAATCTCACCCCGATAGCCTTTGCAAAAAACGCTGCAGGGTAGACCTAGATTTATGCATGTACATCGTTTCGAACAAACGTTTTTGCAAGAACAGTTGTATTCTTTCGCATAGAAATCTGATACCAATGGCTGATTTAATGTTATAAATAAAATCTATGTGCAGTTCTGTATACATGATTTTTTCACGTCAACCTTTCAGATTCAGTGCAGTGTACGCCGTTTTTTTTCTGTTTGACATTTAATCCAGGGACATATTAGTTGCATGCAATACGAAAGAATAGATGATTTCCTTGCATCTCCTATACCTCGCATACACAAAGATCTGTCAAAGTAACGGTTTTTTTGCCATTTGTTAGATGGACTCATCTTAGATGAGATTTTCAAGGCTGGCGTCGGTTTCAGCATCCTCGAAAACGGGCGAGTGCACTGGTTTTGCCGTGGAGAGAAGGCAACTGCAGTTCCACCTCTTTCGAGGGCGGTTTTGGCCGTTTGTGGGGTAGGTTTTACATCGGGGATGATTTTCAAGGCCGGAGTCGGTCTCAGCATCCTCGAAAACAGGGGTTAACCAATGTCTATCGGGCGGAAGCCCGCTCCTTTACGTTTCGCCCCCTTTTCCGGGGCGTTTTTGGTTGTTTGGGGGGTGGGTTTGCATCGGGGATAATTTTGAAGGCTGGCGTCGGTCTCAGCATCCTCGAAAACGGGGATAAACCCTTGTTCGTCCGACGGAAGTGCGTTCCTTTCCATTTCACCCCAATTTGGGGGGTTGTGCATGCTTAAAAAGAATTTTTCCCACCACCATCGTTTTCAACATCCTCAAAAACGGGGAGGGGAGGTGGTCCAGTCGTGTCAGAAAATACTTACATGTTCGTCCGACTCACAAAATCCACTAAAAGGAAATTTATGTCATCTATTCGACTATGTATTATTTTGTAAAGATAAGTGACAACCATTTCCCCATCTCATTTCCATGCTACAGATGTTAAATAAACTAAGCATTTCACATCATGAAACGTCTCTACCAGGTTAAAAACCGAATTCAGCATAATATAATCATCTACAAAATTATACGTTCGAGAAACTGGATGAGAACATTGTAGTATGGGGCCCATAAATCACAAGCATACTCTAATTTACGGGCATAAGCATAATATGTTTTTTAAAAAGCTTTAAATCTAACAACTAATCTTCATTGCCTGACTAGAAACTTGTTCTATAACCTTTGGTCAAGTATAACACCTAAATCCTTAACCACTGTTGCTCTGGTTACGACTTGGTCATTAATTTGATAGTCAAAATCAGTAAGAGTTAATTTGAGGGCAGCAATTATACTACTATTATTATTATTGTACTCTTTCATATGTTGATTTTTAGGTTATTATTAACACACCATTTAATACTTCTTCATTAAGATTGTTCTGCAGTTACAGATATCTCTCAAAATTATGTGATGACCATAAGATGGTCGTTAGTTAATAAGGAACAAGAAATAATACTCGACCCAAAGTATTTCCTTGGACAACACCACACGTTACTGCGGATAAATGACCTTTGTTTGTGTTAAATCAATCCGTAACAGTGTGAAGTAACATAAGGGATACACCTGATGAAAAGCTTTTGATATATCAATATATATCATATCAATTTGCTTTTTGTTGTCTAAGGCGTCGGAAACTAATTGCAGAAAATTATAAAGATTCGTATTAATAGACCGTCCTTTCATATAGCCATGTTCCATCTTGTTCTACTGCAATACAGTGTGATACGGTGATTATACAAATAAGATACAATAATAGATTCGGGCAATTAGGCAAATTTGCAATTCACGCCAGTAGGTCAACAATTTTCTATCTGACACTTATCACTTGTTCTAAATTCATGAACCGCTTTTGATAATTTCCATTTATCTGGAAATGTAGCGCTTTAGCTTCTTTTTGCAAGGCTGTCAGCCAGTTCGTTACCTTCTATTCCCTCATGCCCTGGCACTCACAATCAAGGTAACCCTGTTGATAGCCTTGTTGTTATCAGTCAGTTGCTTCAGGGATTGTCTACATTCCCAGGCAATTTTAGACTCGAAGATATAGGACCTTAGAGCGTTTAATGCTGCCTGGCTATCCGAAAGTATATAGATGTTTGCCCTTCGAATGCCTTTGTTTAAGGCATTCCACAGATCTATAACGTACATTTCTGCTTGGAAGATGGTTAGGATGTTGTCAAAGGCTCTAATAGCCTGGATTTAGAAATCCAGGCTACGTCTACACTTATGAAGTAGATTCTTCCGGGTCTTGCCGTGGTCGTCGAACTTGACTTGACGTTTCGCTGATCATCCTGTCAGCTTCTTCAGAAGGACTCTAAAGACTGAATCTGTTGTGTTACACTCCTCGTTATATACCTAGGCGCCGTTTCGCTTCGCTGGTCATTGGTCGCGCTTGGTTCGCTTCGCTGCTCATTCGTCGTGTTTGGACTACAGAATGTCCAACAAGCTTTAGAGATGAATGTCCAACAAGCTTTAGAGATGAACGGATACAGTCAATGCAATATACAACGAGTAGTAAATAACCAGAGGAGAACTACAGAAGAAGAACAGCAACAACCAACAACGTATGCATGCCTACCCTACGTCGCGGGAGTCACAGATAGGCTGAAGAAGATTTTATTCAAAAAGAAAGTAGGTGTACGGTTTCGAACAGTGAAGAAAATACATCAGATGCTTCCCTCAGTTAAAGACCCTATCCCCAAACTGTTATCAAAAGGTGTTTACCAGTCTTTAGAATCCTTCTGAAGAAGCTGACAGGATGATCAGCGAAACGTCAAGTCAAGTTCGACGACCACGGCAAGACCCGGAAGAATCTACTTCATTAGACAACGGCCGTGAAAACCTGCATTCTACTACGTCTACACTTACCCCTTCAATCATGTCAAATCCATCTGTGAACCAGATCAGTAATCATTTCTTCAACCGCAGTGCTTCAATCCAGTTCATTTGGCGGCTTTCAGTCAGTACATCAAAAGAGCAGTCAATGTCCTACTTGATTGGCATTGAGTCAGCGGTTTGGTCATTGAGTGGAGTGGCTCCAATATCCTTAAGCGACCAACCAGATAACCTGGTTTCAATTTAAGTGTCCGATGCAGCCTTACGGTGTCTCACTCATATGCAAATGCGGAGAAAGCAGCTCGAGCATTGCCTCCATACCAGCTGTGGGACGAAAGGAATTGCTCCTATAGTCTCTAAACAGGCAAGGCATTGCAATTTATGCAACTTATCGTATGCTACTTTATCTTCTGTTTTTGAATATCATACGCGTGATGCGTAGGTCATTATGGGCCTGACAACGGAAAGGTAGGACAATGTGTCATTTTCAGCCTCAGACTTTGTAGTAGGCTGAAAATGACACATTGATCTAGTGTTTTACCAAACTGCCTACGGTTCGACACTTCTAGATAACAGCTGTTGCTTTGGAAGTGTCCTTTCTAAATGCAAGTTCCAGGTAAGTTTTTGGTTCAGGATTACTGCTAGATACTTCACTGGAAAGATTCAGTACTGTCTCATTCAATATGGGAGCTCTCAAATTTAGTTTACTTCTTTTGGTGAATGTCACAATAATTGTTGGGATTGACATTAAGTCCCTATGACGGACACCATTTGGATATTATATTTAAGCCAATTTGTGTAAGGTTTCGAGACCATAGCCTTGCTATCTGGCTCTCATATTTCGCCTTAACGGTTTTTCTTTTGTCTTAAGCTGTTTGCATCTCGTGTGAGAATGTTATAATTGATGTCATATATGTCTCCATTTAAAATAATAAAGAGAGTGTTAGATAGAGTGACCGCGGTAGCAAGCGTATGGATCCAAAACATTATGTTTGCATTATGAATACCACAATCCTGTTGTAACCATTGTACGAGCCATTCTAGCTTTAAATTTCGAATAGAAACTATTTTGCTTGCTTAATTCTGATTAATTCCGAATAATAGGGGGCAGGTGGCACATCACTGTGATAATACATTTTTTTCTAACGGTTTGATCTATGTTAAACTACAATACATCTTAAGTGTTTCTCAAACAATTCTATAAGTGTAAATGATAAAACATTCATTTTTATTTACGACTTTGGAAATTTAACACTTCTCATGGGATTTTCTGTAAATACTTTAATTTTCAATTAAAAAAGTGTTCTAAAATTGTAACCGTAGATCTGCTCCTGTTTTTTTTTAGACTCCCAATAAGAATAATTAGTGAAAATGTCGGCCTTTAATCTCTTTCTGTGACTTCGTGATTTACGTGCATTATCGATTATTTCAGAAATTATCCTGGCTTACTCATGAATAGATAGAAAATTTATGAGCGGATCTGAAGTCTTCGTCTGATGTTTTAGTGCACATCCCGTCTTCTCGAATTATTTACACTTATTTTGTATTCAGTGTTTTTTCTTTCGAACTATAAATACACTGGCCTTTTATGTAGGTCATATCGAAGTAATTATGTAATAGCATATAAACTAACTATTAAAGTTTATAAAGCTTAAGTGCGCCTCGGAAGATGATGTCTCTAAGATAATCATGAATATTATATCGAAAGCGTGTGGTTTGGATGGTATAAACATAACAATAATTCTACTTTCATGCCCATTTCTGATACCCTACATTTCATATATAGTAAATTATTGTATCCGACACTCAAGTTTCCCCGAAGTCTGGAAAAAAGGGCGTGTTGTTCCTGTAACAAAAATAGACTCTCCTCAACAACTTAAAGACTTACGGCCTATAACGATACTTCCGGCGTTTTCGAAAATTTTAGAAAGGATCTTGGAAAATCAGTTAGGCAATCACCTAGTTGTTAATAATATTCTACCAAATCTGGTTTCATACCTGGGTATAGTTGTGGCACTGCCCTTCTCAGCATAACCGATGACGTCATGACGGAAATTGATAATAAGCATTGTGGAGCTCTAATTCTACTTGATTACAGTAAAGCCTTCGATATGATTGGCCACGAGATCCTATTCTCAATTCTCCACTATATTGGACTAAGCAATTCAGCAATAGAATTAATTAAACATTATTTATCAGATCTATCTTAAAGAGTGATATTGGAGGGAGAAATGTCAGATAGCTGTAATATCTCAAGAGGTGTTCCACAAGGATCGATATTGGGGCCGCTCATTTATACAATATATACATTAAACTTTCCCTCCATCTTAAATACATGGAAAGTTCATATGTACGCTGATTACACCTAACTATATCACTTTTTTGAGAAGCATAACTATAGAACTGCTATTGCTGGTATAAATAAGGATATAGATGAGCTAATTAGTCTATCAAAGAAGCATGATTTATTAATAAACTCGTCAAAGTCGTCGGTTCTGCTATTTGGAAGTATCCAACCAGACAATGTCGAAATTAAATTGGGGGAGGATAAGAGGATAAAATTGTTGAAAAGTAAAGAATTTGGGTGTAATTATTGACAAAGATTTAATATTTTCTGATCAAGTGTCCTATATGCTGTAAAAGGCATATGGTAAACTAAAAATGTTGTATGAGCGTGAAATTAAAAACATTATTATGTAATAGCCTTGTCCTCTCCCAATTTAATTATTGTGATTTTGTCTATGGACCATGCCTAATTATTAGAGATAGCAATCGAATACAAAAGGTTCAGGACTCATGTCTGCGGCTTATCCATGGAATTCGTAAATATGACAGAAGATCCCATACATTGTCTGTGACGAGGTGGTTAAATATGGCAAACCGAAGAAAACTCCACACGAATGTTCTGTACTACAAAATATTAACTAAAAAAATTCCTTCATATTTAAGCGAAAAAGTTAAGTACAGAACTGACGTTCATAATGTAAATGTTAGAAGAAAGGAACAGCTTACAATTCCTCAACATAAAACGGCCATGTTTCAACGATCCTTTTCATTTAATATTGCAGGGAATATGAATGCTCTCTCGGCAAACCTTCGGTCAATGACGCTGCGGAAATTTTATAAGTATGTGCATGATTTATTATTTTCAGAACGAGAGGAGGCAGTAGTGCTTGTTTCTAGTGTACACTGGTGGCTAAATTTTTATTATGTAAAACAAATCTGTATGTTATACATAAAAAGCTAAAATTCAATATTTTTTATTACTTTAATGATGTTAACTAATGTTGCCCCACCTCAGGTTCAAGAAGAATAGCAGACATTCTTAGTCTGAATCTTGCACCTTTTAATTTAGTATATAACATTTTGTGTATTGTTCGTGTTACTTTGTACTCGTTTATTTATTGTTATATATTTAAATTAATAAATACATTTATTATTATTATTATTATTATCAAAACAAAGAAAATTTGATAGATTATTTAATTTTAATTTAAATTTTTTTAGCTTTTTAATATTTCCTTTTCTTTTCAGGTAAGGACTTTCTTCCGTTATTTCTAAGTACTCTGACATTTACGCACGAAGATTCAGCTTAATTTTTCCAAAGAAGAATCTGTAGAGATGTGAGTTACTTTTTAGATATTAAGTACCTGTGAAAGCTACACTAATTTCAAGATTAATACACTTAAAATTTAGCGATTTAGAAAGCTGTTACTGCACAACAGAATGACAAATTATCGGTCTGTTTCAATTCTACGTTAAACGATCATTATTGAAGTACTTGAGGAATTACCTACGAAAATTAAATATTCCTATCTGATCAAGAACCAGTTGAAATATTTAGTAAGATGTCTACGGAAGTATTGATTTTAAATCCTAGACATACTAGTCCATACGTATTTCCTCGAATTTGTGGATTTTTATTCATGTGTTCATCTATATACCTACCTTTATAAACGAAACAGAGCAACAGCGAGATATAAACGAATTACACAAATTCAAGCAAGCAAGCGTGCTATAAATATTAGATACGAAATTTAATTTATCTGGAAACGTGTTTCGCATGAGACATAAGTGAAAACAAGATCCGTACATGTTTTAGGCATATCTCGCTTTCGTTTCTTTAAAACAGAACAGATCGATTTTTTTTTTTTTCATTTCCTTAACGATTCAAGTCCTGCTCTGAATTGATGTATACCATTTGGTGATCCAATTTATGTACGGGTCGTCAGGCCCTAGTTTCGTCAAAACAAAGTTAAATTCATGTGTCAGCCCCTCGATAAATAAAATACATAATTTTATGATTACAAAGAAAGTTAAAACTCAAGTACATGCCGAAAATTACTTCCTCTACCATAATGCATGTTTCGGTTGTCCTGCTAATGGATTGGAGGGTGCGCTCCAGTATGTCGGTTGTGTTTCTAATTATTTGGCAAGAAGCAATTGGTTTATTTCTAAAGTGTCCTTAGATTACATAGGTGTGATGTAAACTAGGGACTTACGACCCACAAAAAAAGAAATCTAAATGTTTTGCTAGGGATCCGGAGGTCATGGTTGTATCTCTAGGCTGGATATGCAGATTCGGCAAAAAGTAGTTGTAATATAACTTGACATAACCCAGGTAGAACACTAATATTGAACCAATATTGGTTTAATATTACAAAAACGTTGGCTCAATGTAAAAAACGCAACATTGAACCAATAAAAAATGTGAACATTTTTGTATATAGACTCAATGTTGGTTAAGCTATATTCAACAAATATTTAAAGATCATAACATATAATATTTTATTCCAATATAAATTATTATTTGAAATCATATATTGACCCAAAATTTAACCCTAATGCCCAAAGATGGTAAAGTTATTTCTTGTAATTTTCATAAAGTACAATTTTTTAATAATAATTATCATTTTAAGAACCTCACTAACAAGATCTAGAAGTGATTGTAGTAAAACCTCCAGCTGAAATATTTAACCTGTGTATGGTAGGTACAACTACATCATCTGTAAAATTACTAAAGGCATCTTGGGCCTTTGTTAGTACAGATTAGGTGTGCATCACCACGGTAAATTTCTCTTTGTCATTATTGAATCACATTGCCTGGAGACCCTAAGTCACAAATTGTGCGCTTGTACCAGCATATTGCAAGGAGAGCCATCTATGCATCTTATTGCAATCAGCCTAGGCGCAGCATGACTATCCAATATAGATATAAATCGGTTAAATAATATTATTTAAAAGATAGTTTAACAATATAATCTCAATATGAATATCCCGATATTTTAAAATTAATATTTGTCATTATCAGTCGATGTTTTTGTGCAATATTACTAAAAAGTTCAATAACAACATAACATATACACTTTCCAATATTGGAAAATCAATATTTATTGGTATTAGAAAATATTCCCTAAACAATATAATTTTACACATAGTTGACAAATATTAGTTAAATATGAGTTTCCCAATATTTTACAATCAATATTTATCTTTGTCAATCGATATTTTTTGTACAATATTATCAAAAATTGTAATAACAATATAACGCGAATATAGACTTTTCAATGTTGTGAAATTAATATTAATAGATATTTATCAATATTGTCTGCGTATATCTGGATTGGAATGTATTAAAACAATATACTACCAACATAGGCACACCGATATTTTAATATCAGTGTATATTAATATTAGTTCAATATTTTTATTACAATTTCAATGTATCTATATTGATCCAATATTGAACCACGGTCCAGCTAATATTATGTTCTACCTGGGAAACGAATGCGAGAAAGAAAACAACAAGAATTAGGAACAGAAAGTCGGATATACTACTCCCAACACGCTGCACAGATTATTCAGTGTACGAAGTGCATCGATATTTATATGAAAGAACATAACCAAGAAAATAAACAGTAGGAAGTAAACCAAATAGAAGTTTATATACAGTACGGGGATCGCTACTAGGCGTATAGGGTTATCCTATACAATTATGTACATATGCAATACGGGTGAGAATGTCATCTAATGAAGTGTACGCTGCGCTGCTGCGATTGTCAATGTTATGGATTTATTTATTATTTACTAGAGTCCCTTTGACTTAAGACACAGGTAACATTACGAAATTTAAAACATAATATTTCACTCACAAAACTCCTCTATAAAGTCCTTATTCTAATATAAGGAACGTAACCAGACTGCAACCAACAGCTAATCTCCGGGCTATGTGCTCCGCCGAGCGCTGAATTACAAGTTACAAGCTTGGCGCGTGAGGTGTATTAAGGCGCAGTTACACGACGCGTGATTAGGGGACTGACAGCGCCGTCTGACATAGGTAGCTCGCCATAGTTCGCGGCTCCGGAGACGTGGCTCGCGTCTTCCATCGGGGTGTCGGTAAAGTTTGGCGAGTCGAAGCAGTTAATTAGACGGCGCCGCGTGCAGGATCGCCTTTCTGCGAGTCTCTCCTGTGCCGCTGGCTGCAGTTCAGAATCACAAATATTGTCAACTATGGCGTGTCTACAGAGAGAACTATTGAATTTATCGAAGCACTGAAACACTTATTCGACAGAAATTTTCGAAATATCCTGACGGCTCTTTTGGAAAATCTGCGAGCATATCCGCTCCGTTGTACCTGCATTTTTTACACCAAAATAAATTACTATTCTAATTTCATTTTATTACAAAATAATATTTAAAAAAATCATAATTCTGAAATAACGTGTATACTTATCTCGACTTCTTATGTGCGATGCCATTGACCACCTCTTTTTACATTTTTTAACTTTTTTTGTACCAATAGACCATCACTAACTAAGCACAAAGTAGCAGCTCCAATAATCTACGTATTTGCATTCATTTTCATCGACTGATCTTCCATACAGTTTTAAAGAGCCTACGAGCCACAACGCCACACGAGATCACGCACCGTTTTGCTATCTCTGGCTCACTTATAGGCGAACCAACGCGAGTCACGAGCTGGACTCATGGCTCGGGGAACTACGCGCCGTGAAACTGCACCTTTACCAACCAAACGTTAATGCTTCGATTGCAACAAGCACCAGCCGAAGGACTGATCCTACTTAAAGGAGCTCTCGTGCCCAGTCTTTCGGCTGGTGTTTGTTGCAATCGAAACATTAGCGTTTGGTTGGTAATACACAGTTATTACACTTCACGCGCCAGGCTTGTAACTTGTAATTCAGGGCTCAGCGGGGCACATAGCCCGGAGAGTAACTGTCGGTTGCAGTCTGGTTACGTTCCTTATATTAAAATAAGGACTTTGTAGAGGAGTTTTCCGACTCCCACTTATTTTAAGAAAGATACTTTTGTTTATTTTTGTCATTTGTTGACCACTATAATTAGTTTGAAGAAATTAATATTTTGGAATGACACGTGGTAATTCGTAAATTCCTTATTTGACGACCGGTCACCTACACCTTCCGCTTCAAATACATGTGCATTACTAACTGCAGCGAATCGACCAGCCGTCATGCATATACCCCATCATCCATTTCATATCAGCTCTTGATTCTAACCCATATTCCACATGTACGTACATACGTGTATAGAAGTTCCCTATACGCGCCTAGTAGCGACCCCCGTACTATATAGGACTACAGTATATTGACCAGAAACTAAACTATTAAATATCCAGCAAGTAAGCAGATAGGAAGTGAAGGTGTAGGAAGAGATAATTTAGAGGAGGCGGTACAAATATAACCGAAGGAAGAGTATAAGTAGATAAGTAGCAGAGTACTGGAAAGAGTACCTAATGCATAGATAAGTGTAGTAGCCGTTCAAGAGTAATTGTACATAAGGTCTGGATGATAAACTGTTTGGAACCTGGGAGCTGAGGAGGAATAAAGTCTAAAGTGTATACGAACTTAATTGAAACCGTATAAAAACTAAAAGCCGGCAAAAACAGTCGGCATCTCTTTATTGTACACGGGCGGAGGTAAATAGAAATGCTTGTCATAAGAAAATGATAAGATTTTCGGGCGTTATTATATTATCCTCTGTTTCAAATGGTCTCCAGAAAGCCATGGTAAATTAGTAAATAATTAAAATATGTCACCTTTTTTATAGTAGTAAATATTTATAAATATGAACAATAACTAACTAAACTCCTACGCTTGATATTATAATAGGTATTTATGCACTGCACTGGCACATTGACAGCACACCTCATCGACTTCTGAGAAACGATTTACGATTTTTTATGCTAGTAGGCCTGTCCGTTTTATTATCTTTAAACCAGTGCAGTCGTAGATGGTTCATTCAGGCTGATTACATTGCCAGTCTCGGACTCGCCTGCACAGTTTTAACTACCGTTCGAATCTCGATACCATTGCTAAATATATAGGACAAAATATCAAGTTCAGTGCGCATGGTCCTGTACTTTAACACTGACCAGTTTCAATTTTGCCCGTATAAAGTATACCAAGAGACCAAGATATAACAGTGTAGCGAAGGTCGTATATTATGGTTAAAACGTTGTATTCTCTGATCGGGGATACAATTGAAATAAATTTTAATAACTGTCAAATATTTTTCCTAACCTAAAAGATACTTTGATATAAATCTTCATAACCTCAAAAGAAAATTTTCTAAGGTTTTAATTGCCAAAGAGACAATCCAATTTTATACTTTGTCAGACATTTTTTAACCTTTAATTTTTTTTCTGAAGAATTGTCAACATTTGGGACATTTTAGTTTTGTAAAGTTTGTGTTGTTAATTATTTGTTGTCAATGTACAGGATTTGTTAAAGCCTGATAAATAGTTTTCCTTTGTCGTTTAAATAATATTATTTTTAAATAATAAATAAAATAGGGCAGCTTGAACTCACCCTGAGAAAGAGTAGATAGATTAATTCGAATCGAGAGTTAAGTCTAATTTTTAATTTTAATCGTCTCCTTATGATGCTAATATAATTAGCGAAACACACCGAGTAGTGTTCAAATGTTTTGGCGCTTTGTAAAAGAGATCTTTAGCCTCCACCAGGACCCGGAATACGTAGAGTTGTCTCCATAAACAGAACTACGCATCATACAAATAGAAGGAGGTTATGATGTTCTCAGACGCCCATTGAAAAGTTCAGTAACTCTTGACCTATTAGCATTGTTTACTATTATAAATATCACACTTATATACTTAAAATTTTGTTACAAATGAAGCTGGCTATAAAAATGGTGGTTATGCTTTTAAAAACGCACTCAATTAACAAAACTCGTTAACACACTAACAATAAAAATTAACGAGCAACATATTATATACTAAAGCATTGTGTGGAATCAAATTTCAGGCAGTGATTACATACGCAAACAACTAGAATTATATGAGTGTGTTTATATTCCAGACAAAACAGGAAAATTAACTATTTCGCCTTGTTTCGTTTAAAATTAGTCGTTTCTTGCTTTGCTTCCAGCAAACTGTAAAGCTACGAGCTACGTTGTAATTAAAAATGTACATAGTTTATTGCCATGACTTATATTACGGATCTATTTCTATTTTTAACTAGGAATTCTGTAGGTAACTGTAACAGTTACCGGCTCTATTTTAAGACTGTATTTTTGGCTAGTATTTTTATCTGGGGCAATGAATTTTCAGAGTTTGACTTTATTTCGGACGATAAAAAGGCTATAAATGATATCGAGTCGATGGATTTTTCTTTTTTGCGATATTTCTTTACTGAAAATTAAAGTTGATAAGAAATTCTGTGTCATCATTATTTTATGTAGCAGTATAGCAATGTTTTTATTTTCTTGAAGGTGAATTTAAAATCGATTGATGTGTAGGTTCCTGGGATTCCGCCCCAAGTAGCGTAAATGCTTTTTATAAACGCTAACAATATCTATTCTATTTCACCTTTTATGAAGTTTAATGCTGTATAATAAAAGTTGACAACATTATTACAGTATAAAATAATATAGTATATACCCAAATTAGGCACAGTTTATGCAACCTCGGTATTCTCTGTAACGAGATTATAAACACTTAAGTAGCGTTATGGCATCCTATCTATTTCATTTTTTTATAATAATAATAATAATAATATGTATTCATGTAAAGCTATACAATATACAAATATAAAACGTAAATAAGATAGATAGTACAATAATACAATGATAGTAACGGTAGGTATACAAATAAATATTCGGAAAACCCATAAGGAAAAATCCTCGCGTGGGGAAAATTTTCACTGTAACAATACATAATGAAAGTTATAATAAAACATACAGTTGTATATATATTTTGTACCTTATACAGTTTGTATATAATTAAGTTTTTCCACGACCGGGAGTAGAAATCGATTTCTATGGCATCAAAATTGTGACAGAAGTAAAGCATTTACTCCCTAGGGACGAAATAAGACAATAATTTCCCTAGAGGAGTTTTTATTTCATGTCCAATAGTTAAACTTGACAAATAAATGTATTTGTAAACAAATATCTGTTGCCATGATACGTTGAATGGAAATATCCCAAAGGCTTCTAAATATTGTAATTTCGCTCCAATTTATTATAATTCTTTATTTATGAAATAAATGTTTCTACTCCCGATCGTGGAAAAAATAGTATATACACCTCGGGAGAGACCGCCATTTTTCCCTCGATGTATTTGTTGACCTCGGGCTTCGCCCTCGGGCCTCAAATTACACCTCAGGAAAAATAAGGCGTTTCTCTCCCTTAATGTATAATGTACTAATTTTCCACGACCGGGAGTAGAAATCGATTTCTATGGCATCAAAATTGTGACAGAAGTAAAGCATTTACTCCCTAGGGACGAAATAAGACAAATTATTTCCCTAGGAGAGTTTTTATTTCATGCCCAATAGTTAAATAAAATGTAATTCTTATTTATTAATTAATAAGACATTGCATATTTACTTATTTCTCTGAACTGATTGTACGCTTTATCATACAAATTTCTTGATTTTGTGGGTAATAAGTTTAAAACTGCCGTACCGGCAGCTTCAACGATATCTTGCGGTTCTTCTTGGTTTTCCATACCAAAAATGCCAAAACTCAACTTTTGCACTTGACAAATGTATTTGTAAACAAATATCTGTTGCCATGATACGTTGAATGGAAATATCTCAAAGGCTTCTAAATATTGTAATTTCGCTCCAATTTATTATAATTCTTTATTTATGAAATAAATGTTTCTACTCACGATCGTGGAAAAAATAGTATATACACCTCGGGGGAGACCGCCTTTTTTCCCTCGATGTATTTGTTGCCCTCGGGCCTCAAATTACACCTCAGGAAAAATAAGACGTTTCTCTCCCTTAGTGTATAATGTACTATTATTTGTTTGGGCATGTTTAGTAGGTAGGTCGATGAGTTATTAGCTATGGACTAATACATAACTACTATCCTAGTTTATTAATATGTTTGAGTTTTTGGTATTTTTTACATTTTGGGATGTGATATTCCTTATCTTTACAACAATCTAATATTAAGTTTTTTTTATAGATAAGTGTCTTTATGTGAATAATAATGTTAATGTCTTTCTTTGTTTGCCGTTTTATCCACAACTTAATTTCTGTTTTAAAATGTTTACAATTAGATATGTATCTTATTTCAATTGGGAGAGCGTTACATATTTTTGTGGAGAGATAGGTTGTGACATCTCTATCCAACAGTTTTAAACATTTTGGGTAACTCCAGTGCCCCTTCCTAGTATCTTGTGTTGTGAAAATGTTTAATTATATATTTTTTTGTTTATGTCTTAAACAGTGTAATAGAAGGGCTTGGTAAAATAGTTTTCTAATATCAAATAGCCCCGCTGCATTGAATAGTGTAGATCCGATGAATAAGTTCTAAATGTGTTAAATATAGTTTTTAATATCCATTTTTGGATAACCTATTGGATAGTTATTGGTTATGCTATACTACCCCATGTTATTAGACCGTAAATGAGATGTGATTGCACTAGCCCATATTACTGAGGTTAACTGTTTTTCGTCTAAAAAAGTTTTAAATAATTTTTTATTTTTAGTAGTACGCACCTTAGTTTTTTTCACTAATGTATCAGTATGGACATCCCATCTCATGTGACTGCCCAATATTACCTCTAAATATTTGATATGAATCAGAATCTCAGTATTTTCTTCACGGATTGCTAAAGAACTAAAATTTAGCAAACTATTTTCATAGCTGGCGAAAGGGAGATAAAATGTTTTCTGAAAATGTATGGATAATAATTTTTTATTGGAAAAGTGAATCACCGCAGGTAGATTTAGCTCCACTTTCTTTTTAACGTATCTGGTGATTCATCCTCAAAGAAGATTGCGGCATCGTCTGCAAAGCTTATGATTTTACCAGCGCAAGGCATTTCAAATAACTTATTTACATATATAGTAAAGAGTAGTGGACCAAGCACAGTTCCCTGAGGTACACCACACTGGGCAGTTTGAAAATTGCTGCGTGTATCCTCTAAGTCTACACGTTGTTGTCTCTCTGCGAGATAACTAAGTTGTTTAACAATACCACGCAGACTAATATCACTTAAAGTATCTAACAAATCTACATGACTAACTATATCGAATGCTTTAGCCAGATCTACGAAGATGCAATAGCATCCTGGGTGGATCTGCCCTCGCAAAATCCATACTGCCCATCATATATATAGTAAGTTATATATTTTTGAAAATGTTATTCTCAGTTTTAGAATATTTTCATATCTTTTCGCAAAATTAGATATCAATGATATTGGTCTGTAGTTATTGGCTTTTGGCTTGTCTCCAGATTTGTATACCGGTTTTATCACAGCAATTTTATGCTTTCTTGGAAAAATACCACATTGAATAGACAAGTTTACAACATGTGCAAAGGGTCCGATACTTGATCCACTATTTGTTTCAATGTGTCACTTGTTATGTTATCAAATTTTGACATTTCGTTCTATCAACCTGTATAAACCACGTTATACAGCTGTTAAAAAGTTGTTGTATGAAGGCTTTTAATAAATTTTTATGCAATACATTTACATAGTGGTGAGAGGTAAATAAAACCTCTTAGACGGTCAATGGTACTATCCGTCGGACATCGTAAATGTCTTTGTGACGTATATCGACTTGCAAAGCAAATACCAAAAGCGGCGGAGGATTTGCAGGAAACAACTACTCAGCGAGCAAATACTCCGATCCGCATTGGATTACAACTGCATACTGCAAATCCTGATAGATCAATGGCCAATTATCATTTGTCTGTTCCATGACCTATGATCAACTGCGAGTTTATCGTCCCAGAGATCGTTAACTCAATGAACAATGCCTGTACAAAACTGATGATAGTGGAAGGTATTCTGTCCACGTGTCGACATGGATATCTTCAAAAGAGGTTGGTGGTGGTGTAAAACTTTTATACTGGCTGGCCAGTTAAAACCGATTTTCAATGTTTGTACACTGTCCTGATAAATATCGTTTTACAAGTTAGTAACAAATGATAGTGTTTTATTTTATATATTTATTGTATATATCGACGTAACTACTTTTTATTAATATGTTCTCCAATATTATATCACTGCAAACATATGTACTTATTATATTTTTAGACTTAAGTAAAACTTACGACTTAGTAGACCATGAGATTCTTATAAATAAATTAGAATGTTATGACATTAGAGGTGAGTCTTTGCAGTGGTTCAAAAGTTACTTAAGTAATAGAAAACATGATATAGTTATATGTGAATAAGTGTAAGTCGAACAATCTAAAATTCAAGGTGGGTGTACCTCAAGGGTCCATTCTTGGACTACTTTTATATATAATATATATAAAACTTTTATATATAATATATATAAATGGCTTTCAGTTTAATAACTCCACAATGTATGCTGATATGCTTCCTTTTAATGTACTATTATGCACACTTTCACTCAGTCATCTCTTACAGTATTATAGCTTGTGACAAGGGCGTAGATAAAGGGGGGTAGAGGTGGTAATTATCCCCGCCAAGAAGGGCTTGAACATAAAAGTCAGGCGAGAGTTAGAGTTGCTTATCTGCAGATACTTATAATTTTTTAGTTTTAATGGTTAATAATTCCTAATTAATTGTTATTTTATTCAATACCAATGATACGATATAGTGTTTCTGTGACCTTAAAAAAAATAAATCAATTTTTTTTATAAACAAAATAGATAATGATTGATTATCTCATCGAGAATGCGTCGTTGCGCCAAATTTCATGCTTCTAGGTACACGGGAAGTGGTCGTTAAATCGATTACAAGATTTAATCCAAACAAACATGCAGACTGAGAAAGTGACTTAAATAAAAACATATAAAAACGTTTTCAATTTATTATAATAGAAACCGAGGTAGGAACAGTACATAATATCTAACATTGCGGTTTTTAACACTTCCCTTGCAAATTTTAACCTAGATTTCAGTTCGGAGAAATGTTATAAATAAACTCTATCTGGGGTTCGTGTGATTTAAACGCCAGTCAAAAGTAAATTTTTAGAGTTCGGAATATTATGTCTAACCACTGTTTACAAGAAATGATCCCAACATGTCAAGTTACAGATGACATTATCAGGGCTAGGGACAGAGGTATGGTCACTGGTTTGTTCTTAATGGATTATCCGAAAGATTTTGATAAAATCGATCATGAATTAATGTGTGCCAAAGTAAAATTTTATGATTTTGATCAAACTGCTGTTGATTTTATCAAATCATATTTGCACAATAGGCGGCAGATAGTACGTGTAGACTCAAACTCAACGTCCACTTTTGTATCAACTGGTGTCCCACGGGGTTCAATTTTGGAACCATTATTTTTTATGCTCTGCACGACAGAAATTTTCAATAAAATTGAGCCATCATATCATGCATATGCTGATAATACTCAATTATATCCCAGTTTCCAAAAAGATCATTTCCTTCTTGCAAGCATAATTTATCACTTAATCCTAATAAATGTGTGGTTTTAATGTTCGGTGGCAGAAATGATGCAGATGCTATAAGCCAAAAAATAAATGGAGAAATCTACAAAAAGTGTGGGTGTTGTATTTGCCGATTCATTGAAGTCTATTAATTCTGCAAGTAAACAAAGTAATACAAAAAGCCTATATTCCAACAGACACATGTTAAATTTTAATATGTGTAAGAACCTTTGTGAAGCATATGTGCTATCATATTTAAACTATTGCAGATTCATCTATGGACCCTGTTTGGGCACAGTAGACAAAGACAGATTGCAAAAAATACAAAATTCATACTGTAGACTTATACAAGGTGAGGCAATAGTGCGTCGGACCTCGATATCTCGAGTTCTACGATAACTAAGAAATTTTTAAAAAAATTGCAAGTAAACTAGATAAAAAAAGTCTATAACTGGAAATTATTTTCGAACATACAGGGCGAGACAAGACGAAATTACAAGACTAAGTGCCTTTTTTAAAAATGGAATGTTATGTATATTAGTACATTTTTTAAAGCCTCTTTCTAGGCTCTATTCATTCCTGTATTAGCATTGAATATCTCCCAACCACTTAGATGTAATGAATTTTTTTATCGAAATAATGCAATCTGCAGATGGATATTAAAAAAATCACCAGTCACAATTATAGGTTTTAAGAAAAACTTATGTGAACACCAGTTTTACGAGACATCTAATTAATGTTTTTGAATCATTTTCATTTCCAAGAAATGTACAGGGTGGCCAAAAATTATTTTTCAATTAAGAACATTTTGAATTGAATTTTCTCAATTTTTTCAAATGGAACACCCTGTAAATTTTTCGACGATGTGATGTAGAAATGAAAAACGAACATTTTTTGTAAGTACTTCCCTATGGCTAATTGCAACCATTTTCGTTTTATAAATAAATAAGTGTAAAATTCAAGAATAAACTTAAAAAAGAGGTTCCCTCAAATAATTCATTAGAAAAATTTATATTAGGTGTTCAACGTGTTGCTCATTTTGATTGACACACGTCCTTATGCAATTTTGAAATGGGGCCATTTAGTGGGACCATTTCTTCCAATCCATTGAAATGAGTAAATAGTATTTAATCGGTCCTTTACTGTAATGTTTTTTTGTGCATTTTTTTGCTGTTTTCGCCATTCGACAAGCAATAAAACCTCAATTTGGTATAAATTGTCGTGTACAAGGAGCATTTATCAAACTTATCGGCCGTTACAATTTGTATTGAATTTAAAATATTTGAAATTTTACAATATGAACTTTAATAAAGCGGAACTTGTAGACATGACTTTTGTTTTGGGCGAATCAGACAGAAATTGTTTACTTGCCAATAGAATTTATCACCAACGTTATCCCGAGAGAAGGATTCCTGATATTAGCAGCTTCCAAAACCTTCTCGATAGATTTCTGGAAACTGGAAATGTCGAATATAAAAAAAGTGAAAGAATAAATCGTGTTGTGAACGAATAAAATGAGTTTTCTGTGGTGCTGGCAACGGTTGAGAATCCCCATGTTAGGCAAAGAGAAGTAAGCTCATTAGTAGGAATAAGTAGACGGTCTGTGGGTCGAATCTTAAAAACAAATAAGTGGCATGCATGCATATGATATTCAAATGCGCCATGCATTATCTGATGCCGATTTTCAAAAGCGCCTACAGTTTTGTAATTGGGCCAGAGGTGAAATGCAACATAATGTCAACTTCTTCAATACTGTTTTATTCAGTGATGAGGCAACTTTTCATAAAAATGGATTTGTTAATAGGCACAATTTCAATTATTATGCTTCGGAAAATCCTCACTTTTTTATGCATGTTGATAACCAACACAGATGGTCTATAATCATTTGGGGAGGAATTATTGGAGGGCATGTAATAAGGCCACATTTCTTTGACGGCACATTGATTGGAGCTATTTATCTTAATTTTTTGGAAAACTATCTGCCACAATTATTGGTAAATCTCCCTGAAAGAATTCGAAATAGAATGTGGTTTCAGCAAGATGATGCTCCACCACATTATTTAAATGCAGTTAGAGACCACTTAAATAAAGTGTAATTTTGTAATTATTGCTCAATAAAATGAAATTGGTTGCAATTAGCCCTAGGGAAGTACTTACAAAAAAATGTTCGTTTTTCATTTTCAATTTTTAAAAAAATTTCTAGCTCGAAGATATCGAGATCCTACGCACTATTGCCCCACCCTGTATATAATGGGCTCCGTAAATATTGGCGAGGAATTTCTGCCAGAATAAAAATATTAGGTGGTTAATTATTATTAATAGGACAAAGTTCATTATAAATTCTCACTTAATAAAAACTAATGTCACATGCCATGTATTCACTTAGGAAAGCCCTACTTCGTATAAATGTTGTTTTTAAATAACGTGCGAGTTCCTAACTGGTAACATTGTAGGTTAATTTATTTATAGTTTTGTCATATTTTATTGTAAAAAACTAAATTTCTGTACTTCCTCAACATCATTTCAACGAAACAGCGTTACCGCAATTAATGGCGCGGCATTTTGAACGTGCGCCAGGAATTATGCATGATTTTATACTATATGCCGCGCTTATACGCCGCATAATAAATCCGTATTATTCATTTTTAAGGTTATTGAAGTAAATTTTAATAGAAATTTCGAGTTTAATTTATGATCTAAATTTGATTTAAATGAACAATCTTTTTTTTAATATTTAAGCCCATTATCTTACAAAATTCAACAGTAAGGGTTCAGAATTACTGAATTCATGATTGTCCTGTTGTTTTTTGTAAAAATGTTTTGTTGCCATTACTAATTAAGTACACATAAAAAAGAAATGCAACAGTTGTGTATTTTCTGCATTGAAATATTTCAAATTAACTCAGCTGTAAACAAAAAAAGTTAATGTTTTTGAAAAAAAAATGAAAAATTAAAACATTTAAATTTTCAAACCAAACTTCACATTTAGATTCTTAATGTAATTGCAAACAACTTTTCCTTATGGTATTTTTTCATATTTTGATAAATAAGGGCATTTCAGTCCTTTTTAAAATTTCTAACGAGATTTTGGAGGTGTCATAGTTGTGACATGACAAATATTTTTAGCAATTTTGTGATTATTAATCATGCTGAAACCCGTTTTAAAAAAAACACAATTGAATAAAAAGTTTTCCATATGGTGCAGACTTTTTAGCAGACACTGTATATGTGCAAATTGGACGTGTGTGTGTTTGTATTTTTCGAACCCACAAATACCTGGAGGAGTGGAGCTTCGAGCGACCAGGTAGGCCAGCATTTCTTGCTGGTCTGTTAACCTCGCAAGTCTATATCTAAATCCGCAACAACCAATTCTACATTATAAATAGACGTGTGAATGTTTGGAATTCAATAGTGAGGGACGGACTGGCCGCGGACTCGCAGAGATAGCTCTGTGAAAATCCTTAATAGCTCAGTAAAATTCGAATTGGAAAACAATCTTTTGGAAGCTTTGGATTTTTGGCTTTAAATGGTGTATATTTGATTGTCTATGAACAGTTTATTAACATTTGTTCTGAAACAATTTAAAATTCTTACTATAAATTTCTTTAAAAAAGTCTCTACTTAAAAGGCCCCAGCTAGCTCAATATCAGGGGACGAGGGAAAACGGGATTAATGAGACACAAACAACGTAAAATCTAATGCTATATTACAAAAAATGGGTGACCCGAAGGCCATAGTACATAAAAAATACATCAATGTCAAAAGCAAATCAAGAATTCTGTAAAATCTACGGCATTCAAATACGCAATCAAATCATAGAAAAAAAATTAAAGTAATACAGAGAATTTGGAATATACCAAAGATAATTAGATACTCCGACAGTAACACAATTCTTAAAATCAAAATCTCGAAAGGAAAGTTGCGCGCCACGGATTTTATTTTTGGTAAAAAGCCGAAAACCATGCAGGGAACTTAATTGAAACGTAGTTACATTTCACGTTGCACTTTGTCACTTGGGCAATAACTAGGCACTGGCAGCAATCTTCCAAATACCCATTTGGAGGGTGTATAGTTTGAAAATGGACAAATTGACTCCTAATTCACTAAGGGTTTCCGCACTAGACAGGGATCATTTCCTCAGAAAGTCTTTATTCGCCGGGAAAGTTTCTAGGGTTTACACTACAGTACAGTACAGTATACGGACTAATACCGTAAATATATATAACAGAACTGAACTTGAAATTTTCGTAATAAGAATGACCGACTTGCCGTGTACAGTATAAATCATGGCGTCTTTCATTAGCCAAACAAATTTCTTTC
The DNA here is from genome assembly GCA_963675555.1 of Leptura quadrifasciata. Lineage (NCBI taxonomy): Eukaryota > Metazoa > Arthropoda > Insecta > Coleoptera > Cerambycidae > Leptura > Leptura quadrifasciata. The sequence goes on along the minus strand of OY776680.1, from coordinate 32,974,115 downwards.
TCGTTAAACTGGAACTTATCAAAGACTTTCACAGTACTAAAATACTTGCAATACATATTTTTAAACATTTTTAATTGTGGGGCCGCCTTGCTGCGGTCGGCCGACCCCATGACTTCAACGAGAATCTCTCTCGACCTTCGTCTCTCCCCCATCTCAACGACGTTACTATACCTAAATCAATCAGGGCCTCGGATTCAGAGATGCACCGATTATAGCCTTAGAGTAGGGGTACATATAGATCGCGCACAATAGGCTTTGTTTGAACAGATTTATTTATGACATTAGTATTTCGCTAAATTTACACACGTTAAAAAATGGATCGTTACAGTTCTAGCTCAAACGGGAAGCGAAATATCTAAAAAAAACCGCTGCCCAATGTAATATTTTACTAATAGGATGAGGGTAGCAATGGGGGTGGTAGAGGGGGTAGCCAATGCCAAAAATAGATTTTTAGAGGTCCTTCGGTCTCTTATATACGCCAAATCCCAATTTAATTTTTTACTCCCTTTAATAATAGGGCGGGGGTGGCTAACGCCAAAAAATTTTTTGAGACGTTTCATTTTTGTATACACACTAAATCACATTTTTTTTACTCCCTTTCATAATAGTGTGGGGATGATAGTGGAGGGTGACTGATACCAAAAAAAAATTGTTTTTTAAATTGCAATTTTATGGACTCTTACCTGCTTGCTTTGCCGATTTACCCCATTTACTCTTCAACGAAATTACCTAGATCAAAATATAATCTAGTTCCAGATCTCGTTATAATACATAAGTGTACCAAATTTCAAGTCAATATCATAAACGGTTCCAGAGTAAACGTGCGCACAAAAAAAAGTTACAGACAGACCGACCGACAGATTTTTTCACTTCCGCACTCCCTAGGTGGGTGGGTATATTTGCATATACGTATCGGTGGAATACTGTATTGTCATCGAATCTTAGTAACTGTGCAAAATTTCATCAATAGATTATGTCAGGAAGTGTATTAAATAAAGGATGCAAGATTTGAACACAAACATGAAACAAAAATACATTGTGAGTTAAAGAATAGCAAGTAAAAATGAGAGTATGTTTTCATGTAATACATGAAAGCTCAAAAAGTGAACATGTAGATCATCTTACTCTGTATTGTTTCTTTTTTATGTGTTACATTTAGGTTTCGGTATTTATATTCCATAATTTAATCTAGGTTTATATACAAGGTAGCCCAATTGTCTCTCGATATTTCCGCGGCTGCTAGTACATCCAAAAGTAATGGTTATTTCCGAAAATGAATAATAAGGGAGAATCCACCTACAAGATTAAATTTTGTCTGCATAATCCTGAGGTTCTAGGGCTTGGACACGTTGATAATGATAGGGGTGTAAACTCATATCTCGCAATGTCCTCCATACCACAAAATGGGACACTCCCACACGGTTTGCGATATGGCGGGTACTTAAAGTTGGATCTTCTTCTACAAGTTCCAAAACTTGGACCTCCGCTTCAATTACCCTATTCTCGCGTTGTGGACCTTGTTCGCCCGCATGTCCATCGAAACAACCTGTTTGCCGAAGACGCTGGGCATTAACAAATGTTCGTGGACAAGGATGACGTCGGTTGGGGAATCTTTGAGCATAAAGACGTTCTGCATTTCCACATTTTCCATACAACAAGTGTATATCCGCGAGCTCTGGATAAGTGTAATTTTCTGCCATAATGTCCGAAATTCACTCTTAAATACAACGTTTTAAAATACTACACTAAATGAAAGTAAGATATGAACTAACTAAAGTAGATTTTTCTAATAACAGTTTGGAACATTTTGTCCCTTCTACTTTTTAAAGTGTCTTTTATTGGTTCTTAGTCTACGTTAGCTGATGCTGTTGGCTAAATAATTTAAATTGGAAAGTGTATCATGCAGTTTCCGGCTACCTAGATAGATAATAAAACGGCAAAAGTAAAAAACAAAAGATAGCCGCCACCGCTACTTTCTCGGTGACACTCACCGGTTTACATTTTAATTTAATGTTCACTGCTTGATCAGTGTTGTCAGATGTGTGAGATTTTCACATGGCACAGTGACGAAATTTCATGGTATTTTTTAACAAATCATGATAGTTTTGGTACTTCTACATTATTGTGTGAATATGATAAATTCGAAAGGGCAGTAATTCCTTTAAATTAGTTAAGTTTTTAAGGCAAATTAAACTTTATTGATTAAAAATAGGTAAAAAAGAATATTTTGAAACGTGACCTAAACTTTTTAAGGAAAAAATGATTTTGTGATTTATAACGGCTCCATACTATTCAGAATACAGATTGAACAGAGTTACGCGGCGGATTTGTAAAGTTCTACAAAATTTCATTTAGTTTTGTTCATTTAATAAGAGGGAATAAGGGGACTGACTTTCAACCTAAATCTGGCATTTTTCTCAACTTTTACTATTAATTTAATAAAAATGGTATAAAACGGTAAAAAAATGTAAATAATAGTATAATTTATTACTTAAGAAAAGTGCAGGTATACAGCAGAAAATAATTGTATAAATACTTTTAAAATGGCAACACTGCAAGTCATACATTCCATAAGGGCGGCAGGCCTTTAAAGTTTTTATGCCAATTAGGGAGATGTACAGCCGGCAAAGCATACAATGGAGTTGAACTTGATTGAACTTTCACGTCTATTCTGGAATACTTTGCCTACCTCAATATTCCAGAAGTTCTCAACGAATTTTATTAACAATTAACTAATTTTTTAAACATTTTCTTTTCTCCAAAACTATGGACTTTAGACCCTATGTTATATAAGACTTTTTTTGTTTGTCTGGTCGTTCCCCGTTACCAGTTTTTTTAATGGCATGAAACTGATGGTACCCTGTATCTCGCCAAAGCACTTTAAGTACTACGTGAACAATAATTGCACCCGTTCTATTACCTAAAAGCTCAAGAATTATTACCTGAGGTAAGCCAATTGATTTTTGTGAATTGTTGCTTGAACGAACGGAAAATGCTCCAGATTTTTTAAGCAAAATACTTTTTACTGACGAGGCTACATTCACACGACAGGGCATGTTTAAACCCATTTTCAACATACTTTCAAAATAAATGTATGGGTAGCAACTCTACGCGAGCCATTATAGTAAAAAAGGTATGACAAAATGCAACAGTTTTAAAATTTTAAGACAACATTGGAGAAGGTAAAATAACAAATCCGGTGTTGCACCCTTTTCCGCCCCCGGAACATTATTAAATTAACAAAAAACAAAAATTTTTGAAAAAAATTCCGAAGTTTATGCGAATCTTGGAGAACATTTTAATAATTATTAGACATCTTCTATCATGTTTGCACCTTGCTACGATGACGGGAACATTGCGAATAGTTGTTATTTACTTTGATATACTTTGTCGAAAAAAATTGCAAAAGTTATGCAAATGATTGTTTATACGGCTGAATAGGGTCACATACCCGCTAGTAGTTTTGCATAACTTTTTTTACCCGGGAAGATTTTTTTTCACAATATTTTTATCTACCTCGGCCATGCCAGATAGTGGCTGTTATAGTACTTCTCTTCTATCAGCACTAGAAGAAATTTCAAAAATAAATCAAACTTCATGTGAACCATGTCAAAAGTAATTAAAAAAGTAATTACCATACTTAAATTAACCAAAAAACACATTTTTCAAAAATAATTCTGAAAAAATTCACGCTCAATCGATAACTCTCAAATAACATGCATTCACCATCAAATACCACCAACATACTAATTCAACATTTTAGGACTCGAACCTGCTCAAAAATCCATCTTAAACATATCAGCCCCAAATAATCTTAAAATGTATCAAAACCACTATTCATACCTATGATCACAACATTCTATCTCGATTCGTTAATTTTCCATAACCAAATTTTGGCATTTTAAATTCCACTACTTTTCAACCGCCTCTCGTACACATCAAACTACTTTCCGTACTTCAAACAGTAACGTTCCGTTTCGATTCATCAAATTCTACCACCCGTTTTCTATTTCAATTTTCACTACTTTCGATCGCCCCTCATATACTGCATACAAAATCGGAATTCCCCTTGCAACCAATATCTTAACTTACCTTCGTTCCACGCATATCGGGAACATTTTCATATCTTATTATTCACCTCGCACCTATCGGGAACATTCTTATATCTTATTCATATCTTTCAACCGTAAAACGTCGGACCTTCGTTTCGACTTTACGGGGTCATTCCGAAAACATTTAATTTCCAGACAAAAAAACCTTAATAACTTCTAAACCCGAATAGATCCAAAATTCATTATAATATAAAAGAATTCGCCTTTTCAACGTCGATTTTTCCGTATAATTTTTATTATATAACGGGACCCAGAAACACTCCCAAATCTGATTAAGAAGAGTAGTTTCAAGAAAATCAAATTTGCCCTCGCACATCAAAGACAAAGTGAATTTTTTCAGAAACCAAAACGCTTAAATAAAATTAAACAATTAAACAAAAAGTTTCTAAGTCAAGATTTAGCTGTCGAAAAGTTACCTTAAAAGTAATACAGTGTAAATCAGAATTAAATTACGTTAAATAAAAAATTCTAAACTCTGTTAAAAGCTCTTAAATAAATATTGTAAATTCGTTTTTAAAACAGTGTCGTTATATGATATACAGGGTGTTACTGTCGGTCCTGCCAGTGACTTTCAAAATTGCTTAAAATAAATAATGTTTTTATTATTATTATTATTATTAGCCGTTACTCGAGTCCGAGTATAAAAATGTTACAGTCGATAAATTGTGTACAATAAAAAACAAGTAAAAGGTGTAGTCTATTGTAATTCCCATTCATCTACGGTGCACACGACTATGGCTATAGAGGCCAATTCGGGAGAGCACATGTCGACCGCAGTCAGGACAAACATAGACCTGGTTAGGTCTTGGATTCGGCCTTCTTGCAGCAACATTTCCTTGATAGCTGGCCACAACCCCTCGCCATTCGGTTCTGTCCGCTGCAAGTTGTTCCCATTGCTCGTCTGGAATACCGCAGGATTTTAGATTTTCATGGAGAACGTCTTTGAACCTCTTTCGTTGACCGCCACGCCTTCTTCTACCGCCTAGCAATTCACCATAAAGTGTACATTTAGGAAGGCGGTTATCATGCATACGATGAACGTGACCTGCCCATCTTAGGCGTGCTCTTGAAATAAGCACCTCAATTGGAAGGCTCTTTGCTCTCCTGAGTACTTCCACGTTTGATATGTGATGGAACCAACGGATTTTCATCATACTTCTATAATGTTTTTAAACAAGAAGTGAAACAATTATTCTGATCATATACAGGGTGTAGCTTTTGACCCTGTCCAACAGCTTTAATAAGGCAACAACCCCCCAAACAACTTCCAAACAAAAAATTATTATTTTTCACGACGTCAGAGGCTAGTTGGTGTCCATGGCCTACGATTGACGATCAAATATGGGCGATATTGCAGAAAAGCTGTTTTTTTTCCCCTTTTAAGTCGAATTTAATATGATATATTTAATAAATGGATCCTAGAGAAAGGATACACAGACACGGACAAGATTTCTTTTGTGGCATTCCTTTCCTACTACCCGTATATTTTTCTACTTGACGAATTAGTTATGATATTTAGATTTCTATTACAGAAACAGATAACCTGAAATAAATTTATGAATTATTTTTCGGTAAATGAAATTATTGCATGTTAAATTTAGTGAGTTTCTGAAAGTTTTGCACTATTGTCATACCCAGTATTTTGCTCCAAATCTTCAATATTAAACAGCTAGAACTATCAAAATAAATGTACTCGCTGGTATTCCCGTTATGTAAAAAGTTAATCAGTAACTTATTATTTTGATAACGTGCAAATTCTTAAGAAAGAGACAAGCTTCGTGACTAATGTGATAATATAATTCTTCTTCAGTTGATCAGGCACTTCCGTACGCGTACCAGTTCGGATGGCGGACAATCTAATGTAGTGTAGTTGTTCGTTGAAATTATGTTGATTTGTTTTGTTAGAAAAGAATCTTGGGAAAATGTCTTATCAGTGATATCACCTTTTCGAGCTCGATTGAACCTGTTTGACCGGTACTCTACTGAGGTTATTTCTATCGAATTTTCCGGGTGTTATTTTAATGCGGATTGCTGCTGGCAACATTGTTAATAGTCATAACTCAAAGTTATAGAAAAAAGAAAAAATGCGCGCATCTTTGAATTATAATAGATAATTTAAGTAATACGTTTCTTATTAAATTTATGGCATAATATTTTGTTAAGCTTAGAAGATATGACTATGTAGAATTTACTTATTTCAAAAGTAAGCAATATAAAGGATGTTCCTTAAACTATAACTTTGAAATTGATGTAGATGTTTCATAAACATTTGCAATTTTCATGATATACGGTGCGTGAGAGTAATAAGTAATGTGAAATACTTTAAAGTACATTTCTTGAGCCAATTCTACATCGCCCAGTAAAATTATTCCTTTTTTGAGGTTGAATCTTCAAGCAATTGGATTTCAATAGGATCAAAAGTTTGTTCTAAATAATAATTTTTTTGTTTAAACATTATACAGGGTGTCCCGTAAATAATGGATAATTCTGATAATAGTAATAGGCCAGGCCAAAACCTATCATAATGTCACAACTTGACCTTATTGAAAATCCTACGGTTTTCGAGATATGGGCACTTTTTTGATATTTTGACAATTTCGATTCTAGAATAGTATTTTTTCATTCTGTTTTTTGGTGAGTATTCTAGAACAGTTGTGCTATGAAAGGAGTTCTAGGATAACGCCAACGGTACTCTGAAAAAAAAATTTTTTCTTCTGTTCCACCAAGATTCCGTCTGCAGACTTTGACCTTTGATGGGCCAAGCGATACTTGTCACTTATCCTAAAAACTTGCCCACTTATTATTAAATTTTAAAATGGAATAAAAATTCACTTGTCCTGTTAGAAAAAAAACGATACAGCTGTTTGAATGGTGGATGAGCTAAATTTATCGGTTGAAATTTTTAACAAGTAAGCCTCGTTTTTAATTGTATTGCTTGGTCAAAGCATTCGTCAATATTCTCGTATGTGACACGTCATTTTGTACGTCTGGCTTAATAGCTACCTGTTAATTCTTCTGAAATAATTTAAATTCTTTGAGATCTGGCTGTAACGTTTACATAAACTTTGTGCCCTGGACTTGGACTCTATTTGGATTCAGACTTTGTTTTTTGTCGATAATAACGACTTGGCATTTCTTTGGATATATTGGAACTTGTTAAGAACCACGATGCCTCGTATCCATACACACATACGAGAATGTCGATGAATGCGAAATGTACAAATTTTTTCTCACCGCAACAAATTCGCAACAAAAAGTTACGATTAATGGTGCCAAAACGATTTCAAAATTTTAAAGTGGTAGAACTTGTGTTTGTTTACTATTATATTTTTGTTCTGTGTGTGTTAATTGTGACTGTAGCTATTATAAGTCAGAGACATGTATACATCAAAACATAAGTGGTGTTGTTTGCTAAAACGCAAATATACTTTCATAAGGATTCCAAATGAAAGGTTTTTAAGTATTTCCCAGGATTGTTCGCATAAAGTGAAATGGTTTAGATCGAATCGTGGTGTTGTTAAATCAAAGGCGATATTCTTCTGTTGTGAGGATTATAAAGTTGATATTAAGGCCAATATTAATGCAGGTGATGTAAGTAAAATCCTTATATATATTTTTTTTCATTGTAATAGGATAAATAGTAGCTTTAACTTCAAAACTAGAACCGAAGACCGTCTAATACTGGCGCCTTCGCCTTATAGTTTATTCTTGATAAATGTTATTCCTTTTTTTTTACATTTATTTAACGTCGGTCTATTTCCGCTACTGAGGCCTATCACCGACGCCTGTAGACGAGATACTCCCAACTAGAAATTTTGCCGAACCTCTTCCCTTAAGAAGAGTAGGGATCTTTTACATGCCTAACATTTAATAGATAAGGGACCGACGGCTTTACATCCCCTCCGAAGGATGGTATATCACCTACACAACCCTTGCCTAAGGTTGCATAGCTTCCGCGCACTGATATACAAGCCGCTGGACGATATGTGAGGCGAGGACACGGTCTTCTTTGAAACGGTCGCCCATCCAAGTACTAACCGTGCCTAACGTTGCTTTACATGGCATATCGAAGTATGTACATAGTAAAGACGCATCTACGCTCGCCCCCCATTTTATTCCTTCATAACCAGAATCTGTTATTTTTTTTTGTAAATTTTGATTCTGATATCAATAGTACATACAATTTTAAACTATACGGAAATAAATATTCATTTTTTAAAAATGGATCACTATACTGGGTGTATCATGACATAATATACTCCTAATTTTTTTTTAGTTTTCAGATAAATTATTGAAACTTGATGTATCTCCCTACTTGATAGACGTCCCTATATGACATCTTTTCTTTTTTTTGCTTACGGCTTCAGCGAAACTGATACCAACTTTTGTTTATTATACACGTAACACTGTTTTGCAGAGTTATTAACTAATAAATTATGACTGAAAGTGGTGAAGTGATAGGTAGGTTTATGTATATGGTAGTTTGATTTGTATAAATGATTATAATATAATATACCTACATACATTTATATAAACTAACAACAAACTTAGTAATAAAAAAAATTCTCAACTTCGAAAAAAAAATTGTCACATGGTAACGGAGTCATCAGTAAGCTCACTACTAACCATTCCGTACCTAAATAACAATAGGCTCTATAATATTTATATTTTTAGATCTCATAAACTTTATTATATCGTCCTTTTTTGTATTATTATTTGGTACTGTTACGTGTTTACAATCTCCATTAAAAACTCTGTATGTAGGTTCAATAAATTACAACAAGTACTTTCAAAAACCACTGGATTATTAATCACTTCATTACAATAATTAAGTCCTTATACACATTAGTACACACTAATTACAAGTTCCATCTACTATAGTCTCACAATTATAATTCATAACTTATTACTGTTCTTATTTCATTTTATCATTTGCTTGTCTAATATAAAACTGTCACCAGTGCGCCTGGCTTTACTGTATATATACCCGCGTCGAATGCACTCGATCATTCCAGAATGTTCAGGTGTATCACTCGAGACGTTTCTGGCGCCGTTCACGAATCTTCCACAAAGCAGTGGCGTAGTCGTGCACATAACACTGCCCCCTCCTTAAGCCTGGTCAGGCAATTCAGAGTCCCCGACAAACTTCGCCAATCTGTCCAAGTGCACGATTTTCATCTTGGACTTCTTACTTCGTTGAATCCGATAAACAACTTCATTAATTCGGGTGATGATAGAATACGGCCCTTCCCAAGGTGGGTGAAGCTTCAAGAATCCTTCTTCACTCCGCTGTGTGTTGTACAGCCAAACCAAGTCCCCCACCTTGAATCCCGCCGAACTAACGTTACGGTCATATCGAGCCTTCATTCAGTCGCCACTCCCTGTAGGTGACCCCTTGGCAGCTACATCCGCACAAACCCCGCAACTGCGACACCAAGCCTCTACTTCCCCATGTAGCCATGGTCTTATTCTTGCCAAAATGCTCTCCGGATATTCTTTCGTGCACTTTCCGAAATAATTTTGGTACTCGGCACCTGGGTATCAGCAACCGCATGGTAACTTTTTTCCCATCCGGGCTCTCCCATACTATCCGTAATAGTCCATCTTCAAGCCTTAGGAAATCCTATTGCGCCCACAAAGCTCTCAACTCGGCACTTTTATCCGACACATCCTTCCATTCTGGTCGTGCGCCTTTTTCTTTTACCTTCAGTATAGGTCCAATTCCGTTGTCGCTCAGTTGTTCCTTTCTTACAACTTCCTTTGTCTAGTCGTACGAAACCTCTATCTTAACGTCTTTACTTCCACTACAGCCTGTTGTCTTTTTACATCCTCGGCAATTACTTCCTTGGGGTGCCTCTGACGACAGTAACTTTTGACATACCCCAATTTGCCACAATTATAACAACGGATTCCCTTCGTAAGCCTTTCACTGCTTTTTTGCTGCTTAGGCTCCTGTTTCGGTTCCGGTCGGGAACTCATTTCGTTCAATACTTGTGCGACCATTTTCTGTATGTCCTTTAGCATAGCCATCATTTTCGCCCTTTCGGAACTGGTTTCCTCTTTCCTTGCAACGTTTACTTCCCCAAGGTTCCATTGTCGACAATCCCGCGTCATATGCCCTGGTTTGTTGCAACGATAACATCCAATACCTCCGCCAGTTTTTACACCTCATTGTCGATTTTCCTGTTTTCCTGGGAAACTTGTCTTGGTCATTAATTGTGTAAACATCTTGTGCAAATCCTTGAGTTTGGTTAAATTTGTTTCCTCTGATTGGGCTTCTTCCACAGAGAACTCGTACTCTGTGCCATGAGGAATCCATATATTTTTCGAGCTTAAAATGTGAATAACTCCGGTTCTATAAGTCGGATCGGAGCAAAGTAAAAACCAGTCTCTTCGTAATAAAATTGACAATAAATCCTCGTTGGGTTCAACTCTTTAAAGTACGTACATAACCTACAAAACTGGAAAAACCAGAAAAAAACAGTATTTTTTTCATTTTAGTGCCCAAGACTGTCAACTAGACCAATTTGCATCAAACTTTCAGAAAATATATTTTGTGATGTAATAAAAAGACCCTGAAAAGTTGGTGTCAAAATATTGAACCCATTGGCCAAAATTGTATTTGTTATATAAAATTTAAAATGGCCGCCATTTTGTGCCATTAAGTCCAAAATGAAAAATTATTTTTTCAAAATGTAGATCTCGACGCCAGCTTTCGAATGCAATTAAAAATATTTTTTTTTACTTTACTTTTTTACATTTTTTTATAATTCAAATAACAATTGCATTTTTTCTTCCATTTTGAAAAAAAAAATTAAATTCTTTTATCAGATCTGGTTGAGAATTTTGGGACCTTTAATATAAAATAAGAGAGTTCATTTTTGTTAACGCGAACTCGAGATATTTAACTTTTTGCATTTTGGCCAATTCTTAATTTATAAATGCATATTTTGAACTAAAATTTGGACTGTATCATTTTGAAATCTATTCATTTCATGTGATAAATTTTTAAAAAATTAAGTTTTATAGAAACTTGTTTACAAGCATTATAATGTAAGTATTGTTAATTGAGCTAAAAAGTGATTTAGTTGCAAAATGCAATAACTTCCTTGTTTCTTAAAATTCGGAGGACTTGTTTTTTTAAATATGTTATTTTTTCCTAGCAATACGATGAGAAACTTAGTTGTTTGTTTTTTTATTAAATTTGTTATTATTTTTTAAAAAATTTCATGGAGCTTAGTTGCAAAATGCAATAACTTCCTTATTATGTAACATACAGAGAACTTTTTTAAAAATCTATTTACAAGTACAACAAAAACAAAATAAAATTTCTGTTAATTCTTCTCCCATGTATAATTTTAGAAAAGCTAATTTCCATAAGTTCTACGAGGACTTAACTAATATTGATTTTGCTAGTATTGATCAATGTAAAGATGTGAATGAGGCATGTGTTATATTGTATTATATCCTGGACTCTGTTTTCATTGATAGCGTCCCAAAAATCTTAGCTAAAACTAATAAATACCCACCTTGGTTTAATGGTAATATCATACGCAATATAAAGGCAAAATCAAAACACTGGCGCAACTTAAAAAAAAAAATGGTAACTCATATGAATTGAATCAATTTATAATTCTAAGAGCAAGCATAAAAATCGATATTGATAACGCGCACAAAGAATATCTTATCAATATTGAGAACCGAATTAACTCCAATCCAAATCACTTCTGGTCATACGTAAACAGTAGAAAAAATATATCCAGTATTCCTAGCGTTATGACCTATAATGACCCCATATTAAACGAACCACAAGTAATAGTTGACGCATTTGCTAATTACTTTCAAGAGTCATATTCCGCATCTACAAACTTTGCTTATGATATAAATAGCACTCATTGTAATACTAACAATTTATGCATTCCCTATATTACCGAAAATGACGTACTCAAGGCACTTAAGAAAATTAAACCCAAAACCACTACAGGTCCTGATGGTATTCGGGCCTTTCTCCTTAAAGATTGTGCCATTTTATTTGCAAAACCGCTAGCTAGTATTTTTAATTTGTCTATTAAAACTGCTAATTTTCCAGAAGTCTGGAAAATATCTAGGATCTGTCCGGTATTCAAAAAAAATGATAGATGTGCTATTGGAAACTATAGGCCAATAGTAATATTGTGCAATTTTAGTAAATTATTTGAAAACGTAATATACGATATTCTCTTTAATCACGTCAAATCTCAAATTTGCCTCGATCAACACGGATTCATGCCAAATCGCCCTACCACCAGCAATCTGGTGTGCATCACTCAGTTCATAGCTGGAGAGTTGCATTCTGGAGGCCAAGTAGATGTCATTTATACAGATTTTTCTAAAGCCTTCGACAGACTGGACCATGGAATTTTGTTGAACAAATTATCCAAATTTGGACAAACTGAGCACTTTCTAAACTTTTTTAAATCCTACTTAGTAAATAGACGACTAAACGTACAATACCGTGAATTTTGGTCTATGGATATCTCAGCGACATCAGGTTTCCCCCAAGGTTCTGTGCTTGGGCCATTGCTCTTTAACATTTTTATAAATGATATCGTCATTGCTTACACTGCAAAACATTACTTTATGCCGATGACCTAAAAATTTTTACATCTATCACTAGTGCAGAAGACTGTGTTGATTTGCAAAACGATCTTGTACAACTCTGGTCTTGGTGTAGCGTAAACAATTTACAGTTAAATATCTCAAAGTGTAGCTTTATGACATACACTCGTACACAAAATCCAATAAAATTTATCCATACAATTAATGATGAAGGACTGAAGAGCTGTGGTCATTTCAAAGATCTAGGAGTAATATTCGATCCAAAGTTATCTTTTATTAGCCATATCAATCAAATCACCGCTAATTCCTTAAAAAATTTAGGCTATATTATCCGTAATTTTAAATAATTTAACGAAAATACACTTCTATTTAATTCATTTGTGAGGTCAAGACTTGAATATGCATCAATAGTCTGTAGTCCTGGTTATGAAAATCATAAATATATCATTGAAAAACCTCAGAGGCGTTTTCTTAAATACCTCTGGTTCAAAAGTTCTGGAAATTATCCAGAGAGAGGTTTTCCACATTGTGACTTATTACATAGATTCAACACGAGTGGTCTTCAACTACGTCGGACGTATCACTCTCTTGTATTCCTTATATTGTAATGGCACTATTGACTGCCCTGAAGTTCTTAGTTGCACTAGATTTCATGTTCCTAATTTGCAGACTCGCTCGCATTCGTCTCTATTCTATTTGCCTGCACCAAGAACAAATTTGCTGTTATTTTCTTCTCTGCACCGTATGTGTTCCAACTATGATTCTTTATATAATAATACAGATGTTTTTAATACTAGTATATCCAAAATGCGAAATGTGGTTTTCAATTCTGCACAACAACTGTAGCTTCTAAACTATTAGATTACAACTCTTAGGACTATACTAGCCACAGATTTATTTTGTTAATTTTTATTGTCATGTAATTGTTTACCTTTAGTTTTAGTTATTATTTAGTTTTCTTTTATGTTTGTAAAATTCCTGCCCTATAATTGGATTTCTGTCTGGGCAGTCGTAACCAAAATAAGTAAATAAATAAAATATGTTATTTTTTCCCTCGCAATGCGATCATCAACTTAGTTTTTTGTTAATAATGAAAATGACTATTTTTTATTTCCAAATTCATATGTACACAATACATGTATAGTGTATACGACCAGAATTGAAACCGTATAAAAGCCGGCAAAAACAGTCGGCATCTCTTGCGGAGGTAAATAGAAATGCTTGTCATAAGAAAAACAATAAAGAGATGCCGACTGTTTTTGCCGGCTTTTAGTTTTTATGCGGTTTCAATTCTGGTCGTATATACTTTACCAACAATTGCTAACGTGTAAACCTGTATACAAATTTTTTTTAAATATTTTTCTATATAATATGAATACTTAGATTAAATTTATATTGTCTTCTAAATATAATGTTTTAAGTTTTATTTAAAAAATAAATTAGTAAATATTGTAATATAAATACTTGTTAGAAAAAGTTTTAAAGGCGAGGATAAATAATATGGTAAAAACATTTTATTATTTAAAAATAAACATTTTTATTCTTATAAATGTACAAAATCGTAATGGAATGGAATGGAACTGGTGGGGAATAAGAAAGAGAAAGAAAATGTAAAAATGTATCCTCATTTATAAGCAACTATTCGCTCCGCAGGTATAGTCCAAGTAAGGACGTCCCTACACTTAAAAAACACAACAAAAACTTTACGACATAATTATATCGCCGCGAGCCATGGCTCCATGCCTGTCCTCAAACGACCCGACGCACATTAAAAACCCTATAAAGGTAAGCGAGTCAATTTGCGAACAGCAGTACAAAGAGTACCGGCATTTTAATGAGGTCGTAAAGTTTTTGTTGCGTTTTTTATTTGCCGGGAACTTATTACTTCAACTATACAGTGTATACGAGCATAATTGAAACCGTATAAAAACTAAAAGGCGGCAAAGATAGTTGGCATCTCTTTATTGTACATGGGCGGAGGTAAATGCTTGTCATAAGAAAATGTTAAACGTTTTTGCAAATTGTATTCATTTTTATTATTTTTTGTTTATTAGATATCTATATTTGTTCATTTCGCCAATAACATATTTTTAAGGTATTATATCAGTTTTAGATATAAAGTCTAAATATCTAAATTTATTATATATTATAATAGGTATTTATGCACTGCACTGGAAAACCATTAAAGCACACTGACAGCACATCTCATAAGTCCACGTTGACTGTTTAACAGTCGGCATGTCTTTATCAATTAATATGTATGTCTTCTGTATGTTAAAAAACAAGTAAATTGCAACTAAGCTCTATGAAAAAATTTAAAAAATAACAAATTTTAAATAAAACAAAAAACAAAAACTCATCGCATTGCTAAGGAAAAAATAACGTATTTAAAAAAATAGTTCTCCGAATTTTAAGAAACAATGAAGTTATTGCACCTTGTAACTAAATCACTTTTTAGCTCAATTAACAATACTTACATTATAATGCTTGTAAATAAGTTTCTATAAAATTTAATTTTTTTTTAATTTATCACATGAAATGAATAGGTTTCAAAATGATACAGTCCGAGTTTTAGCTCAAAATATGCATTTGTTAATTAAGAATTGGCCAAAATGAAAAAAGTTAAATATCTCGAGTTCACGTTAACAAAAATGAACTTTCTTTTTTTTTATATTAAAGGTCCCAATATTCTCTACCAGATTTGATAAAAATTTTTAAAAAATGTTCAAAATGGCCGAAAAAATGCAATTGTTATTATTGGAGTTATTAAAATATGCAAAAAAGTAACCAAAATTACATTAAAAAAATTTCTATTTAATTGCATTCGAAAGCTGGCGTCGAGATCTACATTTTGAAAAAATAATTTTTCATTTTGGACTTAATGGCATAAAATGGCGGTCATTTTAATTTTTATATAACAAATACAATTTTGGCCAATGGGTTCAATATTTTGACACCAACTTTTCAGGGTCTTTTTATTACATCACAAAGTATATTTTCTGAAAGTTTGATGCAAATTGGTCTATTTGACGGTCTTGGGCACTAAAATGAAGAAAACACTTTTTTTTTCTCGTTTTTTCAGTTTTGTAGGTTATATACATACTTCAGAGACTTGAAACCAACGAGGATTTATTGACAATTTTATTACGAAGAGACTGGTTTTTAGTTTGCCCCGATCCGACTTATAGAACCGGAGTTATTCACATTTTGAGCTCGAAAACGCGGTAAAAAAACTTTAATTGTTTATAAAAAAAAAGTAGCACAAGGTTTTCGAGGTTCAAAACTTAGGAATATATTCCGGGTGATACCCAAACCAGGATAAAATCATAATCTTGCTGTTACCAGGCTTTTCCAGGTAATTTTTTAACCTTTTTTTACTGCACTATTAAATATTTAAAAGAAGACGCTGGGTTTGCACGTCTTGGTTCTTAAATTCCCAACTCGATTTGGTCGACTCTGTTACCTCGTCCTCAACATTTTCATTATGTAAATTTTCTTTTTTATCAAATGGTCTTCAAAAATCCATTTTAAAAATATTTTTTGAAACAAATATTATTATTAATAATTGTTATTTTAAGTAAATATAACTTTTTATTAGGAGAATAAATAAGTTTAAAAAATGTACAGCACTGCCCGATTCCACGAAAACAGTTTTGCACAGCACTTTCTTGTTTTAGAACTGGTCATTTCGAACATCAGCTTGAATTCTTTACCGACCGACCGCAT
Organism: Leptura quadrifasciata; assembly: GCA_963675555.1. Taxonomy (NCBI): domain Eukaryota; kingdom Metazoa; phylum Arthropoda; class Insecta; order Coleoptera; family Cerambycidae; genus Leptura; species Leptura quadrifasciata. The sequence continues at coordinate 32,957,679 of OY776680.1, read as the reverse complement.
CGGCGCAATTATATCGATAATGCGGCGCTGCCTGTTGTATACCATTATTGTGAGGTATAGCAACGGAAATTCCTGGTAGAGACACTGAATTTATATTTTAAACTGACATTGGATCAAGTATACGACCGTTTTTTATTTCATCTGTTAATTCTGCTACCTGTGGTCATAATCGGATACGAACTCCTGGACAAAGCATAGACCGTCCGTACAGTCTAATTAATGTGGGTATTAAACGTCAGTCTTTGGTCCAGTCTGACCCTCAAATATTTTACGCATCTACGCTTTGCTATGAATTAAGAATATCGTTTGTTATAATCGTTTGCAATTTTACTCTGCAGATAAAAAGGCAAAGAAAACTTTACGACTTCATTAAAATACCATTACTCTTTGCACTATTTCGTCCGCAGATTGAGTCACTTACCTTTATAGGTTATGCGTGGGTTGTTTGATGACACCATACCGAATAGTTCAACGACATTAATAAGCTCCTAAAATTTTTGTTTCCTTTTTTATCTGCAGAGTAAAATTGCAGACAACTATACCCTATTTTACAGCTACAAACTGCATGTTTTAAATTATGTTGTATCCTAAAAGTAGTCAAAAGAGTGATTATTGTTCGATCCATTTTGGCGATTAGTGGAAATCGCTTAGTTATAATTTGCGTCACCCCGTAATTTTATATAAAATGTTTCATAGATGTTATAATAGCTCTTTATGTTTGCACGAGAAATCTAACGTACTTTTTGTTCACATTTTCTGACCCTATATGTAAGATTGTGCCAATAAAATATTCTCAATTACTAATTATTATTCTTAAGATTTCCAAGTATTAATTAAGCTGTTACAATTAAATAGCGACATACATCATATGACTTTACGGCATCATTAAAATAATAAAACAAATTGTTTAGCTCTTCACTTACAGATGGAAGATTATTACGAGACAGGATACACTTAGGCCTAGTTTTTTTTATCATATTTCTTTTACTAACTGTAACTCTCACGTTTCTGATAAATAACATCATGCCTAGATATCTTATAAATAGCATTATGCTGTATCTTTTTGCTGGTGCATCTCTTAAGGATATAAAATAATTATAACTATATAATTTGCGTTCCTGTTAGAACAGTCTCCAAGTTAAAACAATGTTTAATATGTATTTTAGGAAAGTTAATTTTAATCTACTTTATCAGGAACTGCTTGAGATAGATTGGTCTTTTTTAAATGACTGTACCGAGATTAACTCCGTTCCAACATTTTTACGAGAAATTAACGAGAGTTTTCACAGTCTGTGTATAGTTCAAGTAGGAATAAACTGAAACAAAAAAAAAGAAATAAAAACTTTACGTCATAATTATTATCGCCGCGGGCCATGGCGCTAAGTTGCAGTAAATAGATCCCAGTAAATAAAAATGCAAACAAAAACTTTACAACATAATTATATCGCTGTGAGCCATGGCACCAAGCCTGACATGACGCACATTAAATACATATAAATTTAAGCGAGTCAATTTGTGAACAGCACAAAAAAGAGTACCGGTATTTTAATGAGGTATTTGTTGGGTTTCTTATGTCTCAGGATTTTTCTACTTAAACTATACTCAAATATGTATGTACAAAAAAGAATAATAGACGATTTCCACCTTGGTTCAATGCTAAAATTATCAGGGATATAAGAAATAAGGAAAGACACTTGAAACTCCTAGATATTGTTTATAATGAATGTATGTATCGGTCCAAAATGAAGCTAAACATTAAAACTGCTTTCAGAAACTATGTACTTCTGGCTGAAAGTAATATTGACAGCGACACAAATAAGTTTTGGGCTTACATTAATAACAAGACAGGAAGGGCTAACATCAGCAAAAATATATTTTAAAAGGGGGAGCATTTGAACGACCCAAATGATATTGTAATGTAAATGCCTATGCCGACTTCTTTGAACAATCATTTTCGATTTTAGAGCCAGGAAACTCAAACATCTCGTCAGATGATTTCTGTGACAATAATATCAACAGAATTAATATAGTTTCATTTTCAGCAAGTGAAGTGTTATTGGCACTAAAACAAATAAAGCCTAAGTTTACATGAGTCCTGATGGGATCCCCGCATTTATACTGAGGGACTATGCTGCTATCCCACTTATTATATAATTTAATATGTCTATTAAATGCTGCTGTTTTCCTAATATTTAGAAATACTCCAAAGTCTGTCCGGTGTTCAAAAAGAGAAATAAAAACGAAATAATAAACTTTCGCCCAATGTAAGCTTTAACATTGGTAAAGCCTTTGAAATCTTACTACATAACTCTATTTACCCTCATGTTAAAAATATCATTTCCAGTCAGCAACACGGATTTATGAAAGGTCGCTCTACTATTACCAATCTCATATGTGCTACACAATAATTCATATCTGAGTCCATCGACATGCAGATGCAGACGGACGTTATATACTTTGACTTCACGAAAGCTTTTGATAGGATTAATCATAATATGTTGATTGCAAAACTTTCCAACTTTGGTATTTCGGACCAGCTCATAACCTTCTTTACATCTTATCTAACTGTAACAGACTTCAGTATGTCACTTATAATGGATGGGTTTAAGTCCTACGATTATGCCTCATCATCAGGTGTTCCCCAAGGGTTTGTTCTTAGGCCACTGCTTTTCAATACATTCATAAATGACATAGACAATACTTTAGATGTGCGCTTCTTATGCAAAGGACATTAAAACTTCTACACAGAATCTCTGGTTTAAACGACTGCATTATAATGCAAAATAATATCTCTATCTGAATTCCTGGTGCGTTAAAAATAATCTATCGTTAAATATATGTACTGTATAATTAAATATGTGTTGTTTCCCATCTTGCACTGTTAGATGGTGTATAAATAAATAATTACTGAACCATGTTGAACATAAACGTTTTGGTTCCCCTTATTTCGATTGGTCATCTCTTAAAAGTTTGCTAACTTTTTTTTTCTTAAAGAGTTTTATATTTACTAATCAATTTTTTTCAAAAACAATCGAGTTCTACCTATAGCTAACGTTAAGTTAGTGTCCAAGTTTCACTATAATTGAACCTGTGCTTCTTCAATTATGAGGCTTACAGAAAATGGGACGGGCGGACGTACAGGTAGACAGACACGGACATTTTGAAAGTTGTCCAAAATTTGTATTTTCTATACGAGTGATATTTGCAGTATTTATCTCTTCTCTCAATAACCAATACAAATATCCTCTTCTCTAAAACGTTCAGACCTTTCTCGCGATGCACCACTTGCCGGAAACAAAATTTTTAAAGTCTCTTTTCGGCCTACAAAAGGGACATCAGTTTTTGAACTCTAACCGTACTGCGGCTGTAAGCCTTGACAGTGGTGCAATAAATGAGCATTTTTATCAAAGGAAATAGCAGATTAGTTTTACTGAAATGACACCATTTTGACTAGGTTGTACCACAGATATAACTAAGATTATACGGTTTAGACGCTTATAAAGAATGAATAGTAATACTAAGAAGTCACTTATTAAGCATAGATTTAATGTAGAGCTGACCAAAGGTTACGATCTCTTTGATGTTTTGTAGTATCTTGGAATGGTGCACCATAACACTTAATTAGCATAACCAAACTGCAGGGCGATGTGTAACCACGCTGCTCTGGGACTTTCACATACATACAGAATAAAAAATATTACTCATATATCATAAAATAAATATAATTATATCCATGTCCAATCAAAAACTGTTTTTAATGTTATGAAAGTCCTTGATGCTCCTGATTACAATATCTAACGTCTTCATGGCCTGGCTATGTGAGGAATAAAAGATAACTTCTGGTCAAATATAACACCCAAATCCTTAACTACGGTTACTCTGATTACGTTTTGGTCATTAATTTGATAATCAAACTCAGTAAGGGTTAATGTGCGGGCAAAAGTCATTACTGTACACTTTCCTATGTTGATCTTTAGTTATTGTTAGCACACCATTGAACTACTTCATTGAGATCATTTTGCAGTGAGGGACAGCTCTCGTAGTTATCCACGATATTAAAAATTTTCAGGCCATCAGTATATAATAATTTAGGCGCTTGAATAGCTATACAAAGATCGTTAATAAAGAGCAAAAATAATAATGGGCCCAAATTGCTTCCTTGGGTGACACCACTCATTACTGCATAGTGTTGGACCTTTGACCCATGCAGTCGACATGTTATTTACATCCTATCAGTTAAATAAGAGTTAGAAAACGTTATTAGATTATCCGAGACACTGCAACCATGCAACTTACGAAGTAAAGTAGGATGATCCACCTGATCAAAAGCTTTTAATCTGTACGTATATATAACATCAACTTGCCTTTTGTCATCTAGCGCGTCAGAAATGTATTGTGTAAAATTGCAAAGATTCGTGTTAATAGAACGTTCTTTTATAAAACCATGTTGTACTACTGCAATACAATGTGATACGTGATTGTAGAAATAATAATGGATTCGAACAATTTGGTGAAGTTGCAAATACGCCAATAGGTCGATAATGTTCTATTTGACGCTTATCACCTATTTTGAATACAGGAGCTACTTTCGATAATTTCCATTTATCTGGAAATGTGGCAGATTTGAGACAAAGATTATAGATATAACAGATGGGCTTAACAAAACATGAAATACAGTCCTTTACAATAAAGGCTGGTGCTAAATCTGGACCCAGAATTAATTCATGTTTAAGCTTCTTCGTTGCTTCAAGGATGTCACTAACACTCAATTCACTAACAGAAAGCACGTTATCATTAAACACGTATGAATCTGCATAAATATCTCCAGGTGATGGTTTTAAGTACACCGAACTGAAGTAAGAAGTGAGGGCATTTGCGATGTCATGAGCAGCAGTATATTCCGTGTCTTTATACACTTCTTCGTCCAGGTATCCTTGTGCTACCTTTTCTAGCATTAACATAATTTTACAGTTGAGAAGGATCGTGCTCCATGTTGTTTTCAGCTGCATGGATAAAGTTAGTTAAGGCATTAATTTCTGGCTTGACTGGCTTTCTCAGAGTACAAAATCGTTGTTTGTAATATAACAATTTCTTATATCATTTATGATGCGCTTTTTGTTTGATCATTTATATAATTTGTCCAGTATACTATACAGGATATTCACGCTTCGAAGTTGCTCTTCTTTTAGGAACATATTCATCAAATTGGTTATAGAGCACTTCATGCAAATAATCGGAAGCTGCGTTTACATCAATATTTTAGAAAGAGAGGATTCCAGAGATCACAGTTTGTAATGTAGTGTATAGAGCACGAAAATCACATATTCTGAAATTATAGGATTGGTTTTCATTAATTTCAAAATTAGGAAGAGTTATATCATTCGAAATAGAATATTGCCCTAGAATGATGGATGATGTGCATCCTCCTGGATAAGTATCCATACCATGATCTAAGGTCATGTTTACAGAAGGTGAATTGCTTATTAAATCCAATAACCCTGTATTGAAGTTAAGTATATTATTACATATTATGTACCCAGTAAAATTCAGGAAGTCTAATAAACCATACCAGTTTTTCCATTTATATTCAATCTGATTTAAGCAAATACTCTATTAGATGAAAACACTCCAGGAAAATAATTACCCGGTTTTGCATTTAATTAATGAACATTTGTTTACTGCACGGCGTTTATGGTTGGCAAACTATAACGACAGCACCCTTTTATTCTTAATTTTTTGTATTTTTCTAATTATATTTTAAGTGTTGATTATGAGTGGACTATAAGACATGATTGGTATAAATAAATGCAAGTTTAGATCTAATCAAAGTAGAAGAATTGTATCTAGGTAGCTCATAAATCCCTTGAATAATACAATGATCCGGCTCTGTAGTCTATATCTTACTTCTCAGGATTTACGAACTTATAGCCTGGTTGGTTACCTCTTATCTCTCTCGGTTACGAGTCTCTTTCTACACTGTCTGCAATTCCTGTTGCAATTTTGTATGTTTGGAAGATCGTCGCAGGAAAGGAACATCTGTTTCTGTCAAATTGTGAACAGTGTGAAAGGGTTTTATGCGTACTGTGAGTTTATGTTATCATTTAACATCCTTTTACAATCCAACGCAGCTTTCATGTAGTTTTAAGGTGAAACGTAAATAAATACTTGTAAATTGTGTTATTCTTACGAATGTAGTGAAAATGTTTTTAATTTCCTCTTATTTTATAGATACATAAGTGTCTCAACGTTACCGGAAAGGTAACATATTTTTTTTCCTAGAAATGAATAGGTAAATAAGCTGCAATTTGCTAATAAATCTTTACTTTAACTCTCTGCATATTATTTAAATGTAATTTTCTATGCTTTTTGTTACTACGAGACAGGTTATTATTGCAACCTGATTCAAAAACAACCACGGAAAATTCGTACATAAATTAAAAATCTATGATATATCGAAAACTATGCATTTTATCAAAAAATGCCATAGAACAAAAGTGGAAATTAAATGAACAGAGTTCGTAAAACTTTTAAAACGTGAAATATTAATTCTAAAAAACAGTTGGGAAAAGGTAACTTTTCGACAACAGAAATTCCGAGTCGAGAAAAAATTTCTTTTAGTTGTAATTAATTAAAAATGTCTGAGAAAAAATTCACTTCGTTTTATTTTGCGCGAAGGCAGAAGATTTGGTTTAATGTAGATTTATTTTAGGGGGCACGGTGACCGAAGATTGGTTTTAAATAGATTTATTTAGGGGGCGGGGTGGCCGTAGATGAACTTAAAGTAGATTTGTTGAGCTTTTTTACTTGGAGTAGCCAAGGAAGCAGTCACGACGGCGTAGTTACAGGGAATTTATCGTTTAAGTTAAAGCGGATAAGCTGGACTAGACAGACGGCACTAACTTTTATTAATTTTAGGAACCGAAAGAGTTACTGGTATATTCACTTTTAATTCACTACTTAATATTTTCTTAACCGCCTCTCAAGTCACAGAAGTAACCCTTTGGAAGGTCTCAAGGATCTTGTGCTAAGTGAGAAGAGACGATGCCCTACAGTTTATTATCGTGACCGAACTACTCTTCGAGCAATTTTTTTTTGAAGAAAAATTGTTTCGCTTTGCGGGCTTCGAACTCACTTCGCTAGGCACACTCAGTTTGCTAGCCAGACGCTTTAACACACTGAGCTACCACCGTCCTTGAAACTGAAACTGAAAACTTGATAAGACGCAAGAACTAACTTTTTAGATACCAAAACTAGAATGCACTTAGCCTGATCTCGCGGCGCCCGACCTTTTATATGGTCCGTCGGGGACGGTGCGTGTGGAGATCTGGAAATGTCCCCCGCCATTCCGTGCGGGCAGGATTGCGCAATATTGCATCGTCAAATGTAAAAATGGGAAATTCTGAAATGAAAAGTATATGATCGTCTCGACATTAAAATGGGAAAATTTTTGATTATATGACTCGAATCGACTTTAGTTTGGAAGTTTTTAACGAAAATAAGTTGAAGTAATTAATTAAATTTGGAATTACCCCGTAAAGTCGTCCCGAAGGTCCTGGCATGAATGTGCCGATACATCTACGGTGAATGCAAGGAAGTAAGTTTTGATGACAAAGGGGGACCGGTTGGAAATAAGTATTGATATTAATGGGGACGGTAAGTACCGGTACTTTATTGAAGGCTATGAATTAAGATCGATTTGTTTTGGATATTAAGGATGCGAAATGCATTGAGGGTATTTGAAAGGAGGATTATTCGATAAAAAATTAACGAAAGTGAATTGAAATGTCTCAATCGAGGTGCGGAAAGTAGTTTTGATGTTAATGAAGTTCACTTGGGTCCGGTATTTTTTAGGACAATATTTTGTAATGTTGGATTGATAAAATTAGTAATTTGAATATTCCATGATATTTGCTGGTGGATTGAGGTTAACTATGAATTATCTTTGAATCATGAAATTTTTCAGAGTATGTTTTTGAAAATTGTAGATTTTTTACTAAATTAAGTGTTAGATTACTTTTTATCGTGTTGGCAAATTGACATGGAAAATTGAACTATTTGGCAAATTTTAAGATTTTTTTAAATTTTCTCTATACATCATATATGGAACGTACCATAACCTACGCTCACCCCATCCTTTTTATTTGGAATATAAATAAAATGATAACATCTGTCTCCTTTTACCGTGGATTAAAATATACCCCAAGCAAAAAAAGTACTTCAATTGCAGTTCTAAATATAACACTCTCAATTCAAGTGTTATTATAATGAGACTGATTATTATACGGTCTCTGTATTAATGCCTAATAGGAAAATAATGATATGCCTAGCATGATGTTTATGCTACTTGCAACATATGTCTATGTAAATGCTTCATTTTTATTTAGCATATGCATTTAGTCATCTATTGCTTCTGACATAGTTTTACAAGGCCTTAGGCAAGGTCCTCTTACACTATTTATCGTTAGCTAGAATCGTTAACTAAACCAAGAACGTGCGACTTATTATTAGTTTTAAAACGGCACTTGTGTTACTTTTTATTACTTCTAATACAGTAAGAATAGTCATAAATTCGCCAGATAATTAGCAACTTATGTTTTTAAAACTACTGAAGTTCCCTACTTCAAATACTCTTCCTGAAAGTATTGAGTTTCGAACAATAATTATGCTAGTCATATATTTTCTGAAAAAAAAATGATGAATCGTCGATCGTATCGTCAAGAACTTTAGCGTAACATTTGTTTGCCAAACTTCGTCCCTCTTCCCTACACAGCCAACCCTCAAAAAAATTCAATTGGCAGGGTTGTTAAGTGATTCATCTTTTGAAATGTCAAAAGATGTTTATACCCATAAATGCAATATGTCAAAGTGACCCAGAATTCTTTGCGTTTAAGTGACCTTAAATATAGTAAATTGGAGTTTATGCGGCTGATATTCGGCTGAACTGCTGTTTTAAGAAAATTAACATCGACTTATTAACCGAGATAAACCTTCCCTCATTAAAATTTTAAATGCATTCCTTTTGTCTATAAATCTAACAAAATCGAAAGTGACGTTAATTGTTTAAGGAAAGACAATAGCCGGGACGTGTATGAAGCGTTCACGTTAGGATTAATTACGAACAACTTGTGCTAACAGACGTATCAAAGAATAATTATATTTATGTATTGATTGGAGTTTGTTTTTTACTGAATACTCTCGCCGTATTATTGAAAAACCGTCTTCTAAATGTAAAATTAAGTAAGTAAAGAATTTGTTAATAAAACAAACATACACATTGTTATATGAGGCACTTGTCCCTTCTTATACAGTGTTAGCAAGTATGTCGGAATACGAGATAAACGGTGGTAGTTTTTTAAACGGAGGACACTATTATTTTTCATTTTGAGATTGTACTTTTTCAACAATTACAATGATGCGGGGTTTTAAGGGTGTGCCGCTTGCGGTTTTAGAAATATTCTACTACTAGAATAAAAAAATACCGTATAATTATTATTTCAGTAAATAATTACAGTTAAACTAACTATTACTTTCTCAATGATTTTTACTAGTTTTAAAGACTGATCTCTTTTGTATGCAACATTTTCTCGCCCAAATATTTAAAAAACCATCCAAGAGTTATGCGGAATTCTTGAAACAAGAAGTGTTAGAAATGGACCAAAAGTAGAATAGCTGTGAGAGTTCTGGGCCAAAAACCCATGTATTTTCTTATGGAGGTTCATTTTGCAGAATTTTGGTTCGGGACAATGAGAACGGCATGGATTCGGGACAATGAGTAGGTGGTGGATTCGGGATTCTGAGAAATCGCACAAGCCTCTGCCTAACACTAGGGAGTATATTGCTATGATATCCGGTGACGGCGGTAAAAATCACAGTAAATAATTTCTAATTTATAACCTTAAAGTCGTAAGTTCAGACCATTGCAATTAAACAATTCTAGAAAACACACAGCAACAAAACAAATTCAAATCAAATCGAACAGTGTATTGTGAGAACAATAAAACACGACACACATAAAAATAAATGAAATTCCCTATCTAGCTAAAATATAAATACGATACTAAAATATAAAATAATTTGGATAATTATTGTTTAAAATCAAATTTGTTAATAAAAAAATAGAATTAATGATAATTTTTTTAAATTTAAAATACACTCAATTATTTGTCAAACTATTAAAAGATATTCAAGAAATTTATATGCAGTTTATTACAACCCTTTAGTCCGCGTAGCTCAAATAAAACCTCCAGCCGCACTGTATCACTTAATTCGATGGTCAGTTGCAATCTGCTCCTAAACGATTCAAGTGATATCTTCTTTCTCCAAGTTGTCAGAATTTTGAAAAAATTAATTTTCTTTTCTTTCGTTTCGACTCCTTAACTAGATGTCTTCCTTTTTATAACAATACTCCAATTTCAACCAAAAACAATCTCTTCTCTCTATTATATACCAATCTTTACTTTCTCAATAATTTTCAACCCCTACAATTTTCTATAATTTTCTTCATACTCTCCCTTATATGTTCCGCAAATAATAAAATCGCCGATACCAACTTGAATCTTTCCTGACATCAATTTTATAAAACGAAATTGTTCTCATCACGTGGTATTGAGCTTTTTTCCAGTTTTATCACTTTCCCGCACAAATTAAATTAAAGATCTTATATCTACATGAACATAATAAATGCATAAACAGTGCGATGTTATAAACATTTTGATAGTTAGTATGACAATAACTAAGTGAATTAAAATAACATGACTGATTCTAATCATCATTAAGTTATGTTATAAATATCTCTAACTGTTTTTAAAGGCTGAAATACAAAAATTGCATGTAATTAATAAAAATATCTGTCTTCTATAAAATACTTTGGTATTTTATCAAACAGAACAAATTAACGAAAACAGAAAACATAAAACATGCATGCAACCCTTTACTCAGATAAAATAAAATGCATTTTATTCGCAATACACAACTCGAATTAATCCGAATGTGTTCTAAAGCTTAAGTATAGTGCGGGAAAGAGGAAATTGAGAGGGGGGGTGCGAGGTGAGACGCTAAGAAGGCAGGCCCGGACTTAACTATATTGTGTACGTATGTCTGTTTACGCTTTTAAAGGACCACGCAATTTTCTTATGGAAAAGTGACTTGCGTTAAATTGGTTGAAATTTTGATATGTTGTGTATCCCATCTCTCTGATCAAATGTCTCAATTGGCACAAATTGACAAACTTTCACAGTCTTGAGATAAAGCTTGCTAAAGTAAGAATTATCGTTTATTTGAGGTGTATGGGTCTGGGTTAAATCAGCACTCTTTTTTTTGCTTCTAGGGTCTCACAGTGGTTTGAAAACACCTCATAACTGTCATGGTTTATTTATTGAAATATTACATCATATAATCTCAAACGTCGTCACGTCATATGACGTCATTGCATGTAATATCGTGTCATAGAACATCATGATTTAAATAACATTCTTTTCTCTTACTTCTAGGTGCTCAGATCACAATAAAATTCAAAGTGACCACTATGAGGTTCTGTGACACGACATGACTTGCTATGACGTCATATGATATGATAAGACAATCAATTATACTGTTTAGGTGTTATTAAACAAATCTGAGACATTGATGCTTTTGATGCAGAGATAGGATACACAGCATATCAAAAATTCAACCAATTTAACGGAAGTCACTTTTCCATAAGAAAATTGCGTTGGCTTTTGTTGTGTGGGCTCAGTTTAGCTGGCAACAATTTACACTACTGACTATACAGTAGTTACAGTATCCTAGTTCACTTAATATTTGAGTAAATTGTTACTACCTAGCAAGAACCACGGGGAGGTATGAGCATATCTTGCCATGATAGGATGGGTAAAGAATATTAGTACAGGATAAAGAAAATTATACAAAAAAATAAAACTAAACCTCTAAAAACAAAAAAAATTTAAAATAGTAACAGTAAAAAAATATATAGGTATCCTCAAAATAAATTAAAAAAATAACAATAAACATCTAAAAATAAGAAAAAACTTAAAATAGTAACAGTAAAAAAATATATAGGTATTCTCAAAATAAATTAAAAAATAATAAACAAAAATAACAGAAACAAAACTCGAAATAGTAAATTTTCGTAAATAAAATATGTATTCTCCAAATAAATAAAATTAAATATAATTGAATTCTTTACATAAATAAAAATAGATTAAAATACTTACAAACACACAAAATGACATAAATAATAAGCTTGATATCACGATCACTATCATTGAACACAAAAACGGACACAAATAATAAACTTATATATATCACTACCACTTCTTCAATCACAAGTCATCACAATCACTTCTTCCTCAGAATCCTGTGCGTTCTCCCCCTCTTCTTCATTTTCAGATGATGAACTATCCTCTTCTAAATTTATAATGAATTTATTTTCCCCATTTTTATTAAATTCACAAAGTTTCAAATAATCATCCTCAATTCTAATCACTTTGGCAATTCTCTTTTCCCAATCTTCCTTGGTAATTTTGGACACTTCGTTTTTAATTAACTCTATCACTTTTTTGTCGAATTTTGGAAAAGTATTTCCTTTTCTGATATTTGTTTTCAATTTTCCCCAAATCAATTCTATTGGGTTGAAAATACAATAATATGGTGGTAATCTTAAAACTTTGTGGCCAAATCTTTCAGCTATACTGTCTATAACATAATTCTTCTCAAATGTTTTCGTATGAAGGACTTCCAACAATTCTGCTTTAGTATAACTGTCCATATAATATAGGTCGTGATCCGTTAAAAAAATTTGCAACTCCAATTTAGTCGAACTCTTATTAGGAATTTTATATAATTCTCTTGAATGGTACTTCGCATTGTCAAGAACAATAACACTATTTGGCTTTAATTTTGGAATTAGAGTATTTTCAAACCATTTTTCAAAAATTACTCCCTCCATATTCTTGTGATAATCCACGTTACACTCTTCCATGTTTTTCCCGCATAGTTTCAATGCATTATCTACCCATCCATCACCTGATCCACAGTGTAATATAACCAATCGAGTCCCCTTATTTGGAGGCAATGACTGTGGTAGACATTTTTTAGTTCCATCAGTCCATCCTTTTTTTACGGTACCGTGAGTGTCATACCAAGTTTCATCTAGGTAATAAATTGTTCTATTTTCCCTTCTGAACTTTTTAATCTCCTCTAGATATGAATGTCGCCAATCCACTATTCGTCTGCTTTCCATAATCGCCACGCGTTTATTAATTGTTTTAAATTTAAATCCAATTTTTTTCAGCCAGTTCCTTAAAGTTCTTGTCGTATATTTCAAAGGACAATCCATTTCCTTTAGTTTTCTGTCTACCACGTCAACAGTCGGGATTTCATTTTTCTGATATGCATCATAAATTACATTTTTTTAAAGTTTTGCTATTGATGGATCTAAAATTTTTGATATACCATCGTCGCAACGTTGCTTTTTTTCGGTAACACCTGTTTTCACTAGTTTGTACAATGTGGATAGGGAACGTGGGTTAAAGATTCTGTTTCCCTTAATATATCTAAATCACGCAAGTTAAAGTCATTAGTTTGTCGCTGTAAAAGAGTATTATACACATTTAAACAAATTTGTTTCCCGTCACTGCTTAAATACCGTTTTTTTCTCCCTTGAAACTGATTTGGAATTTTATTTTCTATAACTGCCACTTTCACACTCACAATCACTCGATCGACTCATTTTTGTAATAAATAAGTTACATACCAGCAAAAAGACAAATATAAACTAATGTATTAATGTATTAATTGCACTTACACCCGTACACTCCGCCGTATATGAAAGTAAACTAAGTCCGCCTCTGAAGTACCATATCTCACATGTCGTTTGTGCTAGTTGGCAAACAACACAAGTCTGACCTTCTCTCTCATTCTAATGCACGCGACATAAAAGACGTAAAACATGATGTGATACAAACAGCTATGCGTTATGCATAGCCACTACCCTCTCTATTCCCCACTACGTCTGTGACCGTTTTCATTTATCGTTTTCCTCTACAATACAAGTAGTATCATAAAAATATATATTTAATGTACAATAATTACGTATAATTTGAATTAATGAGATTCTGGAAATTGGGAACGGTCATTTTAGTTTATAATGAATAAAAAGTCCGAGCAGGCATGAAGATTAGAACGCGCACATTTTGGATTGCAAGGCCAATTTTTGCCAATTAAATTTTTGGCAAAAATTGGATATATTAAACTCATAATTGATACTTTTTATCCCAGTAAGAAACGGTTGGAGGGCGGTTATTCTTTCTGATTAGAATGGTTCCATTGTAAAAAAGACACCGGCTCCTTTCTAAAAGGCAAAGAGAGTGCTATAATGTATATGATGTAATTTTAGAAAACAATACGCGTATGTTTTGTCAAATAGGAAAATAGGTTTGTTTCAGTAAAATATATAGTATAAGATGGACCTTACAGCTTTGCAAAGCTATTGTTGTTTTTGCAATATGATAATTAAAGTCGTGTCCTTATTTGTGTATATAATAAAATTACTTAATGTGCTGTACACAACTTGAATACATGGTAAGTAGGTAATTATAACATATAATACCAACCATTATTATTCCAAAACACAAAGATGCTTTAAAATCTCATATCGCAGAGCTTACTTTACAATGGTAAATTATTATGGGGACGAGGCTGAAATATAATTATATATATTAATTTATTGTAATAGTTTAGGTTAATAAAAACGGATATTACTATTTTTCTGAATTAGTATTAGAATGTACCATTCCCCAACAACTGCCAACATTTGCGTCTAGAACTAGAATGATTAAAAAAATTTAAAAAGTTAACAATTTGAAGATCCCTGTTGTTTTTTGTTCACCCGTTAATGTGATTTTACATCCAAACTAGTGTGACTAATATGTTATAGGTAATGCAGAAAATATTGATTAAATTTGTTTTAGTTCACAATTTTAATTGCTCAATATGCTTTTGTAGTCGTTTGATAAATTTACCGCTATGGCGTTGTTTATAAAGTACATGCTATAAATTACTAAAGCATTTTATCCGAGTTAATTCATGTTGAATGATGTTTTATTAAAAATTAAGGTTTTAGTGTTAATTGGATTTCAACATCATGTTATCCACAGGCTGTGATTTACGGCGTTGCTTTACATACAACGAGATTCAACTTTAATTATAAGGAAGTTGCATGATTTTTTTTTTATATCTGGTCGGTAGCCGAGTGGGTTAAGGCGCGATGTGGCAATCGCGATTAATCACACGGTCCACCGGATTCGAATCCTGGCTCCGGCACTATCACTGTCGGAGGAAATGGTTGTATGTCCGCGTTTTTTTCAATATGTAGCCCCTTTCCACACAAGCCCTGGCTTCTGGAATTGGGGGTTGTCTAATTTCTGTGGTGTTTATTTATTATTTATTATTATATTACCACAGAAGACGACAGAAAAATATGCTTTCTCGTATTTTATCTTTTTGTTAAAATGAGGGTGAAAAAAATATTTATTTCGGCTGAGAATTTAGAACCATTAAACGCTCTATCCCTAACAAATGACGTCAATCGTAACCGGTAGCGTCACGTCATTATTGTTAAAAGGTTGAAACATCTAAAAAGACTGCTGTGGTTATAGATCAATATGTTAGGGATGTTATGAAATCATTATCCGTCACATTAACCAATAATTAATAACAAGATTAAGAATAACAACGTAAATTAACAAATTCAAGTCTAATTAGTGACGTCAAAATGACGTCAAAGCAATATCATAGCGCTTTCAGTCACGTGGTTTCATTTATACAATAGTTCAAATTTTAATGTGGAATATTCACGAAGCGAAATTTTTCTATGAGTTTCTTATATATTATCAACTTATATAGTACATATAATGGAAAAATAATAACACTAAGCATTTTTAAAATGCATGCATCTTCCTCATTTTCTTGTCCTTTTTTTCAACATTTATTTAACGTCGTCTTATTTCCGCTACTGAGGCCTAACACCGATGTCTGTAGACGAGCTACCCCCAATCAGGAATTTTGCCGAACGTCTTCTCTTTCGAAGAGTAGGGGTCCTTTACTTGCCTAACATTTAATAGACCAGGGACCAACGGCTTTACTTCCCCTCCGAAGGATGGTATATCCCCTACACAACCCTCACCTAAGTTTGCATAGCTTCCGCGCGTACACTGATATACAAGCCTCTGAAAGATGTGACAACGCGGTCTTCCTTGTGAACACCTATACGCTCCCTAGTTCCTTCCGTGCACTTAAATTTGCATTTGAGAAGAGTGGGGGGGTCACTCGTTAAATGTTGGATAGGGTCAAATACTACACCCTGTATAAGTAGATGGCTTCACTTGAAGTAGGTTTTTTATCGCTTGGAATTAATTTACTGTTTATGGCTGGGTCCAAAACGTCACCCTGTATATGCTTTTTGTAGATTAAAACCTTTTGTTTTAAAATAAACAAGAATACTTTTATTTAGTGTAACTGAACAGGTTTAGTAAACGATTTTAACTTAAATATTTATTTTTCACAGCTTTAAAATAATAACTTTTCGAACACTGAAATTACGTCGTTTGAAATATTAAGGTTTAAATATAAAAATAAATTAACACGATTTTCAAATAATCTGAAAAAATTCACTCTGATTTTTGGATGCCCGAGGGCAGAATATAATTAATTTAAAAACTCTTTTTTTACTTGGTTTCGGCCAAGGAAGAAACTGTAGTGGCTCGGATCGCGGCGCACGTATCGAAACTTGACTTGCTCGTGCTCTTGATGCTCGGTTATTTATTTGGTTCGTCGGGATCGAGCGTGCCGAGGTCTGGAAAGGCCTGGAAATGTCCCCGCCTATTCCGTACGGACTTCGATTGCGTAACATCATAGATGAAAAAATGGAAAATTCGGAAATACGATCGTCTTGACATTAAAATGAGAAATTTATTAATATATATGAATGAAGCTCGGGTCGATTTGATTTCGGAAGTTATTGACGAAAATTAGTTGTAAAATTGTATTAATTTTGAAATGACCCCGTAAATTCATACAAAGGTGCAGAGCACTTAAAGTTGAAAAGAAATGAAAGTGTGCTGATCGGTACGCGGTGAACGAATGGAAATAAGTTTTGATAATGACGGGGGACGGTAGTACCGGTACTCAATGTAAACATTTGAATGGAGATTGAATGTGTTGATATGTAAGATGTAAAATCGGTAGAATCGAAAGGGAAAATAATTTATAAAAAGTTGAAATAAAATGTTTTGACCGTGGCTATGGAAAGTAGTTTTGATGTGTTTTTAGCTTATGTGGGGGTGGTATTTTTTAGGACACGTATTTATAACAACTTGGCTGTAAAATAACTAATTTGAAAGATTGAGTGTTTCTATTCATGAAATTGGGTTATTTGAGAATTATTTTTGGTTTGTGAATTTTTTCAGATTTTTATGTAAGAAATTGTCGTTTTTTATAAAGTCAAGTGTCTTAAGGACTTTTTTATAATGGTTTGACCGGGCGAGATGAAAAAGTTAATTTTTTTGATGAATTTTGAGGTTTTTGCAATTTTTTCTGTTTCTATTTTATGAAATATACTATAACACTTGAAACGGTCACCCATCTAAGTACTAACCGCGCCTAACGTTGCTTTACATCGCGAGGAGTCTTCCGCGAGGTGTGTAATATCGGGCTGCGCATAGGCTGGCCTAAACTGTGATTTTAAAAATTTGGATTTCAAGAAAGTTATAATTTATTTGAAATTTTTTTAAAATTTTAAATATTGTCTGAAATTTATTTGTGGCATTCTACGAATATTCTTTCCTTTTATTTGGGTTTTCTACCACATGTATTATTGAAAATAGGTTTTTTTTATTCACATTGTTAAGAGTTCCATTATCTTATTTACACTTAATTCAGTTCCATCAGCAGGATTTTCATATGGCGATGGAGTCTCCATTATCACCAATTTTAAACAACATATTTATGGAGAACTTTCAAAACACACATGTTCAAAATTGTATAAACAAACCCGTTGTCTCATGGAGATATGTTGACAACATCTTTGCACTTTGGCCTCATGATCTTGATTTACTAGATAGTTTTTTAGAAAGTATAAATAGTAAAGAACCGTCTATTAAATTCACATTAGAAGTAGGAAGTACGTATGAACTACCGTTTGATGTTTTAATTAAAAGGGCAAAAACCAACACATACTAATAGATATCTAAATTTTAACTCAAATCAGTCAATAAATGTTAAAAGGGGTGTTGTAAAATGTTTATACACGATACGGCCAAAATAATTTCATCTAATAATGAAATATTAAATAACGAGAAAAAAATAATCAAAGAGGTTCTACTACAAAATCAATAC
Organism: Leptura quadrifasciata; assembly: GCA_963675555.1. Lineage (NCBI taxonomy): Eukaryota > Metazoa > Arthropoda > Insecta > Coleoptera > Cerambycidae > Leptura > Leptura quadrifasciata. Next base: position 32,939,286 of record OY776680.1, on the reverse strand, counting down.
ACTGAAGCCTTTGTTGATAGAGTTTTCATAAATGTTGAAAATAGGGACAATCAGGTACGACAAAAACATGAACGTCATTATACAGCAATAATTCCTTATGTATACGGACTATCGGAGAAGCTACGCCGTATAGGTGACAAATTTGATGTTAGAACGATATTTCAAACGGGAAACACTTTAAGATCTTTTTTAACAAAAACAAAACCGATAAACAGGTAGCAGAATTCAAAAAACTAATTACAATATCCCGTGCGAATGTGATAAATGTTATGTGGGTGGGGTCATCTAGACCTTTCAGTGTGAGGTTGGATGAACACAAGAATTACATTAGAAAGAATGAAATTCAGAAATCAAAGATTTGTGAACATGCTTGGGAAAACGGACATAGAATAAACTGGGACTCGGCAAAAATTTTAATAAAAGAAGCAGATAACAAACAAAGAAAAATTAAAGAATCAGCAATAATATTATTAAATGAAGATAAATGCGTATCGAATTGTTCTGTAGATATTTGTACAACCTGGCTACCAATGTTAAAAGAAGAACTTAACAAACTCAACATTATCTAAAAGAAAATACCATCAGTTCTGTGTAAGTAGTAAGTATCTATGGAAATAACATAAACAGAATCTTAAAGCTGTGTATTTGAAATACACAGCAAATATGAATTCTTCGAAAAAAAGATGTAAAAACGGAAAGAGACTACTTTCCGAAACGTCAGCAAAATACATTATTTCTGTTTATTCCGATTTATACTGTTTATTCGGTGATTTGTTTTTTGAAGAGGATAATACATGTGGTAGAAAATCCAAATAAAATGAAAGAATATTTAAAGTTTTAAAGGAAACGAACTTAGAAATAAAGATATACAAAAAGAAAACGACAAAAACAAACGCAACAAAAAGGATACAAACAGAAAGGAAGAGGGGGCAGGAAAGATTTTAAGAAGGCATGAAATATTAGTAAAGGTGGATAGGGTAAGCAGAAGTTATAGTTGGTGAAACTTGGCTACAGAGGTTGTCGGAAAATCGCATATCATATGTGCATAGTAAAGACGCATCTACGCTCGCCCCACTTTCTTGTCCTTGGTTGAGGTCGTTCTTACAATTGAAATCTTAGTACTTAACTGGGTATATTAGAATTCATGAATGATTACAAACCACCCTGAATCCAAATACTGTCAACAATTTAACATATACATTCCCCAGCACCCTGTTTAAAACTTGGTAGTAGTAGTAGTGCCGCCACTTAAGAGTGCTCATCTAGCGCAGCGCCCCCGAAGACTTCATGCCTCAGCCACTCAAAAATCCTCAAACTATCTCAAGAAATGGCACGATGTTTCATCACTCACAATCGAGATAGGTCTTCAGAACGTCTACTACATGAGTCAAAGTCTTCCGACTGTCGGCTGTTGATTGATAGGTTCCGATTCTGTTCAGTTACCAGTCCAATCGTGACTTGTTCGGCCCCGTCACAAAATTCCGAGTTTACCACTCAATGTCCAGTATTTCTTCAGTATGTTGTAGACCAAGCTGTCGGAACAGTAATTATCTTTTAGTGAATAATGTTACACCACTGTTAAGACCCAGTAAACCTGTTGATAACAGTGGTGTACGCAAAAACAAAGTCATTGTACACTCCTTTGGCGTTCGGAGAAAGTCCTGCAATCGATGAGATTTCTGCACCTGGTAACAATCCTATACATAGAGAAAAGTCCATTTCAATTTTTGCTACATTTCATGTTTCTTTGATTGACAGAGTTCAAGTATATGTTATCTCTAACCTCAGCCCTCTCTGTCATTTCAGATATGCCTTCTTCGCCAGTTCAGCTATTATAATAGTGATAATTTTATTCGTCTGAAAGATCATTTTACATAATATGGGATAAGTCTAAGAATCTGAAAAATTCATAGAACCGAAAGTAATTGTACAGATAACAGAATTAAAATTAATATCCCATGCTAAAATATGCTGTAATTCATGATTAAACTTAGATATTAAAATTTGTCATTAAAGTATTCTTTTAAGGAATTATAAGATTTTTCTCTCAGTTGGGACTTAATCTTACTTTTAAATTACTTGTCGCTAAATGCGTATGAGTTTGGCAATTTATTAAACGCTTTTACAATCAAATATTTGGGGCATTTTTTTTTCATGCATATAAGCTTAAGCGATGACTAAGGTGGTTGTATTTGGTGTTGTAGCTTTGGTTGTAGTTGTAGTTTGTACGCAGGCGCGGTCATAGGGGGGGGGGGCATGGCCAAACTCTCTCCCTTCAACTCTAGAATAAATTACTGTGTTTAGACGGCCGTATTGCCATTATTTAAATTTAAGAAATTACTATTGCTACAAATTGACTACTTTAGTGATTGCTAAAATAATAATAATACTTTATATACGGCATGTCGCTCTTAGGAGTGTAACGCCCTTAATTTTTTCTTTTTTTTTCCGATTTGAGCCAAATTTTACTGAGATATAGAACAAAGTAGGATCTACCTATTGCCAAAAAAACATTCGCCCTCTTCTTGCAAAGCTACCTACGATACCAAAATTAACAGAAAATCTTATTAGACATTTCTTATCGGAAATTTTTATTACTGAGAGTTCTTCAGAATTGTCTAAAAATCTTGAGTCTAAAATGTCATGAAAATTTAAAAAATATTAAGATTTTGTGTAAAATAATGTCCAAGCCCAAAAATATAATTGTAATGTGTTTCTTTGCTTTATTATTATAAAAATACTGTGTTATATTGTATGTTGTGTATATCTTTTATATTTTATTTATTTTCATATTTTTAAAAGCTTTTATTAAACTTGCAGTTTTGTTTGTTTAGGTCAAATCTTGCAATAAAAATTTCGATTAGTTCCAATTAGCTAGAGCTTTGAAATTGTGCACATATGTATAGGTCCGGTGACAATACAATTTAACATTTTCATATAAGAAAAAACAAGATGGCGGACGACTTTACCGTTTGAGATCCGATTCAACTCAAAATCGATATCTGGGGCTTTTCTAGGTCACAGATTATACATTTTTAGTAAAAATTCAGAGATTCAAAATGGCGGCGCCAATATGGCGGACGACTTTTGTCATTTAGATCCAAATCGGTCAAAATCGATATCTGAGAGTTTTTGGGGTCGCGGATTATGAATTTTTAGTCAAAAATTTAGTTCAAGTTGGCGGATGACTTTATCGTGTATGATCAAAATTCGTCTCAAAATCGATATCTGAGGATTACAGCACAGCATATCAAAAGATTAAAATGTAAAAAATAAAATTATATATAAAAAAAATCGGCAGCTACTGGAAGCGGCTGGAACCTCCCCACTCGGTGGATCTTTGAAGCCGAAAAGAGCATTAAATTGTGTGACAAAACGGCACTAAACGTAATCCGATCTCATCCAAAACCTTTTCAGATCTTCTGGGGCACTAAAAAAGACCCTCAACTTAATGAATTTACAATCACCTATGAGAGTTATTACCTACATTATCGCTCGTTGAATAATATACTATTAGGATATTAACAACTTTAACATCACTTGAACGACTAAGAAAGTCTAGTTATCCTAAATACTACAGATTTGAAAGCAACAAACTGAAAATTGGTAAAGCGATAATCTATAATAAATTCACCAACGAAGGTACAGAAAGCATATGATATTGATATTGTTACATCTACCTTTAAAGTTTGTGACAATCCACTAAAAGTTACAAATGTGCCGAAATCTTATTAACATGACGTGACACCAACATTATCGGATGACAAATTATGACAATGACAATCGTGAAAATTTGCTCATTGCAATCCGATCGCTCGCGGCTGTCTTTGTTAAATGAAACTTTAGCATTTCAGTAATTTTACTAGATTTTAGAGGACTATTTGTAGTTTAATTCTTCGATTTGTCTGTATATATATTTAAAAACGGCACTAAACGTAATCCGCTCTACTTCTAGAGCAGTGAAGAAACCCTCACACGTGAATTGACACGTGATGTGACGAGTTTCACGACGTAACGGCTACGCGCATCGATCATGTCATGCGAAATGCGATCTATGCTTCATATTTGCTTTGTTTTTAATTTTTTTCACGGAAACCAAATTGAAAGGGTAGAAGTGTGATATATCGTTGAAATCAGAATTTTAACTGCTTTTCAATGGTTCCATTGCAAATTGAAAGTAATTATAAAATAAACAACTTGTTGCGTCAAAATGGCACTAAACGTAATCCGATCTCAACCCAAACCTTTTCAGTTCTTCTGGGGCACTAAAGACACGCACATGCAAAGTTTCATTCAAATCCGTTCAATAGTTTCGGCGCTATCGTGCTAACACACATACACACACACAGACACTTTTCAAAAACCACTTTTTTGGGTTCCTAGGACCTCAAAACGTAAAGATTTGATGTTATCTCAATTTTTGTTTTTGAACCAATTTTAGTAACCTCTCACAATTTTATTGTGGAGAGGTTAAAATATTTTAAAAAAAATCTTTTATTTAAATGCTCTAAAAAGTAGAAAATATACTTTGAAGTAAATCAAACCCATCATTTTGTTACATTATATAAATTTTTTTATGATATAAAAGCTTGTCACGAGCAATCTCCTTTACACAGGAAAATTTCGCGACAAGCTTTTATATCATAAAAAAAATCGCATAATATAACAAAATGATGGATTTTATTTACTTCAAAGTTTATTTTCTACTTTTTAGAGCATTTCAATAAAAACTTTTTTAAACATTTTTTTTATGTTCATAACAGATATTTTGTAATTACAAGTATGTGTTTTATTTTATAAGCGTTTTTATATATTTTATTTTAATAGAATTTTGGGGCGAGCATGGGTGCGTCTTTACTATGTACATACTTTGACATGCTGTAAGGCAACGTAAGGTGCGGTTAGTAGTTAGATGGGTGACTGTCCTAAGGAAGACCCCGTCCTCGCCTCACACACCTTTCAGCGGCTTGTATATCTATGTATGCGCGGAAGCTATACAACTTTAGGCGAAGGTTGTATAGGGGATATACCATCCTTCGGAGGGGATGTAAAGCCGTCGGTCCCTTGTCTATTAAATGTTAGGCAAATAAAAGATCCCTACTCTTCTTAAGGGAAGAGGTTCGGCAAAATTCCTGGTTGGGGGTAGCTCGTCTACAGGCGTCGGTGTTAAGCCTCAGTAGCGGAAATAGGCCGACGTTAAATAAATGTATAAAAAATTAATAGAATTAATTTTGTTTAGTAAGTGATTAAATTTTTACCTATACATGTCCCTGTCCCCCCTCCCCCTTGAAGAAAATATATGATCACCCCTGTTTGTACTGATCGGGAGTGTGGAATGTGCAATTCCAAACGTGTTTTAGACTAAACTTTCTCTCACAAGATTTTAGAATTTATGCAAAAAAAGTTGATTATTTATACAATAGATTTATTAGAGAAAATTATGTTGGAATAAATGTGATTCCAACACACTGTGTTTGAATGCCATTACAACACACTGTATTGGAATGATACCGTACGAGGTACGGTATGAGGCGTGCGACTGTGTTGGAATAGACATTTATTCAAACATAATTTTTAGTTGTGGAAAGTATACTGTCTAAAATAGTGTTAGAGAAAAATATTTCTACAGATAGTTTTTCTATTTAACATTACTATAAAATGGGCCGTTTTATCTGTAGTCTAATTAGCCGTACCTTTGGTGATGAAACTCAAGCAATAATCGCATAGGAAATGACGGAATTGAAATTTCTCTAATATGAACAATCCATGAGATATTCTCACTTGTAATAACTGATCATTTAGTCCAATGGAATTAGTTCCTAAAGTACCCAAATCAGTACCTAAATCTGAGTGGATAATTGTAAAGTGATTCATGAACAAGGGAGTATCAAAGGTGATATGAACATACTTTCTGGATAAAAACTCGGTGGAATTTGTTTATAACAGCACCTTGAAAGTTGTAATAAACAGTTTTTTCTTAATAACTTTTATCGTAGCGCTCGCCGAGAAAAAAATTTAATATAAAAGATGAAAATATTGACAATACGAACATTTTAAGCCATAGTTTATCAAAATTGGTTCGATAGTTTATTCGCAAATCGTAAAAAACTGTTGAAAATCAATGATTTTTCGATTGTTATTATTTAATACAAAAATAAACAATATCCACGTATAAACTATTTGAAAGTTTAGTCTGTGGTATGCTTAAACTATGGTTCAAATTTGATCAAAAAATATTCAATAGATTCCAAGATAATTTAATTTGTTTATAGAATTTGTTTACGATGACTTTAACGTGCAATAACGGTCAATTTTTCAATCATACGATTATAAAAATGGGCTCATTTGAAAGATAAAGGTTGCTACTTCTTAATGCAATTGTTGCCCAGTCAAATAATAACTTATGAGTGTTTAAAATAGCTTTAAAAATTGCGTCATATTTTCCGCATATACAAATTGAATTACTCGCTGAATTTTTAACGCAACGTATTGTCAAACGAATCAAATTAAAACTAAGGCCTTGTACTTTATTTTGCGCCGAACTAAAATTTTCCAAATTGATTTGGAGTAAGTATACATTTTTTTTTTTCAAAAATCATAGCTCCCATGTTAATTTATATGAAGCTATGAAATTTGACCCGTATGTACAGGTTTATTTGAATTATACTTTGACAGTATTTTCAACTTCTCGAATAAATATATTAATAATAATGAAAGGGAAAGTATAGCGTTGATGCGCGTCACTGGAGAGGGGGCAGGAGGGGGAATAGATGCGCTCTTTATACAATTGCAAAGGATTTTTCGTCGCCGAGTAGCGAAAGTTCTGTTTATTAACATATCCGGAAAAATAAAAATGAGCTTCACTTGACATCGGCAAGCAATCAACAATATTCGGGTTTTCAGCAAATAGCCCTTCGAGACGTTCGCAAAAATCAACGCGTGTTCCACAATCTTGAAGCAGGAGTTTTTGTACGACTTGAATTTTGTCGTTTTGCTGATCATTTAGGACTTCGCAGCATACCTGCTCTTAGTAATTCCTATGCACAAAAAACATGACGCAGAGGACATGGCTAATTATAGACCAATAACAGTACCTTCAGGTTTTTCTAAAGTGTTTGAATATTGTTATTTAAACCGTATGTCAAATTTTCTTGAAAAATGCAAAATTCTTACTGAAAATCAACATGGTTTTCGAGCTCTTAAGTCGACGAGCATTGCCCTGTATTCCTTATATAAAAGGGTTATTGATTATATCGAGGCAGGTGAATGTCCAGTTGGGATTTTTTGCGACCTAAGCAGGGCGTTTGACTGTGTGAACCACGACAAACTTAATAAATTATCAAGCTATGGTATCAGGGGCGTCGCCCTTGACTGGGTTAGTTCGTTTCTGAATAATAGGAGCCAATACGTTAGTGTGACATTCCGTAAGGAACGTACTATAAGTAGGTTCAACTCAGAGTCTGGTGAAATTAATATCGGGGTTCCGCAGGGTTCTATCTTAGGCCCTGTACTGTTCTTATTATACTCTAATTACCTTGATACCTTAACCTCAGAGGCATCTGTTACTATGTATGTAGATGACAACTCGTCCATCTTGTCAGATAATTCTGACATTCGATTGCAAGAAGTTAGCAGGAATGTATTAAATTCTTTAAGTAACTGGTATTCGTCTAACGAATTACATTTAAATATAGAAAAAACACACGCTATGAGGTTTCACAATAGACAGAAATCATGTGCAAACTTAAATCTATTTATTAACGGGACACGTTTGAATCAGGTCGACAGTGTACGTTTTTTGGGCATCCATTTAGATAAATGTCTAAATTGGAAAGAGCATTGCAACTACCTAATAGCCAAATTAAATTCAATATTTTATTTATTTAGAAATTTGAAACCAGTTCTGAGCAAGGAACAACTAATAAATCTATATCACGCTCAAATTGGATCTAGATTGAGGTACGGTATTAAGACACATAAAATATTAACACTATTTGGTTTATTTATTTATGAATTATGTGTATTCGTGTATGTCAACAGATCTCGTTTTAACACAACCGATAAGGTTCACTCTATCAACGTAAGGAATAAGAAACATTTTTATATACCATTTTGTAAATATAAAATATCCTCAAATTGCCCAGACTATATCGGACTTAAATTATTTAACCGTCTACCAGATGAGTTAAAGCAGATTAAACCTTTACACAGTTTTAAATCTGAACTTAGAGAATTTCTCGAAAATAAATGTCTCTATTCTATCAGTGAATACATAGATTAGATTTAAGTAAACAATTGTGACGATTCCTATACAACTTGTATTGTCTAAAAGGAAAATAAATGTATCATTATTAGTGTTATTATTATTACTCTTACTCTACTCCTTTCAGCATTTCATGAAACCGAAAAAATATCATGTGAGGCAACGCATATTATGGTATAAAAGTTTGCAACAATGTCATCCTGTTAGTTCTACAAAAATAGTCACTTCTAGTGTCCTTTTCTACGTGAAAAAGAAAATAAATTAAAGAGATCGACTCGGGACAGTGAATTAAGTTATTTATATCGATAATAAAGTAAATTTAGCGTGAAGCCTACGATTTTATAGTTATAATGTAAATTGTTGACGCACACCGTTCATACATCGTACACACCATTAATTTTGAGGTTCAAAAATCGGACAAAACTGTTCTGTAACTATTTTAATCTAACTTTATGGGTATTGTGATGTGAATTTCATGTCAGTCATCCAAAGTTTAATCTGCTATAAGATCAATATATTGATTTTATTGCTATTACATTTCTGAATTATTTAAAAGTTCTTATGCCAAAGGCCAAAACTTCGAAATTATTAAACATACCCATCCATGTAGTCCATATACCGAATTTATTGTCAAAGATAACTAAATCTTTTATATTTCGTTGATGCGTTTAACGGCTTCATTATTAACATAAAATTCTTTTTAATACTAATACTAATTGCTTATATTTAACAACAGTTTATACTTGTTACATTGTGAACCTGGTAACAACATCTTAGGGATAAATTTTTGGGGACGGCAAATTTTAAGTTTATTAATTTTTTAAAATTTTTTGTTTCATGGTAATTTTTGTACTACCCCAGGCGTCAGGGTTTTTTTGTTATAAAAATTCCTAAGGGAGTTTTTTTTCTATCGCTTCTTTTTATGTTTAGAAAGAGATTTATTGAAAATGCCTCCTTCAATTCGGTCCGGAACATATCTGTTTAAACAATTGATGGTGGAAATTTTGACATTTTTTAAAATATCTTCGAAAATATCAATAATAGGACAAAAAATCAATAATAGACATTTATTCTCCACTAAATTCTACATAAAAAGGGGCTCTACATTATTTTTCGATTGGTGTAATAGTCTTGAAGGTAGAACCGTGCGAAGGAATGAGTCGCGGGTCACATCAGCGTAAGAGAGCAAAAAGTTTTTTTTTAAATCATTTATTATTTTTTTTTAATCATTTATTTAACGTCGGCCTATTTCCGCTACCAAGGCCAATCACCGACGCCAGGGGATAAGCTCATCAGTGTCTGTGTAGGCACTGGGACCCCTAACCTGGAAATTATGCCGAACCTCCACAGTTTGTCGTGGGGTAGGGATTTTTAACGTGCTTACATCGTAGACACACGGAACCCACAGTTTTACATCTCTTTCGAAAGATGGTGATGCGAGCAGATTCGCTCATCCACTATATCTCATCGACTTGCTGTGACCCAGTTTTGAACCCGGGCCGTCTGGGTGGAAGAACGCGCCACTGTCCATCCCACCACCTAGCCGACGAGCAAAAAGTTATAATGTATAAAACGAAGTGTCGATAGCAGCGCGGCACGCGAGCGGAGTCGGGCACGCTCCTTCGCATGGTTCTATCTTCAAAACTATTACACCAATCGAAAAAAATATAGAGCCTTTTTAATGTAGAATTTAGTGAAGAATAAATTTCTAATCTTGATTTTTTGTCCTATTATTGATATTTTCGAAAATATTTAAAAAACGCCAAAATTTCCACCTTCAATTGTTTAAACAAATATGTTCCGGATCGAATTGGAGGGGGCATTTTCAATAAATCTCTTTCTATACATAAAAAGAAGCGATAGAAAAATAACTCCCTTAGGAATTATTCAATCAATCCGGTGATATTCAACCTCCGACGCCTAGACTATATCTAACATGTAAATTTTCATGACTGATCTGTAAATTATATCGAACTCCATAAAATCGAGGGTTATACGGCAAAGTTAATTAATTCTAAGAAGGGCAAATCGAACCAACTGAAGTGTAACAGATAATACAAAGTGAAAGCTGAATGTAAATTACGGTTGAATTGTGTAAAAAAACTATTAAAGGGATAATTGATATAATGCAAAAATCAATAATCAATAAGGAACAAGAATATAAGCAATAATAAAATTGTATTGGTTTGTGAGACTACTACGGTTCAGCAACGCCCGGCGGTGCTATTGCTTTGGACTTGAGTTGACTTATTTATCGCCTCGGATTTCAAGAGAGACCATATGAATTATTTCTTGAAAGTAAAATAATACTGGAATTTCCCCGAATCAGTCAAATCACTTACGTGACGCCGGAAGTTAGTTTATGACGTTCTACTTGGCAGTACGGGTACATAATGGTAATTTCTTGGAATTTTGGAGTTGATGGCGGAATTTGACCCCTTCTTAATCGAGCACTTAAAACGTTAAAAAAATATTGGATCTGGTGGCACGTCTTTCGAAAAGAATTTGCGATAAAGTTATAGAAGTTATGGCAAAAAAATTTAAAACAGAGATTTTGGAAACAATTAAGAGCAACTAAATACTTTTCAATAAGTGTCGATTCTACTCCCGACCTTGCCCATATTGACCAGTTAACCTTCATCATTAGATATGTAAACAATACAGAAATACCCCTAGAAATATTTTTAGCATTTATTCCAAATCCCGGTCATAAGAGTGAGGAACTAGAAGTTGCAGTAGTCAACTTTATAGAAGAAAATGGTTTAAACTTGAATAATTGTCACGGTCAATGATATGACAATGCATCTAATATGTCGGAACAACATTCAGGTTACAAGCGAGATTAAAGGAAAGAAATCCCTTTATTGATTATGTACCATGTGCTGCACATTCACTAAATTTAATTGGTTCATCTGTCTCTGAGTTTTGCCAGGAAGCTACAAGTTTTTTGTACTTCGCAAGAACTTTACAATTTCTTTACGGCATCAACACATAGGTGGCAAATATTTGTTTCTATTAACGAAGATAAGAAGTTTCTAAAGGTCAAGACACTATCAAAATCCCGTTGGTCAGCGAGGCATGATGCTTGTGAAGCTTTAAGCAAGAAGTTTCCTAATATTATTAAAGTTTTGAACCAAATTACAAGTGATCAAATGAAAAATCAGCTGCTAAGTTCGAGGCAAAAGGTCTTGTGCAAAAGTTAAATAAATCTGGATCGGCGATTTTAGCAAAATTGTGGACATATACTCTGGGACGATTTAATGTAGTCAATAAAATGCTACAAAGCATTAATATTGATCTTGCAAGTGTCACTCTTTATAACTACTTAACGGAATTCTTAAAAACACTACAGACCAGTTAATTTCAGTAGCTTTTGGCCAAGTCTTGTTCTGACAAGAATACCAATTTGATTTAAACCGTACAAAAAGGAGAAAACTTCAATTTGTTGGAAGTGATGCTGGAGAGACATCATTTGAAAACGGCAGTCATCACTTTCTATGATATTATAGGTAATTTGCAGTAAGAATTAAGTCACCGTAAAATAGTGTACGAAAATTTGTTCTCCATTTTCATTTTCTGGAAAAGATAATAACTGCACCACCACATGAAATAAGACAGTCAGCCAATAACTTATTAAAAATGTATTCAAACGAATTAGAAAACTGCTTTACAGATGAATGCATTAATTTTGGAGCCTATTTAAGCACAATCACCAATAAAAAATTAATTCCACTAATGGATTTATCAAAATTGATGTATGAAAGAGAGTTGCAAGAAATGTATCCAAATGTATTAATTGCACTGAGAATATCCTTTTGCAAACCAACTATCAATTGTTCAGGCTAGCACTCGTTTTCTTCACATCGACGTGTCAAAAATTATTTACGATTCTCAATCAGTGAAGAACTCTTTAGCACTGATGTACATTGAGGGTGAAACATTTCGTTCACTGGACTTAGATTCAATAATTGACAGTTTTGCTGCAATGAAGTGATGTGCTACAAACTTTTTTGCGTATTATTTCAATAAACTGAAGATTCGAGTGCATAAAAGTCAATGTTCAATGGTAAGTCCGTTTATTCGTTTTTGCTCACTTGCTGTTTTCCTAATTCCGCCCAACTCAGTTTTATTTTCTATAAAAGACTGACACTGGCATTTTAAAGTCGGTATACAATATAGGGCGGCAAATGTCTAAGACCGGCCCTAGACAGTGATTTGTTTTGTGGCCATTGTTCTTCAAGGTATTCGTAAATGACTAATAAAAATCCCGGTTGAAACAGTTTACTTGGTGCAGAGGACATGAAACTTTCTGTCAATGGTTGAAGCTCTAACGACTGCTTAAATTTTCAAAATAATCCTGACATATTGAACACATGGTGTATGGCTTATTCCATAATGTGGTAAAATGTAATAGTCTTACTTTCACTAAAAGTGTTGAAAATATTGCAGCAGTGTATTGCTGGACTTAAAAATTTAGGTATTATTTTTCATAGTAAGTTACCTTTTATTCCTCATATAAATTACATAGTCCAAAGTCATTTTAAAATACAGGCTTTGTATGTAAAACCGGTCGTAACTTTATAAGTACCGACGTTGACATTAATTGAGCACCACTCAGAAGAGCTTCGGATACAATAACATCCTTTGACTTCACTATCGCCTGCATGGCATATAGGATATATTTTTACCTAAACAGAGGAACATTTACGTAAATTATGAAGAGGCGAGGTCCTAACACCGACCCTTGAGGTATTCCATAGAAAACTGAATGGGATGGAGAGATATCACCAATCCATTCAATTATTTGTTTCCTCTTATCTTAATATGACCTAACAAGCTAAAGTTTATTGCCCATATGCCGTAATGGTCAAGTTTTAAGAGTGGTAAATCATATTTAACCGTAAAAAACGTCACTGATAAGTCATATAAGTTACACAATGCAGCTATACACTATAGCTCCTCGAACGCACAATATTTGATGCATTTCTTAATTGTTGAGGCATAACTTTTGCACAAGCTTGGTCCCATATAGAAAATCAAGTACCGTTAGATCAGACGATCTAGGTGGCAATTCAATTAATACGCTACGCTAATTAATACACTACAGACCCAAAAAAGAGCTATATGCCGAAAGCTAAAAAAAGTTAATGCCAATTGTAATAGAAGCAAATAATGATAATCAATTTACGCCTAGAATAAGTTTTAAACAATATAAATTATTATAAATTTCACAATAATTAATAAAAAAAATTACGTTATTATTTTAGTAGTTATATTTTATATATTATTTAATATACAATGATATTTCAACTGAAGTGTACCTTCAACTTGCACCCTAGATTGTATGCGAGGTTGAAAGATGAACGTCGACAACTTGATCTTCTACGGCAATAGACGGGATAAATAATATTGTCGTAGTTCCTATTAATTACTATATCTCGCTTATTGTTAATGTTAAAGACATGAATGAAACGTCATAGTAATCAGAAATGATGACACAACAACTTTGCAAGAGATTTTTTTGATTTAATGCTTGACAGTTATTTTAGCAATTATTTAACTTATTTTGCGATCATTAAACTTGTATTAGTGAACAATTATGAGGTAACAAACTGTCAAAGTCACAGCCTACTTTTGATTTTATTTAAATTGTGTGCATTTTCCTTTGCAATACACACTTTTTTTTTATTGTGGTTGAGTTTTAGAACATGGTTATTTGCAACTCTGTGGTGGTATTTTATTTTAAAAAATTGATTTTCTTATAATTCTTTTATTACTAAAGATCAGTTAAATTTTATTACGATTCGAATGGTCTGATCAGATTGTTTATTTAAAAAATGCCTCAATTGGTTGTAAAATGTTTTTACAGAGGTGTTGAGTCACACTTTATGTCTTTGCTCTTTGAATCATTAAGTTCTTGTGATAATCTTACCAATTTCAATCGGAGTGGCAGGCTCTAGATAAAAAGAATTTACTGATTGAGAGATATTTAGGGAGTTATAGAATTTTTGTTTATCCACGCTATTAAAAGATTTAATTAAGTTGTCTACGAGTATACAAAGTTCTAAAGTATTTTGCAAAACATTCTGCTGGTAATTCTGATCATAATTAAGTTTTTTAATTTGTTTTAATTGTGCCATGCAGCTTTCTGTTTAACGATTGATTCACTAATAGATTCATTATTAAAAGATTCCATAGAGTAGACCCCAATTCCAATATATTTATTTACTGTTTAAAATAATACAATGTATTGCCAGGCCCCGACCCAGAACCAATCTGCCAACCGCGGTGCGAAGCGCCGAGGTAAATGACGGGTTGGATGGGGCGAGGCTGGTTCAACTTAAAACTGTGAACAAAAGTTCATAAATCTAAACGTATAATCTAAAATACCCTAATAGACCCAGACACTAACATAAACATCCATCACCTTTCACACAAAAACAATGAATATAACGGATGAATAACATTTAAAATTCCAAAAAGGCGGATAAAAATAATTAAAACTCAAAACTAAAACTCACGGACTTCACTGATTCGATTTTGTTTGTTGAAACGGGTAGATACAGACAAACGACAAATACCCGTTTGAAACAATGCAGTGAGGGTAGCATCTTAGCCACTCAAAATGTGATTAAAATTGTTGTGATTTTTTTGAAATGTTTGATAATTTTGACGATTTTATGGGAGGGGGTTTGAAAAGAATTTAGAAGAAAACAACAAAAAATAAAAATAACAAACAGAAACGAAGAGGGGGATAGGGAAACAATTAAAAATTTAAAGTTGAGAGTAAAAGAAGCTAAGAGTGAAAATGAAGTTATGGGAAAAGGTTGGCTAAAGGGGTTGCTGGAAGATAGGCAACACCTGGCATAGTAGATTGTGTTTGATTCGGAAAGGGGCATTATGCGCTCTGATTTGTGTATATAATTTGCTATAAAATTTTTGAGATATTTCTCGGACGTAGTCCGCTATTGGCATTATGTTGTTACAACGTGCATACACATCTCTGAGGGAGGTGTACCTGTCAGAATTTGATATGAGGCGCATGAATGTATGTTCCAAGACTTTAAGTTTTTTTCATTGTCGTCACCGACGTGCCGCACCACACCGGCGCTGCGTATGTCATGGCCGGCCTGACCACCATCGTGCACAACAATTTCTTGTTGTGTCTGTTTAGTCTGCTACCCCTGACCATTAGTGGATACAGACTCCTGGACATGGAGTAGACAGTCCGTATGGTCTCGTTTATGTGGGTATGGAACGTCAGTTTTTTGTCCAGTCTGACCCCCAAATATTTTACACAATTTTTAATTGGAATGGAATTCCCCCTGATCAAAATTGGCGTTAATATCCTATTCTCCGTGAAACGGCGTGTGAAAACTATAGACTCCAACCTCTCGGCATTTACCCGAATCTTCCACCGGTCGTAATACGCCGTGGTATGGGCCATATATGTCTTCAGTAGCATATTTGCTGCCTGGGCATTATGCGAATGTGCATATATGGCTGTGTCATCGGCATACTTGGCCAGCTTCGCATTCGGGAATTCCGGGAAATCGGATACATACAAGTTGTACAACTTTGGTGACAGGCACGACCCTTGCGGAACTCCCGCGCGAATGTCCCCAAGAGACCCCAAGTGAGTTATTCATACTGAGTAAAAACAGACAATGTCTTATCTCACTAACTTCTTTAATTTTGTAATAGCGATCGGTTTCGTGAACTATAACTTCCTTCACATCATTTAATCAGGCCACAAGAATTTCTATAAAAAATTTTGTTTAAAAAATGTTCAACGAATTTTTCGATATGTGGGTGTAGACTACATGGAGGGCGGCAAAATTTTTGACTTCAAGGATGGGCTTGGGGTAGTTAGGAGGTAAACATCCTAAAAGTCCCCGACCCTAGGAGGTGAGCCTTGAGGGGAAGGGCTTCCGGAAGGCCTTAAATTTTGTTTTTTTTTTGTTTCTCGCTAGTAACTCTAAAACTGTTGGTCCTAGGGGAAAAATTATTCTTACCCCTTTGAAAGCTGACAAACTTTCCTACATTTTTTAATTTCGGCATCTTCAACCGTTATAATAGTTTTTTTGGAGGATTCATTTTCCTCTTCTGCTGGCGTAGTGATCCCATAAACTATTCACCCGCCCGAAAATTCATCGGTTTTTAATTTCTTTAAGATAAGCATTAGCTAATTAGCAATTAGCCAATTATATATAAATAAAAGTAGCTGTTATATGTAAATAAAAGTAGTTCAAACCATAATACTGTGTTGTTTTCTTAGTAAGTTGAATCGTACAAATCTTACTACAGGTGAGGGCGTACTCTTAGCTTGCAAAAACGTTTTAAAAAGTGAAAAATTAGATTTATCTCATCTTGAGACCAATTTTCCTTTTCTAGACATTATAGGATGTAAGTGCACAATGAATGGCAAAGTGATTTTTATAGTAGTTATATATATACCTCCTACCACCACATTACAATGCTATGAGCAATTCTTTGAGACCCTTGAGTTGTTGAATTTATTATATAATCAACATATTTTAATCATAGGGGATTTCAATAATCCAAATTATCGCAACAATGACAGCAGTTAGAAAACAATATGTATAAATAATTTCTCCAGCTTTTTCAACGTATGCCAGTTTAATAACATAACCAATGTCAATGGTAGAATACTCGACCTAGTTTTCTCGAATTTGAAATGTGAGACTATGCGCAATAATACTCCTTTTGTAAAAGAAGATGCATACCATCCTGCTCTATTTATCTCAATTGAAAAAGTGTCAGAACCTAATAACTTTCACTCCAACCCAACACAGAAATCATATAACTTTACGAAGACCAATTTCGCAACTTTATATGATGCGTTTTTAATGTCGATTGGTCTTTTGTAAATAACTTCTCAGATGTAAATATTGCACTTGACGCGTTGTACAGTAAATTGTATGAAATATTGGACGCCCATGTCCCTCTTTATAAAAAGGTAAACAAAAAATATCCCAAGTGGTCTACGTTGGAGATAATTTCTAATATAAAAAGACAAATATTACAAAAAATATAAAGAAACAAAGGATAATTTTTATTTGGAACAATTTAAACATTTAAGATTTGTATTAAAAAATCAAATCAAAGCTGCATACGATATCTATCTGTCTGATGTTCAATCGTTTTTAATTATAGATCCGCAAAACTTTTGGTCATACATACAGTCAAAACATAGTAATTTTAGAATTCCTGGCAAAATGTTTTTTGAGAATGAAGCGTATGATAACCAGCAAGACATTGTCAACGTATTCGCTGAATTTATTAGCAATATAAATGCGCCAGCTGATAATCATATAAATATAAATTTTAGGAATGAAACAACTTCTTTATACGATAATAATGTACATATTGGTATGATAAATGTAGTTATTATTATTAGCCGTTACTCGAGTCCGAGTATAAAAATGTTACAGTCGATAAATTGTGTACAATAAAAAACAAGTAAAAGGTGTAGTCTATTGTAATTCCCATTCATCTACGGTGCACACGACTATGGCTATAGAGGCCAATTCGGGAGAGCACATGTCGACCGCAGTCAGGACAAACATAGACCTGGTTAGGTCTTGGATTCGGCCTTCTTGCAGCAACATTTCCTTGATAGCTGGCCATAACCCCTCGCCATTCGGTTCTGTCCGCTGCAAGTTGTTCCCATTGCTCGTCTGCAATACCGCAGGATTTTAGATTTTCATGGAGAGCGTCTTTGAACCTCTTTCGTTGACCGCCACGCCTTCTTCTACCGCCTAGCAGTTCACCATAAAGTGTACATTTAGGAAGGCGGTTATCATGCATACGATGAACGTGACCTGCCCATCTTAGGCGTGCTCTTGAAATAAGCACCTCAATTGGAAGGCTGTTTGCTCTCCTGAGTACTTCCACGTTTGATATGTGATGGAACCAACGGATTTTCATCATACTTCTGAGGTGTCTTTGCTGAAACCGTTCTAATTCTTTCACATGACGACGGTAAGTGACCCAGCTTTCACATCCATATAGCAGTGTTGGAATGACAACTGCTCTGTAGACAGCCATTTTCGTTGACAAAGCAAGGTCGTGGTTGTCAAATACTCTCTCTCTAAGTCCCCAGAGTGCTCTAGATGCACTGATCAAAAAACTCAAAAACAAATTAACCTCTGGTCCCGATTTAATTCCATCGTTCATGGTCAAAGATTGTGGTTATATTTTAGCTGAGCCGTTATGTCATTTGTTTAACATGTCTTTACGATTAGCTACTTTTCCCAGTAAGTGGAAGCTTGCTAAACTCTGCCCTATATTTAAAAGTGGTGATATTGCAAAAATTAATAATTACCGCGGAATATCCATCCTATCTAACTTTGCAAAGGTTTTTGAAATAGTCTTATATAATCGTATCTACCTTTCAACTAATTACATTTTTTCTCCCTTTCAACATGGATTTATTAGTAATAGATCTACCGTTAGTAATCTCGCCACATTCTCTCACTTTGTGAGCAAAAAACTCGATAATAAAAGTCAGGTGGATGTGATATATACGGACTTTTCAAAAGCCTTCGATAAGGTCGACCATAACTTATTGTGTGACAAACTTTTAAGTATTGGTTTCAGCAATCAACTAGTTTTGTTCTTTCAATCCTATTTCTATAGACGTGAACAGTTTTTTACATACAATGGTTTTAACTGTCAGATGATTATTGCTACCTCTGGGGTCCTCCAAGGCTCCAATCTCGGTCCATTGTTCTTTCTGTTATTTATTAACGATTTATTTAACAATATTAGTTGTAATAAATTGTGTTTTGCCGACGACTTAAAAATCTTTACAAATATCCATACCATCGAGGACTGTATACGCCTACAGAACGACTTGAATGGTATTAAGGTTTGGTGTGATGTCAATAAACTGCATTTAAATGATTCGAAATGTAAAGTAATGACTTACTATAGGAGACAATTAAATATAACTTATGAATATACTATTCATGGTAACACTTTAGTCAGAGAAAACAGAATAAAAGACTTAGGGGTAATGTTTGATTCACAAATGACTTTCATCCAGCATATAAATACAAAAACATCCGAAGCAGTTAAATTGCTTTGATTTATTATACGTAATTGTTTATCGATTGCTAATACTGCTGCTTTAAAAACACTATATGCCTCATACGTACGATCTAAACTGGAATACGGCACTTTAATTTGGGATCCTTACTATTATTGCCACAAATATGCCTTAGAAAGCGTGCAAAGGAGATTTTTTAAATTTTTGTATTTTGACTACAGATAATTATCCTGAGCGGGGAATAGATAGTAATTATTTACTCCAATCTTTCCTTCACAAACTGTTACACAATGAAATCGATTGTTCTGACTTTCTGGCTGCATTACATTTTTTAGTTCCAAGGCAAGAGTCGAGGCAGATTCTCACATTTCATATTGATACAGCTAGGACAAATGTGTTTTTTAATTCACCAATATACACAATGTGCATTAATTTCAACAGCATTAGTCATTTATGCGACATTAACCAATGCAATTTAATCAAACTAAAAAATATATGTTACAATCAGGTTTAACTACATACTAACATTTTTAGATGCCATTATGTATGTATTCTTACAATTAATTAAAACTGAGATATTTTAGCTCTTCAAATATTTAGATGTAGGTAATTATAATTTGTATGTGACTGTTTTTATATATACTCTCACTTGTCATATATACGCTATACTTCTTTACATTTGTGGTCTCTATTGTTTTTTCTTATTGTATTTGTTTCTTTTTTTCTTCTCTTACTTTTAGCTATTACATTAGTTAGAAGTACTATATTTTGTACACTTCAAAGTGTCCTGTAATTGGTCGTGAGCCTGTTGGTCGACAAACGATTATTATTTTTATTATTATTATTATAGAGGTATCTACCTACCTTTTCCCACTGTTGGATTGTAGCTACTCATTACTATACCAAATGCAACTTACAACAATAAATAGATTTCAAAATAGCCAAATGAATGCAATAAAATGTAGGTATGATTTCAAGCAATAACCCTATCACATTACAGCAAATAATCTTGAAATCCATCATCTCAGCCACTAATTATATGTAGAATATACAATTTTTAAGTTAATTTAATCCTTTTCACTTGATTTGGTTGTATTTTATGTTACAAAGAACATATGAGGTGTTAGGAGCAGAGTATGACGAAAAATGGGATCCGAAATAGCGTTTTCCGGATGTCAGCAATTTTCAGAAGCGGGTAATTCGATAACGGTTGAAGATAGAAACTTCTCGCAAAAATTAAAAAATGTAGGAAATTTTGTCAGCTTTCAAAGGGGTAAGAATAATTTTTCCCCTATGACCAAGAGTTTTAGAGTTACTAACGAGAAACCAAAAAAAAAACAAAATTTATGGCCTTCCGGAAGCCCTCTCCCGCAAGGCTCACCTCCTAGGGTCGGGAATTTTTAGGATGTTTACCTCCTAACTATCCCAAACCCATCCCTGAAGTTAAAAATTTTGCCGCCCTCCATGTAGTGTACAATAATTTGTCGACAGGACTATAATTCCTGTATAAAATATATTTTAATTTTGTTTGAGTCTCATAACCCCGTAATCTAGCAATGCAGTCTTGTTCCGGTAATTGTATTTTCATGTCGATTTATTTGGGTTTCGATATCACCAGAGAACAAAACATTCGCCGGTTCTCCTCACAACTTGACCTTCAGCCCGCGGTGTCTCTCCGCAAAAGGACGACTTATTCCTTTTTTAGACCACAATTATTTCGCCTACACGGAGTACATAAACATTGTTTGGAAACTCTTTCATTGTTCATAATCTGTGGGATTTCGTAAATCTGTTGGCTCGGGCACTCGGTAAAGAGTGAACAGTATAATCTTTTGTATAATGTTATCGCCGGGACGTGGTTTTATATCTTTAAAACCTGTTTAACCACTTGGAGTCATCCCATGTAGTGTTGATTGTTATTAAGAGAGGAAGAGTGTATCCGGCCGCTGGAATAATTTAAGCTCAATTATTATGAAACAATTTAATTTATTATTTGTTATTATATTAGCTTAATTTCCGACTGTATGAGTGCACCGCACCTAATTAAGATTTAAGATTGCCTCTGTAATAGGCTGTGGTAAATTTAATGAGAGGGACATCCTCCATCGTTTTTCCTTTACTCGAATTTTCGTGCATATTAAGTGAAATGTTAAATAGTTTACAAAAATGGGAAGTGGCGTTCTATGTTGTTGATATATGTCTTACAAACTACACAGTCTGGTTATTGTTGGGTTTAGCCAACGAACACGACATATTAATCTAAATAAGGCGTTAAAGTAAAAAATAAATAAAACATCCCAAGTAACAATTTAAGTTTTTTTAATAACCTATCTGTCATAAGAACTGTTTATATAACTCCTGATAAATCTATATTTCTGTGACAGTAGTCATAGGAGTCTAATAAACTCAAAAAAGCCCCAAAGACTAACTTGAAGAGGTTGTAATTTTTGGAGATTTATTAATTTGTTTTATACTTATTTATTTAGCTTACTACTTTCAGTACATACACTTAAATTAGGAAGTAATATCTATATTAACAAATATTGTCAAGTTATGTATATTATATTGTCCTGTTTAGAATGAGAAATAAACAGCTTTACTTTCTTTTGAATAATTGTAGACTTTTTAACTTTATCGGGAAGATACTTTGCACCCTTGGTGCTAAAAAAGCATAAATTCGTTGCGTTAAAGATTTTGAAGCAGTTCCAGCTTTGACCGAATCTTTTGCCTTGTATCGGGTTTCGTATGGATGGTCAACATAAGTTAAACTATTTTTTGTCTTAAATTGTTTAATAAATATGCTTAAAATGTACAACTTTCTTATGTCTAATATATTTGCTTCTTGAGTATAGTAAGTTTGATGGGTAAGTTCTTTCTTTGCTTTTTTAGGAATCTTTTTTCCACAAAACCACAAAATTTAGAAAGTATAATGAAAACCGAAAACTTCTGAAATTTTGAAAATAAAAACCTTTTTACGAATCCACGTTGTTAAGCACTGCAACTCATGCGTTGTGTTAAATTTGAGGACAAGTTAATCCAGTCTCTAGTCAAAGTATTTCGAGAGTTTTAGCGAAAATAGCCCTTGGCGTCGAGGGTGCCCTATCATTTTCTAGCAGTTGATTTTGACGGGAAAATGATGGATTTTAACGGTATTTGCCCTAAACCGGTTCCTCAGTGATTCGGTGTCAAAAAAGTATAGTTACCATGTACTCAGATGTGCATGGGACCGCCTTGCCTGAACGTATGAATATATAATTGCCACAATATAATTCAAAATCATTGCGATTCAAGCATTTTGAAGCTCCGAGGAGCGAACCAAATTACTATTGAACTGATAATACGTGAACAGACAGGCAACTAGAATTTCCAACTGTTTAATATGAGCATTTACCACTCCTCCCCTACCTAAAATACCATATGAAAGTCGAGATTCTATTAATGCGTAATAAATGATTTTTAAATGAGGAATTTCTAAAAATGATTTTAAAAATTGAAATTTATATAGGATACTTCGTAAGGTTCTGGCTATATTTAATACACGTACGTCCCATCGTAAATGTTGGCCGATGGTCACGCCTAAATATTTAATGTGGTTCACAGCTTCTATATTTATTGTGCCAGAGTTATTTTTAACTGTTATCATTTTATATTCAGGTAAGATGTTATTATAAATTGAAAAAGGTACGAAGGCCTCAGCAAACTATTTAAATATATAATAAAAAGAATAGGACCTAGTACGGTTCTTTGGGGCACCCCATACTCTACTTTTTTTTCATTGCTAAGTGATTTGTTGATACCCACATATTGTTTCTGATTATGCAAATAGCTACACATGTGTTTATATGCATTGTTTCTAAAACCTAGATCATGCAAAGCTTTCAAAAAACTGTGAGTGGCACACAGTGTCGAAAATCTTTGCCAGATCAAGAAATATACACAGTGAGGGTCTGCTTAAATCTAATGTTTTGTGTATTTCTGAAGTTAAAGTGACTTTTACTCCAAATAAGACCTTGCTATATTTTAATCAAACATCGATTAGCTATAAAAAAAAATAAAGATAAAAGTTATTGAATGTACTATCCTTCTATTTTCCATACCTGATACGCGAAATCTTTCCAACATACATAACATTTTAATATTTTGCGAATACCCAGTTATTAAATATTTAACAAAACGGCACTGGACATTCTCAACATTGTTTATATAGCATAGCATATCAGAATCTTAAAGCTGTGTATTTGACATACACAGCAAAATAAGAGTTCTTCAAAAAATAGCTTTGAAAACGGAAAGAGATTACTTTCCGAAACGTCAGCAAAATACATTATTTTTGTGTTTATTCCGATTTATATTATTTGCAAAACATAACCTCTGACTTTTCCTTTGGCGTAAACGTCACGGGCGCAGAGGTTTTTTTCCAATAATTCTATTATTTTGTAGATTCGGTGATTTGTTTTGAAGAGGATAATAGTACATGTGGTAGAAAACCCAAATAATAGGAAAGAATATTCATAGAATGCCACAAATAACTTTCAGACAATATCCTGGGGACCATATTAACGAGCAGTATTCCAACTTTGATCGTATAAATGAGTAGTACAACAGTTTCATAATGTCAGTATTGCTGAACCCTTTGCAGTTTCTTATTACAAAGCCTAAGCTTTTTACCGCTGAGGTAATAGTGAAATTAATATGTTCTTTAAAACTCAGACACTTATCAAAGATAACTCCAAGATCCTTTACTGTGTCTGACCTCTGCAATATTTGACCGTTTATATGATAATCGTACCTGATAGTGTTACGCATTTTAGAAAAGGTGAATGTATTACATTTAGATATATTGAGAGGTAAGTGATTAGACAGGCACCAGTTATTAACCAAATTCAAGTTGTTCAGAAGATTTTCGCAGTCTTGTTCGCTTTCTATTACAGAATATATTTTCAAGTCATCAGCATATAGGAGGCTCTCTACATTGAGATCAACTACTATCATTTATAAAAACAACAAACATAAGCGTGTTTAGTACAAATCCCTGGGGAACACCAGAAGTGGCCAGGCTGTCAAATGAACCACGGCATTCCGCATATTGACGCCTATTTTCTAGATATGAAGAGAAAAAATCTAATTGCGAACTGATAACCCAAATTTACTCAATTTCTCTGATAGATTATCATTTTTGTGTATAAGGCAGTGTACAACACAGTGTTCACATCGTTTTCCTCGTTTAGAAAAGACCTGTATTAAATATAGAGTCATACAGTTGAAGATAGTTTGCTTTTTTAAAGTTGTAGATTTCTGTTGGTTTGCACGGGAAACTTTCAGAATGAGTATTATTTATTGTTACCGATATATCCAATGGTGGATGGCGTGAATCTTCATTCAATAAGCATTCTATAGATCCTGCAACATATAAAACAATATACTATTTTATTCTATTTGCATTCTTATTTTTTTAGTTTATTTTCTATTTCTACATTTTCATGCTTTTCATGCCCATGCGGATTATGCATCTTTAAAATAATTTTTGTAATATAATTTGATACGGTCACTGAATTAATTCCACATAAGGAATAAATAAATAAAGAACTTGCACATAACTTTTCTAAAACGTCCCTAACACTAACTCATTTTGATTAAGTTCACAAATTGTGCAATTAAAACAATCATAAATACGGAGATTACCGCCCAATATCAGATTGATTAATTCAGTATCACCTCTATTAAGTGATGAAGCGGCTTGTGGTGTTATTGTAGTAAATTAGATAAGATTAGATCTGAAAAATAAATTATCATTAAGGGCCTGGCCTATTGAAAGAAAAAAACCAATATTTTTTATCTTGATAGTTTGGTCTATTACTATCAACCAATTCTTATAATAGATTACAAACCTGACGTCTCGTGGGATTCTTGCTGCAATCACGAAATAACGAGATGTTATTTATCGATATTAACACCCCTAAAATAAGAGAAAACAAGGTAGCTACTTCGGAATAAATAAATCAAAAGATTTTCGGCTTGCGAGTTTGTTTAAAAGAAGCATATTTGCTGTGTCAATAAGCATGGTCGGTAGCTCGCTGGCTCGAGACATTGTTTTGAAAAATACGGTTATAAAAATTTGTTTTTATAATAATCACAACAATAATACTATTTTTGCTGACCAAAGTTGTTCATAACAGTTATAAAGATCTTAATGAAATTCCAATTTGTTTGACCAAATACAAACGAGTATCTCAAACATTGTGGGTCCTCTTTTATTAATGATTACTATTTTAATAATGATACTTTGTTTAGATTTAAGTTAGCGTATGTTGAAGAAGTCAGTGCAATTTTGAAAAGTTTAAAATCTTATGCTTAAATGGAATTGATTGAATATGCCTAATTATTTATTTATTGCTATGCTGCCCAAAGAAAAACCATTTACAGGCATATACAATTAGATGTTAACTGGGTGTAACAGGACCATGGTATACCCCCCTTTTCTCTTTTAGTTTCGAAGATAATTGATTGAAATTTAGGATATACTACATACATAATAAGCGGCACTTTTTGATATCCAATTGATTTTTTTTTCAGTTCCGATTTCGCCGGAAGTGACACTAACTTTCGATTTTTAAATGGAATACCCTGTATATTATTGCATTTTTGGATTCTGCATAATTTTCTGAATCCAACGATGCCAAATAAGTGACATTTCAAACATAAATTTTTTTTATATTATAATTTTTAGTTTTCCATTTAAGTATGCCATGGCTGTTCCAATTTATTTAAAAACAATCGAAACCCCGTTAAAAATACTAAGTTACGTGATTTATGAGCAAATAAAATTCACCAAAATTATTTTTGGGGCAAAACTCATTTTTTTCAAATGGAACCATGTCGGTATCGTGGTACCATTTATTAGTATTATTAATAAGAAATTTATTCATATTATTAAAATGTGCGATAAATACAAACAAAATTACAGCTAAAAGAAAATAATAATTTTATTCTAATTACCTTGTTATAAAGGTAGTTTTGTTCTACAAGAAATTAACACAAAACATTACAACAGTTAAAACATAATATTTTTAGTCGCAAACTATTCTATAAAATCCTTATTTTACTATAAGGAAGGAACGTAACCAGACTGCAACCAACAGCTACTCTCCGGGCTATGTGCCCCGCCGAACGCTGAATTACAAGTTACAAGGCTGGCGCGTTAAGTGTAATAATTGCATATTACCATCAAAACGCTAATGCTTCGATTGTAACAAACACCAGCCGAAAGACTGATCCTACTTAAAGGAGCTCTCTTGCCAGCCGTCACACACCACTTGCAGTCGACTTGCAGACGGCAGTTTCGAGCTGTTGGCTCTCGTCAGTGCAAGGTAGGCATTGGCGATCGGCACGAGGATCCTTTGACTATTTGGCACATCCCGGTATTTTTACAATAGCGACATGTAAAATAGTCAGCGGCGCCATCTAGCGGTCCAGTGTCTCTGTTGCAATCAAAAAATAGATAGCCTGACTGGGCTTAGCATAGTTCGAATGTACTTTTAGAGGGCGGAATATTAAAACATAATATTTTTAGTCGCAAACTCCGCTATAAAATCCTTATTTTACTATAAGGAACGTAACCAAACTGCAACCAACAGCTACTCTCCGGGTTATGTGCCCCGCCGAGCGCTGAATTGTTTGTTGCAATCATTAGCGTTTTGATGGTAATATGCAATTATTACACTTAACGCGCCAGACTTGTACTTGTTACTCGTAGTTGCAGGTCTTCACGGGTTGTAACGGCGGTTGCATAGACAATATTTTTTAAATGACTCCAAACAAAGAAATCAAGGGGCGTTAAATCAGGTGGCCTTGGAGATCACCTCACAGGACCATTTGTCGAAATTACGTTTTCACCGAATTTCCGTTGAAGGTAATCAATTATTACCATCCTTGAATTATAGGGAAGAGCGCCATCTTGTTGGAAATACATTCCCTGTCCTAAATCTAAAGGTAACTGATGTAAAATGTCCTCAATCTCATTTTCTAGAAATCTCAAATACCTAGCACCAGTCAGAAGTCCTTCAAATATTATTGGACCAATGATTCTACTACCGATTATCCGAAGCCAAATATCGAAACCTAACCGCACTTGAAAGTTACCCTCCCGTAATAAATTTTGATTTCCTTGTGACCTATATTTTGTATTTTGTCGGTTAAATAATCCCAAATTTGTAAACCTTGACTCGTCCGTAAATAAAATCAGTACCAAAAAAAAACCATTATTTGATTGCACGTTATTATACAAAATCCAATTGCAATATTCCCATTCTACGTTCGTAATCACTTTCGTACAAATGCTGGTGCAATTGGTATTTAAAGGATTTATAGCATTATTTGTGCAAAATTCAACTTACTCTTTGGTGACTGATGTCCAATTCAAACCCAACTTGCCTTAAATGAACAGTCTTATCAACTTCTATTCGAGCCAAAACATTAATTTCCGCCCCTTCGTCAATAATGGAGTTTTCGTCGGGATCATCGTTGGGCTCTCTTCGGAATTGGTTTTCAACACGTTTAAAATAATTTATCGTTGGACATTGTCTATCAGGATATCGTTGGGTATAAAGGTCGGTAGCCGCAACTGCTTTTTTTTTACATTGTCCATAAATAATTAACATGTCCACTTTTTCATCTCTTGTATAAATTTGCGGCATTTTGAACACAATTAACAAAAATTTTATACAATTTTTAAAGACACAATAAAAACACCGTTAAACCAACAAATGTTTGACAAGCTAAATATTTCATTGTTTTCAAAGCCACCTTAGTTACTTCTTAATATTTAATTAGAACAAAATTGTATTTTCTTTTAGCTGTAATTTTGTTTGTATTTATCGCACATTTTAATACGACATATGAAAAAAATTCCTTATTAATAGTACTAATAAATGGTACCACGGTACCGATATGGTTCCATTTGAAATAATTGAGTTTTTGCCCCAAAAACAATTTTGATGAATTTTATTTGCTCATAAATCACGTAATTTAGTGTTCTTAACGATATTTCGATATTTGTAGCATTACACGGGCCATTTAGAATAAATCGGAACCGTCATGGCACACTTAAATGGTAAACTAAAAATTATATTATAAAAAAAAAATATTTTTGAAATGTTACTTATTTGGCATCGTTGGATTCAGAAAATTATGCAGAATTCAAAAATGTAATAATATACAGGGTGATCCATTTAGAAATCGAAAGTTAGTGTCACTTCCGGCGAAACCGGGTTAAAAAAGAATCAATTGTATGTCAAAAAGTGCCGCTTTTATGTATATAGTATATCCTAAATTTCAATCAATTATCTTCAAAACTAAAGGAGAAAAGGGGGGTATACCATGATCCTATTACACCCGGTATAAATATATACGTACATAAATACACATATATACGAATACAGATCGTTAATACATACAATAATATACATAATGTACAATTCAGTGCAATAGCAAAAATAAGAAAGAAGAATATAATAATAATAGTGGTAACAAAATAAATTTCAGTTATTTAGAATTGCTTGATTAAGATATTTAATTTTACAAGTGAATATGTCAATATTACAGGGTAGAGAGTTAAAATTAGAACACATTACATGCAGGGAAGAGTATTTGAGTAAAACTATTCGATGTGTGCTTGTAAGTAAAATAAATAATATGATCTCGTCTGGAAAGTTGATATATGAAACCTAGTAATTTCGGAAATTTGGGAAAAATCTTTTAAATTAATAAGGCACTAAACATTCTACGGGTATTTAAATCAGGTACATGAAATTTAGAGAGGAATTCCTCATGAGGAAATCCCCTAGATGGATTTACCTTCTCGAAAATACAAATATTTCAGATAGCGCCTTTGAATACTTTCTATATTGTTTTTGTGTATTAGGTAAGCGGGATTCCAGGTGATCGAGGCGTATTCCAATTGAGATCTTACAAGACAAGGGCATTAAATAGAGAAATAACGTGTTGAAGTTCTCAAAACCTTTAAAACGTCATATAATAAAGCCTTATTTTTTATATGCACTAGCTGTTAGTTTAGAGATATGAGCATTAGTGAGTTTAGTGTCAAAAATAACGCTAAGGTCTTTCAATTTGTCCCATATTTGTATTTTCGTATTATTGATAGCATATTTATTTAATGAAAGATTACGTTCCTATTAAAAGGCGTAGTGTAGCATTTGTTTATATTTAGGGGTAGTTTTTTTTACCATACCATGTGTAAAGGTTAACTAAGTCATTTTGTAATCTCTTGGTGTCGTTGTCGCTATTAATACTACTAAAAATGATCGTGTCATCGGCGTGCAACAATGAATTGCAATTAAATTGGGAGACGATATCGTTTACAAATATATTTAAACCTAAAGGCCCAAGCACCGAGCCTTGAGGTATACCAGATTTTGCATGATACGTTGGACTTAAAGCCTTTGTAGAGGACAAATTCATGCCTTTCAATTAAATATGGTTTAAAAAATTCAATCAAACTGGGAGCAAAACCAAAGAAACTTAGTTTGTTAAGCAATATGTCATGGTTTAAACGATCAAACGGTTTAGAAAAAAATATTTAAAAAAAATTGAGTCCTCAACTCCACTCCTTCCTGATTAAAAGTGAATTCAATTTTTTTAATTTTTGCACCTTGCATGGATTCACGATATCTCGCGAATCAATGGTCGATGAGGTTAGGAATAAAATTTGCTTATTTTCATGAGCTCTTCATTTTTGGTCTGAAGATTTTTTTTCGTCAGATCAAAAGTCGCCGAGTTATCTAGCTAACCAAATTTAGCGAAATTTTTCAATTAATTTTTTTACATGTATTTATTTTACAATTCTGTAATTTTCTAATAAAGTCAGTTTATTATTATTAAATGATCAAATGTTAAATTAAATACATTAACAATACGTTTCAACAAAATTCGCAACTTATTTTTTTTTATTATTAAAAACCTTTGTATTTAATAGCCAATCTGGAACATCACTTTTTTTGTGTACAAAAAAGAGATAATGCGATAATTTCTTGAAACTGCGTATAATTACTTTTTGCACATTAATATTTTAGCACCTATCTGCGAACAAGTGAATATTATGTTTGCGTATATTTTTTAAATATTTAACGTTTATTATTTTAATTTCAACCTAAGTAATACCGACTTTTTGTTTCTTTCCAGATGGCGGAGACCGTGAAGAAATCCAGAATAGTAAGTGACGACGACGACAACCTAGAAGAATCTTTATTAGAGGAATTTAACATGAGACTAAAAAACTGCATGAGCAAAGTGTGTATTTTTGTTGTTTTTATATCCTAACGCACATTTTCAAACATCATGTATCATTTCTGTGTTTATTTTTGGTTCTTTAAAGATGATGCATGGTTATTATGGTATTTATCAGTGTTTATCTACAAAATATTTGCAGGAAACAACTACTCCTGCAAATCATGTATAATAACAGTATATAGGTTAAGTCCACCAAGGGCTGAAGGTCGCCGCTCTCGGTACTTGCAAAATGGCAAGTCGCTATACACCATGGAGACATCTGTGATGTCTGGTGTATAGTAGCATTAGACCACACGAGAGGATTCACTTACCTCTCACCACTACACCATTTACATTAGTCTGTATAAGACTAGCAGGTTGGCCACTGTCATTTGTCTGCTCCATGACCTATGGCATACTGAGGAGAACTAATTTATACCAAAACAATTCAAAATTTAGAATCACAGTTTAGGCCAGCCTTGCGCAGCCCGTCGCTGGAGTAATTCGCGGATGGCACTCCGTACAAGTTATGGTGTCAGCGTAAGTGCCAAAATTAAACAAAGTGTTGTGCGCAAACGGGTAAAACCGAGTGATAGTTTTAAAAAATTTTGTTAAGCTTTCTTTTTAAGCCTTTTTTGTACACTACCACTTATTTTAATCTACTTTTGTAGAAGGAGTTCGAGTTGTTTTTATTTATACATTTTTACTTTCGCCGAACCAGCCCCGCCTCGGCCCGACCTTGCGATACACCACCGCGTTAACGCGGTGGTCGCAGGATCGGTCCCGGAATGGGCACTGGGGAGGCAGTCACATGTTCCCTTTAATTTTAATAAAGTTATGTTGAATTGAATTGAATTGAATTGAGGAGAACTAATAAGTTCGAAACCGGTCTATGTCTGGTCAGGGAGTTGACAAATGACATTGGCTACCAATTTTTCATGATTTGTAAGGTGTAATTCAATGCAGGTCGGGGTATTTGCCCGCTGAGTAGTTGTTTCCTGCAAATCATGTATAATAACAGTATATAGGTTAAGTCCACCAAGGGCTGAAGGTCGCCGCTCTCGGTACTTGCAAAATGGCAAGTCGCTATACACCATGGAGACATCTGTGATGTCTGGTGTATAGTAGCATTAGACCACACGAGAGGATTCACTTACCTCTCACCACTACACCATATATATATGTGTGTATATATATATATATATATATATATATATATATATATATATATATATATAAATGTATATTTACTATACTGAAAAAGCGTAAAAAATTGAGTTACGACTTTTTTCGAAAATTCACTCGATTTTTATTAAACTTTATATATATATTGATTATTATTTTGTTTTATTCCTATTTTCTTTTTCTAGTAGTTGTACTAGATGTGCTATTGCAAGAAGTGGCTACTTCCGAATCGGTAACTGGAGTTCAGAATATTTTTTCACCCTCGTCATCGCTGCTAAAGTCGTATACATCTGAGATCTCTGAAGTACCAAAATTGACAGGATAGATACAGATAGTGAACTGATGCTAATAAGGACTGATAAAGCTCCTCTTCCTAATGAATCATTCAACATAATTGCTTGTGATTGTAAGGTCGGTTGGAAAACTAAACGTTGCACAAGTAAAAGCGTTAGCGTCACATGCAGCAATTTATGCCACAATGGAAGGAATACTTTGTGTCAAAATGCAGATAATATTGTTGACGAAGGTATGGTTGATGAAGAGCCTGAGCAATTAAAAATTAGTCCTGGTATTTATAATATTGAAGAATTCGAAGAAGATGACAATTATGAAGAAATTGTTTGTACTTCAGAGAATATCTCAGATGCATACGATTTTAGCGATGACGGGGTGAAGAAATATTCCAAACTCCAGTTACCGATTCGGAAGTAGACACTTCTTGCAGTAGCACATCTAGTACAACTACTAGAAAAAGAAAATATGAATAAAATAAAATAATAATCAATATATGTAAAAAAAAATCAAGTGAATTTTCGAAAAAAAAATTATATCTTACCTTCGAGAGTTTTTTTTATCTAAATATTTAAAACCTGCTCACAATCACTTTTTATTATTAATATTGACATTTTTATAATGAATAATGACACGTATACTTGTAGGTGCATACGTATAATACCGAAAATGACGGGAAATCGCCGCGCGCATGTAGATACCAAAAATGACAACAAATCAGCTAAATTAAAAAAAAGTTATTTATTAGTTACATCACGTGAGAGTACATAAGAATACCTTCATTTTGGCAAAAGAAAATTCGTTCGATCATTTGGACAAATTGGGGAAAGTTTTGAAAATTTTGTGGAATTTTAACTAAAAATGGAATTGCGGCCAAACTGTTGGATATTTTTTGCTAAAATTTGGTAGGCTATTTCTTGGTTATATAGGTTACTTTCGTCTAAAATTTCATCTAGTTTGGTTTAATTTTGGCCAGGTTAGCCGTAATTCATTTTTTTGATGTTTCTTCAGTATATTTATATACATATCGTGGAAGGCGGTGAACGGATGCTCACGAAATTTGAACTGAACGTCTAGAATAAAAAAAGGGTACCGTTCTAGTTTCTTAACTAGCATTTTAAAGGGTTCAAAAATTAAAACTGAAAAACCACCCTTAAAAATGACCAATTAACCCCTTTTCCGCGAAAAAAAAGGGTTCTCCCACCTACTCGAAGCAGAAAACTCAGGGTATTCTAATTTCACCAACGCGAACTTATTTTTCTGTTACGTTGCTCCATGTAAAAGTTTCTCTATCGTCTCATTTTGGGCTATTTTTACTCCACTACATGTGAAAATCTAAAGAACGCGATCTTGCTGTATCAAAATCTTAGTTCATGGCTCACCGATCGCAACAACCATGTCTATAAAGTGGCCGCAAAATAAAATTATTACTTGATTAAACCATTAATGAAACTCCAGTTTGTTACTTCCGACTACGGTATAAATCAGTAAATAGGCCAGTGCTGTTACGGATTTTTATGTGATGTAGTTGAAAAAAAATCGCATAAAGCTGAACGTGGCAAAATTTGTAAGTGCTTCTTAACATACTAAAGTCCCCTGATCTCCGGTGGGCGGAACATCCTTAAGACCACCCCTAAAGATACAATTTTTAAATTTTTTCAAATTATCTTTACTAGGGTTTACTTTAGCGAAACAAATGTGGAAAGAAAAAAGAAAGATCATAGAATTTGTTATAAAATGGTATATCCAAAGCTACAGTTTCGTTAATCCAGTGGTGTACAGCACGAGTTTAATTAAACAAAGTTCACGCCGTATGGTACAATATTTATTTTTTTCAAATTATCATGGTTAGGGTTAACTTTAGCGAAAATAGCGTAGAGAGAAAAAAGATCACATCTTCACTTGTATTGTTAAAAATGTCTGTTTATCTGTGCAGCCTGCTTTTGAATTTGACTTCATCTTCGCACAAGGAGTCATAAATTAATCGAACCATTTTTCCTGTGTACTTAATTCTTTAAATACTGGATTAATACTCGCCCCCAAATTGGACTAATATAAAAATCCCCTTTAGATTTTTCAGTACAATTCTCATGGATGTTAAGAAAAAGTAGTTCGCCTATGGCGGGTCGTTGTTTGAGTAATTCACTATCTGTCTTTACCAAATAGATATAGTAACTTCGTTAGCCTACATAGGCAGTTATAATCCAGTGTCGCCAATAGAAAATGCATTTCTTCTAAATAATGGTTTTAACCGAGCGAATTGAACAGTCTAATATATACTCGAACTTATACCCCTCTCTGATATGTTATTTTTTTAAATAATTCCTATACGAGCGGACATGTGTTCAGCGTGAAGTTATGGTTAATAAAACACAGAAGTAGAACGTTAGTGTACCGAAGGAAATAAAAATGTGTCAAACGAAACGTTGACCTTACCTATCTAACTCGTGGGGGTGATGGAAGACAGGTCGTATGGACGCAAGGTTATGGAGCAAAAAGGGCCTGGATAGGTCTAATTGCTGGAAAGCCGGTATCTGCACCCACTTTTATTTAACACGTTGAGTGATTTAATGCTAATTAGTTTTCTCGAATTAAGTATAGTTTAGTTCATTTATTTTTCATGTTATATAAGAATTTATTAATAAAATGTTAAAAATGCACGTTGTTCTTTAAACAAATTACTCGAGAACGGTTTATCGAAATAAAATAATACCTTTTTTATTTCTAATAATCTCAAAAATTAGTTTTTTATAAAAAAATTTAGAAATATGAAAAAAAATAAAAAGTTATGAGGAAAATACTGACATTCACCCCCTAAAACTATCCCTTAAGCAGAAGGAAGGGTTAGACTGATACCATGTAAACTAGTGTCTGGATGACCTATGACTAAGTTTAAAATATAAATTTGACATTTTAAGGGAGTCGGAAGATATTGCAGAAAAACTGAACTATATTATCCCCCTTTTAAGGGGTATATTTCCCTTATTATTCATTTTTGGAAATAAGTTTACATAAAAGACCACCATTGTTTTTAGACGTACCTACTATCAGCCGCACATATATCGGTAGACAATTTTGGCTCACCATATGCTGTGTACGGTTAAGATTTTATTTTTGAAATGTGGTCTGCTATATTACATGTACAGGGCGGACCATTAATAATAGGCCATAGTTTAGGGGTAGATTCTTTGGACCAAAATATGAGGATATAACCAAATATGTTTTAGTAAAATGTTGCTGTGGAAGAAGATACAGGGTGTCAAAGTTCAAATTATTTTTTCGTTTTTTTGCAATAACAGCCTCTTGACTGATTTCTGCCAAATTTCTAGAGGAACTTTTTTTTATTCTAAGAAACAATAATTTATGTATTACATCACGTTAGGTCATACAGGGCGCCGCAGGACCCGCACACACACTAAATTCCAATTTAATTTTTGCTCCCTTTAATAATAGGGTGGGGGTGGCAATGGAGGTGGTAGAGGGGATGGCTAATGCCAAACAAATTTTAGAGGCCCTTAGGTCTCTTATACACGCCAAATCCCAATTTAATTTTTTACTCCCGCGGGCGGGGGTGGCAATGGGTTGGCTAATGCCAAAAAATTTCAGTGGCCTTTGGTTCTCCTATACACACTAAATCCCAATTTAATTTTGTATTCCATTTAATAATAGGGTAGAGGGGGTAGCTAACGCCAAAAAAATTTTTTGAGATATTTCGTTCTTGTATACACACTAAATCACATTTTAATTTTTTTACTCCCTTTCATAATAGTGTGGGGATGGTATTGGAGGTGATAGTGTGGGGTGGCTGATGCCAAAAAAATTTTTTCGCGAATTGCAATTTTATGGACTTACCTGCTTGCTTTGCCTATTTACCCCATTTATCCTTCAATAATTTTAATGACCTAGTCGACCGCATAGAGTAAATGATTTAACGTGCCGCCTTTATACCTAATAATTTGCTCGACTAACTATTCAGTCGTAAACAAACTTGGAAAGAAAGAAAGAAATCGTATATCCCGGGCACTCAGTGGCGCTACATACGTATTTATGTAAGTATACAGGGTTACTGGTAATTCGATACATTCCTTTGGAGATGTGATGGGGCATGAGCTAAGGAGTATATCTAGCCCTAACATACATTATGCAAAACTCAATAGTTTTTGATATTTCAATTTTTTTGTTTTTCTCAAA
Source organism: Leptura quadrifasciata (assembly GCA_963675555.1). Taxonomy (NCBI): domain Eukaryota; kingdom Metazoa; phylum Arthropoda; class Insecta; order Coleoptera; family Cerambycidae; genus Leptura; species Leptura quadrifasciata. The sequence goes on along the minus strand of OY776680.1, from coordinate 32,902,999 downwards.
AAAGTAGACCTTAATGTCTTAAAAGTTAATTTCCGAAAAATCTACTTGACATTTTTAATTTTTTTTTTTTACTGGATTACTTGTCCAATATTATAGATATCCGTTTGGAATGAAAAATATCCGGAAACATTTCGATCATGTGAACATTTAAAATAAAAACTTGTAAAAATTTTTTTTTTAAATCAGTTATGAAATTTACCTATTAGGTTTTTTCAAATGTAGCACGCGTACAAATTATTATAAAAACTTCCTTATTTCAATAGCTATCTAACTAGGTAGAAATGTTCGTACCCTTGATAGTTCTAATAAAAAATTAGTAAAGATAATGCTGGTGGCGGAATTTATTAAACGACTAATCGTTCATTTTCATTTAAGTCAGTCAGTCCTTGACATTAACTGACATTCTTATCTCCGTGTCCCTTAAGTTTATTGGTCTTGTTAAATTAGTTATCGAAGATTTTGATTTTGCTCGTAGCTGTTGTTATTAGTTGTTGTTATTGTATTTTCTGTGCCATGGCCGCGTATGCCAACGCAGAATACGCTGATATCTTGTTTGTCTATGGATACTGTGGCGGCAACGCTGCTGAAGCTCGCCGAAAATATGGTCTTTGGTACCCTAACCGCCGCTTACCAAATGCACGTGTATTCAGTACGGCATATCGAAATATCGCTGAAACTGGCTCCGTGAAATGTAGAAGAAGTGACGCTGGTGCTCCTCCCGTTTATGAACCAGATGATGAGGAAGAAATATTGAGGTATTTTGAGGAAGACCCAAAGTCGCAAGACTAACCGGAGCGTCACAATGGAAAGTTTGGTCTACGATACGTAGAGTTGGATGTCATCCTTACCACTATACCCCTGTCCAAGGCTTGGAGGAAGGTGATCCTGGAAGGAGAGTGGAATTCTGCCGCTTTATGTTAAATTCAGATGCAGAAAGTGCAAATTTTTATGGACGGACGAGTCGAAATTTAATCGCGAGGGTATAACAAATTTCCACAACCTACATTATTGGGCAGAGGAAAATCCCAAGTTAACACGTGAAACTAGTTTCCAAATGAAGTTTTCTATTAATGTGTGGATGGGAGTCATTGGCCACTATTTAATAGGGCCACACTTTCTTCCTCAAAATTTAAACGGGGAAATCTATGAAAATTTTTTAAGAAATGATCTGGCGGTGATTTTAGAAGATGTTCCTCTCGCCGTCAGACAGCGAATGATGTTTCAGAACGACGGTTGTCCAGCACATTATCGGCTGACAGTACGACAGTTACTTGATCAACGTCTCCCTAACCGTTGGATTGGAAGAGTGGGCCCAATACCTTGGCCAGCGCGAAGCCCTGACTTAACACCCCTTGATTATTACGTATGGGGTCATATGAAGGAGATGGTCTATGCCACACCAGTCAATACTATAGAAAACCTTAGACAAAGGATAGTCGATGCTGCCCAACACATAAGGCATAATCTGACAACCAGAGTAACAAGGACGGAAATAAGAAGACGCTGCCGTGTCTGTATACGGAATAGGGGCTCCCATTTTGAGCAAGACATATAAAAAATAAAGTACAACTTTGAAATTAATGAAGAATTAAACTCTACTTTTAAAATGTTTTTTAATGTTTATCTAAAAATAAAATTCGTACTACTTGTGTTATTTTTACTAGTATTTTCTTAGAACTATTAAGGGTACATTGAACATTTGTACCTTGTTAGATAGCTATTGAAATAAGGCAGTTTTTATAATAATTTATACGCGTGTTACGTTAATATTTTTTTGAAAAAACCTAATAGGTAAATTTCATAGCTGATATAAAAAAAAAAAATTTTTAAGTTTTTATTTCAGATGTTCACATGATCGAAATGTTTCCAGATATTTTTCATTTCAAACGGATATCTATAATATTGGACAAGTAATCCAGTAAAAAAAAAATTTTAAATGTCAAATAGATTTTTCGAAAATTAACTTTTAGGACATTAAAATCTACTTTTTGAGAAAAACAAAAAAAATGAAATATCTCAAAAACTATTGAGTTTTGCATAATATATGTTAGGGCTAAATTTACTTCTTAGATCATGCCCCATCACATCTCCAAAGGAATGTATCGAATTACCAGTAACCCTGTATATAAAATAATAATTAAGTTTGTTTTCACGTTCAACTCAGCCAAAAAGGAAAACTGGAATTCTTTTAAGAAAATTTTTAATCGCAGGCATAATTTTATTAGGAGTGGAATACTTACGTAATCCGACATTAAAACTGTAGAATGGTTGATGTTTATAAAAATTTTAACCATGCCAGTTGTTCTTATTGCCCAGTAAGGATCAACGTGGAGGCGTGAGCATATTCCTTGCCTGGAAGGTTGTTAATTAGGGAGTAACAAGTTAAAAAAGAAAATAAATAAATAGACTTACAACTTAAAAATAAATAACTGTTCTAGCAACATAAATAAACGTTCTTGTTAAAGTAATATAATAAAAAACAAAACTTACTAACAATAATTTTCCACAATAAATGATTTTTTTTTTCATTTTTTTTTTGACGAAACGTGGTACTTCTGACTAGAAAATCTGATGAGGGCGTCATTTCCACGTATAAAAGGTACACTTGGTAGAACTTGATAACTCCAACCGTTTTCGAGGAAAGTGCCGTGTGTGCTTTGGTTACGTTTTAGTTCTGTCATTTACGTCATTTAATCATTTTATTTTGTTCTTGTGTTCCTCGAGCTAATTTCTTTAACTTCTTTATTTACAATGCCTAGACATAATAATTTTTCAAATAGGGAAATGGGGGATATGGTGTATGTTTACGCACAAAATAATTTTGGTTGGCGGACGTGCTGCAGCAAGGAGATACTCATTGCAATATCCAAATAGAATTCAGCCAGGCCATGCGATTTACAAAGATCGTTTGGAAGAAACGGGTTCATTTCGCCATAAAACCGATGTAGGACGACCGAAACGAATTACTGCAGATCAAGAGCTAGAAATTTTAATTCGTATGGATGAAGATCCTCGAGTCAGCTCAAGTCGTTTAGCAGCGGCAACAGGGGTGGATAAACAGAGATCGAAATTTTGTTAATAACACTTTATTTACCGACGAAGCAACTTTTACTCGCCAAGACGTTTTTAACTGGAGAAATACCCATTACTGGGAAGTAGAAAATCCTCATGCCGTTAAAGAAAGGTATTTTCAGCAAGAATTTAAGATTAACGTTTGGTGTGGTATCATCGGCGATCAATTGTCCTTCCTTCAAATTTAAATGGACAGTCTTACTTGTTTTTTCTTCAAAATACTCTTGCTGATATATTACATGCTTTCGTGCTAGACATACGGAACAGAATGTGGTTCATTCAAGATGGAGCTCCCCTCATTTCTCCATTGAAGTCAGGAATTACCTTGATGAGACTTTCCCACGCAGATGGATCGGTCGAGGAAGTGAGTTTGCTTGGCCACGAAGGAGTCCTGATTATAATCCTTTGGATTATTATGTGTGGGGACATATGAAGTCCTTAGTCTATGCAAATACTATCAATTCAAGAGAAGAACTGTGGGACAAAACGCAGCGAATTTTATTAGAGGACAGGAAAATGTATTTTTCAGTGTAAGAAAATCTTTGATGAATAGAATTAGAAAAGGCATAGAAGCAGGAGGAGACCATATCTAACATTCACTCTGAGTTGCAGCAATGGGGTTTTTATAACTTTTACGTTATTTTTGGCCATCTAATAAGATTAGATCCTTATTTTAGACAATCTTTTGATTTATGTATTTATCTCGGTACCATGAAAATAATTCATTAGTTCATAAGAAAGTGAGAAAGAGTTTACGCTGTTATTACGATTTTGTTTTCCCTTACGTTTTGTACTTTTTTCAATAAATACGCTTTGCTTCATTAAATTTAAATTTGTCTTTCAAAAGATTATTGAAATGTTTAACGGCCCTTTCCTCGAAAACGGTTGGAGTTATCAAGTTCTACCAAGTATGCCTTTTATACGTGGAAATGACGCCCTCATCAGATTTTCTGGTGAGAAGTACCACAACGTTTCGTAAAAAAATATGAAAATATGCATAATTAGATACAGGTCCCCCGGCGCCCTCTATGATCTAACGTGACGTAATACATAAATTATTGTTTCTTAGAATAAAAAAAGTTCCTCTAGCAAATTTGGCGAAGATCAGTCAAGAGGCTGTTGAGTTATTGCAAAAAAAAAACGAAAAAATAGTTTTAACTTTGAAACCTTGTATCTTTTACCACAGCAACATTTTACTAAAGCATATTTGGTTATATTCTCATATTTTGGCCCAAAGTATCTACCTCTGAACTCTGGCCTATTATTAATGGCCCACCCTGTATATTATTAACGAACGTATTTTTTTCACCATTATAAAAAAAGTTGTTTTGTACAAGAAGCAATTGAATAATAATAATCTAATTTCTGTTGTCGCAACTTAAATTTCATTTCATATTTTTGAAACAGGAAAAACATTGTTCAAAGTGTTGAACGTTACTTTTAAGAAACTAATGGATGTACACCAAAATCCGGAAAATCAGTTAATTTGCAGTCGTGTCTAATTTTTAAAGTGTCTGCATTAAATTCAGTGCCTGTGGCCTAATCGTGTTGATGACATGATAACTAGACAGGTACGTCGGCGTCGTTTGCTTGCTAATAAAATGTAGTAACAAGGATTTCATATTTTTTAAAGATATTATACTGTAGCAGATTAAATATTGTTAGCAGACTCAAATTTTCTAAGCTGATTAATTTGTTTATTGGGAAATATATTTTACGTATTATACTTTTATACGCTTATTTAGATATAATTTTTAGTTGATCATATGCATGTAGTTTTTAGCCGCGCACGTAGTGTTATCATCCAATAAAAATGTCATTTTTATATAGGGTGTCCCAATAATCTAACATCAGCCTTATTAGAAGGCTTCGGAAAACTATTTTAATGCAAATAGCAAACAATTTTTGTCACTCGCACACACATAAACCATATCGACCATTTCTTCTCTCGAAAAATTCATTATTGGAAAGTGCGAATTTTAAACTAATTTAGAACTTAAAATAAGTGTAAATACTTTGTCACAATAGTTAATAATTAAACGCCAAGAAGATAACTTTCAATTATTCTCACTTTATGTCAAAATCATGGCAACTAGATCAGTTCAAAATGAACAGTATTATAATTTAACAGTTTTTAATGAAAAGGTAAGAATATCTCTGGAAATATCGATTTTAGGTATAGGATATTATTCATAAAAATCATAGAGTATTACAGTGCCAACTCAAAAATACAATAATATACAGAGTGTTCCATTTGAAAAAATTAAGAAAGTTTACTTGGAAATGTCCTGCATTAGCGCTAGTATAAAATACACCCTGTATAATTATAAACAATATTTGGTGGTTGTGTTGTTGTAGTACATACCCTGTCTACATAATTGCAAAATAAATCTTCTTAATTAATAGTAATACATACACAGTGAATTAATTTGTTAAACCTTGTTCCGACTAAAATTTTCATATTTTTTCGAATAACTCGGCAACGCCACAACAGAAACCAAAATTCTGGATTTCGTTGGAAAGGTAATTTTACACTGAATTCATAAATGTAAAAATATGTGGGGTGTTCTATTTAAAAAAAATGACCTCGAAGATGCTCGGCTGTAGTGAGTCACCCTGTATATTTCAAAATATTTTTAAAATGTGCGTCTTTTGACCCTATACCACTTCCATGAAAAAAAGAATTTTTCAAAGTATTCTAATAAGGCAGATATTGAACTTGGCGCACTATTGGGACACCCTGTATAAACTGGTAGTAGAGAATTTACACCGGTTGAAAAGTAACCTTGTGCTCCGCACCCGCCACTACTTTGTGCACACTTCCTGCTTTGGCAAACTCCACTACTTTGCGCATCGCACCGAAAAAAAAAATCCGCTCTGAAACTGACTGGACTGAAAGCCGGCAATTTCAATACCCACCCTGTATAATTTAAAAATAGCAGGTGAAATCTTTAGAATATAAAAATTTTGAGGTTTTTTAAAATCTGTTTAGTGATTAATTTGATATCTTTATAAGATGCCGTTAAATCATTATTCTTAATGATATTTTTTTACAAAATCACTGTTAAAACATAATATTTTTAATCGCAAACTCCTCTATAAAATCCTTATTTTACTATAAGGAACGTAACCAGACTGCAACCAATAGCTACTCTCCGGGCTATGTGCCCCGCCGGGCGCTGAATTACAATTTACAAGCCTGGCGCGTTAAGTGTAATAATTGCATATTACCATCAAAATGCTAATGCTTCGATTGCAACAAACACCAGCCGAAAGACTGATCCTACTTAAAGAAGCTGTCGTGCTAGTCGTCACACACCACTTGCAGACTGCAGTTTCGAGCTGTTGGCTCTCATCAGTGCAAGGAAGCCATGCGACGACCGACACGAGGATCAATTAACCACTTAGTAAAGTGTATACGAACTTAATTGAAACCGTATAAAAACTAAAAGCCGGCAAAAACAGACGGCATCTCTTTATTGTACATGGGCGGAGGTAAATAGAAATGCTTGTCACAAGAAAATGGTAAGATTTTCGGGCGTTATTATATTATCCTCTGTTTCAAATGGTCTCCAGAAAGCCACGGTGAATTAGTAAATAATTAAAATATTTTACCTTTTATATAGTGGTAAATATTTATAAATATGAACAATAACTAACGAAACTCCTACGCTTGATATTATAACAGGTATTTATGCACTGCACTGGCACATCTCATAAGTCCACCGTTGACTACTGAGAAACGATTTACGAGTTTTTTTATGCTAGTAGGCCTGTCCGTTTTATTATCTTTAAACCAGTGCAGTCGTAGGTGGTCCATTCAGGCTGATTACATTGCCAGTCTCGGACCCGCCTGCTCAGTTTCAACTACCATTCGAATCTCGATACCATTGCTAAATATATAGGATAAAATATCAAGTTCAGTGCGTACGGTCGTGTGCTTTAACACTGACCAGTTTCAATTGTCCTCGTATAAAGTATACATTTCGATATCTTTGGAATAGCGACATGTAAAGTAGTCAGCATTTGCGTTCTGTTTGGTAATATGTAATTATTACACTTAACGCACCAGGCTTGTAACTTGTAATTCAGCGCTCGGCGGGGCACATAGCCCGGAGAGTAGCTATTAATTGCAGTCTGGTTACGTTCCTTATAGTAAAATAAGGATTTTATAGAGGAGTTTGCGATTAAAAATATTATGTTTTAATATTCCGCCCTGTAAAAGCACATTTGAAAAATCACTGTTGTTTGTAATATCTTCGGTAACACCCCGTATTTTAATTTTCAGATTGAATCTACCTGTTTCAGTAATCGAATAAACTAAGCCAAGCAATAGAGTCTGTATTAAGACTTCAGATAAAGTTTTATTTTCACCAAGTAATCAACCATTACTCCAGGCGTTTTAGCTGTAAAATTGACCTCTGTGCTAAATTCGTGCTCTACGATTTTTTTTTATTGTGTTTATTTGGACGTCCTGAATAACACTTGGTAGTTACGCCACGATACACCTGGAGGAATTGATGAAAATCGCTTCGGAAGGTCGCGGAAATCGCGGATTCGCGATTAATTCAGTTTTTATGGACCAAACGGGAACAAAACCTATTATAAAAGTTGTACATCTGTAAATTTTCTACCTTAAAGGTTCTATATATTTTTTTCGTATGCTTAACCGTTTTGGAGATACGACGCAGAGTAAGTGAAAAATGCATTTAGTTCCGCCAAACCTCTTTTGCACCAGATATTTCGCAATTATCTTGCTTTCTATGTCTCAGAATGAATATTAAATATTGCTGTTATAAAGCTCGGTGATCTTTATTCTCCACTAGAATATTTTATACATTTTACATTTTTTTACATTCTTAATGGAAAATAAAATTATTATTATTATTATTAAAACTACTACTGAAATTTATTATCCGCCTTTTAAGGCTTCTTATATCTTCCTTACTATTCATTTTCGGATAAAAGACTACGATTATTTTTAGATGTATTATCAGCTGCAGAAATATCGGGAAACAATTTTGGACCACCTTGTGTAAAAATAAATTATCGCGGAAGGAATATTTGCCAATGAATTAAAAATAATAATTATTAAGCCACTATATAAAAAATGTGATATAACAAATATAATAAATAATTATATACCTAATCATTAATCTCAAATCTCGCAAAGTTTCTGGAAAAAATTGTAAAAAGTACGTCACAAATTTTACAACCAACTATGAAATTCTATGAGAAATGTAATTCGGTTTTCAAGACGCTCCATCTACACAAGATGCTATGACATGTCACCCAAAAAGTATATCCAAATTTAGATAACAGTGATCCTGTCAAAGAACACACCAAACTCTATCTAAAACTATCACGCTTAAAAGTATCAAAAAAATCTCACCAGGAAAATTTTTCGCAACTAATCAAATATTTCGCATGAAACGCGTCCTCCACGTAAAAACACCATAGGAAGTACAACGAAAAAGGACTTATTTCGCGTCATATCTCCAAAACAGGTGCAGAACATATTTATAATAAATTTAAAGCATTAAGAACTCTAATTAAGGCATGTTTATAAAATCTATTTAAATGATATTCAAAACAATATTAGACATGACGTCAAATCCTTTTGGAACTGTATTAACTCTAAGAAAGGTGTATCCACTATTCCTCAAAATTTAGTATATAGAGATGATCAGTTAAATAATACACAAGAAATTGTGGATGGATTTGCAAGATTTTTCAGTACCTCATTTACTTACCCCAGAACAATAAATAACGATTCGCTTAACAATTCGTTCAGTCCGAATAATAGTAATTTACATATTGATAAATTTTCTACAGATGATGTCTTATCTGCCTTGAAAAAGTTAAAACCTAAATTTACGAAAGGACCTGCTGACGGACCAGTTTTTATTGTTAGGGATTGTGCACATGTTTTTGCAGAGCCCTTTCAAATTTTTAATATGTCCTTAAAGTTTGGTATAAAAAAACAATGTAGAAAACTATCGGCAACTTACTATAATCTGTAATTTCGCAAAAGTTTTTGAAATAGCTCTACATAACGTGCTCTATCCTCATATAGAGGGGCAGATCAATGTACATCAACACGGCTTCATTAAAAATAGATCCACGGTTTCAAACCTATTTTGTATTACGCAGCATATCTAAACGGCCAAGTAGATGATATTTATACGGACTTCTCCAAATCCTTTGATAGAATTGACCACAATATATTATTACATAAGCTAGATCTCGCTGGGCTTTCTATATGACTGTTAAATTTATTTAAATCTTACCTTAGGCAAAGAACACAATATGTTGAATGTCGGGGTGTAAAATCATTCAAAATATCAGTCACATCAGGGGCTCTGTTCTGAGGCCTCTCCTTTTCATAGTATTTATTAATGATATTGTAGATAATTTAGACGTATGCTACTTACTTTATGCTGATGACATGAAGTTATTTTGCAATATTAGTTCTGAGGCAGACTGCGAAAAATTGCAAAATGATTTGCAAAGGGTGAATGATTGGTGCTCATTGAATAATCTTTCACTAAATGTTGACAAGTGCAATGTTATGTCTTACTATAGAAAATAAAGTCCACTACTAAAAGATTATCAATTAAATGGCAACACGTTACACCGCCCTGAGCATATAAGAGATCTTGAGGTCACCTATGACAGTGAATTAACTTTATAATAAGAAATTCAACCGGCTTTACCGATGTGAACACGTTAACACTGCTTTTTAATTCTTTGGTCAAATCAAAACTTGAATATGCTTCACTGATATGGAATCCCAGCTATTTTACCTATATCGACAGCTTAGAGGCAGTGCAAAGACGGTTCCTTAAGTATTTATCATTTAAGGAGGATAGGATATATCCACCAATTGGAATACCACAAAGCCTTCTACTTGATAGATTCTCATTACCTAGCCTGAAAGATCGCAGAGTTAGACAGTCATTAATATTTCTGTATAAAATACTAAATAATAAAATAGATTGCCCTCAGGTATTAGAACAAATACGCTTTCATATACCAAGAATTGAGGCTCATAATAACATTACCTTCTATCTTGCCAGACCGAGGACTAATTTGTTAAAACATTCACCGCTTCACTTTATATGCGATAATTACAACAACCTGCAAGACAGAGTGGACATATTTAATTGTAGTATAAATAAACTTAACACACTGAACATTGTGCAATAGTTCTTATTTTGTGTATAGTTTCTGTTTTCTCCGTTCCTCTGTTTTTCTTTCTCTTTACACGCCTGTTAAAATTATATAATGTATTATACATTGTTTTATATATTATTCTTTTTGACGTATTAATTTGTAATTTGTGATATTTGTTCATAAACCAGTATTTTCCCATCCAGTAATTGACCTTGGCTGTTGGATGGTGTATGTAAATAAAATAAAATTAAAATTAAAAAAAAAACGTTTAGGCGTACGAAAAAAATGTATAAGACCTTGAAGGTAGAGAATTTGCAGATGTACAATTTTTATAATAGATGTTGTTCCCGTTTTGGGCCAGAAAAACTGAGTTAATCGCGAATCCGCGATTTCTGCGACCTTCTGAAACGATTTTCACGAATTCCTCCAGATGTATCGTGGCGTAACTACCAAGTGTTATTAAGGACGTCCAAATAAACACGATATAAAAAAAATCGTAGAGCACGAATTTGGCAGCAAAAGTCTAAAAGGGTTAATTATCGACGGATTTTTATTTGAAGTTTTGCTTCAGTATCACAGCTATACACAGCATTACTCGTATTTGCGGTATTACTAGATGAAAAAACTGATCCTGAATCTTCCTTATTTGAAATTTTCATTTCTAATCCAGCTAGTCTTTTGGAAGTCAACAGTATGTTCCATCTCACTTACCAACCAATTTAGAAATTATTTACATTATTATAGTTGATACCAAACAATGAATGTACAAACAAGTTTAAATCATTTAAAACTGTTTGAAAATGTGCGTTAGACTCTAACTTGCTTTATTTTTTGTGTACTACTAACAAAACTTGCAGGACAATCTTCAATTTACCGAAGAGCAAGTACAAGAAGACGCTTTTTACGAAAACATAAGCAATATCACTAGGCCAATACCCAAAAGCTGCGTCGCTAGTAACGATTTCATACAAGGGGAGCGAGAGAGCTACTACGACCAGCCTATCTCTATAAAAAATGGCTCTAAAGAGAAACAAAACGGACACAACACCGATGATGAAACCGAAAACATATACGAAACATTACCGGAACACCAAGAAATAAAGAAGACTGAAAATTTGGACCAATACGTCGATATGAGTTCCGGCGAAATAGCGAAAAATAACTTAAAACTAGATGTAGCAAGTCCAGTTACCGAGATTCAAGTCGAGAACACTAACTATGAGGAATTCGAAATAGTGAATAAAGACCTCGAGGATAGCCTTCTAGACAGCAGTTATGAAATCGTTGAGAATGAAAAACCTAGCTTCATGATGAACACGACAGACTTTTCGGAGAGTAAATCTCCAGAGAGCGATACGAAGTCCTCGGTGAAAGATCGAATGTTCCTAGCTACTGATGACGCAGCAACCTTACTTTTTACACAAACCGTTACCTCGCCCATGTTAACTCCATCTGAGGAGAACATTGACTTCCTTAAAGGCTTCCAAAGAGAAAATACCACCTCTGACAATACCGTTTCCACTTCCAATGAATCTCCAGAAAAAGAAGGTTCAGACAAAGCCACTAATGAAGAGAACAACACCAGCGAAATTAGTGGGGAAATCTCCGTAAGTGAACCATTAGCAGAAGCACCAGAAGAGAACAAAACAAATGACGGCCAGGAAAATATATACGAAAATGCCGCATTCTTGAAACAAAACTCAGGCATTATTTACGAGAATTTAAAAGAAGATCGCGGCAATTTATCCGAGGAAAATATTTATGAAAACTTAAAGGATTTGAAGAAAGATGAGGACGCGGAGGAAAATGAAGAAAATATTTACCAGGACATTGAGGAATGTAAAAATGGATATGAAAACCTACAAGACTTCATAGCTAGGGAAAAGTCAGCAGACGAGGAAGTATTCGAAAATGACAGAGGCAATGAAGAAATCAAAACTCCAATCCACGAAATGGTCACCGATCTGGACCAAACCGAAGACGATTTGGAAACTGAGAATGCACAAATGCCCGAACATCCAATAAATGTCAGTAACTCCGAAACAATAGGCGAGTCTCACGCAGAACATTATGAAACTAGCGAAGAAACCTTCCAACATTCTGAAACAGTCAAACATTCGGTGACTGTAAAACAGTCCACAACGGTCGAAAGTTCTGAGATACTAGAAAGCAATACTGACCAATCATCACACAGCTGTGAAAATACCGAATCTTATTCGGAATTCGTGCATCACAGTAAGAGCGAAAGTAATTATTACGAAAAATACGCTGAAGTCGTTTCAAAAAATTCCAAAAACGTCGAGATTAGCAACCGAGAAAAAGATACAGAGACTGTTCCCGCTGAGATTGTGAAAAATTTGAAGAGTCAGTTTTTGAGGACAGGCGCCGAGATTGTCGCCATAACTAAGAAGGAAGTTGGAGATGTCAATGAGCTGAAGACTATTAATATTATGAAACAAATAAACAAATTTGAGCACAATGATGAAGGGGATTCGCCTACGACGGATCTTGATGACGTAAGTAGCCTTTGTTTTTCATTTTTTAACCGAATCAGTCAAATTGAAGTCAAGTAAGTTGTGTTAGGTGCTTTGCATGTTTGATTTTAGCGAAATATTTCTTTGTGTTCTTTTTGTTCAGGTATTTTACTTTATTAATAAATACTGGGTGTGTCACCACGACCTAAACTATCTGCATTTCTGAAACTGAGTTCTGTTACGACTTTTTACACCAGTTTTTTTGAAAATTGTAAATATTTTGCTATGCAATAAGACTTAACCTTCCCCCTGTTTTCGAGGATGCTGAATACGATGATGCTGGTAGAATTTCTATTTGGAGTTGCACAACCCTCCAAACGACCAATAAGGGGGTTAAACGCTTATCACATCATTTCCAACGGTGAAATTTAGCTTCCCCCGTTTTCGAGGATGGTGAAAACGGTGGTGATGCTGAATGTTTTTTCTGACCCCCTCCAACTCCTCTGACAGCTAACAAAACACCCCCGAAAGAGGTGAAAAACTTTTTCATCTCACCGGCAAAAGTATATATTTAGCCGTTGGCCGTTAGAAGAGTTGGAGGGGGTCAGAAAAAATAAAAAAATATTGAGCATCACCATCATGTTCAGCATCCCCGAGAACAGGGGAGTACGCTAAGTTTGACCGGTGGAAAAGGTGTGGTACACGTTTAACCCCTTTTGGGGGTGGTTTTCGGCCGTTTGGGGGATTACGCAACTCCAAAGTGAAATTCTACCAACACCATCGTGTACAGCATGCTCCAAAGGGGGGGGGGGGGGGACCCTCGTTGCATAGCAAAATATTTACAAGTTTGTCCGACTCAGACACTCCACTCCAGACTAAGTGATGTAGTAGAGATTAAAGTGAATATGAAGTGGAGCAAAAATAATCATACGGGGTGATGAGAAAATATCGATTTCAATAATTGTCAAAACTATTTTTTTTTAAATGGCAACCCCCAAATTTTATTTTAGTTCATGACTGTTCATGCATTATTATTGAAAATGTGAGCCGTCGTTTTAGTACGTTGCTCTTAAGCACAGATAGAGCAGTAAAAACAAATCATTTGCGTATATTATTAATGTAGGGTTAAATGTTTGATCCGGTCAAATTAGACATTTTAATTTAGTATAATTCGCATAGAGCTGAATATTGGTACAGGTCCTAGGTACACTATTACAAATAAAATATCAAAAATCCCCACCGATCCTACGTCTGCCAAAAAATATATTCAAGGACAATAATATCGGTTTTTTGCATTTTTCTCGTAAACGGTAAAAAATGTTATCATAAAAATAGGTCAGACAAAAATTGTACATCATGTAATTATCTATAAAAATTGTTGTTATTTTTTTTTTCCTACGAATCGCCATTCCTGAGATCGCTATTTCAAAAGTTGAAGAAGTATTCTACATAATATGCACACATTTCTGCACCACCTGTGAAGCAGTGTACCTGGCGCATTTTTTTAACGTGGTTTCCCCGGTAAGCATACTCCACGATATATTGTGATTTAATTTTATTAAATAATATTCTATTAACTAAAAAATAGTACTATTATTGCAAATGATTAAAGTGACACGAATTATTGTTGATTTCGGGAAAATTTTAGTCTGACTGATAATCTTCAAATGTTACTTCAACAGTAATGTCTTCTTCGCTTACTTCTTCTTCTTCCTCCTGGATATCTGTAAATTGTTCTAAGAAAGATGCGTCAGTTGTCTCCTCATCGATATCATAAAAGTCCTCATCTGTTGTACATTGGAGCAAGGCTGGCCTTGACAATTGGTACATCCTGGTGAACAAAATAATCCGACTTTTTTACAGCTACTGTTTGCACTAAGAAGTTTTTCTGGAGCAGGTGAGAGTTAAGTTTGAATCTATACTTGTCTATACAATCAATTTTTTTGGAGCTCCACATATAGCAAGAAGAAAGCGAATGCCGTTTGTGATGATAACTTGTGGAAAAGAGTCAATCTTTTTAAACACTTTTGCGCAATCACATAAATCATGTTTTTCAAAATTTTAAATACTGCTGTTTTACCCCTTTTGAAAATTGCTGATATAGTAGCCAAGTTACTGCATCTAAAAATAAGATATGATTTTAACATTTTGGATAAGCAGATAAACTTTTCGATGAATATATTTTTGTTGTTGAGCTATCCCAGGTTTCAAAAAGTAAATAATCTTATCAATTGGAGTGCAGTCAGTAGTAGTATTCACAAATCAACATCTTCACCAATAATGATAATTGTATTTGTTGTACTAAATTGTTCTATTACTGTTTCAATGATCAGGACATTGTCAGCTTATTTTACTCCGGAATATCACTGTTAATATTTTCAAACTTTTGACTAGGCGGGGGTAATTATTATTATCAAATTGAATATCATGTCCAATGATTGCTGCCGCAGCTTTCAGTATTCAATATTCTAAATCGTTCTTCTTTTTCATTTTGTTTTTTATTCTCAAGTTAAGATTGTCAATAAAACAGATAAATGTTAATCTTCATGTTTTTTCAGTTATAATAATTTTATTACCATACTTCAACTTCAATCGTATCTTAATTGTTCTATTATGTAAAGCTGGATTTTCGCAAATATTTTTTAATTCTTCCAAAGAAAACTGTCAGTCATCACATTTTCAATGTATGTAAATATTTTTTTCCTTCGCAAAATTCGTAGATTCATCTTGAGGACGACCGATTTTACACCAGCTAACAGTTTTTGCTACATCAGAACGAGTCCGAGCTACCTTCAGAATAGATTTGTTAAATGCAAGTGCAGCAACTTTATAAATTTTACGCCGAATATCCGCGCTTTTTTCTTTTCAGCCTCTTCATTCGCTTGCTCCCCGCAAAATAAGCAATATTTTTTAAAACAAAAATCTGATTCACTTACGCGCGCTCTATAGTACGAGGTGAACTCATTTTAGATGTACTGGCCTGTTCCATCTCGTGCTGTCCTAACTGCAGCAATAGTACTCCTCCGAGTGTACATTTTACGGCACTGGATATGAATTGTCACAGATTTATTATCTTTCAGGTATTCAAGAAACCCATTATTTCTTTCAGCACTTCAATCAATCGAAGTCTTCATTCCACGATCAACAACTATAATTTCGGGGCGAGCATAGATGGGTCTTTACTATGTGCATACTTTGATATGCGATGTAAAGCACCGTTAGGCGCGGTTAGTACTTGGATGGGCGACCGTTTAAATTGTTGTAGGGTATGTCAAACATAAACAAAAAATTTAAAAAAATAACCAAAAAATCATATCAATCCATGCACCATGGCAAACTACATAAAAAAGTCAACCAGACACTATTTGCATCAAAAAACCACAGTCAAAGTCAAATAAATCGGGAAAAAATCACAAGCACTTGATAATTCAAAAATAACACAAATTCACTAACATCAAACTTCAAACATTCAATCTAGTCCATTCATATCAGATTTACTACAAAAAGCGCCACTTAAAAATACAGCCCCCGTATATTCACCAACAAGACCCAAGTCACTATCTAAACCTACAATTTCAACGTCTTACTCCATTTCGTAAATTTTCTATAAACTATTTCCTATTCAGAATTTTAATACTTCTTGACCACCCCTCGTATACGTTAACTACGTTCAAATTTAACATTCAAACTCATTTCATAAATTTCTTGCAACTACTTCGTATTTTATTTCTTCTTACTTTTTGATCACCCCTTGTTTACTTGAAACCACGTTCCGTGTCTCGAGTCTTAAAATTCTAATTTAATTTTATCAATTTCTTGCAACCCGATTGCTATTTTAATTTTCACCACTTTTGATCGCTCGTAATACGGCATACAATATCTCGGTTCAACTTAATTTGTACCCGTTAGGAACATTTTCATATCTTATTTCCAGACACCACGCACCTATCGGGAACATTCTCATATCATTTCAACTCGTAAACATCGGACCTCCGTTAATCTTTTACGGGGTCGTGTCAGATTTTATCAATTAAACGCTAATAACTTCTAAACTAAAATAGATCCAAACTTCGTTCTTATCTCAAAAAATGCCTCTTTTCATTGCCGATTTTTCTATATAACTTTCATTTTCGAAATCTTAAATCTCCAGTATTGCGCAATGTGTCGCAATCAATGACTCATCCTCGCCCGCACGGAGCGATTTCCAGCCTTTCCAGACGTTTTAAAACGAGATGTTAGACTCGATGGGGCGCGATCAACGAAACTTTCCCAAACGTATAAATACCCGAGCACAGCCTACCCGAGGCCCGAGGCAAGTTCAGTTTTGACAGTGACTCCTATGTTTAGTATTCGCGAAGTGATTTAGTGGAAAAAGTTATTTAAAAGTGATTTTAAGTGCAATAAGCTAATCTGCTAGTGCTTCCGGTCCGGTTACTATTTAACATAAGTTGTAGATACCCACCGTCTAGTTAGGCTTTCTTACTCCCTGTCCTAGCATACTTTTCGTGACTAGCTGTTCAGAACTAGCTTCCCAGGCCGAAACCTGGTTAAAAAGCCTAGTTTTAGGAAATCGCCTTAAGTGGCCCCTATTTATCTTTTAGTAAAAAACCCATTTTCGTGTTAAAAAAAAATTAAAATTAAAAACCAAAGTGCTACAACGGTTCCAGACCGCAATATACAGTGTGTAGCATTTGACCCAATCTACCACCACATAAATCGAACCCAAAGGCTTCTCACATCAAAAATAAGTGCACGAACGCCCTCTGGGGTCTCAGCTCTAACCCCCCACTACTGCAGATTTTTTATTTCATCAACCGATCGTCGTTTCCGTGTTCAAAAGAAGACCGTGTTCTCGCCTCACATATGTTCCAGCGGCTTGTGTATCAGTGTATGCGCGGAAGCTATGCAACCTTAGGCGAGGGTTGTGTAGGTGATATACCATCCTTCGGAGGGGATATAAAGCCGTCGGTCCCTTCTCTATTAAATGTTAGGTAAGTAAAAGATCCCTACTCTTCTCAAGGGAAGAAGTTCGGCAAAATTCCTGGTTGGGGGTAGCTCGCCTACAGGCGTCGGTGATGGACCTCAGTAGCGGAAATAGACCGACGTTAAATAAATGTTAAAAAAAACTACAATTTCACTTTCAGTCAAAGGTTTACTACAAATAAAGCAAAATTGCGATATTTTTTTAAAAACCATTAAACGGTATAAATTATAATAAGAAATATTAGCAATAAGCACGTGTTTTCACTTCAAAGGAACGTTCAACACTAAAAGTATTTCATTTACATCCTTAAAAAAAAAGCAGGTATACAACCGTCGCCACTCGAACAATAGAGTAGCAGACAGATGCTGCTCAAGGTTATAGGGGCAAATGAAATTAGGGACTGAGTTTCTTTTAAGTGTATATTCTCAGAATCGGATAATTTGTATGACAAGTTACATAAACCAATATTTTTATTTGTATTGAACATCCGTATAGGCGGCGTAGGCGTGCATATTAGTATTTTCGATGTTTCAAACGGTGATCTCAGGAATGGTGATTCGTAGGAAAAAAGTATAAGAACAATTTTTGTAGTTAATTACATGGTCTATAACTTTTGTCTGAGCCATTTTTATGTTAACACTTACCGTTTACGAGAAAAATGCAAAAACCGATATTTTTGACTTTTGACCTTAAATAATTTTTTTAACAGACTTAGGATCGGTGAAGATTTTTTATATTTTGTTTGTAATGGTGTACCTAAAACCTGTACCAATATTCAGCTCTATGCGAATTATTGTACACTTGCCACTATTTTTTCGTCTACTTTTGATTAGTTGGTTGTTAGGAAATTTTCAGGTGAAATAGTATACAGTATGTCCAGCCGGGAGCTTTACACGATCTATATATCGAAAACTAATGAACGAATTTTTGTAAAATTACGTATGAATAATAAACAGTGTATGATATATCCAACCAAAATATTTTGACAGTTCTGCTACTTCCGCTTATACCGGAAGTAGATGTGAACTTTGTTATTTTAAATGGAACACCCATATATATCTTTTATTGTGGAAGTAATCAGCACAGCCATAAGTTATTTCTAACTATAGATTAGATAGTTATATAGGATATAGATGGGAAACTCCTTTACTTTCCACCAATACCTGTTTGGGTTCGTACTATGAACACCTGCGGCGCCACCAGTACATTTAAGCGGTCGGCGGGACAATTTAAATTCATTTTTGAGATTTGGGTGAAGGCAGGTTTCGTGTATAGCTGAAATAAAATAACAAATATCGAATTACAAAATATATTTTAAAATATAAACTTGAAATTTCGTCCTAAAGTATAGTCTATAACATGTACATAAACTATGCCTGAATTAGATGAAAACTAGGTATATCATACTACACTTTCAATTTTTCTAACTCCTTTGTTCCTTACTTTGTATATTTAACAGCAGGTTTTTCAGTCGTTAGATGACGGATGTTTTTTGCTTCTAGCCTCTAAGATTTTATGACTATCTTATCTACAGTAACATATAGAATCTACGTCCATTTTCGAATAGCACAGCAATTAGACACACAAATAGTTCCTGGCTCTTGCCGATAATAACAAAAACAGCAAATAAATACAACTTCAAAGCGAATTTAAGCCACACTTGAAATCATGTACTCAAATAATCAACACATTTGACACGTACCCACTGAACTCTATTATAATAGAGTTGTGCTCGTACTTCGATGGTAGCTAGTTATAAAATATTTTACATTGAGTTAGCATAGCCTGGAACTAACTTAAATACTAATGCTAATTTTACTAAACAAAATTTCATCTACAAAAGAGGCCGAGAGGCGACAATTATTGCCGAAGTCATGAGTCATGCCTCATGGCGTAATTTATTAAAGGAGTAAACACGCGGTCACAGTCCACATAACACAGAAGACGAAAAAGACGCGATACGCGATGTCTACTTTGTAGCATGCCGCGTAGATCAGTAGAAAACTAGAAACATATTAGATTCTATTTAAGTATCATTTCTAGTTCTAGTATTTAGTATTTCTAGTAAATGAATTTATCTTTTTATCTATAATAAATTCCTCCTCCCTACCCCTCCCTCCCTAAAACTCAATGTTACACAAAATATTCCTCCAAGAAATAACAATTTTTTTCTATTAAAAATTTTCTTATATTTCTCTTAAAACTGTAAATATTTTGAGACTGTTTTATCATGTCAGGTAGAAAGTTAAAAATTATACATAGGTCCTTTCTGAAAAAAAGCTGTGGCATGTTGATTAGGAATCAGGGTATTTCTAAATCTAGTAGAATGTTCATGATTTATTTGGTTGCGATGAAATAAATATTTATGTTTGTTTTGTTTTCTTAAAATGTTTTCTTAACCGCCTCTCAAGTTACCGAAGTAACTCCCTGGAAGATCTCAAGGATCTTGTGCTAAGCAAAGAGAGACGCGACCCTACAGTTTAATGTGGACTCCGAACCACTCTTGGGGCAATTTTTTTTAATGAAAAATTGTTTCGCCTTGTGGGAATCGAACCCACTTCGCTAGGCAACTCAGTTTGCTAGCCAATTTTACCAATTAAAACTTTTTTATTGAATATTATATGTGACATTTCATTTCATTCATATCATTTTTCTAGCTATCTAGTTTTTGTTACAATCCTATGGTTGTTAACATGAATACCCTAACCTATCTAGAGGCTCCTCTTCAAGGTATAGGGCGGCCGATGGATGCCGAATGATACGCTATAGAATTTATTGCTTATTATACTATTGTGATAATTCCTTAAAGTTTTTATCATTTATGTGTATATTTTCTAAAAGATTTATAGATTACATGCTTACGATTTTATTGTGGTGTTAAATTTTTATGATATTTTTTATATAGGAACAAAAATGAAAAACCTACTTCAGAAATGTGTTTATGTAAAAAACTAAAATTTTATCCGGTAAAAAATTATACATATACAAGAAAAGAAATTATAGCTATTCTAACGGTTATCAAATAAAAAATGAATAAAAAAAAAAAGGGACTATTCTAATGATATATACATATGTACAAGGGTGTGTAAGGGTAGGAGGGATAGGGAAGTCTGAAGGTCTGTTGTGGTATATGTAAAGTTCAAGTTATGTGTAAAAGTCTAATATCAGTCTCTGGTATTGTATATAGGAAGTCTCTGGTGTAACAGTCTGTGTGCGTGTGGTGGGTCATTGTGTCTTCGTCTTGTTGCGATGTCTCTGGTCAACTCCGATTGTTGAATTTTTGTAGTAAAAAATTTTTGAGCTGTGTCATCTATATAATTTCGTATAAATGGGACCCCGGCCCTTTCGTGTAATTCAACAACCGGAGTGTATCTGTCTGCGTTAAGTAGTAAGCGTAGAATCTTGTTTTGCGTCGTCTGTAGTCTTTGGCACTGTGCGTCCGAGATGCAGTTCCAGGACGCACAGGCATATGTTAAAGTTGGTCTGAAAATCACTTTGTATAAAGTCAGTTTATTGTCGAGAGTCAGTCTGCTGCGCCGGTTCACCAACGGATACAGCTTGCTCAGCGTGGCATAAGTTTTTTGCAAGGTATTGGTGATATGGGGTCCAAAGCAGAGTCTCGTATCCAGGGTTACCCCTAGATACTTGACCCTGCCTTTTTCCCCTATCTGTTTGCCATTTATTGTGATTTTGCTGAACGTCGCCGTGTTGGTGAATTTCCGGTGCAGCGTAATCGTTTCCGTCTTCTGTTCGTTTATGTGAATTTTCCATTGTCTGTTGTATGTCTCGAGTATTGTCAGGTGATGTCGTATCTTCCGGACGGCCGTCTCTGCGTAAAACGACCGCCCGCAGATGACGGCGTCGTCTGCGTATAGTAAGGAGGTAGTAGTGGGGTGGGAGGGGATGTCGGACAGGAACAGGTTTGCTAGCCAGTCGCTTTAACACACTGAGCTACCATTCCCATTCCCATGTTAAAACACAATACAACAGATTTCATAAATGTAAACACTGAAAACAGTTAAGTTGTTTAATTCTTTATAGTGATATCTGCAAGGTTCTCCTCTAGACAACCCTTCTAATATTCTAATTGCATATTTTTGTAAAATAAATACCCTTTGCACTTGACTACAGGTACCCCAGTTAAGAATTCCATATCTAATAATTGAATGGATATTTGTATAATATAATATGAGCAAAACATTTAAGCTGTAATGGTATTTTATTCAACGAAGAGCATATCAATTTTTTCTTAGCTTTTCACACATTAGGTCTGTCTACATGATTAAGTCCACTTTAGGTTGTGGTCGAAGGTGGCACCCTATTATCTTGGCTGACTGACTAAAGATAAAATAGGTGTTATTTATTATATTGTTTTTATTACAGTTATAATTATGCGAAAACATCACTCTTACAGTTTTAGTTTTAGCTTGGTTTAATTAAAAAAAAATTTTTCTGGCCATATTATTTTCTTATATACAATATGGTGTTCAAACTCGATGTTGTATCCTTTTCTACTATTACATATTTGTGTCATCAGCATAACAGATAAGATGTGTGTTAGGGATTGCTTGGGTAGTTAAAGCTAGATCGTTCGCAAAAATTAAATATAACAAAGGGCCCAGAATAGAACCTTACGGGACACCTCTGTTTATTAAACAACTATTACTTTTTTGATCATATTGTGTAACAAAGGTGACATCTACTTACGGTATAAGCGACAGCAGTGAAAGAACTCTCAAAATATTTTAGTTGGGTAGATCATACACTCTATTTACTACAATATAAGTAAGTTCACAAAAATTCGTTCACTAGTTTTCGAGATATGTATCGTGTAAGCTCTCGGCTGGACACACTGTATGCAGGCAATTTTAGCAAACCCTTTCTTATTCATAGAATTGATTATGTATTATTTTTCTCTGATGATGGCAAATCAGAATTTAGTTGTTTTATATTATATGTGTACTTTCATTATTTCTATACAGCCTATTTTAAAACTAATTTATTGAAACAAAATTATATGCCCTACAGTGAGCCCTACCCTGTCTAGACTAGGAGATCAATAAAACGTAAACATATGAGTAGGTATTGCTAATTTCAAGGAAGCATTTCCAGAAATAGTAATTCATTCACTTTGTTAAATTTTGTTGGTAACAGTCCTGAAACTACAATTACTTATCAATACTGCTTTAATATATTTTTTCGTACTACATACAATTCTCTATGAACCTATAAGATATAATGCATTCTAGGATAAAACACTTTTACTTTCTTTTTAATTCAAATTTTATAAATTTAATTTAATACAAAATAGTTAAAATTATAATTCTTTTTTTTAATTTACTTATTATTTCTCTTTATTTTTGTTTATTTAGAGTACCGTAACTCAATGTTACTCAGAAACAACCACGATTCAATCAGATGTACAAGGCGAAAAGGCTCTTAAAAAGAAGAAGTCTAAAAAGTCTAGGAAAGAAGAAAAAGAAAATATATCTGTTGTAAGTTTTATGGTTTCATTTTTTTTTTAGTTTCATTGTTTTTGATTTCTCAGTTTAACTCCTAATGATGTTTTTTTGTTTTTTCCTAACCGACTAATATTTTATTTTAGAATGGCCTTGATAATGTAGACGGGCAAAATTTCTATAATGTTAATGTTAAAAATTTGGTAAGCATAGTTATTTTTAGTAATATGTTATTTGACCATATAAACATTATTTTTTGCACTGCACAAATTTGGAAATGTCTTTAACAGATTCTTTAATGGGATCATTAAAACCAACCTTAATTTTTTACGTTCTTTTAATTACCTTCATCAACCTCAAATTTAAAACTGTCTATTCCACGTGGCTAGCCATAACAGCCTGTTTCTTATTCTAACAGTTTATTCTAGTAGAGCACACTCTGCACTATGTCCAGCAGACTCTAATTATTTTTAAAATGTTATCATAATTCAACCTTTAGTAGTTCAGTTAATAGTAGGTTAATTATGCACAGATTGGGCTAAATTGGGTAAAATCCTAAGGTAAGTCGTGTTAACAAGAAAAGTTGTATTTTTCAAAAAAAATATTGCGGCATGTTTGAGGTTATTTTGAAATTATGTAATTGGGTTGATGTACACCAAAAGTACCTCTGCAACTTGATTGTTCCTGGACCTATTCGAGAATTTAAAAACCAGATGAAAACATTTCTTGAAAAAATTGAATTGAAAATAGCCTGCAGAATTTTTTCTACCCTGTATACGGGGGGTGATTTAGCTAGAACTTTCCAGATCGATATTCCTGGAAAATTAAACCGTTTTATCTACAAAGTGTAGTCTTTAGGAATATATATGGACTCAATTAATGTGACGCTACATATTAAGCAACCCAACATACTACTGCCATAACGTTAATGGCACGAAATGAATGCGTTGTAACTTGACTCTTAATGCTCTAGTTAATAGAGACTATTATCAAGAGGGTTAGGTTAGGTTGAAATGTGAGTGGGCCTATACCAGACTCTCCATCGCGACCAATCGGTCTATTGTGGCTCACTCCTAATTTATATTTCATCCAATATGTTCAGCCTTTTAATAAAACTGATAACCTTGTTGGGTGAGAGATTGGCCAAGTCCTCAGGCAAAAGCTGACCTTTGCCAAATAATGAGAACCGGGTTCTTTCTGCAGCGGGACAGGTGCACAGGACATGCCTTGCCGTTTCATCTTCCTCTAGACACAGACGGCATTCGGTGTTTTCCACCAGTCCAAGTCTGTGTAAGTGATGATTTAATCTGCAGTGCCCAGTATATAGGCCATCAAGAGGGTTAAAACAGTCCTTAGAATTTCATTTTATTTCTGCTTCACAGAAAATATTTAAGAACTTTTCAGTAACTAATTTACATTCACAAAGTACGCGAAATTATATATATGTAAAATACATTAAAAGAAATTAACTTTTAATTAAATAAATTGATATTGCATATAAATTATTGTACCCTCCAATAGGAATTAAGAATTGTCATTTCGTTTGCTGCTGACTTCAAGTTAGTTTATATTTTGTTCTGTCAGTTCTCTAAAAAGCTTATAACCTCTACAGCTACAGGTATACCTCTGAAAACTTTTTGATTTCTAATTTAGTATTTTATGAACAAATATTTTGGTATATGTAAGTATACTGTCTGTCTATTTTACGAGGGCCACACCAAATATCTAGCTTAACGTTTGTTGTAGAAGAATAAAGTTTTAGAAACAGTTATCCCATTTTTTGTGAGCTATATTTCATTAAAAAGAAATTTGAAATCTAGAAATGAATAGCCTACTTTGTGAGATATATTACAAAAACCACAAACGATTATAGCTTCCTATAACTGATAGTGACAATATTTAATAATTTACAAAAACCACAATTTATATTATTGAATCGTAAAAATCAGCAATGTCATAATATTAAAAATTCATTTTATAATAATTATAATTCAGTAATTATTTATTACAATTTAATACAAACAATCTCATAAATAAAAATACAAGTACAAAATGAAAACTATGTATAACAGTACTATGTACTGCCATACTGAAAAGAAAATGTGTGTATTTTTCTAACTACAAATGCTCAAATTGTACACACTAATACACAAACGTGCTCTACCAGGCACCTCACGCGTTACATTTTGGAGCATTTCAGGGGTAATTGCCCCACGTGCGTTTCTGATTCTAGTTTTGATGTCCTCAATATTTTCAGGGGCAGTTTGAAATACCTTGCCTTTAATGGAACCTCAGACGAGAAAATCTAAGGGAGTAATATCTGGTGATCAAGCTGGCCATAGAATGGGTCCATAGGTGGTTATCCAGCTATCTACCATAATTTAATTTAAATAATTCGTTCGTATTACAGCAGTGCGAGGTGGAGCCCCATCTTGAATATGTGAATATTTTAATATTTCTGCCACTGTTAATTCATAAAGAAAAATCTTGAAATTCGTTTTGAAGGAAATTTAGGTATCTACGAGCGGTTAATTTGCCATCATAAAAATAAGGTCCAATTACTTTAGTCCCTAAAAGACCCACCCAAACATTTATATAAAATCTTCCTTAGAAAGCAGTCTCTTTGCACCAATGTGTATTTTCTCGTGTCCACTTATAATGCATATTTCTATTGAAAAATCCATTATTAGAAAAATTTGATTCGTCCGACCAAAGGAATTTTGCTACATATCAGCGGGTCATTCCTTTTTTTATTTAACATCCATCTATAAAATCTTACTCTCCTCAGCTTATCTCCCTCATTTAAATCTTGAACTTTACAAACAAGAGTATTGAAGTTAGCTACGATTGCATTGCTTTCACTTTCGGTCCACATAATTTAAATTTTCACATTTTTCATTCCCATTCGAGGAAACTGTTGCTGTTTTATATTTGGCATTATTAAAATAAAATTAAAGGTTTATTAAATCTTATGTAAATACACATATTTTAACATATCTTGTGTATATGAAATTAGCACTGGAAGTTCTTAAATATTTCTTTCAGTTGAGAAATTCAATAAAATGTACAGCGATGTTTTAGTTTATATTTTATAGTCTCTACGAACAAGATAATAAGCCTCAAATTCAAATGTTGCTCGACAGGATCAAAATTTCTGTGGCAGTTGTATGATTTGTTGCATAAGTTGTGACGTCACAGCTAATTGAGTCCATTCTCAATAATCGGTCTGAGAAATTTTATCTGATTTACCTTGTATACTTGACTTAAACTATGGTATTTTAAAGTAACATATCTTTAATTGACTATAATTTTACATTCTTTTATGGTCCTTTTATTAAAAGGACTTTTATATTACACATACAATATTTATTACAAATAACTAATGGAATTTTTTGCTATACAGACGTAAAATACATGTGGTACTATCATGAAATAAAAAATTTTCTATGGTATGTTGTGGAGCCAAATAACTGAGCCGTTCAGTCTATAATTTTAATTGTAACTTAAATGTGGGTCAATAAATTTATAATTTCCTGACTTTTTTACATATCTAGATACCTGACCACTATACAATAAAAAATTGGTGTCGTTCCGGTTTTCAAAATTGCACAAATTTTTATTAAAACTATTATTTTGCATCATAATACATAATTTTCTTATAATCGGAAAATTTTCATCCCAGAAGGTTGTGACTAGTGTAAAATTGTTCCATTTCCACTCTGCCAACCAGACAAACAATAATTCTTGATGGTAAATCAATATTAATGGGGGATTATATGGACTAACGAATTTTAAAGTGTTGGTTTTTGATTAAAAAATGGAAGATTAATTTTAAATAGAACATGTATGGGCCATTCTCAACATTACACAGATAATTTTATTTCGAATACGGCGATATGAGATATGGCTAATTTTATTTCTTCTTGCTTATTTGAATTAGAAACATAGCAGGCCTGGACTGGAGGGAAAATATAAATGTCATGTCAATCAAAAATTTGAATGAAACAAAACACTGTTATACGTATCATAAGTAGAATAGCTAGGAGAGTTCTGAACCAATAACCCATGTATTTTCTTATGGAGGTTCATTTTGCAGAATTTTGGTTAGGTACAGTGAGAACAGGGTGGATTCGGGATTCTGAGTAATCACACAAGCCTCTGACTAACAACTAGGGGATATATATTTAATGTACAATTACTTATAATTTGAATTAATGGTATTCGGAAAATTAGGAACGGTCATTTTAGTTTAATATCAATTTATAATAATGAATAAAAATACCGAGCAGGCATGAGGATTCGAACGCGCACACTTTGGATTGCAAGGTAAACGTCATATCACTGAGCCATCGTGGTACTCAGAGTGGTTTGTACGGGCTTGTTAAACGTATCTGTTTGTAATACAGGCCACATATAGCTGTATTTCATAAGATTTTGGTAAATTGCTATTTATATAGGCATTTGAATATACATATAACGAAGTATATTCATGAGTATGACAACTTATATTAGATTAATATGTTTATTGAGTGGTTATAGCATATAATTTCATCTAATGGGATTAGGGATGCTGTTTATTTCATATAGTAGTAATATTATGACACATTCATGTTAGAATGTAGGTATAGATAACTAAATATATAAATTTGAAAAAATATATAGATTATAGGTAGTATGTTTCCCAAAGATCGATCTCTAGGTAGTTCGATTAAAACATAGGTATAGTCCAAGTAAGGACTTCACTCAAAAAACGCAACAAAAACTTTATGACATAATTATTCGCGGGCATGCCTGTCATCAAATAACCCAACGCACATTAAAATCCTATACAGGTAAGCGAGTCAATTTACGAACAGCAGTATGGAGAATACCGGTATTTTAATGGGGTCGTAAAATTTTTTTTGCGTTTTTTATGTGCCGGGGACTGATTACTTCAACTATAATTTGCCCTTAAAACCAATGTAATACAGCGTAGAACGTATATAGTTTTTACAAGAACCATTGGAATTATTGCGTCAAATATGTATTCGTATATCCATAACAGAATCATTTTTAAATAAGAATCCTTATAGTTAAACAATATACCTAGTACGATGACTTAATATATTTTTCGTCTTTGATTGGGTCTCCCTTTGATCAAATTTTCCCCAATGTGAATTTAAAATTAGTTTGATATATACATTTTTGCATTTTCACTGTAAGACATCCAATAAATGATTATTAAAAGCCGGGATAACATTATTTATTACCGCTAATTACTATTAATTACCCCTATTTTTTATTCAATTTACCATTAGTTATCTGTATTTTACTCTAACTACTCCGAAAATTCGGCCTTGATGGACTTGTGGAAACATACTGTATATTCCAGTTTAGATATTCCAATGTAAGAAAACTTTTCTATATATGTTCGGATATAAAATTATCTCCAAATCAAAAACACTAGTAATATTCTACTTTTCGCAGTAATAACTACAACAAAAATGGCCGTCGTTAACAATGTTATCACATTATAACGTTCTTAGTAATAGAGTGAAATCAAAAAGGGCGCTTCATTCGTCTCCTTGAAGATAACGTCCTGCTCTTTTACTACCATAGGCATACTCTATAGTCTTAGAATGTCCAGCACAAATTTTTCAAATTCTGGAATATCAGCTCCGTTTTAAGAAATGTTAACACCAGTGCCCGTCATCAGGTGTATGGTTCGCTGCCGAAGAGATACAAAAAAAATCCAACGCAACGTATTAACCAAAATTCTGCAAATCGGTCCAGAACTCTCCTAGCTATTCTGCTAACATAGTGAACAAGATTAGAAATAAAAAACAAGACACAACATGTATAAATCAATGAGAGAATATCACATGTATTTAATGTTATCATTAACCCTGCATATATTTTTTGTAACATTTCATCCGCAAGCCAGAACACTGATTTTTCCCTTGCATATTGGTTAATCATATGGAGGTATCTATATGCCATCGAATAGGCCACAGTTAATAGCATAGACTGAGCGACCTGAAATTTGCAATTTCTAAAATCTACAACTATCCTTTAAATTGTGTTTGTGTATGTGTCTGGAAAAAATAATGCTTATTATTATTTGTTAAGTATGGCTTTAGTTATCTTTTTTAATTTGAATTTGCATTTTTTGCATGGCCTGTTTTTGTTCTGTTTGCATATATCAGTGTAGAAGTTTTGGAGATTTAACAAAAATTGAGGAAGACAGACATTCAAATAGACTGATTAAAAAAAGCGGGGTAAGATGCGCCTTTTATAATTCTATTCTTTCTCATAACCCTTAGTTTATTTCAGTCTTGCTTAAAGACAGTTATTTTCTCCTTCCCCATATTTTTTTTAATCATAAGCAAATCCTTCCGCTTTCCATTAAATCATGTTATTTGTTACGTGACAAAGAACTCAACTTCATGTAGTCAAAATAGTTTATAACAGTCGATAACCAAAGCACCAGTTGATCTACTAAAAACTCGTTGAATTAAGTGTAAAAGTGGGTTGTTATAACTTTATGGAACCGAACATCAATAATTGAGCTAAACGGAAGCCTCCAACTTGTCATACAGGATCAAATTGGATTTGTTGAACACTCAACAATCAAACGTATATCTCGGCGGCGGCACCTTTGATATCTATTGTTCAATTCCAGTGACCTTGAAACATCCAGGATCCCCACTTTTGGCGTTAAAGTCAGGGCTGTAATTAGAAAATTTGTCTTTCATTAACTAAAAAATATAATAACCACACTTGTTTTATTTATAAAGTATTTAATAATAGCCTCAAATCCTCATTACGTCAAAAAAACAGGTATAAACCAAAATAGATTTTTTAAATGATTTATAAAACATTCCAATACATATAAAAAGTTACATTAATCACAGATTCTTAAAATAGTGAAATCAGATCATTAATTACAAAAGACTATTTTTTCCAGTTGGCTGATATTTCGTTAAATTTATTGGCAGTTAATTTACTTGGAGTGAACGCTTATAACAAATGCTACTTGCATATACACACAACACTTATAACAAATGCTACTTGCATACACACACACACACACATAAATCTACTAATAAATTTTCAGTATATATTTCCATTTTACCGTAATTTTGGATCTGCAGGGAGGATTAGTAGCTCAGCTGGAACACTGGGAAACATAATAAAACGTTCTCGATTTCACAAAAATGGTTTTGTTAACTGTTTGCATCATTTTACATGTGAAATTATTTAGACAAAATAATACTTTAATGCACTTTTTATTTGAAAAATCAAAATCACGTCAACAGAGTTAAACTCCATTTAACCTCAATAGTAAATTTGATTTGTTGTTCATTACACATAAGGTTATACTGTCAAAATGTAGATGTCGCCCACTCTGTGATTTTCTCGAATAACTAGAAACTACCTCATTAAGCATTTAAGTGCAAGTACCAAGAGCAATAATTAAAAGTTTAAGTACAGTTGACTTAAAAAAAAACTGGTACACTTTCTTTTAGCCTATGTAAATCATTCGTTCTTTGATTGATATTAATAATCTTACAAATGTCACTTTGACGTTAATCAGTGGCGTCATTATTAAATATGGTTCGACATCTAACAGATATTCAAAAACTTCGAATTGTTTGCAAAATTGAAGATCGTTGGTCCATAAGAAGACTTGCTGCTGAATGCAGTATGAGTAAAACCACGATAATGAGTGTTAAAGAACAATGGGAAACTAACCAAACGGTATCCTGTAAAGTTGGTTTCGGTAGGCCCAGAAAGAGCAATAATCAAGAAAATGAAAATCTTATAAATTACCTAAGAGAAAACCCTTTTCAGGCTGCAGTAAATGCAATTTCAGAGACAAATTTCCCTGCTTCGGTACCTACTGCTTGCAGAAGAATAAAACTAGGAAGCGAATTGAAGAGTTGTTCAGCGGCTAAAAAATACAAACTTTCAGAAGAAAAGAAGCAGGGTAGGATTATTTTTGCACTGAACTATATAATCAATGATGAAAACTTCTGGGGACAAGTTGTCTTTTCTGACGAAAAGGTTTTTAAATTCTGTAATGATGGACATGTTCACGTATATAGGCCTCCTTCTACTAGATACGACGAAAAACATATTTTCGATCCACAAATATCGGGAAGGTTTTCAGTCAATGTCTGGGCTTGGATGAGCCTAAATGGGTTAGGTGTGTGTTGGAACAGTGATGGTCATCTCAATTCCATTAAATATATTGAAATATTAGACAATATTATGTTGCCGTCAGTAATAGAGGCGTTTCCGGAAAATTTTCCAACAAGACAACTGCTCCATACATACGGCCCATCGTGTTAGGCAATGATTTCTTAATAAAAACATAGTTGATACCGTGGCCATCTAAAAGTCCGGATTTAAATCCAATTGAAAATGTTTGGGGACTAATGGTGAAACATATAAGAAAATTAAATAACCATCCAAATAATGTTCAAGAATTGAAGGGATAATTGAAGACCCTTGGGAGAACTTGTCGCAAGAAGTTGACCTTGCAAGAAATCTGATTTTGTCCATGCCTGCAAGACTTCAGGCAGTTTTAGACACTAATGGAGCAATGACAAAATATTAGTTAATTCTGTATTACGTAGTTAAAGTTCATTTATTGTTGTTTACATTTTTTTAAATCTCAAGTGGTATTTTTGTGTTCTTATTTTAAAAATAGAATTATCATTATTCAGTTAGTATTTTAATTACAACCATTAGTAGAATTATCCGTAACAAATATTATTTTTTTAAACAAATATATGGCAGGCTTGGAAATGTTTTGAAAAAGTTATTTTCTAATTATTTTTTATAATTTCATTTGAATAAAATTAAAAAGAAAGGTTTAATAAGTTTAAAAACATTAAGAAAACCAGTCTCCTCCAAAAAACCCGGGTTGGGGGTAAATCAACTCTTCTCCACCCCCTCTCGACATGCCTGGCCAGCCCTTTTTACAGACATATGCACACAACTAAACTATTAAGATTTTCGATTACAAGAGTTGTACCAGTTTTTTTTTTAAATCAACTGTACCAGTATCTGTTTTTTTGTTGGGACTTCTTGAAGTACTTGAGTGATGCAGTACCGCAGCTCTGCTTACAATACTAAACTCCTTCGCCTCTGACTTTCAACACTAAAAGTGGGGATTGCGTAGTTGAATCGACATGAGTTTATCCGTCATATCCGAGATATATTTCTGATTGCTGAATGTTCTGTGATATTAGGTTAGGTTAGGTTGAAATGTGAGTGGGTCTGTACCAGACCCTCCACCGCGACCAATCGGTCTATTGTGGCTCACCCAATAGGTTCAGCTTATTAATAAAGCTGATAACCATGTTGGGTGATATTAACACAATCTTTGAATTTCTAATCCCAACCTAAAATTACTGTGTAACCCCCCAACGCCATTCTTCTGAGCTCCTAAGCATGTAAGGCCCTGGAATAAAGAACATTGATACTGAAGCAGGCATTGCTATAATGAGGAAGTAGATAAACTTATATAGCTATAGTTTATGATCAATATCCCTAAGTTATAACTGCTGCAAAATTTTTATAAATTTAATCGTTAATAATAAATTTTAAACATACATGACCATCCCAAGTTTAAATTAATCAAATATGTGTTGCTAATAGCCACACCATTCCACACAACCGAACGTCAAAATTACATTTTTGAATTACCTCAAGTTGAGCTTTTTGTCTTGCTATTTTTTATATCCTTGTATGCATGTTTTATTATGTTTTGCTTATTTTATAGCGAACTAAGTCATTATCAGATGTTTTGCTTAGTCCTAATAATAAAACTATTGACAATGTCTTCTCTGAAGTCTCTGTGAGGGCCTTGGTAAGCATTTTAGATGATTAGACATTAGATTAGCTACCCCAGAAATTGTTTCATATAATGTTCTTCTATTTCTTTAGCCTTGTTTGATAGTCGTGTACTTTTTTATTTATATCAAAAAGGTAGTGCCTAAATATGAACTAAGAGGCAAAATAATTAACTCGAAATGAAGAATATTATCTTGGTTTAAAAAATTCTGGGTTCTTTTAAGACTCATTCTCGATATATTATTTCAGTTATATTTTATTAAAACGTACTAACCTAGTTTTTTGCATGTTGCATGGCAATTTAACAACAGAAAGAAAAATTTAACACAACTGGAAATAAAACTAAACGGCCTGTAGTTTATAAATGTTCTTTTAAAAATTTAGAATTGGTAAGTTGTTTTTTATTTGGCAATTTAGACTTTTATTCACACAAATGAAAAATGTTGTCTCATTGAGCAAGATGTTGAAGATATCGCTATTCGATTCAATATAATATTGAAATATTGGAAAACAATTGTCTTGGCATGGAAAACTGCCATTTAAAGCTGTCATATAAGTATTAAAGAGGGATCCAATACCGAAATAATTATTATTGTCATTTTACAACTAAATGAGGGTAAAATTATGAAGTTGTAAATTGTTTTCAGTTGTATGTTTGACATTATTGACATAATTGAGGTAAATTTCATAAATTCCCTCGTGTTACAGTCCTAATTTCATATTATAGTAATTTGGAAATCTTAAAAGCCGCTTTACACTTTGCAATTTTCAATGCTAGTAATAAAATTATCTTTGCACGTTAGCACACTACTACCTTTTTTTATCAGTTGTGTCAATGTTCCTTGCGTTGCAGAAATTAGAACCGGACATAATTCTAATTGCATTGCAACGCAATTTAGTGATATTGTTAGGGTATTTACGTGTCCAACAAAATAGAAATTACTATTCATATTCGTATTTTTTACTGTTTTATATTACATAATAAATGAAATTACCTATTATGTCCTAACGAAAATTTAAATCATATTATCCTGCCAGAGAACACTAAGGTAGTCATTTACATATTCCTTAAATTCCTCCCTTATTTGGATGGCTTAATTTTTTTGCCTATTACCTGTCTGTCTACTTAGGCCATAAATAAATGTAAATTTCCTGTCGTTAT
The DNA here is from genome assembly GCA_963675555.1 of Leptura quadrifasciata. Classification (NCBI taxonomy): domain Eukaryota; kingdom Metazoa; phylum Arthropoda; class Insecta; order Coleoptera; family Cerambycidae; genus Leptura; species Leptura quadrifasciata. Next base: position 32,868,829 of record OY776680.1, on the reverse strand, counting down.
TTAACCAGGATTTTGTCTAACAGCACCAATTAACAAAGCACATGATGCTGCTGCAATTTTAGCCTGTTTAATCGTTGTGAATATCTTATTAATCCTTTAAAAAAAGTAAATAACTATAACCTCAAAACTTCACATAAATCATCTGATTCATCTATGATGGTTACCTATTTCATAAGCAAGGAAAATTGCGAAATGTAAAGTGAGCTGCAAGATCAAATCCACAATCCCTTACTGGCAATAAGAATTGCAAAGTGTAAAGTGGCCTTATTGAAGAAAGACCTTCCCTACTCCCTATATTTAGTTCCTCCTCTTATCCCTCTCTCCCCATCTCCGTTGTCATCTCCCACATCTATCCTGAATGTGACGGAATAATTCATGGCTGTTTACGATTGTGTTTTGGGCTCCTTCAATTGAAAAAGGAGAATTTTCCCAGTCTCAATTCAGTTAATTTAAAAGTAACCATAGTTATATAAATATTATCTCATACATATTTTATTTTACATAATCTAGGTTTAGCTCAGGGGTACTATATTTTTCATTTGTTTTTTTTTTTTATATTAAAAGTTTGTATTCTTCAAGATAATACTGATTTGTTTTTTTTTATTTCTTGTAGAAATCCAGTTTTAGCAAATTCGATGCCCTTCAGAAGCAAAATGTCATCCACGTTAGATCTTCTGATTCTACAAAAGCACAAGAAAAATTCAATGTAAGCACATATTTATGATCTATTGCGGATGCATTGTTAGTTCCGGTGTTTTTGCTTTACTTATCTAGTCAGTACATATGTAAATATTTATTAAATGATTTACATCTAATATCTGTGCAATATGGTGTTCTGTAATTAATAGTAATCTTTATGAGGTTCCGAATAATCTATCTGCATTTTTTTTTCATAATACGATGCCTTACCTCAAAATTAAAATTTATACAAGACTTTCCGTGGATACCATTTTGGTCAATCAGTCATTTAAAAAAAAAATTGTTACAGTACATTGAAAAATAACTTTTCTTTGCTCAATCTACAGAGGAATGGTACAGTCAAACTGATTATTTTTGACCCCGCACAGAAACATGGGATTTGGGATCCCGAATGATCGGAATTGAGGTATATTGTAGTTTAGATCTTCCTGATCAAAAGTTCAAATGGGACCGAAGCTCGAGGACCTTTTATTTTGGAGCTACAGTGAGGACAAAGATCGAAAATTCAAATACATGGGATTTGGGATCCCGGTGAAAATGGTCGAAAGAGATATGTTGTAGTTCAGGCTTTCCTGATCAAAAGTTCAAATGGGACCAAGGCTCGAGGACCTTTTACTTTGGAGTTATACAGCGAGGGCAAAGGTCGAAAATTCGAATACCCATTGCCATTGCCACCAGCACTTGGTAGTTTAGAAAAGATGTTAGGCTAATGTCTGCCTGAGGGGCATGGACTTGGGGTAGGCAGCAAAAAGGGATACCTGACACTACCACACGTATGAGCCCCAAAGTAGAGCATGCGGCTAGCTCTGAGGGACCCCAGGGTCTAGGTACGACCAGCGTACTGCCTAGAGCAAATACAAAAGAATGTTCAAATATATTACAGTTTATTAAATGCAGAGTCAATACTATATGAGATATATATGCTTAGACCTTTCCCTTCCTGACACAGGAGCTGATACAGCAGTGCAAATCTTATGATTATTAAAACTTATGCCACATTAACTACTAATTAACGGTATTAAACTTGTCATGTACTTACTACTTTCCCAGGTGTAGCTCCAAGTGGTATACATGTTAAAAAAAAGGTGTTTATTTTATGAAGTAAAAAAAAAATGTTAAACGGGGCAAAAGATTGATAATAAATGGAACAAAGGTTATAAATGGCTGAAGGCCCAACTGCTTGCATTCCAGGGGTTACGCTCCACAGGTTTCCCAATCGAGGTGGTGTTATGTAAAAAAGTCCATCCGGAACCGGATCTTCTGTTTTTGGCCCAATCCAGAGTGCTAGGCCCAAAAGAAGAAATTCTGAGCGAGATCTCCGGTACTTAGCCCATAAGACATCTCGAATTCTTGACCCAAAAGGAGAATCCAGAGCCCAAAACAAGAACCCTAATGAGGAGGAAAATAATGTTGTAAATAATGTCTAACATTGTTTATGCTACAGGGAGCAACTGAGTCCGTTACCTTTTTCCTAAGGGTCTTTATAATTATGTTGCGACTTCTATATACAAATAACCAGGGACACCAACTCACAAAACGGATCGTGGACACCAGGACACACGCGTTACAACCTAGATTTAAAATCAATTTATATAGAAGAACAGCAGTGCCTGCAGTGAACAATTTGAAGTGCCTAAAAGAAAATAATTATGGCGTTAGGGCTGATTATTGAAGGTGTAGTGGTGGGCATGCCCCTTACCTAGAAAATAAAATCCCACGAGGGTAAGTTTCTCTCCATGTATATATAAACATCAAAATTCACCAAAAGCAACACACAATGGTGGAGAATAACTTCTGAAAGGCTATGTACATAAATCCCTTGCGGACAATCAAAACGATTGGAGCTTAAAGTACATCCAAAATGATACCAGGCACTTTTAAGATAGGAGCCGCACCCAAGAGAAGAAATGCTCTCCAAAAAAATAAATAGCTTCCGCCGACGCCATGATCACATCAGAAGCCGAATATAACAGAACACAGTACAGAAACAAGTTCTCATAGGCGTGCAGGATTGATTTTCTTGCAGCTTGAAATAATAACTAGACCATTGCTGGACAATCCAAAAGTTATTTAACAATGTCAATGGTGTCAATGAAATCCAGATGAAATCTTCCAGAAGTTCAAATGGGACCAAAGCTCGAAGACCTTTTATTTTGGAGTTACAGCGAGACCAGAGGTCGAAAATTCGAATACGTGGGATTTAGGATTTCTCAATGAAAATGGTCGAAATTGGGATATGTTGTAGTTCAGACATTCCTGATCAAAAGTTCAAATGAAACCAAGGCTCGAGGAGCTTTTATTTTGGAGTTACAGCGAGGGCAAAAGTCGGAAATTCGAATACATGGGATTTGCATTCCTGGTGAAAATAGTCGAAATTGAGTTATATTGTAGTTCAGGTCATCCTGATAAAAAGTTCAAATGGGACCAAGGCTCAAGGACCTTTTATTTTGGAGTTAGAGTGAGGGCAATAGTCGAAAATTCAAATAGGTACATGGGATTTGGGATCTTGGTAAAAATTGTCGAAATTGAGATATGTTGTAGATCAGACCTTCCTGGTGAAAAGTTCAAATGGGACCAAGGCTCGAGGAGCTTTTATTTTGGAGTTACAGCGAAGGCAAAGATCGAAAATTTGAATACATGGGATTTGGGATCCCGGTGAAAATGGTCGAAATTGAGATACGTTGTAATTCAGACCTTCCTGATCAAAAGTTCAAACTGGACCGAGGCTCGAGGAGCTTTTATTTTGGAATTACAGCGAGGGCAAAGGTCGAAAATTCGAATACATGGGATTTGGGATCTCCCGATGAAAATGGTCGAAATTGGGATATGTTGAGTTCAGACCTTTCTGGTCAAAAGTTCAAATGGGACCAAGGCTCGGGAGCTTTTATTTTGGAGTTACAGCTAGGGCAAAGGTCGAAAATTCGAATACATGGGATTTGGGACCTTCCAATGAAAATGGTCGAAATTGGGATATGTTGTAGTTCAGACCTTCCTGGTCAAAAGTTCAAATGGGACCAAGGCTCGAAGACCTTTTGCTTTGGAGTTACAGCGAGGCCAAAGGTCGAAAATTTGAATACATGGGATTTGCGATGTCCCAATGAAAATGGTCGAAATTCAGACCTTCCTGGTCAAAAGTTCAGATGGGACCAAGGCTCGAGGAGCTTTTATTTTGGAGTTGCAACGAGGGCAAAGGTCGAAAATTCGAATAGATAGGATTTGGGATCCTGGTGAAAATGGTCCAAATTGAGATACGTTGTAGTTCAGATTTTCCTGATGAAAAGTTCAAAAGGAACCAAGGCTCAAGGACCTTTTATTTTGGAATTACAGTGAGGGCAAAAGTCGAAAATTCAAATACATGGGATTTGGGATCCCGGTGAAAATTGTCGAAATTGAAATATGTTGTAGACCAGAAAGTTCAAATGGGACTAAGGCTCGAAACCTGTAACTCCAAAATAAAAGGTTCTCGAGCTTTGGTTCCATTCGAACTTTTCATCAGGAAGGCCTGAACTACATACCTCAATTTGGAATATTTTCACCGGGATCCCAAATCTCATGTATTCTAATTTTCGACCTTTGCCCTCGCTCGCTGTAACTCCAACATAAATGGTCTTCGAGCCTTGGTTCCATTTGAAGTTTTGATCAGGAAGGTCTGAACTACAACATATCTCAATTTCGACCATTTTCACTGGGATCCCAAATCCTATCTATTCGAATTTTCGACCTTTGCCCTCGTTGTAACTCCAAAATAAAAGCTCCTCGAACATTGGTCCCATTTGAACTTTTGACCAGGAAGATCTAAACTACAACATCTTAATTTCGACCATTTTCACTGGGATCCCAAATCGCATGTTTCATGTGTGGGGTTCTTTCCAAAAAATAATTTATTCGTGATTCTTATGTATTTGACCTCCTGATTACAAAAAAAAATGTTTTATCCAAAAACTGGGTGGAGCTTATAATTTTCTACTTTTTCTATGTACGTAATATATCCTATATTGCGATCTATGAACAATATTGACAGTTGTAGTCACTATACAGCTATTTTTCCCTACTCTGTCCTTTCAGTTGTGTGCATTGTATAGTATTACGTGTTTTTCAGGGTGCACAACAGATTGATACCACCAACTGTAGAGCCTGCTCAAAACAAGTATTTCAAATGGAACAGATAAAAGCTGAAAAGGCAATTTGGCACAAGAATTGCTTCAGGTGTACCGAATGTAGTAAACAGCTAACGTAAGTGTTGCTTTCAATTTCATAAGTACAGCCAAACAATGATGGCTAATTATAAGGCAGATATTTTGTGGATGAAATCACACCAACTCATAAATAAATGATACTTCCAATATTTAATCCAAAAAACATTCTAATGTCAAAATTAGTACAATCAGTAGTCGGATAGCAGCTAAATCTCTATAGTTATGAATCGATGTTGAACCAACAATTATTTGGACCTCCCAAACATGCTACTTTGGTTTGGACTATTTACCAATATATGTTTTATAAGTCATTTTCCAATGTTAACATGTTTACGACTACCATAGAAAAATCAAAATAAGTCTAGGACGGGCATAATTTTTTCAAGTTTGGTTTAGAAACTAGATAAATTTTCATTTTGTAATGATTCTGGTACATAGAGTATGTTATTTGTTGGCTTTCATCGATCATTTTTTATTTTTATTCAATCTTTTCATCCTACTATACTAAAAGCCATAGATGTGAGGCAATCTAAGTCCTACTGTCTTATATAATTAATGAATTTTTTGCTATTGGATTATACATTGAACTTATTTTTTTTTATAAAATCACTTTCACCTTATCACTTTATACTTGAGATCCCCAAATCACATAAAAGTTTATCCACCCTGTATAAAAGAGCACATGTTTATGCTTTTTTAAATTTACTAATTAAATATGTTTATTCCAGAGTTGAAACCTACGTGAGCCATGAAGGCAATTTATACTGCAAACCACATTTTAAATCACTTTTCGCCCCTAAAGTTGTCGAAGATGAGGCTCCACGTAAGTGTTAATTTTAATACTCGCTATTTAAAACCCTATGTAGATTTAAGTAAAGAATTTACTTTTTCAAATTTGTTTATAAATAAAACAATTGATATTCACATCACATCACATTTGTATTGTGTTGATGTTTGTATCAAAACACATGTTGTTCAGCCATTATCTTTTATTATTACATTTAACAATGATTTATTTCAATAAACATTATGCACCTCTTGTAGCTACATTTTCAAGCTTCACTTAAACAAAAGGTTTTAAATTATAATAGTGTTTTGGTATGACGTGATTGAAATCTACCATAATTTAAATGTTAGAATTCATTTATAAATGCATTACCAAATGTTTTGTCCGCAAATAATAATTATTGTCGGTGGCAAGTCGCTATTTTATTGGTAGGGAACAAATTAAAAAGTGGTGTACATGAGGCAAAAGCTGGGTGGAAGCTGAAGTTTCTCAAAAATTTAATAATATCCCGCTATATTGTTACACTAACTGAAAAAAATCCAGATTAATTTTACACAGGTCAAATCAAAGCATAACAGAGTAAACTAGTAAACACCTGCTGTTTATAATAAACACTACCTTGGACAGAGTGTACATTATTCCAAAATTAGCATCGCCTCATTAAGCAGAGAACTAGTAAGTCGAGAGGCGACTGTAAAACCTGTACATCATCGAACATCCTTCTAATTTTAGGTAAAAATGAAAGTTTATTCACAAACATAAATAAAAGCATTTGTCTGCCTAAATATTTCCTTCTAAAAATATGTTTAATTAGATTTTATTAGCCCAATACATTTTTTTTTTACTACTAATAGTTACAATGGGTTATATAAAGAAAGGTAACTAAGTTATATAAGAAAGTAACCGAGATTTATTATAATTTTATAAGTTACTGAAGGTTCCAGATATATCATGAAGTGATATAAATATTTTCATTACCATTTTATAAAATAGCGAGCCGTTGCCAACTTTTCATTAGTCGATAAAAATCTTATCACATTTGTTTGTCGAGTTTCACAAATGTCGATAGCAGTGGTTGTGGTAAACGCCGGTATATTTGATCTGGGAGAGGGCTCTTTGTACTTTACATCCTAGGCTTACTTTCAACTCGTTTTCGGTCGCTGTGGTATCCAAAGCCTTAAATAGTATGTACAAGATAGGTTAATTCAATGTTAAAAGTAACAATAGGTTACATTTTATTGGAACATCGCGTTGCTTTCTCGGCAGGGATGTAAGTTTCTCGCCCAACTGTCGCATTCTTTGCTCCTGGAATTATGTAGGTCACTTGGACAACAGCCTGTCAATGTACCAGTTCAACTACTATTACAAAATTATATGGCACCTGACGCCCCCAGTGTGCAGTGCTTACCGTTGTTAACTGCCATCGCTATAATCTTAAAACCACTGGTAGTTTCTATCAGATAATGTGAACAACTTCGGCATGACACCAGATTTGATGTGGCTGTCTATTTAATCACTCTAGAGCTACCTAAATACCCCGACTATGGTGTGTATTTTTTATTTTTTTATCAGATTGATTGGTAAATTTGTTTTAGACTGGTTTTCCCGATTAGAAATTGAATATAAATTAAAATAAAGATTCAGTTTTTTGTAGAAGCGTTTTCAATTGTATTCATATCTTGCTGTAAGCCATGCAAAACAAATGAAAACTTGCACACAGCATCGGTCAAAACGTTATTGTTGAGTGAAATAGAGGCGTATTTATTATTTGTAAATTTATAATTAGGTGCTTTATTCAAAATAAGATACTATTTACGATGCAATATACACAAAGTGAAAAGGTAGATTTACTTTTAATTTACGGCAAATGTCAGAAAAATGTCCATCATGCGGCGATTTATATTATGAAAGATATTGAGGTGGCAGAGGAGGACGACAGATTTATAGTAAGCGAAGAAATTGAGACAAATTATTAGCTTACAGACATGTGTACCCAAATGTTTCTACAAGTGAGCTGGCAAAAGAGAAAGATATTGCTCGTGAGACAGTAAGACGTATATCAAAAAAAAAACATGGTTTTAAATGCTACAAATACGAGTTGCATCAATAATTATATGAAAACGACGGAAACAGAAAATTGATCTTTTGTAATGGGTTTACTCAACACGTATACTTAAACAATAAAATTTTATTTAGTGATGAATCTCGTTATATGTATAATGGCATATACCTATTACTTAATACAAGAATATTTAGAAGATGTGATATAAACTGTGATATACTGCGCTGACCGATTTGTAACGTTTTGCATTATCTGTGTAGTGTTCTGTATTATTTTATTTGTATTATTTTATATATACATATAATGTTTTGTATTATTTTATATTATGTTTGTATTGATTTATACTATTATACATTATGTTTGTTTCAAAACAGTATTCTGTGACTTTGTTGACGTTTCATTGTAACATTGTATATTTACAATGAATAAATCTCTATCTATCTATCTATCTATCATTATACAATAGACATCTACATTATTGGTCTAAAGAAAATTTACACGAAATGTTTGAAGTTAACCATCAGAATAGATTTGGAGTGAATGTGTGGGCTACAATATTCGGTACAAAAATTATTGGTCCCATACTATTTCAAGGACCACTAACCGGCGGCGCGTTACTTAAGCTTCTTACAAAATGAAATAGAAAAGGAACTGGATGAACTTTCCTTGGAAGATTTCAGAAATATGTACTTCCAACAAGATGGAGCATGAACACGAATTACGTCCTCGTGATTGTAAAATTTAAAAAAAAATCGTTGGAGAGCTTTGGTAGAGACCCTTGAGGAGATTCATGCACTTATTTTTGATTGAAGAATGTTGGTTTAAATTTTGAAAAAAAAATAATATTTTCTGCACAAGGATCAAGGTTCCACCCTGTATATTAAGTTGGAGCACTTATATTTAGTCAAGAGTTCGAAAAAATACTTTTTGTTATTGGTGGCAGGGTATTTTTGCACCACCCTGTATATTCTTGAAATAACACACTAGTTTAAAACGAAATTAGAATATTTATTTAAATAACACTGTACAGAGTTTAATGCACTTAAAATTAGCTTAAAGTAGATTGCAAAAATTATAACTTTTCAACAGCGAAAGTTTTGTCTTGAGAAATAAAAAATTAACTCGATTTGTAGAAAAATTCACTTTTTTGGCGAAGGTGCCGGTTAATAATTGTTATCGTGAATGTGGGTTGAGACTACGTTTTTTGATTGATAGAGGGCGCCAGTAGTCTAGTTAAAGATCCCGAACGACGTTTGAGTTGCTGTTGCAAATGATGTTTGTTTAATTATTTAGGCCCTAACTGTACTGAGCTAACACTGATTTTAATTTTTTCCCGCACTACTATGCACCGATGAAACGTTTATAAGTCGCGACTGTTGCTGTACGCCGTTCGTACTCTTCTCCACATCAACAGAACCTTGAATCGTGCGCTGGCGGCAGACAAAGCATTGTATTGAGGGTTGGTTCGTCGAGTAGACACTGGTAGGCTGGACTGGTTGCTTCTTGTTGATCTGCTTTCACTGGACTGATGGTTGTAGTTGATGTAGCGACGAGAACCGCGAAAGAACTGCCGCTGCAGAAATCTTGCTGCATATAATTAGACATCGGGGCAGACGGGGCTCTGGACGTCAGGGCGGCTGGAGTATTGAACATTGTGGACAGCCTCTGGCCTGATTTGGTGTTGGGACCGATGCGACGAGCTGAACCGGACGGGAGTCTAGACGGCTGGAGTATTGAACGTTGTGGAAAGCCCCTGACGTGTTTTGATGCTGTCATTGATGTGTTTTATGCATAGTAGTGGTTTAAATATTATTCAATTCAATTATATTTATGAATTTTATGATTCGACAACATAGTTTAAAAAATACACTTATAATAAGTAGATGCACGAGGGCAGAATAGATTTGTTTCTTACTTGGAACTACCAACTCGAGATCGGTTGTAGAACGCGAATCGGAATTGACTTGCTCCAGATTCGCTGCGCGCGGTCTTTTATATTATTGTTACTGTTGCGTTTGCTGTGCACCACGAGTCTCGCGCAATCGTTTTTTGTAAGCTGGATAGCTACCGCCCATTCCTTGCAGGCAGGGTCTAAAGCTGGATAATTTCCCCGGCCAGTCAATGCGGGCACTAACTGCGCAATAACTGATATTGATTGAAATTTAAACTGAAAGTGACGTGATTGTTTGGATCTGAACATAATACAGCTTTTGCTATTTAAATGAAAAGCGAGTCAGATTTAGTTAAGAAATTATTTGATAATTTGTCCAAATTTATTGTACTAATTTTCAACTCACCCTCTTAACACTGTTCTGCAGGCGAGCACATATCATGTGGCCTCGGTCATACTAAGTGCTGCTGTTGACGCGATCTGAATGAATGGAAATAAATTTTGATAACGTAAATTATTTGCACTGTGGAATGTAGATTTTATATAAAATATTTGTGCAGGTACATGAATGTTGAAGGAGCGGAAGAAATATTGATGAAGAGCTGCAGAATGTCATGTGGAAAAATATATGATAGTTTATTATTTAAGGCGCATTACCGAATAGACATTTATGACAAACCTCGTCCTCAGCGACAATATATCTGTGGGTGGAACTAAGAACGAACAAGTAATGTATAAATACCTAGGGCATGAAATTCGGATAAGCCGAGATAACCAAATCTGCGAAATCTACAGAAGGATAGGACTGGCATGGGCAGCTTTTGGTAAATTGAGGGATGTTCTTAAGGCAGATATCCCAATGAGCCTTAAACGAAAGGTATATGACCAATGCGTTCTTCAGTAATGACCTACGGGGCGGAAACTTTAACGTTGAAGAAGAAAGCAATCTGCAAAATATGAGTCGCTCAGAGAGCCATGGAACTTTCGATGTTGGGTATATCCCTGAGGGATCGAGTATCAAATGAAACCATAAGGCAGAGAACAGGCGTAACAGATGCCATAGAGAGAATAACTTCCCTAAAGTGGAACTGGGCAGGTCATGTTGCAAGGTTCAGTGACGGACGATGGACTAAGAGGACCGTGGAGTGGAGACCTAGACAAGAGGCTTATCAAAGTAGAAGCCGACCCCCCACCCGATGGACAGACGACATAAAGAGGTTGCACGGAAATTGGATACAGACTGCACAAGACAGGAATCGATGGAAATATTTACGGGAGGCATATGTCCAGCAGTGGATGCAAATTGCTGGTTGATGAAATTTTTATACTGGTGTTTTGCGAAATATCTTATGAGTGCTTTGATCGAGGGGTAAACCGCTGACGAATTCAGGTATACTTTTGAGGAAATCTTTAATAATCTCGAGGAAATCTAGGTAATCTGGAGGCAATCTTAAGGAAATCATATTTAATGGGATATGGGCGCGTGCGCGTAAGGTGGTATTTTTACGTAGCAGTTGACACATTAATAATAATAATTATTATTATTATTATTATTTAGGCTGAAGGACCTCGGTCAATGGCCATTTGGGTTTTTGCTCAATAAAGTACTTTCATTATTGTTATTATTATTAAAACATAATATTTTTAGTCGCAAACTCCTCTATCTATAGAGGAGTTTGCGACTAAAAATATTATGTTTTAATATTCTGCCCTCTAAAAGCACATTTGAACTATGCTAAGCCCAGTCAGACTATTTATTTTTCGATTGCAACAGACACTGGACCGCTAGATGGCGCCTGCTGACTATTTTACATGTCGCCATCCCAAAGATACCGAAATGTACTAAATGGTCAAGTGATCCTCGTGTCGGTCGTCACATGCCTACCTTGCACTGACGAGAGCCAACAGTTCGAAACTGCAATCTGCAACTGGTGTGTGACGACTGGCACGAGACCTCCTTTAGGTAATAATAATAATAATAATAATATTTATTAATCCAGTAAATCAAATATTGACATAGGATAAGTCAGTACACTGAGTGGAGTTAAAATAGTAGCATAAAAACATTGATAAAATATAAAAATACTAAAATAAAATCAAAAACACATAAACATTAGCATAAAATTCGAAATTACATATATATTAATATATTGACTTAAACACTAGATACACTAATTCATAATAAAAAAAAACTCTATATTATTGTCAAAATACTCACTAATTCTGTAGAACGGATTCATTGCAAGTATATCCCTGAACTTTATTTTAAAATGTTTAGGGGGTAAAGCCTTCAGTTCTGAAGGGATGCGATTATAAATTTAAATTCCCATAACGGCAGGAGCCTGACTAGTCTTTTGTAGCGAATGCTTTGGAAGAATAAGTTGAGTTTTCCTTGTATTGTAAGAGTGTGGAACTTGATTGTGGTTTCTGTTAAAGTAATTGGTTTCGTGTATGAAACATGCCACTTCTAATATATATAAATTAATCATCAGATCATCGGATCAGTCTTTCGGCTGGTGTTTGTTGCAATCGAAGCATTAGCGTTTTGATGGTAATACATTGTGGATAATGTGAAACAATAAGATTAAAAATCTAATATTGTGTTTATACTGATTTATAAAACTACCAGGGCTTTAGTGCATCCCTAAATTTTCAAGTTGCAAAAATATAACCGGCAGCTGAAATAATCACGCACTTTGGCGATGCGCGCGACACAGCTCTATCTGATGTTTCATATGTGGAGAAACGAAATCATTTCGTGGTTTAATTTAGTACTGCTAGATTTTCTTTTAATCATTTATTTAACGTCGCCCTATTTCCGCTACCAAGGCCAATCACCGACGCCAGGGGAAAGCTCATCGGTGTCTGTGTAGGCATTGGGACCCCTAACATGAAAATTTTGCCGAACCCCAACACTGTCGTGAGGTAAGGATTTTTAATGTACTCACATCGTAGATACATGGAACCCACAGTTTATATCTCTTTCGAAAGATGGTGATGCGACAGATCCGCTCATCCACTATATCTCTCGGCTTGCTGTGATCCGGTTTTGAACCTGGGCCGTCTGCGTGGAAGGACGCGCCACTGTTCATTACGCCACCAAGCCGACATGTCTATAAGCTTAAAAATTCTATAACGTGTGATTATTTCGTATTTGTTATTATTGTTATTATTATTTATGAATGTGTAATATTTACGTAAATTCTATATATATTAAAACTATTAAGAACTTATAATAAGAGAAGTGGAAAAAAATAAATAAATGGCAACTTAGTGACTAACAGATAGGCATTGTCAGTAGTTTGTAGTAATGTTCATAATGGTGGATGACCGAAAAATAATAAAACTGTTTCATTTCCTATATACTTTTTCTTATTTTTATAACTATCCGGTTTTGGCCAGATATCAAGACTATCCGGTATCGACTATTCGGCGTTTAGCCGGATAGTAATAAAGTGACCGGATAGTAACCAGATATCCGTTGGATCTCTACTTTGAATCCATAACTCCAGCCATGTTACAAAGTGTTGTGAGAGTAACTATTCGAAGAGTGAACAAGTGTTTTGAAAGGGTGGGCGTCATTTTGAGCACCCGTTATAGGTTTGGTATTTAGTTGTGTTGTATTGTTCTAATTATAATATTTGTCAATCTAGTGAGTTGCTGTCCAGATAGGTATCATAACTTATAAATTGATTTTGATTGTGTGAATATTTGTTTTTTGCTAATGATTCATCAACATTTTTGTTATATTTATCAAAATAAATTTTCTCTAATTACAAATGACTCATCTGTTTTTCATAGCTTTCTGCAAGATATGAACGCATAATTCGAAATGCTTCTACAAAAAGCTTAATATTTATTTTAATTTATATTCAATTTTTAATCGGGAAAAACCAGTCTAAAGCAAAATTTATCACTATATCTGATAAAAAATAAAACATACAGGGTACTACTTGAAAAAATGGAGTTATGACAAATTGAATTTCCATGAAATGGAAAAATGGGAAAAACATTTCTAAATCCAAGCAAATGAACAAAATAGGCCAATTTTACATTTAATTTGTTCCTGAATTCCAAAGCCAACTAGAAATAGATAATAAATGCCATTTCAAGGTTATTCTTCATCCGATTTTAAATCTGAAAAAAGAGTTGGAAAGAGAAATTATAGCTTTATGGGAAAAGTGACTTAAATATACAGGATTCTATTTAAAATAAGGAAGCTGTGACAATTTCCGACCATACCGGAAGTGATTTTTTTTACCTCCGAATGGTCAAAATGTGGCCATTGATACCTATTTTTGATTTCTCAAATTTCAAAGTTTTATTTTTGAAACTGTTGAAAAAAGTGGGGGGGGGGGGTTACTTTCTGTGTCACACGGTATAATGAACAGTGACAGTAACTGAGCTGAGTATACTGAGTATAAAACTATTATAATTCAGTAACAACTCGAAATGAATTTGGTAATTGCAGCAAATGTGAATGATGTGATACTTGATATAGAAATATCAGTTAATTTTAAAAAGTTTTCATTACTGCCTTGTTATATTGATATTCATTAGAACATTGTGTTGTTTAAATATGTGTTAGATTGTAACTGATTTAATAAATCATGAGATGATATACACAAATAACTAATTAAAACAAAATACTACAAAGGCAATCTGTAGCAGATTGTTTGGTGTGGTTTCAGTACAGATTCTCTACATTCTTTTTTTTTTAGAGTTATTAATGATGACAGTCAGCCAAGATTTTCATCTTATTTCATTCTCTCCCTCTGAATCTATTTTCTGGCAGTTTATCCTTTCCACATGACCAAATCAATTCAACATAAGCCATTCACAACGATCAGTTATCTGGTTTAAACATAATTATACCTTATAGTTTCTAGTTCTGTGTTTTTACATAGTTCGCTCACATAACTACTATGAAGTAAACCATACTGACGTTAAGATGAATTTAATGTTTTTTCTCACACATTGTTGGTTATTCGACAATTCTCTTTTAGTTTATATCAAATTCCCTCACGTTTTATAAAGAATCTATGAAATTAAATAGTTTTATGTTCATTTTATCCATGATATGTGTTATTTACTGATAAATAAATTGTTAATAAATAATTTCAGCTAGGCATAGAAAGCCTGAACTTATTATTCGTGAGAACCAACCCTTAGAATTGCCCCCAGACGTAGTGCGAGGTACAAAAAATGTGTGTTGTGGCATTATTTTTTATTTTTATAGAATAACGATCGAAATAAAACTACTTACATTGTAAATAAGCTACTTTTTTATCCTAATTGTTAACTATTAATTCGTTAATGCCTTTTTTTCTAATTAAATATTTAACTTGCCAGCTAACCAGAAATGAGGGCATGTTCATCAATACTAATTTTACGAAAAACAACCAATATAAAGTTGTTCATAAGCTGAAATTAACGTCAGTTTATTTTTGGTGTTTCACTGATATAAAATAACTTAAGTAACTACAGCATATGCCTATTTAGATGATTAGTACGTGATTGCTCCCTATGAACTGTTTTGTTATTTTTATTAGCAAGTGACAAGCCCGACTTGGGTCTGGAGGAACTACAAAGCTTAAACGTCAAAGAAAGGTTCCAAGTATTTGAACACCACCAAACCGAAGTACAAGAGTCCGATAGGGGTCCCACCCCCGTTAATGTTAAGAGATCACCATCTATTCTGTCTAAACTTGCAAGGTAAGTAGAACAAGTGCAATGACGCTACATAAGAAACAACCAAGCAGTTGGGTACTAAATATGCCTCCGGAATAGTTGATTCATAGGTGAATAGAAGCATTTGTTGTAAGAGTTCATGATCGATTTATATAGTTAGTAGTGGTGTGTAATTTTAATTGTTGAAAAGAAATTTGCACATTTATAGTGGACTTATAAAAAATTCGATCATATTCTAATACTAGTTATATCTATCCCGATCATTTGAGTGATGTAATATTTAAAAAATAAAATTTCCGTGTTTCCTCAAGAACTTTGTGCTTAATTTTTGAATAGAGATTTAACCATTAATAAAAAAAAAAACTCATTCTGCCTGACCCGTTATAAGAGAATAGTATTAAAATAAGAAAAGCTTATAAAAAACTCTAAAAACTACTTAACACTTCGAATTACTTAAATGATCTCAAATGTAAAACAACAGCGTTCGCCTAAGGATCAGCTGTTTCCAGTTGTGGTGTCAGCTGCTCCTGCTCTCCCAGTTAATAATCTATACTCAATAGCTTTATCATATAACATTCTCAGTTAAACTTCAGATAATTAACAAAATATTAATATACCAAATTATATTGTCAACATAAATTATAGTAGGTATAATCTAAAAATGGTTACAACCTCAATAGTCCAAGCCAATAATTTTTCATAAAAAAAAAAATATATTAGCAGTTTATGGATGGTCGGAAAATTTAGCATTAATGGTATATAAATGGGGAAAAATCTATTGGACCCCAACAAATAACCAGAAGTAGGAGGGGGTGGGAGATGGGGTGTTGTTAGGGGTGAAACGTGTTTTTTACGATTTCCGGCAAAAATAGACCTATCAAAAAAAATTAAATGCAAAAGTTGTAGATAATTGAAAGATCTACAACTTTTATTTCGAATATTTTTCAACATAACCTCAAAACTATTGAGAAAAACGGCAAAAACCAATTTTGATTTTTTATTTTTATCCCACAAAAATGATTCAATTTTAATGAAATCTGGTGAAAATGTACATTTTTGTATCTCAAGTAAGCTGTAGGTTTTTTGAAACGAAATATTTATTTTTTTGATTTTATGTGAATGTAATTCGAAAAGGCCTAATTTTTAATCAAAAAGTTGGTTAACAAAATTTTGATTTTTGAAAATTTCAGGACTAGCATAGGAGGAATTCGTAAGAACCATACACTTTGTGCCAAGTCTTTGAAATTTGATGTAGGCTTAGGTATGGTCTTAAGGTTTTAGGAAATCATCGCAAGCAACTTATGTGCGACCTTTGGTGGCCTGTTTGCTATAAATCCAATATGGTCGCCATCTGTATTGGTATTTTTAATAGATGGGCTTCTATTAGACACAAAATCTTCAGTAATACCACTTTCATATATTCTAGGATGCGGGGAATCCATTTCTCGGGTCTAATTTGTATTTCAAAATGAATTTCAAGGCCATTACGTATTTTGATATGACAGATTAGACAATGCAATGCGAGGTAAACAAACGTTCTTTTTATTAATTCAATGTAATTTATTTATTACAAAATATATATATATTTTTTATACATTTATTTAACGTCGGTCTATTTTCTCTACTGAGGCCTAACACCGACGCCTGTGGACGAGTTACCCCCAACCAGGAATTTTGCCGAACCTCTTCCCTTAAGAAGAGTAGGGATCTTTTACTTGCTAACATTTAATAGACAAGGGACCGACGGCTTTACATCCCCTCCGAAGGATGGTATATCCCCTATACAACCCTCGCCTAAGTTGTATAGCTTCTGCGCATACACTGATATACAAGCCGCTGGAAGATGTGCGAGTCGAGGATGCATTACAAAATATAAAGAAACATGAATGGTTGACACAAATACGATAGAATCTGACGTAGATTACAGCTTTGCAACATGATATGGAGTTGTTTGTGCAACCTTCTTGACACTTGTATAATGTGCTGCAGCGAATCCCGGCTCAATAACATTTACATCTGCCTGTGCATGAGACCAAAAAACCACGATTAAGTAGCAATGAACATCCATGGCTTGCATTTGGAGTCCAGTAGGGTACCCATTCTTTGGTTCTGTCATTCCATTCCCAACCCTATTTACTGTAATCAGGGATATCAGGCGACATCTTCCACATGAATGTGATAGTGAGCTGCGCTCACTTTGTATGCTGAAATAAAGCATGTTGTGATGGTGGTATAGATTCAAGAGGCTTCAGGCTTTGGGTAAATATCAACTTCCTTGCATCATTAACTGAATCTGCACCACAGTTTTTGTACTGTCTGCTGTACTTCAGAACTGTAAAACAGTCAAGATGAGACATGTGCTGTGATTCCAATGTGAAACTATTCGTTGTATTTGTGATGTCAACGAAGATGTCAGTGACCTCAGGATAAGCAGCCCATGCATTCCATGCCGTCTTTTTACCTATTCCAAACATCGATGATATTACGTCACATCCCGTAAATGCATGAAAACAGAGAAGGGCTTCGGAGCGTGCATGTTCAAGCTGTTGACAGATGTGATGGGTTGGAATCTCTTAAAGGTCGTTTCCAATCCAAAATCTATCCATAACTCTGACGTATTCAACCGTTTGAAGTTATAGATCACCAGAACAATCACGTCTGTGTCCACAGTGATGAAGTACGCTTTGGCATGTCCTTGCTCAGCTGCATGTTGCAAGTGCAACATCATGCTGGTGTCTACTTCTTCTTGCTGGCTTGGAGACATGGTTGATATGTCACTCGTTCTGTTGCTTAGCACCTGATTATCCTTTGTGGTGAACAGTTGATAGGAGGCACCAGTGGTAAGTTCAGCCAATTTCTCACTGAGGAAGTTAAATAACTCTTGTTTGTTGTTGGAGTTTGATAAGAATTTCACCCATGCTGAACTCTTTGGTATAGGCGTTTTTGCAGACACTCTAGTTCGACGCCCTGAAGTGTCACCTCGTTTGTCCCAGGTCTGTGATTTAAGACTGCCATCGTGATATATGTTCCAGACTGCATCTACTCTTGTGGTGTTAGGCGTCATTTTTCTTTCTATAAATGGCAGTAGGTACATATTTGTATATTCCCCGGAGAGTGTGGCACGCTGTGGTTTTATAATATGAATAACTTCTGGCATATCCAGTACCCAATAGAGCCCAGTAACCCAGTGAAAACCAACAAAACCCGTTCTGAAGTCTCAACGATCGACTCTGATCCAAACAAACTTGCAAATAATACCACATATGCCTCTCCAAACACTAGAACACGGTTAGTACTTACCGCAGAATACAAGCATGCGGCCTGCAGACACTCAAATCAGGCAAGATGAATGCGTAGCCACATCACCACCAAATTCCAGCAGCAATAATATAACAACCACAACTACATCCTGGGCATAAGTAGCGAGTTGTCCACCAGTTACAAATCAATTACCACAAATAAATGCAAACTCTCGTAGACCAAAAAGAAATGTTTTCATAGGAACTGGCGAATCAACTGAAAATGAAAGTATTATAGGCAGAGATGATAAAAACAAAAAAGTTAGGCTATTTATTTCCAGAATACCAGACACAATTGATGAAACCATCGTTAGGAACTACATTAAAAAGAAATCTAATATCACTAATGAAGATGACCTTATAGTAAAACATATTCCAACTAAAATAGAACAATCAAGATCTTAAGTGCTTCCAAGTTATCATTTATTAGACACCGTATATCAAAAAAATGTTTGGCTTCGTAACGTTGCATTCGAGAGATATAAATTTAGAAGACAACCCAGACTGGATGTTAGAACTTCGGAAGAGACAGAAAATGATTTTTTAGGGAATTAACCCATACTGGAGAAAATTTATCGAGTATAACAAATAAATCGTCTTATGATTTCAGAATACTGCACCTGAATATACATTAAATCAAAAAACATAATTTTTACGTTTTAAAGAGTACATTAAGAATATTTTAAAGCTCAAAGGTTTTAATTTAGTCAATTTGGTTAAAGGAAATGCCTGTTGGATTTTTTAATGGCTTTATTAAAACTATTTCTACCCCTTCCACATTCGGAGAAAGCGCCATCTTCTCAATATACACACGACACAATTTGTAAGGTTAGGATTTCATTCGCGCGCCAAACCACTTTAAATCAATAAGGCCACGAGTTTGAACATATTAAAGCAACTCAGTTTTAAAATGAGAGTAAATGGACATTTGTGAGAGTAATTGTACTTAAAGTGGTAAATAAACCGATGTTTTAGGTCTTGTAAGATTTAATTAATTAATCAATAAAAGTATTTTACTGGTTAAACCAAATGGCCATCAACTGAAGTCCTTCAGCCAGTGTTACAAAAGATTTTTTGTGAGTTAACAACATTATGTAAATAAAAAAATTGTTTACAAGTCATATATGAATATATATATATATATATATATATATACATATATATATATATATATATATATATATATATATATATATATATATATATATATATATATATATATATATATATATATATATGTAAGTAACACAAATTACATAAAAAATACACATAGAATACATGTAAATTAATTGTGCAGGTATGATGATTTTCATTCGGGTCTTGGGATTCTAAGGCATTCCCATATTGTATGTTCTGGGTGTTTTCTGTGGTTGTGGAGTTCTTCATTTCGTGTTTTGCAAAGATGTTGAAATATTTCTACGTTGTAATCTGATGAGGAACATTTTGTGGATAGTTTAGCAATTCTTTGGTGAATGAATTCAATATTTGTGATTTGATAGAGAACCTGATTAGGGGGATTAAGAAGAGGATTTCTGGGATGTCTAATTTTTGTAACGGATCGGATGGTAGAAGTTTCCGCTGCTTTTAGATTGCGAGTTTTAAAATTTCGTTAACAAACTTTTTTGATTGAAAATTGGGCCTTTTTTCAAATTAAATTCGCATAAAATCAAAAAATAAATATTTTACTTATTTTGCAACTTATTTGAGAGAGACATAAAAATTTACACTCACCAAATTTCATTAAAATCGAACCATTTTTATGGGAGGGTAAAAATCAAAAAATTGGTTTTTGGCATTTTTTAAAATAGCTTTGAGGTTATGTTGAAATAAAAGTTGTAGATCTTTCAATTATCGACAACTTTTGTGTTTAACTTTTTTCGATAGGACGTCTAGTCTTGCCGGAAATCGTAAAAAACCACGTTTCACCCCTAACAGCATCCCTTTTTCCACCCTACTTCTGGTTATTTGTTGGGGTTCAATCGATATTTTCCCATTTATAATACCATTAACCCAAATTTTTCCAATCATCCATATACTGCTAAGAATTTTGTCGATTTTTGGCCTCTGAAAACCGATTTGGCACTGACACTGGCAAAATTCAGTGATAGTTGATTTTTTATAGCATCTGTAACATTGTAACTTATGTGTGGTAGCTTACCAGTAAGTAACCAAAAGTTGAAAAGGAGATATTCTCTTAATTAGAAAGAGACTTTAGTTGCAAACTAAAATACCCTACTACTTTTTTTTTCTTTAATAAAAATATGGTGTATGAAAACTTGACATTGACATCTAATTATTGAAAAATAAGTTCTATTGCTTTTTTAAAAAAATTTATTAGTAAAAACATTTTATTTTTGTGAATTATGAGAATCAACTGTTATTTTCTAAAAAATATCTTAATATAAAATAATTAAAATTGAACCGAACGAATTTAATTTTTTTGTCAGATTTCAAGCCAAGGGTATGGATGTAGGAGTATCAGATGAGGCCTTAAATGGTATTCCAATCGAAGAAAGTTCTTCCGAGGAGGAAGAAGAGGAGGAGGAAGTGCCAGAAGGAGAAGACCCTACACTATATAAAGCTAGAAAAGTGCAAAAAGAAAAACCTTTCCATTTCACCAACTTGTCAGAAGTGAAAAACAAGTGGGAACATGGAGAACAGAACCACAAGGACGAGAGGCGGGAGGAAAGAAAACAAGAAATACAAACCATTAGAAATAGATTATTCATGGTAAAATACAGCTAGATGTAATTTTATAAGTTAGGCTTACATTCTTTTTTAGGGTAAGCAAGGCAAAATGAAGGAAGCTTACCAGCAGGCTGTTATGCAATCAGAATCTTGCACCAACTTGGCTAAATCTGAAAGAATCGAGTCCTGTGATACGAAATCTCTTAAAGAACGTTTTGAGAAAGGCGAACCTTTTAACGATAAAGAAATCAAAGCTGGCGAAGATGATGAAGATACTGAAGTATTCCAAAGTGGTAAGCTAAATTTAAAAAATTAGAGTAACAAATAAAATCTATTGGGCGAATTTTGTTAAATAAATTGATTTTTCATTCGGACAGCTAATCAGTAGTAACGTTTTTCAGAGATCAGTAAAAAGTCTCGTTCGCTCTTCTTAGAACTAGATGCCAATGCGTCCAAGCCACCTCAGATTTCCCCTGTGATACCCCAAAAACTTGATGTGAAAAAAGCCAGAGAGGTAAGCTACCACTAACTTCAGTGCATTCAAAATGTTAAATGTGTGAAAATGTATCTATCTAGGCCTATTTGGCAAAAGCCTCTTCCGAAGATACAATAAAATCCTCCGAGGTGATGGAGGACATCGTCGAGGTTAAGACTGCCGATATCCAGCAACGATTTAAATTCTTCGAAACTTACAGAGAACCTGAAAAGCAGAGAAAACAATTTAGAATCACACCACCGAGAGACCCCTCACAAGTGAAGGTTGATAATCTTATGAAACATTTGATTTTTTTAAGCATGATTAACAAATTTCATTTTATGGTTTTTGCTAATCTGTTACTGACAAAAAAAAATCTGTATATTTTTTTAAAATCTCATTTCGAATCGCCGCAACACCCTATTTTTCTCTAATAAAATGCTTATTGGCTTTATTTACATCTTTAACACCTACAAGTTGTTTTGGTGTGCCACAAGGAACAATTAAGGAGGCTACTTCAGCAGGGTTTTTCTATACATTATTTACATCATAATTACTATACATTATGAGAACTATTCAGGTAATTTGAAAGTCATTGTGATATTTTGCCAACATGCTCTCACATAATCGCTCAATGGAAACAACAAACATTTGTCCGCTACATTTTTTCAACAATCTTTATGTATATTATTCTTAAAATATGTTATAAATTTTATAATTGCTGATCAAATTGTTTTAACAAATAATATGGTGGAGTGTTGTTCGACTCAAAAATATAGAAGCCTCTGTAGCCAATCTCTCTCAAGGGGATTGATGCTAAATCTTTTACAGTGTGGTTGGTAAATTATTTACAATAATGAACACTTAAAAAACATCGGTTTCTAATCGGTAAAATTCAAGACTAAAGTATTAGTCTAGGGTCCCACGCCCCTTTTCTCGGTAGAGGTAGATAAAGTTCTAAACAAGTTGATCGTGGAACTGACACGTTCATGGCGTAGGACTGGAAAATCTACCAGAAAATTTGTAAGACAATTTGACCATTCCATTTCAAAAATATTAATTAAACAATAGTGTAAAAATCAGCTCATTAGTAATAATATTTCAGGCCTCGTTATTTTCACATATTTAAATCGCTTTTGTAAGACAAGCGCAGCTCCCTGTTTTTTTACACTGTTAATAATCACTTTAAAAAGGGGCGTTGGACCCCAGACTATAATATATTTGGGACTTGAAAAAGGACCACGCACTTTTCATATGGAAAAAGTGGTTTCCGTTAAATTGTCTGAATTTTTTAAATGTTATGAATTTCTGAATCCTCAACAAATGTCTCCATGGGCATGATGTCCGAAACATCAAGTGTCTGGCGATAGCAGCCGTTCTTGTCAGTATTACCCGTTATTGTGTTTACAGTATTTTCTCAATATTTTACACATATATGGATGTATAGATCAATATTATGTATATATTACATATATATGGTATATACAGGGTGTAACGCAACTTACCCGAAAAATTTTAACCATAGATGCACCTTTAAATAAGAAGTCGATTTCTTAGAAAAAATTTTAATTAATGTCCAACACAAAAAAAGATACAAATTGTTAAAATTACAAATTAATTGCATTCAAGCACACCTGAACCCGTCTAATCCAATTTTGTCACACTAGCTGAAGTGTTCTCCCTTCCTGCTGTTCCCGAAGACGCAGATTATGGACAGCTGTTATGGTACGTTCACGTAATACATCGATATTGTCAACTTCGATTTGGTAGGCTTCATTTTTTAAATATCCCCACAAAAGGAAGTCGAGGATTTAGATCCGGAGACCGCGGAGGCCAAGCCACTGGTCCACCCCGTCCGATCGAACATATTCCGTTTAATTGAGTCAAGTAACCTCGGACTACTGAACGATAATTTGGGGGCGCACCATCATGTAAAAACCACATCCGGCTTCGTACCTCCAAGGGCACATCTTCAAGAAGACCAGGAAGATCATTACACAGAAACTGCAGATATTGCTGATCATCCATCTGATTTGGCAATATGAACGGCCTTAGGCGTTCATCGATGTTCACAGTGATTCCGAACTACTTGATGAGGATTCTCAATGGTCAAAACGTGCATATTATGTAGATGGTTATACCATTATGCGTAAAAATAGCTTCATCAGTGACCAAGACCTCAACAAATTTTCATTAATTTGTAACTTTAACATTTTGTATCTTTTTGTGTGTTGGACTTTTATTACTTTTTTTTTTTCAAGAAACCGACTTCTTATTTATAGGTGCATGTATGGTTAAAATTTTTCGGATAAGTTGCATTACATCCTGTATACTCTCACCCTATATGTATCGCTATCTACCAGTAACATGAACTTTTTTACTCTAACTACAGAAGACACTTTTCAAGAGTTTTTTCACAACTTATTTTGAAAACTCTTTTCAGCCTCTTTTCAAAACTCTATTGAAGATTCTGCTGTAAACTGTCTTCAAAACGTCTGCGTCTGTCAAAACTTCCATTCATTTTAACCACTGTCTCTCGATCAAAGTGTAATATATTTAGCAAATCAGTGGCGGCCCGTGGCTTTTAGCTGTGGGTTGGCAGGATGGGATAGAATTGAATAGTAATTACAGTTTTCCACAGAAATTTAGTAAGTGTAAAAAATCAATAAGCAAAAAACCTCTAATTTCTTAAGTTTGTTTTTGAATTTTGTACTTATTGCTCAATAAATCGAAATGGTTTCAAAATAAATGGCGATAGAGATGTACATACACAAAAATGTCGGTTTTTCATTCCTACATCATATGGTGTTAAAGCGCCCCACGTACCCATTTTGATTGACACACAATCTATGAGTCTTTGAAATGAAGTTTCTACTGTTTTACAATCTAAAATATGAATGAGAGAACAGTAATATAACTGCTTTTCGATTGATATCACACCAGCAATTTTAAAAACAGTTGAGACTTCATTTCATAGACCTTCAAGGCCTTCCTTAAAATTACCTGGGTAGAATTCAGTGAAACATAATATTTTAGTCGCAAACTCCTCTATAACATCCTTATTTTACTATAAGGAACGTAACCAGACTGCAACCAACAACTACTCTCCGGGCTATGTGCCCCGCCGAGCGCTGAATTGCAAGTTACAAGCCTGGCGCATTAAGTGTAATAATTGCATATTACCATCAAAATGCCAATGCTTCGATTGCACTGACGAGAGCCAACAGCTCGAAACTGCAGTCTGCAAGTGGTGTGTGACGACTGGCATGAGAGCTCCTTTAAGTAGGATCAGTCTTTCGGCTGGTGTTTGTTGCAATCGAAGCATTAGCGTTTTGATGGTAATATGCAATTATTACACTTAACGTGCCAGGCTTGTAACTTGTAATTCAGCGCTCGGCAGGGCACATAGCCCGGAGAGTAGCTGTTGGTTGCAGTCTGGTTACGTTCCTTATAGTAAAATAAGGATTTTATAGAGGAGTTTGCGACTAAAATATTATGTTTTAATATTCCGCCATCTAAAAGCACATTAGAATTCAGTGAAGTTTGAATAATTTATATTTTAATCTAGAAACGGTATAATCTTTCAATATATTTTGTTTTTCAATCGCTTAGTTTAATATTTTTACGTTACTTATCTATTCCTGGGGTGAGAGTAGGTGCGTGTTTACTATGTACATACTTTGATATGCGATGTAAAGCAACGTCAGGCGCACTTAGTAGTTGGATGGGTGACCGTTCCAATGAAGACCGCGTCCTCGCCTCACACATCTTCCAGCGGCTTGTATATCAGTGTATGCGCGGAAGCTATACAACCTTAGGCGAGGGTTGTATAGGGGATATACCATCCTTATATACCATTTTGTTTACCACTGCTCTAACAATTATTGTTGACAACAAACTGACAGTCAGAGGAATAGGTCTCAGATACCGTTTTGATGGCGGTCTCTTTAACATAGGGCGCTTTAGAGCTTTCACGAAGACACGCACACGATTCATTTGTGATCTCCAGTATGCGGATGACTGTGCACTTTTAGCCTCTACGCCGGAAGAGCTTCAAGAGCTTTTAGATGTGTGTGCCCAGAGCTATGATTCCTTGGGACTTAAAATCAACATTGTAAAGACTAAGATTATGTCAACTCCTCATCAAGTGAACCAAATAGACATTACACTTAATGGAAATTCTCTTGAAGTGGTGGATCAGTTCAATTACTTAGGCAACGTTGTTAATGACAAAGCAAACATGGACAGCGAGATTCGCAATAGAATTAACGCTGCATCTAGAGCACTCTGGGGACTTAGAGAGAGAGTATTTGACAACCACGACCTTGCTTTGTCAACGAAAATGGCTGTCTACAGAACAGTTGTCATTCCAACATTGCTATATGGATGTGAAAGCTGGGTCACTTACCGTCGTCATGTGAAAGAATTAGAACGTTTTCAGCAAAGACATCTCAGAAGTATGATGAAAATCCGTTGGTTCCATCACATATCAAACGTGGAAGTACTCAGGAGAGCAAACAGCCTTCCAATTGAGGTGCTTATTTCAAGAGCACGCCTAGGATGGGCAGGTCACGTTCATCGTATGCATGATAACCGCCTTCCTAAATGTACACTTTATGGTGAATTGCTAAGCGGTAGAAGAAGGCGTGGCGGTCAACGAAAGAGGTTCAAAGAGCTCTCCATGAAAATCTAAAATCCTGCGGTATTGCAGACGAGCAATGGGAACAACTTGCAGCGGACAGAACCGAATGGCGAGGGGTCGTGGCCAGCTATCAAGGAAATGTTGCTGCAAGAAGGCCGAATCCAAGACCTAACCAGGTCTATGTTTGTCCTGACTGCGGTCGACATGTGCTCTCCCAAATTGGCCTCTATAGCCATAGTCGTGTGCACCGTAGATGAATGGGAATTACAATAGACTACACCTTTTACTTGTTCTTTATTGTACACAATCTATCGACTGTAACATTTTTATACTCGGACTCGAGTAACGGCTAATAATAATAATACCATCCTTCGGAGGGGATGTAAAGCCGTCTGTCCCTTGTCTATTAAATGTTAGGCAAGTAAAAGATCCCTACTCTTCTTAAGGGAAGAGGTTCAGCAAAATTCCTGGTTGGGGGTAGCTCGTCTACAGGCGTCGGTGATAGGCCTTTAGTTATAAAAATGTTGTCATCGTAAGTTAGGGATGCAAAACTATTTTCTATTAAAAAAAATATATGTATTAAAAATTAGTCACTTGTCCACTCATCGCCAATAAAGATCACAGATCATAAATTAAAACATTTGAGCGAACATAGAAACATTATACAAACAACCAAAATTTTCCAATTCCAAAACAATGATTTCCAAACTCTGAGGTTTGTGCATAGTGATCCGTGATCCACACAGCTGAAAATGAAGCAATACTTGGCGAAGGCGAGATATTACGACTACAGGGAGGGAAGGGATGGGGAAAATAATAATGATGATAAACGTTCTTTATTGGATAAATAAATATACAATAATGGATAAATAAGTACCCAAGTTGTTAGGTGGGTTGTGAAGATGGTTGTCGGGGTGACGAATCTTGGTTATAATTCGAAATGAAAAGGTTTCGGCTACTTTTAGATTGTTTAGGGTAGGTCTTTGACAATTAATATATAAGGTATGTCCATATTCTAGAATAGGTCGACATATAGATTTGTAGATTTTTGTGGCTGTTTTTGTCAAATAATAATAATAATAATAAATTTATTGCCCAAGATACATCGTATAAATGTGTAAGGTTGTCAATAATAGAGAAAACAATATATGTATATTATGTATATATAAAATTTAAATATTAAATAATTAAAATTGTATATTAGACTATACAGACATTCACATTATATGATTAGTTAAAACCTACATTTGAATAAAATTCTATATAACCAAAATCTAAATTCACACATTAAAATTTACACTAAAATGAATACATTCAGTTCCAAAAGTTGCATTAATAGACTAGATTTTTATATAATATTGTGAACTGTATTGAAATCAAAATCAAGAAATTCTTGTATACTGTAGAATATATTTTCTGTTAAAAGTTCTTTTAAGAATATATTTAGTTTGTTTGTTGTCAGTAACTTTAACTAATAATAAATATATTTGAGTATAAATACAACAAAAATTTCATTGGAAACTATTAATCTTCAATTATTTATATATTATTGTAAACACTTTAGTGTTTACATTTTAACACAGTGAATATGAGATAACGATATGTATACATTTTCATTTACTACAATAACTATAGAAATCGATCTATTGTGCAAGTAATAATAATAACTTTATTCATGGAATGTTACATAGGAATATAAACATAAGATGAATTGGCGCCAGAACAAGATAAGTACATAATTATTCAGTACCTGAACATAATAAGCACTAGAGAAATATATTGTATATAAAAAAGCACAAGAAAATGTTACAGATATACTACATATAAGACACATTTAAAAGATTAGTATAAACATTAAAGTCGATATTTCATACAGATAGACGAACGAAAAATAAAAATACAAGAAACACAGAGTAACTGTGACACCGATTATAGTTTATTAAACAATTTTAAGCAGTTATAATTAGCACTCTTTTCAGTTAGTGAAAGGCAATGTATTGAGTAATTGTAAGTTAATGTTCGAGTTGGGTATTCATGTTGGGGTTCATTTTTCAGGAACAAAGATTTGTTTTATAAAATAAAAAGTAGGCATTCTTGTATATAAATGGCCGTGGCAGTTAGCAATTTATTTACTTTAAATTTGTTTCTGCACGATTCTCTGTAATTCAAACTTAAAATCGTTCTTATAACCCTTTTTCGTTTTATAAATACTCTATCAAAGTCTCCACTGCTTCCATAGAAAATTATACCATATCTTACAATAGACCCAAAGTATGCAGTTTTCCATGTTGACAAACTTACATATTTAGATAGCACTCTTATGCTGTAAACATGCTGCATTAGTTTTTTACAAAGATTATCTATGTGGCCTCGCCAGTTCAACTGCTCGTCAATATATATCCCTAAAAATTTTACTTCATGAGAAGTGTTATAGGTGTTATTGTTTATGTTCAATGCTTTTGGTGTATCCCATCCTGAAAGGTTAGTCTTAAATAAGACTACCTGGTCAGTATATTTTAGGTTGTAAAGACCAGGTGTTCGACCGTTGTATTCTTTTTGTCCACTCTGACTACCATCAGTATTTCTATGCTTTTTGAGTGAGCTGTTTTGTCTTTAGTGACCAAATTTGTTAAAAAGGTATTTTCTATTATTGAAAATTGGAGTTATTTGTGAAAATATGTATATATTATTTATAAAAAATGTTTATTAGTACCAAGGATTGAAGAAACAATGGAGAAGGTAAAAAATTCATCCAAATCCGACCTGCTTCTGAGAATTCCAAAGTGGAATTCGGTTAAGAAATAAAAACAAATTGTTTTATCACCTCCTAAGCTTTATCTTTCATCTGATCTGATCAGCTGATCTGCTCTATCATTTTTTACATATAAATTTAAAACAGTTTTTAATTTTTTATTGCCAAAAAGATTTTTCTCATAAGAAATGCGAAATTTCGCATCAATTTAAAATATATCAAAAATTTCAATAAATACGAGCCGGTTGGTAATTAAAAAAAAAAACTAAGTTTTAGGCATAATATAGATTTTCAAGTTACCTAATTCATACCAATAGTTTCCACATTGTATATATGAAGCCACTAACATGCATTTTCTGTTGTTTTTTATGGTTTCATATTGTATTTTCGTTAGAGTAACTTTTCCGTTCCTCCCCAGACTGAGACTCCAGAACGTGAGATTTATCACGACCCAGATGTCGTCCGAGCCGAAGACGGTTATGTAGATGACTCCGTAATCGCTAAGACAACTCATACTGCTTCGAAAATGTTAAACAAATTCAGGCAAATGGAAGAAAATTTATCTAAGGATCCTGAACCTGCTGGTACGTATATAAAATGATAATAAGTAATTAGTTACCAAATAAAGATTTATAATACTAACTAAATAACAGTTTAACATCATTTTTCTAAACTCATTTGTGAGGGCTCTTCAAATAGTACAGTAAATAAAGCTAACCTTACTTGAAAATCATGTATTTTTCGAAGGTCCAAAGCCTTTGAAAAGGTTCACCCCACCCCCTGAACCAGCCAGACCTGAATCTGGCAGCGAGGAAGAATCTGGCTCTGAAGAGGAAGAATCCGAAGATGAGGATCAGATCGATAATAAAGTACCCGATGATGATTTACTTGAAGTTAGTTTCTGAATAAGTATGTTGTAAAAAAACTAAACATATCTTTTTTAGGCACAAAAGGCTGCCAGAGCCAAACAACTTCGGGCCAAATTTGAGAAATGGGAAGCTCAAGAGATCAAAAGGGAGCAGACCAATACTGTGAATATTGTCGAGGAGTATGGGGAAGAATCTCAGATCGAGTCAACGAAAGCGTAAGTTAAACACGTTAAACGAATGTTGTCATTCACATCATCAATTTATGTGCTTATCAACGACGAGCGAATTTTCTATTTTTGAAAATACAAAGTGCATAGGATATAAATAACAGAAAGCCACGTCTACTGAGGCTACGAAAGAAGTTCAACGTGTAACGATGCGTTTTACGAATGCATAATACAATCGCTAGTCATAGCCGCAGCCAACGTTCAGGATTATGTCAGTTCTCTGTCAATTCAGTAGCATGTAGTGGTTTTTAATAAGCCTTACCATGATATTTAAAATTTCCCGTAATTAGGTAAATAGTTTGTTAGTGCTTTAGTTTTCCGTTTGTAAAGAAACTATCCTCAAATTGCGGCAGTGAATGTTAAAATTCCTTGTATTTTCATTACAAAATACTTATCTTTTGCATACGCAGATACGCCCATGCATGTCATTTTCTGTGACTGAAATGATTTGATTCTGAAATTAAAAAATTATGATGTGATTGACAACATTCATGATTTGAACTATATGCAGTGGCACTTTTTTTAAACATTTATTTAATGTCGGTCTATTTCCGCTGCTGGGGCCTAACACTAATGCTTCTAGACGAGCTACCCCCAACCAAGAATTTTGCTGAACCTCTTCTCTTTTGAAGAGTGGGGATCTTTTACTTTCCTAACATTTAATAGACAAGGGACCGGCAGCTTTACATTACATATAGAAATATGTATATAGTAAAGACTGACCTACGCTACCCACCCGTGGCATGTTATCCAGTGGGCAAAAAGGGTTTAGAAGCTTCCCCAAACCATTCTTTTATAATTAACTCATGATAGTAGAATATCTAAATTTAATTTGGGTATGAGTAGCGCAAAAATCCCACCCTCATGTGAAGAAAAATATCTGAATTAAGCACTATACATGAAGGCCCAAATTATAATTTTCCTGGGACACATCTCACTTTCTTCCACTCAAATACAAATGATAGCTTACACCCATAAATTCTCCTGTCTTGCTCTTTTTCATAAGTTTATGGAAAAAACAAGAAAGATGTGTGTACATAAAGCCGATGATTCAAGGTTTTCACAAAAATATTCAATTTTAGCAGCTTACTTTTTAAAATCCAAACACTGATTTTCGAAAATATATAAATATATTAGAGAACTGAAAAATTCTAAACAGATCAGAATTAGTGAATCATTATTTGTTGATTTATTTACTAGCACAATAGCTCAGTCGCCTGTGAATTTTTTTTAGTTTTTTAATACTTAATAAATATAATAAATAAATAAACACCACAGAGATTGGACAACCCCCAATTCCAGAAGCCAGGGGCTTGTGCGGAAGTTTGTTACACATTGAAAAAATGCGGACATACAACCATTTCCTCCGACAATGCCAGTGCCGGAGCCAGAATTCGAACCTGGTGGTGCGATGTCTGTGTGATTAATCGCGATTGCCACCTCGCGCCTTAACCCACTCGGCTATTGACTTAACTATGGATAAACTAAATCATATTAAAATTTCAAACTTACAGTGACAATAGTAGAATGTAGGTTTTCACGGCCGTTGTCTAATGAAATAGTTTCTTCCGGGCCTGCCGTGGTCGTCGAACTTGACTTGATGTTGCGCTGATCATCCTGTCAGCTTCTTCTAAAGGCCCGGAAGAAACTATTTCATTACAGTGACAAGTTTATTTTTTTGACTTTCAAAAATATAAGGGCTGATGATGTGCAGAGCTGATGCCTGCCAGGTCATCGTTTTCACGCTTAGTGTATTACTTCCATGTCCAGTGGAAGTATAGTAACGCGAAATAGTTGAAATAGGCTTAAAATGTCATGAAACGTCAAGATTTTAAATTTGAGCGAAAAAAAAATTCCTGTATGTGTCTGTCTGTAACTTTTTTTTGTGCACATGTTTACTCTGGAACCATTTATGATATTGATTTGAAATTTGGTACACTTATGTATTGTAACGAGATCTGGAACTAGATTATATTTTGATCTAATACATTGAAGGATTCGGGGGTAAAAGGGGTAAATAGGTAAAACAAGCAAGTAAGAGTCCATAAAATTGCAATTTAGGACATGTACAAAAAGTTAAGGTCTCAAAATTTTTTTTCATCATCCCCAATACCACCCCACACTATTATGAAAGGGAGTAAAAAATTAAAATGTTATTTAGTGTATATACAAAAACGAAACGTCTAAAAAAATTTCAACCCCCAACCCCCATTGCCACCCCCACTCTATTATTAAAGGGGGTAAAAGAATTAAAATGTGATTTATTGTGTATACAAGAATGAAACGTCTAACAACATTTTTTTGGCGTTAGCTACCCCCTCTACCACCCTATTGCCATCCCCACCCTATTATTAAAGAGAGTAAAAAAAATTAAATGTGATTTAGTGTGCATACAAGAACGAAACGTCTAAAAAAATTTATTTGCTGTTAGCTACTCCTTCTACCACCTCCATTGCCACCCTCCCTATTATTAAAGGGGGTAAAAAAATTAAAATGTGATTTAGTGTGTATACAAAAACGAAACGTCAAAAACAATTTTTTTGGCGTTAGCTAGCCCCTCTACCACCCCGATTGCCATCCCCGCCCTATTATCGAAGGGGGTAAAAGGAATTAAAATGTGATTTAATGTATATACAAGAATAAAACATTTAAAACATTTTTTTTGATATTAGCTACCCCCTCTACCACGCCCATTGCCACCCCCACCCTATTATTAAAGTGAGTAAAAAATTAAATTGAGATTTGAACCAAGGGCCTCTAAAATTTATTTTGGCATTAGTTACGCCCTCTACCACCCCCATTTCCACCCCCACATTATTGTTTAAGGGAATAAAAAATTAAATTGGGATTTAGTGTGTATACGAGAAATAAGGACTAAGGATTTTTTTATACATTAGCCACCCCCCTCTATTATTAAAGGGAATAAAATGTTACATTGGGATTTAATGTGCATAAGACTTGGATACAAAATCTTGATGTGGAAGTGGTGATTCCTTGGGCAGCGGTTTTTTAATTCATCACTACAAATTTCTAGCCTTAAAGGAAGACCGTTATTTATTTCTTTATTTATTTAATTAATTACAAAATCCAACAGACAAAGCCCAATTACAGAATTAGGTACAGAAAATATAGTATCTACACAAATATATAATAAATCTATGTAAAAAAGGTAAAAGTGGGGAGTAAAAAGACAAATATACAATAAAATACTAACTAACATTGATATAAATGCACATGACAATATTAATAAAAAATATATAAAATATGATATAGATATGGTAATATAAGCTACTTAAAAATGTAATGAAATATTAGCTGCTTTCGTTCGTCTTGAACAAAGTGATTGTGATTAGTAAGCAACCAATAGAAATCAAGAATTTCAAAAATATCGCAATTCAATTGGCTGTTTAGTGATTGTGTTCAGTTTGTTCAAGATGAACGAAAGTACCTTGTATATACTATAATGATATAATAAATCACCGTCTTAGGAAATATCCATGCCAAAAACAGCTTTTCTAATTGCACTCTCGCTACAGAAAAATATATCAATAATGTGTTCAATTTTAGAATAATTGACATACATTCGATAGATTGGTGATGATATAAGGATATTTGTTCGTGGTACATGATTATGTCGAGCACTAATTCTAGGAACTATATAATTTATTTGATTTGATAGGTTAATACAGTCCAGACTATTATTTACAATTTTAAAGAGGAAAATTATGGAGGTAATTACTCTATGATTGCAGACTTATTAAGTTAAACATTTTCAGCAATCCAGCGTGTGGAAATCCTCTGGGTGGATATACACCGTAAAGTGTGTACACAGCAGATTTTAAGAACCTACGCTGAATTTTCTCTACATGCAAAATATTGGAATTGTAAATTGGACTCCACACAATAGAAGCATATTCAAGGCGAGATCTAACAAAAGTTATATAAAGTAGCCGATGAGTGGAAATATTTTTAAAACCTTTACAGTTACGTATCACGAAACCAAGGCTTCTAAAAGCGGAAGCAGTTGTCATTTCTACATGTTTATTAAAATGTAATTTTGGATCAAAATAAACTCCGAGGTCTTTGATGAATTCAGGCCTTTGTAAACTTTCATTGTCAATGTTATAATTAAACATGTACATGTTGGTTTTTCTGCCAAATGACATTACCTTACATTTGCTGACATTAAGAGGTAAATAGTTGTCATTGCACCATGTATTAATGGTATTTAAGCAGTTTTGAAGATTAACACAGTCATCTATTGAGTCAATCAATCGATATATTTTTAGATCATCTACATACAGGAGGAAATGGGTGTTACTAGCAAAGCCCTCCAAAATATCATTAAAGAACATGACAAAAAAGCGGACCAAGTATCGACCCCTGTGGCACACCGGATTTTTGTAAGAAACCACCAGATTTATAACCTCGGTACTGAACAAATTGATATCGATCCTGCAGATATGATTCAATTAATTGTAATAACGAATAAGAAGGACTGAAGGTGTCCGGGTTACTAATCAAGGTACTGTGATCTAGCTTGTCAAAAGCCATGGAGAAGTCCGTGTGGATAATATCAACTTGACTGCCTCTATCCAGACTTTCACAAAGAAATTGTGTTTTGCACACAAGGTTTGTGACAGTTGACCTATCTTTCATAAAACTATGTTGATCGATAGATATTGTGCCAGAGACATGAGAATATGGAGTGAAGAATTACTTCAAACATTTTTCCAAAGTTACAAATGATGGTAATTGGTCTAAAATTTATAATCTCGTTCAAATCACCTTTTTGGATACAGGGCATACACGTGAAGATTTCCACTTCTGAGGAAAACTTGCATTTCTTAATATTAGGTTATATATAATTAATAGTGCTTTGGCAAATACAGTCGGACAATCTTTAATAAGAAATGCAGGAATTAGATCGGGACCCATGGTCAGTAATGGCTTTAGTTTTTTTAATGGCCTCAATAATCTCTTCCTCAGTGATAACAGACAGATTTAAGACAATGGAGTTATTCTTAGATCTGTCGTTAAAATTATCGTCGCCGGAATTGGGAGGTGTGAAGGATTTTGAGAAGAAGTCAGCAAAACTATCAACAATTAATTGCGGGTCTTCGATAATTTGATTTTCATATTTTAAAGATGAAGGGATGGATGTAGAATTATTTTTTGTTTCAATAAAACTCCAGAAGTTGTTTGGGTTGACCTGAATGTTATTTTCAATATTGGCTAAATATATGCATTATCGATATCTGACTTAATTTTGGACCTTTTTCATCATCAGAAGTGCCATGTAACTTGTATCCTTTTAACACTTTTTCTTTTTGCTTAATATCGTATACTATTTGACCGTTAAATCATGCGGGGTAAGAACCGAAGCTTTTTTGTTTCTTGGGTACATGTATTAGAAAAATATCATATAATTTGGAGTACATTGCGTCTACTGCCAAATCCACATCATTAAAATGTTCAATAAATGATCAATCAGTGAGCTGCAAGTCCCTATATAATTCTACAAAGTTTCCCTTTTTAAAGCTGAAGACAAAGTTGTTTTTTTGAGGAAAATTACTATTGCTAGACTTTTGAAAGTCGGCCTGGATTAATACAGCAGGATGATAGCTATCCTCTTTAAGCAGAATTTCAGATGCTTTGTGAACAGAACAGTTGCTATTGCAGAAAACGAGATCAAGAATTCTACCATCTGTATTTGAAACATGATTATATTAAACATAATATTTTTAGTCGCAAACTCCTCTATAAATCCTTATTTTACTATAAGGAACCTAACCAGACTGCAACCAACAGCTACTCTCCGGGCTATGTGGCCCGCCGAGCGCTGAATTACAAGTTACAAGCCTGGCGCGTTAAGTGTAATAATTGCATATTACCATCAAAACGCTAATGCTTCGATTGCAACAAACACCAGCCGAAAGACTGATCCTACTTAAAGGAGCTCCCTTGCCAGTCGTCACACACCACTTGCAGACTGCAGTTTCGAGCTGTTGGCTCTCGTCAGTGCAAGGTAGGTATGCGACGACCGACATGAGAATCCTTTGACTATAGTACATCCCGGTATTTTTACAATAGCGACATGTAAAACAGCCAGCAGGCGCCATCCAGCGGTCCAGTGTCTGTTGCAATCGAAAAATAAATAGCCTGACTTGGCTTAGCATAGATCAAATGTGCTTTTAGAGGGCGGAATATTAAACATAATATTTTTAGTCGCAAACTCCTCTATAAATCCTTATTTTACTATAAGGAACCTAACCAGACTGCAACCAACAGCTACTCTCCGGGCTATGTGCCCCGCCGAGCGCTGAATTACAAGTTACAAGCCTGGCGCGTTAAGTGTAATAATTGCATATTACCATCAAAACGCTAATGCTTCGATTGCAACAAACACCAGCCGAAAGACTGATCCTACTTAAAGGAGCTCCCTTGCCCTTAAGTAGGATCAGTCTTTCGGCTGGTGTTTGTTGCAATCGAAGCATTAGCGTTTTGATGGTAATATGCAATTATTACACTTAACGCGCCAGGCTTGTAACTTGTAATTCAGCGCTCGGCGGGGCACATAGCCCGGAGAGTAGCTGTTGGTTGCAGTCTGGTTAGGTTCCTTATAGTAAAATAAGGATTTATAGAGGAGTTTGCGACTAAAAATATTATGTTTAATATTCCGCCCTCTAAAAGCACATTTGATCTATGCTAAGCCAAGTCAGGCTATTTATTTTTCGATTGCAACAGACACTGGACCGCTGGATGGCGCCTGCTGGCTGTTTTACATGTCGCTATTGTAAAAATACCGGGATGTACTATAGTCAAAGGATTCTCATGTCGGTCGTCGCATACCTACCTTGCACTGACGAGAGCCAACAGCTCGAAACTGCAGTCTGCAAGTGGTGTGTGACGACTGGCAAGGGAGCTCCTTTAAGTAGGATCAGTCTTTCGGCTGGTGTTTGTTGCAATCGAAGCATTAGCGTTTTGATGGTAATATGCAATTATTACACTTAACGCGCCAGGCTTGTAACTTGTAATTCAGCGCTCGGCGGGGCACATAGCCCGGAGAGTAGCTGTTGGTTGCAGTCTGGTTAGGTTCCTTATAGTAAAATAAGGATTTATAGAGGAGTTTGCGACTAAAAATATTATGTTTAATATTCCGCCCTCTAAAAGCACATTTGATCTATGATTATATTAGTTCAGTTCAAAGAACTTAGAAAAATTGTAAATAGCACGAACCGAATTCGAAGTTCTGTTATTTATCTCCCAGCGCACATATTCCGATAAGTTAAAATCACCTACCACTATAAGGTCAGACTCATAGGTGCGATAGAATGACACAAGAGAGTCTACTAACTTTTCATAATCTTCAGATTTCATGCAGAGTGGTATGTATATGACAAGTACATATAGAGAATGGAGACTAAATTTAATTTGTACTAATAAAATATCAATAAATTGGAGGTCACGTAATTTCTCAGACAGAATTAGTATTGATTTTTGTTGCGGTATAATCTTTACAAACTGCTAGTAACACACCACCTCCTCTTGTGGTACAAGTGGTAACAAAGTCCTGATCACATCTAAATACATTATACCTATTGACATTGAAAAACTCAGAGCTGTAGCAACTCGCATTCAACCAAATTTCAGTGAGTGCAATAATGTCATATTGGTGAACACTGGCTGTGGCATTAAAGAGATCTGCCGCCTTAGAACGGATGCCCCTTGCATTTTGATAATAACAGTTTGTCTATGTTGACAGATTTCAAATTAATTGCTAATCCATTCCTGATCCTATAATATTTGCTTTGAATTTCTTGTTTCTTTATAAACATGACAGTTTGGGTCCCAGACAGCATGGTCAGTGTTAATATCAGTTTGTTGACCTTCTCTTAATTTACTGCAATGTACACACTTAAGGAAATCAGAATTACAGTCCATTACTTCGTGGGATTCCGAACATATAGAGGGTTCACGAGCTCTTGGACTATCTGTAACTTAGGATATGTTTCTGACCAATAAGTTTCATTAGTGTTTGAATCATGATGTTTTTGTCTTGATTAGTTTTCAGAAGGAATCCCACTTTTGTTTTAATGTTGCATATATCTGATAAAGTCTAGTATACTTTAACTTGGCATGTGTATGGATTGACATTGCGTGTACGATTTCATTTTCTCTTGAACACAAAGTTAAGGCCATAGCCCTAAAACATTGTTCACTTATGTCTACCAAGCCTCTCTTTCACCTCTTTTAAGACAGAAACATGAAATATACACTGAATAGTGAGATAAATAATCTGTGTGTTCAATAAGTTCAGCGGTTCTCAAACTCTGAAGATTTGTCAATCATTATTGTGAACTATTATTTATTTAGGTAAAAAGTTGTCTCATATTAGAATTAATTTCGTCTTTGCATGAAATATTTAACTTATTTTCAGTGTTAAATAGTGGACATTCATCCGACAAATGAACATTGTTAAATCGCTAAACTATTATAATTTTCTAGTACGGTTGTGACCAAAAGCAGAAGATGGATGGTCAATGAGACAAATTGCACTGCGTTATAATATTGATAAAAATTCGGTGTGTAACATTTTAAGAAAGTGGAGTATAAACGGTACGATTAGTAGAAATCCTGGATCAGGGCGACGAGGGATATCAACTCAACAACAAGATTTGCAATTGGTAAATGCTTTAGTAGAAAATCCATTTTACTCAGTTATTCAGGCTGCTGAAGAAACGAATTTTCCTGGATCGAGTAGTACTGATCGCCGGCGAGTAAGAGAATCAGAGCCACGCTGTCATGCAGCAGCACAGAAATACTTACTTAAAGCTGAACATACAGAAGCTCGAGTAGGATTTGCGCTTGAATTTTTAGCGCATGATGTAAATTTTTGGAACAATGTAATCTTTACAGACGAAAAAACTTTCCAGTTAACACACAGCGTTCGTATTCGTGTTTACCACCCTCCGACTTCTCGACTCGATGAGAAATATATATCTAACAATGATAAAAGTAGTAGATTTTCCATCAATATGTGGGCTTGGATATCGGCACGTGGTCCTGGTGTTTTGTGGCATACTGAGGAACGATTTAATAGTGAAACATATATTAGGCATTTAGACAATATTATGCTCCCTTCTGTGTCACAATTATTTCCTAATAATGAGTTCATATTTCAACAAGACGATTGTTCCGTTCATACTGCTCATACCGTAACTAACTGGTTTCAAGATAACAACATCAATGTTCTTAACTGGCCCAGTCATAGTCCAGATCTTAACCCTGTGGAAGAAGCATGGGGACTACTCGTAAGAAGTACCCAAAAATGAAATGTGAGACCACGGAATGCCGAAGAATTACTGGAAATAATAAATAATGCATGGGAAAATATTATTACTAATGATTATTGTATAAGGTTATTTAATTCTATGCCAAACAGACTTATAGAAGTTATAAATAGGAATGGTACAATAACGAAATATTAATAGTTAGTTTCTTGTTAAGTAGGATATCCTTTGTCCTTTGATCCAGGATTTCTACTAATTGTACCGTTTATTCTCCACTTTCTTAAAATGTTACACACCAAATTTTTCTTAATATTATAATGCAGTGCAATTTGTTTCATTAACCATCCATCATTTACTATAGCAATAACTACAGCATTAAAATAAAAAATAAATTAAAAGTGATATCTGTTTTATATACAAATAGAGACAGATTTACATTAGAAAAAAATAGTTTTCCTATTTCAGTACCTACATATTACACGTTTTATAGCAGAATTTTTGTCCTCATGTAACTCAGTGTGTAAGATACTTGATTAGCAATGGAGCTGGGTTTGAGTTAAAATTTTTATTGCATCAAACCAGATCCTGGCTCTGCAATGGCTGTAATGCTTCGCACTGTAATAAAGTGTTGTCCAATTCAATTCATTAGCATTGAGTTATTGTTGCTACAGTTTTTAAATGCACATTTTTTAGTTGTGGTTTGAATATTTGAGGTTTCTGATTTTTGTGCCATAATAATTTCATTTATTCCTTCTGTTGAAATCTGTTTATTTTTTTTTAAATTCTTGTTCTACTCCTTGCTTTTCATTTATGCATTACTTTTCCCCACTAACTGTTGTCACATATTTTCATTTCATTATGAAAAGCAGCTTACGTCACTGTTGCACTAGTGCTTGAATTTTTATTAGCTCTAAAATTAAAAATCGTTTTTTTTGCGAAAAAGTAACTATAATATATACGACAAGATAAAGTTTTCGATTAAAAAAGTACAACACCCTACTCTCACTAAGCCCTCCCTGTTGTGGCCCTTGTTCACAGTATGCTCAGACTAGTTCTGAATCCCTTGTTAGACTTTTAAATGATATAAAGTCGGTAACATACAGAGAGAGAGAGATAGATAGAGAGCTTCAATTTTAAAAGACTCATTTGATGTGGGAAGCTTCAACATGTCAACTTTACCCCCTTCCTGTTGTAACTCTTATTTACAGTGCATAGTCTGGTTCTCAAAATGGCCACACCCCGTATGCTCCATTTTTTTAAAAATTATGTAACCGTAGAAAAATAATATATATTTTTTTTGTTCAAGGTTGAGAGCTCGTTTCGAATCGATGAGGGATTCAAGTTCTGACAAGACTAGAACTCCCCGTGTAAAAGTAAATAGATTTGTGGTAAGTAGGACATTTGTTACAAACCTGACTGTTATTTTGCCTTTAGTTGTTTTTTAATCAGATCTAAGTAATGTCTTATCGCTTTTGCACTAAAATTTTTACTGGATACTAGCAAAGAGAAACGTAATCCTTCTGTTTTTGTTTCAATTAATTTTACTTGGCTTAATTTAATTTACATTAATTTATGTTTGTTGGTGTTGATTTTTGCATTTTGTTTCCTTTTTTTGCACTAATAGTTTAACAAATATTAATTATTACTCTTTGGTTGTGCATGGTTGTTTGGAAATTATGTGGGTAACTGAATTAAAAACGTAGTGGAAAAATTCTTACATAAGTTTTCTTCTTCTTTTCAGTGAAAGGGAAATATGTAAAGGGTCGTCCAAATAATTAATTTTAATGTAACGTCTTATAACACTACACAAACACATACACACACATACATTACTAATAAAATCTTTTTACTAGCTTTTTTGTCTACCTTGATATGTTACAGTAGATTTAAAAAGTATATATATCATTGTTAATGTTTTTAACAAGATATACAGGGTTATCTCTAAGGCAATTTTGAGTTCTTGGCAAATTTTATAACCTGTTAACAAGTCTTGGTTGTTTCAGTGAGATATCCTGCACGTTAAATGGTCTTTTTTTATATCGAAGTATTTAAAAATTTGAATGTGAACCTTTTGATAATTTATTTATTAAGTTTTTACTATATTATTGCTTGTTTAACAAAGGTTATATTTTATTGTATAATACTAGAATAGACTATTTTGATTATAAATCTGTTGTATGTTTAAAATTTTAATTGTTGGATTTTTTAAAATAATTTTTTAGATCTTTTTAATGTTGGAACTGTGAGATTGAACCAAAAATACTGAATTTTTATGAATTTGTATTGATATTTAAATGTCTTCTATAGGTTAAAAATAATATTTTTAGAACTTAAATTATGTAATATTTAATATTTGTGCCAATTTATATTATTTTGAGTGAATAAATTAAATTTTAATGTCAGCCACTTGTGTTTTTCTAGTAATTACTTTCATAAATCTCAAAAACAAAATGCGAACATCAACAAATTGAAATTATTTATTGCCTTAAAATACAACTAAAACAGGCGAAAGAGCAACTACATGCAAAATGCAAATGCGCCTTTTTTTTCAAAAGGAAATTCCTAGTGTCACCGAGACATGCCAGAGTTGTAAAGGAAGGGTGTATCCTCTCGAAAAAATATCCATCCATGGGCACATTTACCATAAAAACTGTTTTAGATGTATGGAATGTTCGTGTGTTCTAAGGTAAGTACAATGAATTTGTATGGTATTCGGGGACAACAAATGAGTAGATCGCAAATATTAAGGAAAGAAAAAATGTATGCTATAAATACCGCAAATGGAAGTTGTGTGTTTTACTTCGGAACCTGCAAAGTTAAAGTAGTCCAATTCGTTGTTATCTTTACTTTATAAATGTGCAATAGTTAAACCAAGGAAACTGTAGGAGTAATATCCCAAGTAACAATAATTGTAAGATACTTTTGATTTATTTAGTTTTTAAAAGTATTTTAATATGTTCAATAAAACGATATTGGTTTTAAAGTTACCTTGAGATGAATTAAAAATTCTTAAAGATCACTTATTCTTATGCAAAGAATTTAATGCACTCTTTAAATTAAAATAAAAAACTATTTGCTCTTAATGCCCTATATTGATCTTATACTGGTTTTATAATACACTTGATATTGGCTATTTTAAAACTAATTTGCTTTTATAAAGGATTAAATAGCAAGTTGGTTTTAAAACAATCCATTTTGGAACAAATAGTTTTAATGTAATTTTATTGAGTACCCTTGATAGTACATCAAAAAACCGATTAAGAAAACTATTTTATCTTAAGCCTATATGCTAATAAAATTTCATATTAAATCCATAAACATAATTTTAACGTTTTAAAGAGTACTTACATTAAGAATATTTTAAAGCTCACAGGTTTTAATTTAAACAATTAGGTTAAAATTAATGCCTGTTGGATTTTTGACGACTTTATTAAAACTAATTCTACCCTCTCCACATTCGGAGAAAATGCCATCTTCTCAATAAGCTAATTTAGTGAACCAGTGCAATCCGGCATGTACCTACTTTATACAAAATTAGGCACAAAGATGAAAATTCACTAAATGCAACATGCATATTAAAGCAGCTCAGTTTTAAAATGAGAGTAAATAGACGTTTACGAGAGTAATTATACTTAAAGTGGTAAATAAAACGATGTTTTAAGTCTTGTAAGATTTAAAATGCTTTATAAACTTGCAATCAGTTTTAATCAAGATCACGCCATGTTTTATATAAAATACCAGCCAGAAAAAAAAAATTAAAATACCCGGGTGTAACAGGATCATGGTATACCCCCCTTTTCTCCTTTAGTTTTGAAGATAATTGATTGAAATTTAGGATATACTATATACATAATAAGCGGCACTTTTTGACATACAATTGATTTTTTTTCACTTTCGTTAAAAACACTAAATTAGGTGATTAACATGTCCACTTTTTCATCTCTGTATAAATTTGCCACATTTTGAACACAATTAACAAGAATTT
Source organism: Leptura quadrifasciata (assembly GCA_963675555.1). NCBI lineage: Eukaryota > Metazoa > Arthropoda > Insecta > Coleoptera > Cerambycidae > Leptura > Leptura quadrifasciata. Next base: position 32,825,273 of record OY776680.1, on the reverse strand, counting down.
TTAAAAAATGTTTAAAAGCACAATAAAAACCGTTAAACCAACAAATGTTTAACAAGCTAAATATTTCATTATTTTCAAAGCCACCTTAGTTACTTCTTAACATTTAATTAAAACGAAATTTTATTTTCTTATTTTCTTTTAGCTGTAATTTTCGCACATTTTAATACGACATGAATAAATTCCTTTTTAATAGTACTAATAAATGGTACCGATATGGTTCCATTTGAAAAAATTGATTTTTGCGCCGGCGAAACCGGAAGTGAAAAAAAAATCAATTGTATGTCAAAAAGTGCCGCTTATTATGTATGTAGTATATCCTAAATTTCAATCAATTATCTTCAAAACTAAAGGGGAAAAGGGGGTATACCATGATCCTGTTACACCCGGTATATGTGCCTTACATCCTTAAATAACTGAAGAATGGTGTATCCAAACATGCAATTTAATTTAAAAAAATGCATTTAGATGCAAAATAAAATTTGATGATATTTTTTAAATATTTTTTTAAATAATAAAAAATAAACATAAAATTGATGGCGGTCGAGTTATGTAGAAGTAATAATAATAGTAATAAAAGTGCTGTATTGAATTATTACAATTCAACAGGATATTGACCGAGGTCCTTCAGCCTATATTCTATGTATATATAATTTGGTGCATCCTCTTATTGAAGTGGCGAGTCCACTCTGCTGGAATTGTATGCTCTTACATGACTAAATATGAACTTTTTTGTACTGCAGTGCTCAAATTAACTTTGCACCTTATGGGGACTTTTAGTCAATAGTACGTACGAAGGTTGCATAATGCCCAAATTAAAAGTAAATCTGCTGAAACTCATTTTCCATACATTTAGTGTGGATTTTTTATATATATATTAATTTTTCCAGAATTTAGTTTTTTTTTTTGTTTTTATTAACAGAATGGACTCCTATTCTTACAACCAAGGCCTCCTCTATTGCATGCCGCATTTTAAGAGGTTGTTTATTTCCAAGGGAAATTACGACACTGCTTTCGGGCTGGACCAACATAAAGAAAAGTGGAACATAAATGCAACGATGGCGTAAAAACTAAATTTATTTTTAAAATGTGATAATTTCTTAAAATATTTTTACCCAAAAATTACCCCTTAAATTTTATTCATATTAGTTCATAAACAAGCTGCAATATTTCGTGTATCGTACTTAAAGTATTTAAGAATAAAATTGCTTCAATCTTTTATATATTTTGTTTTGCATGTACTGCTGTATTAATTATTATTATTTTTTTATATTTTAAAGTGTATTCATATTTTATGCGTATATATTTATCCTTATCTTTTGTATTACCAATTATGTGATTTTATAATAAATTTTATACAAAGTAAAATATTTTTGTCAGTATTCTGCAATCATAAAGGGGAAAAACTGGAGGGTTTTAGGAGTGTGCACATTTAAAATCTTCCAGTAATAAAAATAACTAACATACCGGTGTGTCTTCGTCTTATATGTGACACACTTCTTAACCTCCTTTTAGGGTATATGGTTTAGACTGCCACACAGTGCGTCGAAATCCTCAAAAAGCTGGCCAAAGCACTAAAAGTAATAAAACTGGTCATTAGTTTTTAAAATCCCTTTGATAGAATAGGGTTGTTTTTAGAGGATGGAAATGAAACAAATTTGGTTAAATTCTCAAACTTCGGATTCTTATATAATTTGACCAGCGAATTGAACGAAAAAATCCCCTTGATGAAAGAAGGTAATTTCAAGGGTGTGGAATCGAAAAACTTAGTAAAATACTTATAGAATTTGACCCATAAACTAACAAAAAAAATTGTGAAAAAACTCTTTGATTAAATAGGGTGGTTTTTAAGGCTAAGGTTTTTGCATAATACTTGTTAAATGTCTAACGATTAAAAATAAATCTAGTTTGTAAAGTTTATAAATTAATATTTAGGCATAGCTATATATCAATATTTATAAAGAAAAATCTTTGACAAGGATCCTGCAACCTATGAAGAAATATTCTGAAAGATATTCTTCAGAGCCTTGAGAGTCATTGATTTGTTACGTCAAGAACACCATTGAAATTCAATAAATCACACACTGTGGCTTGTTAACTGTAATAAATAGCCTTCATTTATTTGCTATTTCCAAACAAATATTTTTTATTTATTTTTATAATATGTATATTATATTTGTTCCCTAATGAGACATAATTATTTCAGCTTACTAAAGTCAAATAGTGCGTTAAATATTCTCATTCGTATTTTACACTCTTCTTAAAAACGTGCCAACAGAATTCAGAATTAATTTCATTATATAAACTAGCAAACTTAAGACGAGGACCTATTATATTATGTAGTATTGTCATCCTAGTTAAAATTAAGTTTCCCAAATTTTCTCCTCCTTGATTATTCAATGCGAACATACCACTCATTCGTCCCAAATTCACCTAAACTGTTTTATATTCTACAAAGGGACTTAAATATTCAAATAAAACATAATACGATGTAGTATGAAATAAAATAACATGAAAAAAAGTGAAAAATCTGCATAATATTTACTTCTATTAAAGTATTGTGTCGAATATGAATATGTTAAATTTCGTGTCAAATAGTTGGGCGTTTTGCTACTACATGGCAGCAGCATAGCGATGACATTGCTTCGTATGCGGCAAACTAGGGTTGGGCTCATAATTTATCATTTTTATGTTTGAAATATCGTCTAAAACTTGGTTTAATTATATGCTCATATTAATGTTAAGAAATGACATTTTCATTAAAAGTGTTGCTGATTATATATTTTTGGGATTAATTACTTTTTATTTATTAAGATTGGCAGTACATTGATCTCTACCACAATACGAAAAATCCTGTTCAAATGAAATAATGGCTATTTATATATCCTTTTTATTTTGTCCCTGTTTCTCTAAAGAAGAGTGGGTAGTTACTACGTGTTTAGGTAGATTTATAATCTATACCTATTGCAGAGTACAGGATGTCACGACTTCGGGAAAATTTCACTATAGTTTCTTCGATTATAGGCCCTAGACCCCAAAAGTGCTCAGCGTTCAAAAGTTTATATATATATATATATATATATATATATATATATATATATATATATATATATATATATATATATATATATATATATATATATTTTGAAGATAATTGATTGTTATTTAGGATATAATAATAATATACATAATAAGCGGCACTTTTTGACATACAATTGATTTTTTTTCACTTCCAGTTTCACCGGAAGTGACACTAACTTTCGATTTTTAAATGGAACACCCTGTATATTATTGCATTTTTGAATTCTGCATAATTTTCTGAATCCAACGATGCCAAACAAGTGACATTTTAAACATAAATTTTTTTAATAATATAATTTTTAGTTTTCCATTTAAGTGTGCCACGATGGTTTCGATTTATTCTAAATGACCCGTGTAATGCTACAAAAATCGAAATCCCGAAAACATTAAATTACGTGATTTATGAGAAAATAAAATTAATCAAAATTGTTTTTGGGACAAAACTCAATTTTTTCAAATCGAACCATATCGGTATCGGAATTTATTCATATGTCGTATTTAAAATGTGCGATAAATACAAATAAAATTACAGCTAAAAGAAAATAAGAAAATACAATTTTATTCTAATTACCTTGTTACACATAAGGTGGTTTTGGAAGACAAAAAAATAACAGAAAACATTACAACAATTGTTCAAAATGCTGCCCATTAACGTCAATGTGCTTCTGAACTCGCATAGCTGTTTCTCAAAGAACGTTCGCCAATTGTTGGGCCATTATGCTATTAATTGCTCATCTTACTCATAGTTCCAGGTCTTTATGGGTTGTAACGGCGGTTGCATAGACAATATTTTTTAAATGACCCCAAACAAAGAAATCAAGGGGCATTAAATCAGGTGGCCTTGGAGGCCATCTCACAGAGCCAGTCATCGAAATTACTTTTTCTCCAAGTCTCCGTTGAGGTAATCAATTACTATCCTTGAATTATGGGGAGGAGGGCCGTCTTGTTGGAAATACATTCCCTGTCCTAAATCTAAAGGTAACTCATCTAAAATGTCCTCAATCTCATTTTCAAGAAATCTCAAGTATCTGGCACCAGTCAGAGATCCTTCAAATATTATTGGACCAATGATTCTCCTACCGATTATTTCAAGCCAAACATTGAAACCGAACCACATTTGAAAATTACCATCCCTTAATAAATTTTGATTTTCTTGTGACCAATATTTTGTATTTTGTTGGTTAAATAATCTCAAATAAACCTAGACTCGTCTGAAAATAAAATCAGCTCCAAAAAATCATTGTTTGGCTGCATGTTATTATACAAAATCCAATTGCAATATTCCATCCTACGTTCGTAATCATTTTCGTACAAATGCTAATACAATTGGTATTTAAAAGATTTATAGTGGTATTTATGCAAAATTCGGCTTACTGTTTGGTGACTTATGTCCAATTCAAACCCAACTTGCCTTAAAGAAACGATCTTATCAACTTCTATTCGAGTCTGTTCCTTCGTCAATAATGAAGTTTTCGTTGGGATCATTGTTGGGCCCTCTTCGGAATTGGTTTTCAACATGTTTAAAATAATTTTTCGTTGGACATTGTCTATCAGGATATCGTTGGGCATAAAGGTCGGTAACCACAACTGCATTTCTTTTACATTCTCCATAAATAATTAACATATCCACTTTTTCATCTCTTGTATAAATTTGCGGCATTTTGAGCACAATTAACAAGACTTTTAAACAATTTTTTAAAGATAATAAAAACACCATTAAACCAACAAATGTTTGACAAGCTAAATATTTCATTGTTTTCAAAGCCACCTTAGTTACTTCTTAACATTTAATTAGAACAAAATTGTATTTTTTTTAGCTGTAATTTTGTTTGTATTTATCTGCATTTTAATACGACATATTAAAAAAATTCCTTATTGATAGTGCTAATAAATGGTACCATGATACCGATATGTTTCCATTTGAAAAAATTGCGTTTTGCCCCAAAAACAATTTTGGTGAATTTTATTTTCTCATAAACCACGTAATTTTGTGTTTTTAACGGGATTTCGGTTTTTGGAGCATTACACGGGTCATTTAGAATAAATCGGAACCGCCATGGCACACTTAAATGGAAAACTAAAAATTATATTATAAAAAAATTGATGTTTGAAATGTCACTTATTTGACATCGTTGGATTTAGAAAATTATGCAGAATTAGGAAAATAATTATCAAAAATTACATGTCTCGAAAGGGGTTTATTAACATTTAATGTAAATAAGTACCTATACTTCTATGCAAATTTGGTAGTTTTTCTCATACATGGAACGGAATTGATCATAGAGTTACTCCTGTCAACTGATGCCATATTTTCGTTATACTGAATAACAACTGTAGGTTTCTTTATCAATTCATTTGTTTTGTGATGCTTTTTCAGTGTATTTTCCTTTTTATTCTTGTGCATGTTAGTGAGCATAGTGCACATTTGTGTGATCCATCCATTTTAAAGTTTGATTGCAATATTGTAAATATTTCAAGTGGCTTAGGTAAGTATCTATGGAAATAACGTAAACAGAATCTTAAAGCTGTGTATTTAACATACACAACAAATAAGAGTTCTTCGAAAAAAGCTTTGAAAACGGAAAGAGACTACTTTCTGAAACGTCAGCAAAATACATTATTTCTGTGTTTATTCTGATTTATATTATTTGTTAAAAAAATAACCTCTGACTGTTCCTTTGACGTAAACATCAGGCGCAGAGACTTTTCCAATACTTCTATTATTATTCTATTATTTTGTAGACTCGGTGATTTGCTTTTGAAGAGGATAATACATGTGGTAGAAAACCCAAATGAAAGGAAAGAATATTCGTAGAATCGTAGAATGCCACAAATAACTTTCAGATAATAGGGTGTGGAGGCGGTTACATTCAAATGGCACTTTAAAAAAAATTTAATTATATGATATAGTCCCCGTTTGTCACAAATTTGTTTAATTTTGTCTTTTTTTTCCATATTGCGGTGGATATTTGAAAATAGATCATGATGAGGGATAAAATAGGCTTTTAACTTTCAAACATACACACAAAAGATTTTGGATCAATAATAAATGAGGTCATGAATGGCACACACAAAGAGCTATTGGAGACAATGCCATTACTGAGAAATTATTGAATGAAAATTATGCTAGGTAAATGAAGATGAATATGTAGCTATTATTTGTGATTGATACTTGCCATGCATATAGGGTGTCTCAAATATAATTCTCTAAGAGCGTCGAGGGTTTTCTTTTAAAGTATTAAGAAAATACTGCGCACAAGGTAATATGCCTTAACTTAGTTTACAATCAAAGTGACACCTGAGGAGACTTCGTATTGTATCTAGCACTATTTACATTCTCGTTTCTCTGTCTATTAATGCTGCTTCTTTAATATAACTAATAAAATAGAAAAAAGTCACTAAAGTGATAATAATACCTTTCTAATTTGTGACATGATATGTAATAAGGTGGGTACAAAGTGTATATAAATAATTTGAGATGATATAGGATAAAAATGCAGTTTTATTTATTACCTAAAATTAAATATAACATTCTAGAATGTTTGACTATAGTATAAGAACTAGTGTGTGGTGCATTTGTGTTACATCATGATAAGATGGATAGAGGTGTAATGTAGTTGTCTATCATATATTTTTTAGTTTCTATCTTGAAACGCTTTTTTCTCATTTTTTTTAATAAGTGGTGGAAGTTTATTATATAACTTGATTCTATTGTTTTTTACATATTTTTGAGAGATTTTTTTATTATAAAATGGTATCTTATACGTATTGCTTACCCTAGTTTTTGTTTCATATTGGTGTTCAACAATGGATCCAAAAGTTTCCTTTTTACTATGTGCATAGACCATAGCAGCATGCATGTAGAATCCTGTCATATCGAGTAATTGATTGAGTAAAGATGTAAAGAAGCTTTATTTGCTTTTTTTTGTTAAAAATTAATCTAAGGATGTAGTTTTGTGTTATCTGTAAGGATCATAGAACTACTTTATAAGCAGAAACTTATACTGATGTAATGCCATACCGAATTATGGATTCAACTAGGCTATTGTATGTGACTAGCAGAGTTTTGTTGTTTAGTATACTTTTTAGGTTGTAGAATTTATAGATCAGTTTTCATATTCTTCCATTTAAATTGTCGATATGATTAATCGTATATTATTATCAGACGCATTGTAAAAAATAATTCTTAAAGTAGCATATTTTTATTTGAAGAATATTTAAGTTTTGTTTTGACAATAAAATTAATAAGGTTTTCAGAAAATCATACTAATGTCCTTAATAGGAGAAAACTGACATGAAAATTGAAAGAGGAAATATGTGTGCAAATTTCTTTATTTATAATACCTATTTCTTCTTCTGTTAACTTTGTGAATTTATAATTTTTCTTATTTATTCATATTTTGTAAGGATCGGGTCCATAATTCAAAATTAGCTGAATAAAGAGACTGACATTAAAATAAATAGTTTAAAAAATGTGTAAGTAAAATTTAAAATCCAGAATTGCACATAAAAAAGTGAAGTTGTTAATCTAATAATTTGCAAAAATCCCATAAAAATTATAATAGTTGTTAAACATGAATAAATTATAGTAACCAGTAGAAATTGTTAGCAGATTCTCAATATTCATGATTCTAATTTGCTGTTTGGCACTGTTTGCCAAGTCATTTTTATATTCCTTGTCCAATGAAGCAAATTTAAAAGTGTTTTAAGATTTATCATTATCATAATTTCCAATGATACAGTTCAAAACTGGGACACCCTGTTCGTAAATATAAATAGCCCTTTATTATTAGACAATGTTTATAAACAATGCCCACATCTGTGCATCATTGACAAGAGGCTTTCATTCAAGTTGACACAATGTGATAGATACTTGACATCAGAAACTAAAACAAAGGGGAATACAGAGCATGTCCAACAGTATTGATTTTGTTTTCAAAACAGCTGACTACAACAAATTCATAATCAACCTATCAGATAAGGTGCAATTACATATTTTTTAAGGTTTTTTGTGGTGTGTCGACCGCTTAACAAAGTATTTACGGCCAAATTTTATATGAACTTTATTTTTTATAATATATTCATTTTGTAAGAGTTAATTAACTAGGTAATTATAAAATGGACTACATCAGAGAATTTGATATACAGTTGGAAAGAGAGTACTATTATGCTGGTGAAACAATAGTTGGAAACGTTGTTTTGGATACTGTTGAGAATTTTAAGTTGAGAAGTAAGTAATTTTTCTTATTTACCTGACAAATTTAACATTAATTTTCATTCAAGCCATACGGGTAATATTGAGAGGAAAAGCTCATGCCGAATGGAAAGTTTTGCTTTCTGGAGATCGTAGAACAGTAAGTAGTTTTTTATTATTATTTTCTTTCAGTCATTAGCAGAAATTGCAGCTCAGGTAGTCATTCTAGTTACAAACTTGCATACAACTCTCATACAATTAACACAATGAGTATACTTGTTGTGAAATGCTCTCATGTTATTCTGTTGTATATATATTACTAATCCCTTGCAAAATACAACACATTTGCATACTCCGATAATTAATTAATGAAACAGTGAAAAACAAAGCACATTTTAAATGTGACTGATATCATGTTACAAACAGAAGCGGTATTCTCATGTTTTGAATCTAATGTAATAACAGAAAAAGTCTAAACTGAACTTCTCTTAATTAAACACATATGAATTACCTAAAACTAAATAACAAAGAACTGAATTAAATGTAGGTTTTGTGCGATCCCAATAAGGGTCATAAATTGAAAAAAATTATAATTTGTCACAAGTCACACCTTAAATAAGTGAACAAGTAGACATACATGTATGACAGAATCCTCAGCACATATAATACGTTGCAACTGACATCATGTTTGTTTGCGGTACTCTGGATTTTGGCATGTAGGTATTAGGCTTAGGCATGGTTTACTTGATGCGGTGGATGCCGAGTACAGTCTACACTGTTTTATTGTCCAGATATCATGAACTACTGTGGGCCACATGAAACAAAGATTTCAGAGTTTTGAATAGTAATCCAGGATTTAAATAGTGTCTGATATAGTGGACTTTTTTATACATTTGCATATGAAAATATTGATGTGTTCATACCCAAGCTGAGTTCAGTCCTAATGCTTGCCAAATATGACTACGTGATGTGCGGTCTCTGGCTATAAGTTTATCTCTATATAATGCATGCACATTGAAAATCAATAGTTTTATTTGTTTTTTGATTTGTATATGATTATATTCATATGTAAAGTCAATTATTTGCCTATGCTAAGTCTGTATACAGGGTGGCCTGGATTTAATTTGCGTATACAGAGATCTCGTAAACTGCAAGAGATACAAAGTTGGTTAAATGGGGAAAGAGTTTCCTATTTGGATGAGTAATAAAATGGTTCATAAAAGTTCAAGATATTCCGACGGGTTCCGGAGATATTCGACAAAATACGTAGAAGCTCATTTTCGTTTTTTACGTCTAGCGTTGTTAGTATAAAAGATATCAAAAAAAATTCCTAAGAGTTTTTGTTGTAAATGAAGTTTCCTATAATCTGCCGTCATAAAATTTACATTGAGACATTTCGTCTTATCAGGGCCACCTTCGATTTTTTTTTAAATATGGACCTGCTTTTTTATTTCAAATTCTCATAGCCTGTGTAAGACTAAATATAATAATATGTTACACTTGATCATTTTTCTACGTTTCGTCTAAAAAAACATCATCATTGTTGTTGCTTCTTATAAGACTGTTGTATTCTTAAGTAAAACAAGGTCAGATGGATCGTTTGAACGCTTATTTAATAAATAATAATTTTTATACATAGACAATGATTTCGATTGTAACTACAAAATAAATTAAAATTTTTTCATAAACATAATACTACAAATAACAAAATCAATGAACAAACAATATTCTAAGCTATAACAATCTAGAAAAAATTGGCACTCAAATAAACAGTACTAACAAAGGTCACAATAGTTGCTCAAAGTATAGTCCATTCTGTCGAGTACAGAGGTCAATTCTCCTAGATATTTGGGAAGTAGCTTTAGCAACCATTTTTGGCGTAATTTTCGCAAATGCATCTAATATTCGTTGACAAAGGTCTTGTTGATTAGTTGGCATAGATTTGTCATAGATTTCATTCTTTAGGAAACCCCATACAAAATAATCCATGGGGTTAAGACAAGGTGATCGGGGACGCCATCTTATTGGTGCATTGGTACCAATCCACTTACCTGGAAAACATTGATTAAGATGCTGTGCAACTCTTCCAGTATTATGTGCACTACAACCATCTTGCATGCAGTATTCAAGATTTTGTCTTACGTCTAAGGGCATTGCATCGAGTACTTCGTCTAATACATCCAGATATCAGTACTGATTTAAGGTACCATTCAAGAAAATGGGTCCAACAATTCGATTTTTGATTATACCGCACCACACATTTTGGGAAAAACAGACTTGTTGGTCTAACTTCTTTGATTAAATGTGGATTAGTAGTTGCATACACATGTTTGTTTCTTGGATTAAATAATCCACTATTAGTAATTGTGCATTCGTCTGTCCATAATATCTTAGTGTATAACAAACGATCAATACGTAGTTTTCTATTATGCCAACGACAGAATTCCAGTCTTCTATGAGAGTCTCCAGCGTGCAATTTTTGGACTTTTTGAAATTTATAATCGTGGTATTTATGTTTCTTCAAAATTCTTTTCACCATCGAGGGCCCAACCCCACACTCTTGAGCAATTTGTCTAATAGAATTTTCAGGGTTTATGTGAATTTGTGCAAGAACATTCTCGATCTCGATATGTAGTTCTACTTTTTTTACGCTGCCAAACTCCGTCATATTTTTTGAAATTTAAGAAAACATCCTTTTAGATGGCTGTTGTTTATCAGGGTACAATTGTAAATAATTCTGAGCTGCCCGTGTTTCATTCCTGTAACATCTTATGTACACATCGTACATATCTTTCTTCTCTTCTTCGGTATAACGAACAATGTTATTTATTTAATTTTAAATGATTTAAGATCAAAAAAGCACCGCAATACACATTCATATTACATGTGACAGATAAATAAATATGAGATTTTGAGAAGGCTTTATTTATGCAAAAATGAAAACATTGAAGGTAGGTAAAGTAAATGCAAAATACGTATTAATGATGCGTAAAAAAGCCTGACAGTGTCTACAACTATGCGAAAGCTTTTACGGGAAATCAGGTGGTACAAATTTTAGATTTCTTGATTTAAAACGATATAAAGAAACGATTCTCAGGAGTTATTAAATTACAACTTATAAGATCTCTTCTATTAGAAAATTTAAACTCAGCGCCGTGTGTGGATAGGTCACTCACTATGTTTATTGATGCCTTCGAGTACTTATTAAATAAGCTTTCAAACGATCCATTTCACCTTGTTTTACTTAAAAATACAAACAGTCTTATAAGAAGCAACAACTGATGATGTTTTCTTAGACGAAACGTAGAAAAATGATCAAGTGTAACATATTATTGTATTTAGTGTTACACAGGCTATGAAAATTTGACATTAAAAAAGCAGGTCCGTATTTAAAAAAAAAATCGAATGTGGCCCTGATGAGACGAAACGTCTTAATGCAAATTTTATGACGGCAGATTATAGGAAACTTCATTTACAACAAAAACTCTTAGGAATTTTTTTTGATATCTTTTATACTAACAACGCTAGACGTAATAAACGAAAATGAGCTTTTACGTATTTTGTCGAATATCTTCAGAACCCGTCGGAATATTTTGAATTTTTATGAACCATTTTATTACTCATCAAAATGGGAAACTTTTCCCCATTTAACCAACTTTGTATCTCTTGCGGTTTACGAGATCTCTGTATACGCAAATTAAATCCGGGCCACCCTGTATTTATCAGTTATGAAAGGATGCAAAAAATTGAATACGCCATGACTCAAGGAAGCTGTTCACAGCAAATATTTTCTTAGAGGAATAAAGAAGCAACATATCAACAGTGATATAAAAGGGAACATTTTCAATTCCAGTGCTGACCCTCAGTTCCTCATGCAACCCCTTTAATTTTTGGATGGCACTTATTATTTACAATACTGACCTAGCTTCGCTCAGAGCCAGTAAGACATCTCCCATATTTCTTGATGTGACTTATACATTCAAAGCCTTCTAATCTCCCATACATTGTATTCTTGTATATTTTATATTTTGCACAGTACATGCCAATTTATATGCTGAACATGTTGTAATCCCTCAGTATATACATTAAATGTGGATTCAGTAAATTGTAACACAAATCACAGCAACCACTGATTTATTTATCAATGCATTAACTTGCAATAATAATTATTAGTACAATACTAATTACTATTTCCCACTAAACAGAGTGTTTCAGGTATGCAGTCATTAATTTCTAGGGGTGATCTTGCATAGAAAAATATTTAAAAAAAGTTCATATTGTTACGTGTTTCCAGTCTTCAGTAAACACTATTTTATTAATCACTTAAATTACACAACTAATAATAACAATCTAATATAAATTGACTACTTTTAAATCACAACTGTACTTTACTTTTCTTCTTAAACTTGTCAACTCTTATCTAACCTAAAAACTCTGTCTGTATACCAGAACTGTACTGTATACTCAACTGAACTGAACTGTCTTGCATGCTCAACTTCACTTCTTTATATACACCCTTAGAATGTACCAGAATCCCATTCCATAACATTCTAGAATAGGTTGGAATCCTTCAGAGTTTTCTACTATGTGCTAGATGGCGGTGCGTTAATCGGCCCAGAGATGGCGCCACCCCACCTACCGGCCATTAACAGAATAACAGGTTCCCTTCCTTTGACCAGGGACTTAATCACATCTCCCCCCGTTAGAGGGCAGCACATAACAATATAAACGTGGGTCCGGATATCCCTCATAAGGCTGCTGCAGGCCTCTGAGGGAGGCACCATTTAATATCTCAGGAACTCTTTGAGCTACAGTGACTATAGTTTTGCACTTGATTCGATATCAATAAAGGTCATCATATGATGTTATCCACCAAGGGTAAATTCAATTGGGTGCACAAAATTGGAAAAGGGGGACTTACCTTTCCACTCAAACTTTTTTTAAGGTGATTTTTCTGTGATTGTCTCATCGGAATATGATTCCTTGGCTATAAATACACAAAGAAGGTTATCTTGTTGTAACTCCGTAGGACCAACCGGTTTTGAGAAATTTGAACCTAAAGAAACACATATACATTGCCTAGGATTAAAAAATAAGCAGTCAATTTTCTAAAATAACAAATCTGTATTACATAACACAGAGAAGTACCAATAGGGTTGGCTGTCAATGTATCAATAAAAAAGAACAAATTAGTGAAATTGCATTTATAATTCTCTTAAATAAACTAAGGAAAAATAACAAATTAACATTAAATTAAAGGACTCAACAGGTCTTAAAGATTAACAAACTGAATTAAATGTTCAATATGGGCGCCATCCATTTCCACACAAGCTGCTATATGATGATTCATTGAAGCAAAGACCCGTTGAAAAATTTCTGACATGTTCCTGGTAATTTCGCACCTCATTAATAATAATAATGGTAATAATAATAAACGCATGGAGATTAGAGGAAGTTCGAACTATCCCGGTCATAATATCGACTACAGGCATAGTGATGAAGAGGTTCTTGAAATATTTGGAGCAACTTAACCTATCTAGAGGACTCTCAAAGATTGTCCAGAGGACGATAATTCTCCAAACATGCCAAATTACGAGGAAGGATAGACCATCAAAACATCCAACGGACTAATGGGACATGATGAACTTCATCCTCATTAACCGAGCCGATCCCCGACAGCAATGGGTCCAGTCCCCCACAGAGCCGAACCACAACGGCGCGCGAGAGGGGTCGGTGAATTTTTTCCGGCTTCGGTCGAGAAAGTGTATATAATATATTTATTCATGTAAGTCCTATTATAGGATATGAACAGTCATTGGTAGAGAATAAATTTTAAAATACATGATACATGCACTTTAGACATATTAGCAAGACAAAATATACATAAAATTATAATATATTAATACAGATAAAACATTACAATAATAAAATTTAATCGACTACATTGAAATTGTAAAATTCGTCTAGAAAGTAAAACAATTTTCACAGAGGAATAGACGAAGTTTTTTTTTGAACTTATTTATGTTTATTTCCTGTTTTATTATAGTACGTAATTTGTTGTAGACTGTTCCACATAGATAGAAAGGTTCTTTCTTGTAAATACTTAAATTAAATTTATTAATATAAATTTTACTACATCCTCGTGTTGTGATCATGCACGCTATTGTGTTGAGGAAAATGTGATAAGTTAAGTTTAACAAAAAGAGCTGCCTCGTAGATTAACAGGCATGGTAGGGAGAGAATTTTGTTATGGATAAAAGTTTGTCGACATGGTTGCAAGGGATTTAATGAAAATATTAACCTAATACATATTTTTTATGAATAAATATGTGTTTAAATTCACAGCTAGTTCCTCAGTATATTATTAAGCATTTCATATAGTATGCCAAAAGAAAATATATGTTTAACAGATATCCTTTGTCCAAAATCACTCTTCAAGATTTGTCACAGGAGTTGAGTAGACAAGGTTTTTCAAATAACCCCAGACAAAATAGTCAAGACGTCAAGTCCGTTTCTTCATTTATTGGGATAAGCTGCATTTAAATTATTTCGAACAACTATTCTAAAATGGGAAGGTGCGTTCCAAGAAGTCTCTTAAATTCCAATCTATAGGCAAAACAAATGGTCCTAATACTTTGTTGACAAGTTTATCTGCTCAAATGTTGATGGAAAATTTTTTTTGGTGCCTGCACTCGAAGAAAGCATGAGGATTTTCTTCTGCCCATATGTGATTGTTGTGAAAGTTGAAATTCACCATTTCTTTTACATTTTCACACAAGCCATCGGCAGAAGGCCTTCCTTCTTGGTAGATCTTCTAGTTTGAACGCTTGCACCTTTTGCATGTGGTAGGGATATAGTAATTGTTCATATAACACCCTCCAAACAGACGATGCTGACACACCTTCTTGTAATGCTAGCCTTCTCGTACTGATTTGAGGATTCACATTTACTGCATTTAATACTGCTTCTTCTGTTTCTGGGGTCCTAACATAACAATCTGGGCCAGAATTGTCCTTCTCTGAATAGAACTTACTCCTTTCTTGTAACAAACTATCTACACTTACAAGAAATCTTTCACAAGGTACTCTTCTATTTGGGAAAGCTTCTCCATACAATCTTGCTTCAGCAGTATTACCCTAGGCTCGATCGTAGAATAATTGAATATTGGCCTGTTCATCGAAAGTGTAACTCTAATTAACTAAAAATTTAATTTCTCTTATTAAAGACTGCATAATGAGAACCTTAACTTTTATGTCATTAATAATAATTGAATATTGGAAACCAACCAATAATGACCCATTAAGTAATAAAAAGCCAGGTAAGTTGATCCATTTGTAAGAAGTTTTGACAAACAAAAAAATACAGTGTGAATTTTTTGCAAGTGCAGATCGAAATATTCTGTCCATGGTACTTGCGAAAATGTGAAGACAGTGATAAATTCATTTAAAAAATTCTGTTTGCTCAAGAAGACTGGAACAATTCTTTTAGGTTCATATTTCTTGAAACCGGTTAGTCCTACGGCATTACAACAAAATAATCTTTTTTGTGTATTTATATCCAAGGAATCACATTCCGATGATACGAACACAGAAAATCCACATTTAAAAAATTGAGGGGAGAAGAAAGTCCCCCCTTTCCAATTTTGTCCACCCCTGATTGACTTTACTCTTGGAGGATAACATCAGATAATGACCTTTATTGATATCGAATCACATGCAAAAACTAGTCACTGTAGCTCAGAGGGTTCCATAAATATTAAATAAAATGCCAATTTTGGGTGGCCCCTTTACAGGCACAGCGCCCTCAGTAGGGATGAACTTTTTTTCATATTTTTTCATATAGAAGGACCACTAGAAATTAATTACTGCATACCTGAAACACCCTGTATAAGTCACTAGTCAATATTGCTGCCTTAATCACTTGTTCCTTTTTTAACTGTTCACTTCACTATCCAATATCGAACTGAACTGCTAGCACCAACTCGTCTTTATATACCTCTTATGCAGCATTCTGGATCATGGTTGATGTTGCTAGTCTCGTCCATGTCCAGTATAGATCTAGATAGGTCGAGAATAGCACCATCTCTAGCCTGGTGGCTGAATCACCTTCTAACTGTGTAATACAATCGCTCAGGCAACTACTGTGATACTATAACCTCTGTACAATAAGGTATTTTGCACGGTTTTCAAGGTTGTCGCTTGGAGGGAGAACAAATAATACATAACTTCACTTTAGTTAATTGATTGCAGCTAAAACAAATTAATGATCCTAACGTCAAAACGTTTAGTTATGTTTTGTGATATTTGACATTGTAAGGAACTAAGGTTATGTTTTATTTGTTTTCCCTCCAAGTAACGACAAGTAACGACCCTGAAAATTGTGACGTCACGTGTGCAGATGCCCTATTGCCACTTTTCGTCAGGTTAATACTCGCTGCTCACTACTATCTTAACAGGCTGATAATATTTTTCGACAGACACTCTTAGGAAATCAAAAAACAGTGAAGATCTACACAAACTAACCCAAACAAATTCTTAACTCAAATTATCCTGGCACGAGGACTTCTCTTGTGTCTTTCGTCACAGAACCATGGTTATTCAAAATGTTTAATATAGTTCAAAATATATTGCTCAGTTATCTACTACTACTATTTACTAAAAAAAAAAATGAAAATATTAAATTATTATCGCAACAACACCCAATTCATATTTATGAAAATTAAACACACTAATTATAGTTGATTTAATTGCTTTCAGTGGTTACCACTATTGAGATACTGGGCATGAATTTGTCATAAAAAGTGAATGAAGTTGCATAAGATAGACATTTTTTAAAATAAAATATTTCAGCTAAATAAATGATTGTAGAATACCATGTTAAAGAATATACATCAAATTCAAGGCCATTTTCGTGCATAAAAATAATTTAATTTTAAGGTAAAAGATGACCAATTTTTTGTTGATGAACGACAGATAATATGGGGAGAAAAAAATGTGGAGACAACAATTCCTATTCTTCCAAGAGGTACACATAAATTCCCCTTCCGGTAAGTACACTGAATTCTCTTCTATCAACTTGCAGAGAATGAATAGTTTTTAAGATATCAATTTCAACAGAAGTTAAAATATAACGACGGCTCTTAAAATAATTAATAATAAAAATAAACTATCAAATAAGGTGTTCGTAAAGAAAGCTTGCCTTTATTATCTTTGATCTGTATTATTTTTAAAAAAAAGACAAGTATCTTGATTATATATCATAATTCAAAATTTTACAGATGCTCTTATGAAGTTAATAAAAAAATTTAACACTGCTCGGAAGTTATAAAATATAGTTTGTTTAAATTCTGACAGTTACACATTGGTTCTTGTTGTCAGCCTGTGTGATAAATATAATTCAATTTCAATGAGGTTATTTTACAACGTACCGAGTTTAACTTCAAAATTAGCGGTCAAAGCTTTTGTCTTGACAAGAAACAATTTATATAGACAATTATTTCTTCTTCTCAACTATTTCACTTTGGTAATTATAAATATTTCTTGTCTTATACGAAGTAAAAGCTGTTTTTAATAGGATAGAGCTTCAAATTAATAAGGTATTCTTATATAACCATACACCAGTGGTGGTTTCTCCGTTATCCATGGAATAACAGTATAAGTGTGTGCATTCTATGCCCGAGGGCATTGACCGAATGACCCAAAGGGCAAACCCCTACTGACACTGTTTAGTTTGTGAGATACAGTGGACAATGGACACATGACGCGGTCTCCATACACAAGCTCATATGTGCCCTTTGGGAAGTAGATATTGGTCGCGTTCATCACGCGGTAGCGCTAACTAGGCGATCACGTATCATTACGTCATTTGATCACAAGAGGCCAACGAGGACAGTGCAAGAAGCGTAGTTTAAGCATGTGATCAGTGAGCGCTACCTGATCGGTCATCGTGATGAACACAACCATTGACAAACTCAAGTTGTAAACGTGGCACTATCGTCGGAAATTAGTTTTGGGGTTTATTATGTTGATAAAAATGTTAAAATGGATAAAAATAAATGGAAATTAACTAGCTAACTGAATTAGATTTGGGGAGCACGTGCTCCTGTGTCCCTTAGGAGCAGCCGCCACTGGTGGTAGTTGACCTTTTATTATTTTAAGATCTTCTATAGTTTATTTTTATTTGTCATAAAAAAAATTACTCAGCCTATATTATATATACAGGGTGACAACGGGGAACCGGACAATTTTGAAATAAGTGTTACACAATAAATTTGCAAGATAATAAGGTTTTATTAACACCAGAATGAAGCTTACACAATGCCATTTATGATGTGTATCAAGTATGGAAGATAATGTCATCGAGATGGTATCCGTTGCGTTGGATGCAGTTTTCGACCCACTTCATGAAATCGTCCATAACACGCTCGATAAATAGTCATTATTTTCTGACGAATTACATTCTTCAATTCGTCCAAATTACGGGGCTTGTGAGCATATACATGAGTCATCAAATACCCCCACAGAAAAAAATCACAAATTGACAGGTCTGGAGACCTTGGGGGCCACAGAACATCTCCAAAACGTGAAATGTTCCTGGGAACATGTCACGGACAACATCATTGATGCATTGGCAGTATGTGCCATAGCATCATCTTGCTGAAACCACACATTCCTTGGCTTTATCCGTTTTCTGCGTAGTTCTGACATAAAAAAAATTTGGATCATCTGAACGTAGCAGTTAGAATTAACGGTGACAGTGCGCCCGGCCTCTTAAAAAAAATAGGGACCAATAATGCAAGTAGGGCCAATGGCACACCACGCTGCGACTTTTTCAGAACGAAGAGGTTTTTCATGGATATATCGTGGATTTTCAGGAGCCCAGTACCTGAAGTTCTATTTATTAACTGCTCCATCTAAATGAAAATGAGCTTTGTCGTTCATTAGAAGCTGCAGATCTAAATTATTTGTGTTTTAAAATCACTTGCATTCTTGTACCAAAATCGTCACGAGTTTCAAAATCTCTTTCCTTTAATTTCTGAACAATCTGTAGTTTGTACGGGTGGGATTTTATATCCATATGCAAGATTTTCCTAACCAATTCTCAGTTCATGTTCAACTCAATTGCAAATTTTCGGGCGGACCGTGAAGGACTTCTGATGAGAGCCTCTTTCACTTGCTCTACGTTTTCAGGGGTTCTTACGGTACATTGTGGACTTTGTGACTTTTTCTTTATTATGCTGCTAGTTCTTCTCAAATTATTGACCCATCTTATGATGGTGTTGCGAGATGGAACAGCTCTTCGTCGACTAATTTTAAAGTGAATGCGAAAAACCCGCTATGCGTGTCAAAAACATCCGGTTCCCGGCTGTCACCCTGTATATAACAAAATACACTATGAGATATATATCAATTAGATTAAATCAACAAAGTATATAATTGTGTCAAATTTGCGTAGTATCTGTTGCACTCAATTTCTGCATGCATTAATGTGATTTGGACAAAGGCAGAGATATCATTATTAATCATTGTAATTTATCTTATGCGAAGTGGTATTTGATTGCTTTCAAAAATCAATAATAATACGCTTTCTGTATTACTTATTGCCAGTAACCAGTTTAAATTGGATCATAAAATATTATTTAATAACTCAGGGGTTAATATTAGACATTCAACAATTCTGAATTTACAGGGTTTCACAAGAATGGGGTATTTCACCTTTAGTTTAGTCAAAATTTTTATGAAGCCAGAGTCTAAGTTTTATTGGAATATATAAAGTACATAAAACCAAAAGTTTATCCTGTTTGTTAAGCAAAAATATCTGGGAAAAAATGTTCACAATATATTTTTTAGTATATTATTCATTTATTTAATAAGAAATAAGTTTTGTATGAATTTAATTAACTATTAGAGTTGGTACATGATAGTCGTCACTTTGTAGATTTTGCCTACCAGAATCAAGTCTACCATGCTCCTTTGAAAGCAGGCAATGTTTCATAAGATACTTTTTTAAAGTAACAATTGATATTCCGTATGCCAGTCCGCCTCAGGGTGTGAAATATTTCACGGTGATTGGACCCCACATTGACTGTATGGAGGAGCAGTACCTGGTAAGTATTCAAAACTGAAGTACATAAAACTTGTTAGTACACTTATATTCTATCTTTGATGTATTCAACTGAACCAAACAGACTAGTTAAATTAAAGCTATAGCAAACATATATTTTAGTTTGAACCATTCATTAACAGACTCTTATTGTACATGTGATACCTAAGCACATTTGAGGTGCCTATGACCTTAATTGTACGTGATGAGATCAAGAAAATTTGTGAACTGCAAAATTCACACACAATTAGGTTCTTGTGTGTGAATTTTGCAGTCCAACTTCTGTAGGTTTGAACACTACCCAAAGAGAATATTAGATTATTACTAGGCATTTATTTTTGCTATATTTTCATACATGTACATGTTCTCTCGCTTGATTTGTCACATATGCTCAGTATATCTACCTATGCAATCTTTTTTTTTTTTTTTTCCGAGGAGGGGAAATCCTCATGGACACCCCCGCGAAAAGATTTCGCGGAGGTAGTGCCGGACTCTTACCGGCCAAAACCCCCCCTCTACTGTGTTTCTCCCTGGCCTGGGACCGCTTGCGCATTACTTCGGGTCAGAGAGTCAATCATAATTTCAGATGTTATCCTTCTCCCTCCCAGGTGTTCTAGGGATCAGGGCTCAGTTCTCTTTCATCGGCCTCCTTGGTCCTCATGATGTAATTTATCGAGTCCTCTATTCGCCTCCAGTTCTCCTCTGACTGGAGCATAATCTCGACCATATTATCGGGAGATAGATGAATGCCCCCAACTTCCAGGATCCTCACATTCGCCCATCTATTACAGAAAAATACGGTGTGTTCCGCATCGTCGTTTTCACCACAATAGAAACATTCCCTGCTCTCCCTTTTACCAATGTCGTAGAGGTATTCAACGAAACACCCGTACCCCGTCAGCGCCTGGGTAAGATGGTATCCCACCTCTCCATGTCCCCGTTCTGTCCATCCTCTTATGTCCGCTATCAGACGCTTCGTCCACCTCCCCGTTCTAGAGTTGTCCCACATCTCCTGCCAACTCTGAAAAAGCCTATCCTTGGCCTCGCCTCTATCAGCCCCCTCAAACACCTCTCGCCGTTCTTTAGCTAGCAGGTCCAGGGGGGGGATCCCCGCTACCACCATCGCCGCGTCATAGGATACGGTTTTTTACGTCCAGCGTAATCACAGCACATATCCCTTTATTTCTTAGTGCCTCCTCAGCTGTTTCTACCAATTGTCTGATAGCATGCACCGTTGACCGCCCCTTCCTGAAGCCAAATTGGCTATGTGATAAATCCCCCTTCAGAGCTATTTCCCCCTCTAGACGTCCTAGCAGCAGGTATTCCAAAAGTTTGCCCATTGCGTCTAGCAAACATATCGGTCTATAAGAGGATGGGTTCTCCATCGGCTTATTATTTTTCCTTATAAGAACCAGTCTTGCCTTTCTCCATCTCTCGGGGAAATCACCTGCCTCTAAGGCCTGATTCATCACCCTGAGGACGGCTGCAGGGTACTCTTCCACCACTAACTTGATTATTTCTGGGGGTATCTCGTCAGGCCCCGAGGCTTTCCCGTTTTTAAGCCTGCTAGCCGCCCCCATCAGTTCATCTATGGTAAATGGAGGGACCTCTACCACATCGACCCTCCTCCAATTTATAGGCCTCCTTCGTGGGAAGAGTACTCGGACTACTTCCGCCACCTTTTCAACTGGCACAGCCGGACGGGCTCCCAGACGCTTCATCACAATTTTGAAGCCGTCACCCCAGACATCTCTATCTATATCTTTGCACAATTCCCTCCATCTGTCACGCTTTGATTTGTTTATTGCCTCTCTAAGCTTTTTTCGGGCGTCCTTGTATTCCTGGAGTATTGGATTTTCCCCCTGTACACCCCATCTTCCTTGTCTCGCATTTTCTCTTGTTACCCGTCTGCGGATTGAGACACATTCTCTTCTGAGGGTGGAAATTTCATCAGTCCACCAGTAGACTTCTTTTCTTTTTCTCCATCTACCTTTTCTCAGCATCGCCTCGTCACAGGCTCTTGTGATCGCCCTAATCAGGGTCTCCTCTGATAGGTTCTCGTCGGCGTGTACGGCTTCTGCTAGACTCCTCTTAAAAGTCTCCTTATTAAGACAACCGAGCTTCCACCCTCTCTGAATTTCCTCTGTCGGGGTATGAGTCTGCCCAAGACTGAATGCAATATAGCGGTGGTCACTCAACGTCTCCGCCTCGACGTCGACTTGCCATCCACTAATCAGTCTGGCCGCCCCTTCCGTGGCCATCGTGAGATCCGGAATCGACCCAGAATTGCCTCTCGTGAATGTGTGCTCCTCCCCTTCGTTCAACACATTTAGATCGTTCTGGGCCATCCATTCTTTCACTACTCTTCCCCTTTCATTGGTATCAGGCATACCCCACTCCGGTGCTCTGGCATTGAAGTCCCCTGCTACAATTATCTCCTTTCCACTGCCTCCCCTTCTCATTCTAATTGAGTTTCCTAACTCTTCCAAGGCTCGCTCTAGCTCCGCCAAACGTGCATTAGGTGAGAAATAACAGCTAAAAATAGCAGCCTCTCTCAGTTCTACCCAGACGAAGCCATGTCCTTTCCCACTCCTATAAACGCTAACTTCCGAATTGAGAATACCTATGGCAGCATCTACGTTATCATCAACAAACCACTCCAACCTGTTCACCACCATCTTCTTGTTAGGCTCGCTTACAATTAGCATATCCTCCCCCCTGTTTTTTCCAACTGCCCACATAAGGTCCTGGGCGGCCCGGCACCTATTTAAATTTATTTGCCTTATTTTTATTTTATCGGCGGATTTTTTCCACCTTTCTGCCTCATGCCCTCCACAATGGCTCTATACCTTGGGCAAGTCATGGAGTCCGCCCTATGTCCCCCTTCCTGGCAGACGTAGCATCGTGCCTCACTCTTGCAAGTTTTGGCCATATGCCCTTCATCCCCGCATCTCAGGCATTTCTCCGTCATATTTTTTTCCTCTTCCTTGCATTCATTTCTCCTGTGCCCGAACTGTTGGCACCTAAAGCACCGAACTGGGTTAATCGTCTCCACCACGCGACTTCTTAACCACCCCACTCTTATTCTGCCTTTGGCTAGGATCTCCTCCGCGGCTGCCCTTGCCAGCGACACCATGGCAAACTTTCCTTGGCCTTTACTCTTTTGTCTTAAAGGGTGTACCTCTAGATGGATATCCCCAGTAGGTGACTCCAGAGTTCCCAAAATTGAGTTCCTAACCTCCTCTACCGTGGTTAGCTCGTCTAGATCTCTCAGTATTAGGGTCCTTTTGGCTGTGACCACTTCGACTTTCATGTTGTCCTCCGACTTATCTTGCACCGCCTTCTTGAAGGCCTCAGCTCCCCCTACTTTCTTTGTGGTTACACTTATTTTTATGTGGCCCTCCTTAGTCTTGGTCACACTCTTTACTTCGAGACCCATTTGTACGACATCAATACTCCTCATCCTTGCGAGAGCTTCCGCATAAGTGTCTCCTTTATCCTCAGTAGGTTTAACTATTACTGTCTCTTTACGGTTCCTCCAGCCTCTTCTACCCCGTTGTGACCGCCAGCTTTCTACACTCTCTGGGTGCTCTTCCTCTTCCGTTTCCGCTTCCCTCGAAGGGGGTTGGGCTACCCGTTTGCCCTGATTGCCTAGACCTTTGGGGGTATACACCACCACTCTGATTTCAGTACCCGTCAGCACAATTTCTGCTATCTTCCGGAATAGAATAGGGTCCACGCCTTCCGGCACAGGGCACGCTATTCTGTTTCTGCCATTTTCGGTCGCAACTTGTTTCAGGTCCCTAAATACTCTGACGAGCGTATCTATTATATTCCTTTCCTCCTGCATTGCACCTAGCTCCGCCCTGAATACAAATCGGTCTCTTATTTGCTCTGCACCTAGACCTGGAAGCCTCGTGGTAGTAATCAAATATGCCACTCTATTGTCTCCCATAATCTCCTCCAGCTCAGGATATCTATGTTTAAATACCCTGGCGATGCCTTTGTCCATGCCGCTCGAATCCGTAAAGATCGCCAGGTCCCACTCTTTTGATGCACTAAGTGGGCTACCTTGTTCACTATCCACATGTTCAAATGCCGAGGAAGGCCAGTTTTCTTGGATTACCTTTGAGGCATCTTCAGATGTTTTGACGCCGCCTATCCTCCACCTTATACGCTCCAATGTTTCGTCATGGGTTTGCGTCCCTGCACATTTTGCTTCTGCTGACTTGGACTCTCTCTCTTCGTAAACTTCGCCGTCCTTCGGCTTCTGTCCTATCATCGATAGGAGTTGCCTAACCTCATTCGTCATTAGTTTGCTTACAACACTACGCAAGGCACTGACTTCTTCCTTGATTTCATTATTGGCATTCTCCGCTGTGAGTATCGCCAACATGCGCGCATGCTTATCCACCTGCTTGATGGCCTGTCTCACCATCTTTGCCATGCTACCTCTCACCTCCTCATCTATTCCTGGCATCGTCTGTTCAATCTCCGGGGTATTCTGTTTTTTTCTTTTCCTAGACCGGCTTTCTTCCTCGTCCCAAGTGAGATCGAGATATCCCACGTTTTTCGCACCCTTAGGAGTCTCACATGGCAATAGTAGATCTCCCGGAGGAGACGTTATAATTGTCATTTTTCTAGACATCCTTCTGCCCGTAGAGGTTGAAGCAGATGGCGTCTCACAATCTACAGCCTTATTCATCACCAAGTCTTTTACCGTTCCACAATCTACAGCCTTATTCATCGCCAAGTCTTTTACCGTTCTATCCTGTTCGCTATCAGTCTCAGTCTTACTTAATAATTCACTCATAATAGGTCCCACGAGAAGGGTCGAAAAAGTCGTCGGCCCCCGGGTAACGCCCATTCCGGGGGTAAGGCATTCATACTGTGGGGTGCGCCCGGTGCCCCACAGGTTTTTTCGACTTCGCTGTCGGTTATTTTATAGAGGTTTCCTCCTCATGGGCCGGCCAGTTAAGGCAAGCCCCCCGGTCCGGTTTCCTCACAACATTCCCCCACGGTGCCATTTTTTTCTTTTCCGTGAAGGTCGTTGAAGTAAGGGCCTAGATTACGGTATTAAGCGAGTGAGTGGCACGGCTCTCTCGTGGCTTGGATAAACCCCGGGTTCGCCATTTCCCGAAACCGCGCCTTGCAGCGTGGGTCCTGGGGTTGAGCTGTCCTTGGTTTTTTACTGCTCCTCCTTGACCCTTCCGGCATGGGTGACCCTTCCGGGAGTCACTTGCAAGACTCCCGCCGGCTCGGCTCTCGGAATCCCAGCAGCTACTTAAGCCCCTCCACCAACGTCAAGGTCTCACAGCCCCTATGCAATCTAATCCTTACACATTGAAATTCCATATGACATACATTTTCTTTTAAAGTATAATACCTGCAGAATTTAATTTTAATTTTCTTTACTGAGAAATTTATTGCTGAGATACGACATATTATTTATCAATCATCGGTTTATGTAATGTTTTCATTTTCTAATTAATCAATCACCAATTTATGTAATGTTTTCATTTCCTATAGAAACCCATAGTTCTGGAAAATAGAAGATCTACCTGTTGTTGGTGTTGTAAAAAGGGCACCATAAACCTCAGATGTGTGGTAGCACGTTCAGCGTACGTCTGCAAAGAAAGCATAAAATTAAAAGTGACAATTGACAATCAGGGAGATGAAGAAGTAAAACTACGGGTAAAATTAGAACAGTGCTGTGAATTTTTTATCGACAGAGGTGTTTTGGGTGTCAGTAAGGATTTGAAACACCTTGTGTTTGAGTATGGGTAAGTAATTTTATTTATACTGCACAAATGTAAAACTGTTGTATTAAGTTCATAGGTATAATCGAGAAAATCGCTATAGTAGAATGTGGTCGTGATTAGACAGATGGAATTTATAGATAGATAGATTTTATTTACCAATAAAAGATACACAATATGTACATTTGGCACGTCAACATAAATATAAAATAAAGTGTATAAACGCATAATATATAGTCGCCCCATCTAGTCTGTCCTTTCCATCGCTTACGTGAAAGCAGGACAGATGATTGTTATATTGTTACCGCACAAATGAATGTATGTGTCCAGAATTGGACTTGCCTAGTTACAGATTTGTGCGAGTTGAGTTGCAGAATATATTTGGTGAGTGTAATATTATAGATAATGATAATTATTTATTTGTCTATAATAATAATAATCTTTATTCACTATCAAATTAATACAGGAACTGTACATTTGGTAAGTCAGTGAGATATGTAGAAATAGCAACAATACAGTGCTATATCATAGTACAATATCATATTAAAGTATTGAAAATAGTATACACTGAATATATAAATAATATTGTAAATACATAAATAAATAACTTCTTATGTTAAGACAAGTCACGAGAAGTCGACATTGATTACACCTAGCACAGTAGTATAAAAAGTTATACATCGAATGGAATACACAAGTTTCCTTAGTTTAAATAGTTTGACAATAGGCAGGTTCGATAATTTTCAGTTTTTGTTTATATCGACAGAATTCATGAAGAAAAACAACCCTATAAAATTTTAAAAATTAAATTTCGAAAAATAATGGCTGATTTGAAAGTAGCTTATAATTTTCTAAAAATTTAACAAGTCTATTACGTAAAACCCGTTCTAGAATTTTTGAAAAAGTACTTAACAGAGAAATTTGCCGGTATTTTTCAATGTTCGATGACTCGCCCTTTTTTAACAGTGGTATGACTATGGCAGTTTTTAATATCGAGAGAAATTTTCCAGTTGTTTCGATATATGAATTAAGAGAACTAGTGGATCAGCAATTTCTTCACATACCTGTTATCGATACACCATCAGGTCCACTAGAGGATTTGTTTTGTAGGTTTTTTATAACAGAAATAATCTCACTTCGATGCACTGGGTCGATAAAAACATTAAAGTTTTATTATTTTATAATGGAGAGGTTGAGCACGTTGTTGATACATCTTCTCCGAAATGTTCATTAATTTTTTATTCTGCAACCTGCGAGAAGTATTTGCCGAATTCATTACATGCTTCTTTGGGATCTTCAATTAATTGATTATCCAATTTTAGTTTGATATTTGTTTTTTTTTTTTGTTTATCCTAATTCTTTGTAGATTGTTGTGCAGATTTCTTTTTGTTTGTTATCGGAATTGCTTATTTTATTTTGGTTCCACTTTATTTTGGCTTCTTTTAATTTATTTTTTCTTTTGTCTATAGAGTAGCATTATGTCTTTGTTGTTTATCTGATGTTTTGTTATGGCATGCGGTTTATTTACTTCTTTAGATGTTTTATTTCCTCGTTGTACCATTGGTTTTGTTTCCTTTTACATGGATATTTTTCTTTTACGGGACATGTTATATGGAAGTGCCAGAGAAAACTTTCCAAAAAGATGTCGAAGACTGTGTTTATATCATCTGATTAAATTCCTGGCCAAGTCTCTTTGCCGAGTTTTAGTTTCAAATTGTTAATATATTAGTTTGGCAAGTATCCCTCGTTTTTTATTTTGTTAATTTTTTTGGTGGTAGTAAAGCTTGCCTGAATGGATAATTTTTCTAAGAAGTGGTCAGATAGATTTGGATTTATTATTTCACAACATATTTTATGATCCTCCATATTTGTAATCATATAGTCGATCGAGGTTGAGGATGTCCCAGTTTAGTTGTACAGATTCTAATTGAATGTTTACAGTGGTTCTTTAAGTTAAATGAGGATAATAGATCTGATAATCATACTTCGATATGCGATGTAAAGCAATGTAATGTGCGGTTAGTAGTTGGATGGGTGACCGTTTCAACGAAGACCGCGTTCTCGCCTCACAGATCTTCCAGCGGTTTGTATATCAGTGTATGCGCGGAAGCTATACAACCTTAGGCGAGGGTTGTATAGGGGATATATCATCCCTTCGGAGGGGATGTAAAACCGTCGGTCCCTTGTCTATTAAATGTTAGGCAAGTGAAAGATCCCTACTCTTCTTAAGGGAAGAGGTTCGGCAAAATTCCTGGTTGGGGGTAGCTCGTCTACAGGCGTCGGTGTTAGGCCTCAGTTGCGGAAATAGGCCTACGTTAAATAAATGTATAAAAAAACAAAAAGATCTGATAATAGCTTATAGTTCATACTGTTTGATTTTAGGCTGTCAATGTTAAGGTCACCACAGATAAGTATATTTTGATGACTATTGTTTAAGTGGTTTAATAACTGGTTGTCTGGTTCAAAAACATTTCCATGTCTCCCGATGGTGGTCTGTATATTACAACAACAGTCATTTTTAACTTATCTTTAGTAATTAAGGTAGCACAACACTTTTATATACATTTCAACGCTAAGCTTAGAAACTGCAGGTACAGGCTTCCCCGATATTGTATTATGAGATATATATCACAACTCCACTGTGGATGTGAGACTTGTGGCAAAAATGGAATTGAGTGTCGTAGTCGCTTAACGCCATAGCATCTGTTCCATCAGAAGTTATTCAGGTTTCGGTGAGGCAGAGTACTGACGGCTTATGATCCCCTATAAAAATTTTCATTTCATTGATTTTGTTGCGCCTGTTCTGTATATTTATATGACGGATGGTGCATTTGCTGGTATTTACTTAAAAATTATTGAAGGTATAAGTTAGCCTACTTAAACAATATTCAATCTAGTACAAAGCTGTTTCGACTCAGTGAAATGAGCGAATGATACAGTTAAATCTGGGTCTGCGTTCAGAGGCGTAGCAAGTTCCTCGACCGCATTCTACTATACCGTTTGCCACGATTATATAAGTGAGATGACTCATACTTGATCATCGTTTGTATTAGTCAGCATACAATAAAGGATAAAAAAAGAGACGGAAGTTATAAATTATTTTATAAAAAAATCTACAAAGCCCAGAAGTTCGTATTTTCTCTGATCAAACAAAATGTCAACAAGAGTACTACCGATCAATAAAAGGTCAATTGGATAATGGTGACAGCACAAAAACAATAAAGTTCATTAATAATAAACCTGTTATTGTTACTAAACATATCAATAATTTAAACTAAATGCACATCCTAATATACACTTCTGCCAGAAGTTACATCATAATAGTGATATTGTTTACTTAAACATTCAAAGCCTTATCAGTAATAAAAATCAGCAAGTATAATTTGTAATGACCCAAACATAATCTTACTTAGTGTAACCTTGCACTGATGAGAGCCAACAGCTCGAAACTGCAGTCTGCAAGTGGTGTGTGACGACTGGCACGAGAGCTCCTTTAAGTAGGATCAGTCTTTCGGCTGGTGTTTGTTCCAATCGAAGCATTAGCGTTTTGATGGTAATATGCAATTATTAACACTTATCGCGCCAAGCTTGTAACTTGTAATTCAGCGCTCGGCGGGGCACATAGCCCGGCCGTAGAGTAGCTGTTGGTTGCAGTTTGGTTACGTTCCTTATAGTAAAATAAGGATTTTATAGAGGAGTTTGCATCTAAAAATATTGTGCTTTAGTTAAGTTTTCATTCCCAAAAAGTCATAATTGTTAATTCACTTTTGGATGATATGATTAATAATTTTGGCGTACCTTAAGGAAGTGTCCTTGGAACTTTATTGTTTATTATTTATATCAATGATATTAACCTATTTGTGGACTGTGAATTCATTAATATGTTTGCTGATGATACACTGGTGGCATGATGCAGTCGTCATGATGTGGTTGATGTGGTTAATAAAATGAACACCATTCTGGAGGATAAAGTGAATCTTTATTTTATAACTAACAAATTAAAGCTTAATCTAACTAAAACTAAAGCAATAATTTTTACAACAAAATATAGCATCATGAGTATTGCGCCATCGTACTGTATCTCTTTGATCTGAATAAACTATCCAGATTGCAAAAATTGCAAAATAGGGGAATGAGAATCATATTAGGATGTAATAGATATACTCCAATTGTATTAATGTTGTCTACTTTACAATGGCTATCGGTTTCAAATCGTGTATTTTTTTGTAGCATGGTGTTTATTTTTAAAATAGTAAACAACTTACTACCTTCATATTTTGATGAGTTTATAGTGTATAATAATCAGGTTCATCGTTATCTCAGTCATAATAGGAATACCTTATTTTTAAATAGAACCAATACTAGAATAGACATGAATACCTTGTTTTTTAAAGGCATTGATCAGTTTAATAAGCTTCCATGGACTATAAAATCTAGTCAATCAATTTACTTATTTAAAAAATCTTTTGAATCACATAAAAAATGCATGATCTGTGTATAATCTTTTGTTAGTATTAGTTGTTACTTTTTGTCTATACTAAATTCGTCTTTACATTGTAATACTTAAAATTTTTTTTTCTGTATTTGTATCTTTTTGTATTTCTATTATTGTATATTAGGATATTCCTACTTTGAATAAATTTGATTTGATATTAAGATCGTTAAATACTCAAGATTTACTTGTTCTGTTAAAATAAACAAGTAAGGCACCTTCAAAACGACCAATGTGAATATGTGTATTTACACGCAATAAAGTGATCTCTAGAACTTGATTTTTTTTATTGCAGTGGTTGCCACGTAAAACCCCATACTCGCAGTAAATGGGACAGTTCAAACTGTCTCGTTATACCACCGATGCCTACAACTCTTGTTCACATCTGCAGATTAGTTCAAATATATTATTTACTTACGGTGAGTATGTGATATTCCATTATATTGTATAACTAACATTTAGTATCTTTCTACTCTTGAAAAAACAGACTATTTATACCGAACTTCTCGTGTAGCTGACATTAAAAAGCCTAGTAAACCTAACCTAAAAATTATTAGCAAAGTACATACATGTGCTATTTTGTTTTATAAATATTTGCCAATTATTACTACTAGTCCTGCCACAAATCAACGAAAACTAGTTTTGAAATATTCCGAAAACATATTTGCCCTACATTGACTAATGTGCTTCCAAATCACCTGTACGTGGCGCTCTTTTACAAGTCATTTTAAAGACCATATAAAGTATATACTGACCACTAGGCCCAAGTTGATGCTTAATGGCGGGGAGGGTTTGTGTGTGCGCATGTGCATTAGCGTGTTTACAACATATCACAAGTGTCAAGAGCAGGTTGCAGTTAACCTATTACATTGAGTCTAATTAGTGACACTATGCTCATCAAAACAAAAGCAACTCTTATTGGTGCCGCCATTATGCATCCACTTTTTATAGAGACCAATCAGTGCCTCCCATTCGAGTGTCCAGTCTCTACTTTATAATTTGTTTGTGTGACAATATCGATAATCACCTACTCTGTTGATGATGGCCAAGAACTAAGGAATTACATTGATCCAGCCTTCTTAGAAAATCAAACTAATATTAGTGTTCTACCTGAGACTTTTTTCAATATAAATAAAATTATACCTAATACTACCTTCACAGTAGATAGAAATTAGTAATTGTTAATTCTTTGTACAAGAAAGTTTTATTTTTTTTTCACAGTTATTATTAAATGTTGACATTGCTGTAAGTTATGAAGATCATAATAAGAAGTACAATTATTATTTTTCAGTTCATGTGTATGTATGCGGTCGTAGAAAAAATAATGTGCATTTCAAATGAAAAATATGTTTCTCACACTCTCGTGCATCTACAACAACAGCCACATTTAATACAGGGTGATATACCTAAACATGCGGAAAATTATTCAGTGGGTTGTCCCCACCAAAAGGAGTTAAAAAATTTAGAAATTAAAAAAATATGGAAAAAAAATTACCTTATTTTTTTGTAGAAGTGCGCCGCCTATGACTAACCAAGCTGACGTAATACGGTGCAATGAAATCACTTCCTTTCTTATGTGGTATAGGTAAAAACTGTTCTCACGTATTGTACGCCACACCATAGTCTGAGTTAACCCCAACCGATAATTAATAACACGGGTACTTATTGAAGGGTCTTGTTCTAGTAATTCTAGAACTTCTTCATCTACTTCAACAAGACGATTTACTGCACGTTCTCTGTGGCCTGGTAAACAAAACCCGGTGTCACAAACTCATTGCACTGCACTTAAAATTGTTCTCTCATTAGGTTTGCGCCCATGGGGAAATTTTCTTTTGTATTCTCGTACAGCCCTTGCATGACTTCCATTCATTGCACCATAGGTTAATATCATGTCGCAATACTCTTGCGACGTAAAGTCTGGCATAATCGATATTTGTGAATACAGTTTAAAATTTAACAAAAATGGGACATGCTCTAAACGGAAGTCGAAGAGACACTGAACTGAATGCGTGCAGCGCTGACCATAGACAACTAAACAGCTGATGAATACCTGCAAAACAAACAAGAGGCACATGTGTGAACATTTAACAGCGTCGAGATAGCAGAACTCCGCCATCCAGTAGCGTATCTTTGCAGGTTTTAATGCAAAAAAATATAATAAATTACCTCGGATCGCTTTAAAATTTTACAGAGGCTTTCCCACATAAAAGACAAGTATACCATTTTATTTTCCGCATGTTTATATAAATCACCCTGTGTAAACACTCATCATTATTATAATGTTCATATTCCAGGTTTATTTAGACACAGAGAAAGACTACGATATACTACAAGTGAGCTGCCCTATCACTATAGGAACTGTTCCATTTCGGATTCCAAACTCAAATCAAACACCAGCTGTAAAATATGGTATGTATTTAAAAGACTATTCCCATTGACATTATGTACATGTTTGATCTGGAAATATTATTCCTTATATACCACTTTCAGAGCAACAATATGTTACTTGGAATAGGTCTATTTATGCTGATTCTCTAAAGGGGTAGCATAACGTTAATATGCTTTAAATTCCGGTTGTATTAAACTGTTGTTAGCCTGCTGTCATATCCTATCATTTGTCAATTTCAATACATGTTTAAGTCTGGTTGATAGCCAAGTGGGTTAAGGCGTGAGGTGGCAATCGCGATTAATCACACGGACATCGCACCACCGGGTTTGAATCCTGGCTCCGACACTGGACCTGTTGTAGGAAATGGTTGTATGTCCGCGTTTTTTCAATGTGTAACCCCCTTCCGCACAAGCTCCTGGCTTCTGGAATTGGGGGTTGTCTAATTTCTGTGGTGTTTATTTATTATTTAAGTTAATTTACTGGCTAGCACAAGGTATGGTATCTGTTACGCAAAAGTGAAAATCAACAGGTGACTGTTGAAAACGACTATAAATTTTGTTCACTAGATTGGATGGTACTTGAATGACTGATGTGAGCTGTGGAGAGTTAACAGTAGTTTGTATTTTAAGGAGGTGTGTCTGCTTTGCCCCATAAATATAATAGTAGATAATGTTAGGAATGAGGCTATTTCGAGCCTGAAAACAGAATCCTTCAATAGTAATTTCTGAAGTGTTATAGTTGTGCTATCAGTGCTACCCCTTTTTCTTGTGCAATACATTGTCTATGTCATATATTACCAGCTCAGTGGCTCAACGTCTACGTATTAGGCTTGCAGCCAAGGACTCCCGGGTTCGAATCCTGGCTAGGGTATGGATGTTCAGTGTTATTTTTCACGTGTTACCGAGTTGGTAGCAGTGGACTAGACTAGGTTGTGTGAGAGACAACATGGCTAGTTGCTGTACCACTCCTCAGTTCGAGTCTCAGCTGCAGCAGATGGCCATGTCGCAGGGAATGGTTGTTGTATAATTGTCTATGTGTATGTGTCCTGGTTGAGTGGTGGAATAGCTAATGCTAAACTCCGCCAGGACGTTAATATACATAAGGCATTAAAATAAATAAATAATAATAGTAATAATAATAACAGCTCTTTATTGGTAAAATACAGAGAAAATACCAATTAGCCAATAACTGAAGTCCTTCAGCCAGTATTTTACAATTGCGTGTGTAAATTTATTGTTTTTAATAATAAGTAGATACATATTATATTGTAGAAAAAAAAAAAGAAAAAATGTAATATATTCTAATACATATATGTAGTATTTATTTTTATTGTTGCAGTGTGTTTTCTTCATGTATTGTTTTTAAAATTTCCTGAAGTGTGTTTTCAGGGTATTTGAATCTGGAATAGCTTCCGGGGTCCTGGGTCTTGATAGAAAAAGTGTTTGCATTAGTTCCAGGTTGTGTCTGTGGGTTGCAAATTTGGTGGACAATGTTTTTAATCTTTCCATTATCAGTTGTATCTTGGTTTTATTGTACAATAGCTCATTAGATGGATTGTGTAGGGTGTCGTATTTTTGTAATTATTCTGAGGGCAGATGTTTCTGCTACTTTAATGCTTTTTAGCGCTGGTCTTCGGCAGTTCAAATATAGAATATGGGCATATCTAGCATGGGTGTACAAATTGCCTTGTATATCTTACTTGCAGTCAATGTGCTTATGCCTTTGTTTTTGTACGTTAGATATCTAAAATGTTTTGCTCTTGATGTTATTCTTTTTTTGATCTGTTTTGTATGAAGATTGAAGTTCAGTTTGTTGTCCAAGTGGAAACCAAGGTATTTTACAGATATTAGAGGTTGTAATTGGTGATTTGATATTGAGACTGTAGGGGAAGTGTTATTGGGAGTATGATTTAAAATTAGGAACTGGGATTTTGTTGGATTGGGTTGTATCTCCATGTGTTAAACCAAATCTGTATGTTATCCATTAAAGTTTGCAGTTTTTCTAAAGTGGTTGTCATGTTTCCATTATGTGCCACAAGAGCTGTGTCATCGGCATATTGTAATATATATGCTTTTGGATCATTAGGTTCTGTGGTTGTTAAGATGTCGTGACAGTAAATATTGTATAATATTGGTGAGAGGGGGGATCCTTGGGGTACTCCTTGTTCCGCGGTAAATTCTTGTGAGTAGCCGTCGTTTACTTTTATCTGTAATTGCCTGTTTTCTAGGAAAGTTTTAACAATGTGAATTAAGTAGTCAGTTATTTCCAAGTTTTTCAGTTTAATCAATAATCCCATATGCCAGACACTATTGAAAGCTTTGTTTATCTCGAGAAAGATAGCAGCTGATTTCAAATTTACATGTTTGGCTGTTTGTACGTTCGAGGTTAAGATTGTTAACAGGTGAACTGTTGAACTTTTTTCTTTGAATCCGCACTGAAATGCCCGTATTTTTTCTTTAATTAATTCATACAGTCTGGTTCTTATTATCTTTTCAAATAATTTACCCAATACTGGTAAAAGTGTTATAGGTCTACAATTGGCTGGGTTTTTGTGGTTAGTGTTTGGTTTAGGTATCATTATTATCTGGCCTTTTTTCCAGTCATCATGAAAATAGCTGTTATTCATGCAGTATTCAAATATTTTTAAGATATATTTGTGAATTTCATGATGTAATTTTTTCAATATTAACCATGGTACATTGTCGTAACTGGGGGAGGTGTTTTTTTGGGAGTGTAATGCCTTAAAATATTCTTCTTCATTCAACTGATGTTCCTCATGATTGAAGTCTGTATTAAAGTATTCATTGTACCAATCATTTGTATGGTAGTTTTGTTCGCAGAAGTTAATATTTTGCTCCTGCTTATATGCATTTTTGAACTGTTCAGAAAATGTTTCTGCTTTATCTGTGTCATCATCGTATTCAACTCCATTTTGTTCAAGCGATGGAATGGATTTTTTATTTTTGTACTTAGATAGTCTGTTAATTTGCTGGTAATAATTTTTTCCTTGAAGTTTGTTGATTTCCTGACACGTTTCCAGCCATTTGTGTGTTTTGTATTGTACTATCATATTGTGGATATTTTTGTTAAATTCATTTATTTTTCGTTTAAATTCAATATTTTGGTTCAATTTGTATTCTCTATACATTTTTCTCTTTATCTTTATTAACTTAATAATAAAAGGTAGTAGTTCGTGAGTGTAATACGATACCTTCAGTTTCGGGGTGTTATTGGCGATTGAGTTTTTAAGAGTGTTCTGGGCATATCTCACTGTTTTTATTATTGTTTATGAATGTTTTCATATCTGTGTTAACTTTGTCCATATTACATTTCGAGTATTTGTATTTAGCTATAGGTTTCTCAGGATCCGCCGTTTTGTTTAAATCAAACTCTATTTTGATTGATAAATGGTCTGATCCCACGTCTGGGATCAGTTCAATATCTTCTATATTATTGGTAATATTATTAGTATGTAGCACTAAGTCGGGAGTTGAGTCCGAATTGTTTGGCATGATAAACGTTGGTGGTGTGTCAACTTTTACGAAGTGTGAGTTCTTCAAGAAGTTATTAAGTTGTTTTCTCTTAGTTTGATTAATGTTGAAGTCTGCGATAATCATAGCATATTTATACTGAATAGCTTTGGAAAATATGTTTTCTTCGATATTTGACGACGGGTGTATATATATTAAAAATATATGCAATTTGTCATCTTGGAACGGTATGGTGAAGTGTAGTGCATTGTTAAGAGGATTATTTGTTTGTGGTGCATTTGCTTTTATCATTTTCAAGTTAGGATGTACTTGTACTAGACTTCCGCCCGGATATTATTATTGACGATATTACCATCATATCGCAGGATATGCCAATTTCAGTAGTTAGTGTTTGCATCTGGTTTTGTTTTAGATTCCACGAATGGGGCACAATTAATATTATGATTTTCAATTGTATGGTTAATGTTATGTGCTGCCCTCTAACAGAGAGGAGAGTTGTAATTACTCCCTGGCCACAAGGGCGGCGCCATCTGTGGGCCAACTGGCGAACCACCATTTAGTAGTGTCTAAGAAAATTATAGAGAATTCCAGTATCTTCTGGAAAGTTCTACAATGATATTCTGGACATTCCAAGTGGGTATATAAAGAGGTGAAGCCAGCAGATGGGGGAACAGTACAGTACAGTTTAGTGAAGGATAAGGAACAGTTCAGTATCCAGTACAGTTCTGGGTAATCTGTGATTCTGGTTACAGAGACAGTTTGTGGAAGAACAGTTCAGTTGAGTGAAGTATGCAGTTTAGTGAAGTAAACAGACAAGAGAGTTTTTAGGTTAGACAAGAGTTGACAAGTTTAAGAAGAAAAGTAAAGTGCTTAGTGTTTTAAAAGTAGTGAAATTATATTAGATTAAGTTATTATTAGTTGTGTGATTTTTAAGTATTTGCTAGTATAATTTTAGTGATTAAATAAATCAGTGGTTTGTGAAAATTCTTGTTGCAAGTTATTTGGAATCCACAAAGTGTTTACTGAAAATTGTAAGCACGTAACAATTGGTGTCGGAAGCGGAATTGCAACAGAATTTCTCAAGAATTCGACGAAGTTCCATAGTGTTCTATTTGGAAACCACTCGAGATAGTGAAGTGAGTCGAACTGGAAAGTGATATAGACATTAGACGAGACTTATTTGTGCTAGTGTGAGGAAATTTCTGGGACATTCTGTTTAGAAATTAGTGTAGTTTTTAAGTGGTTTCAACTGAGAAGCGATATAGACTTTAAATAAGACTTGTTCGTGCTGTTTCGAGTTAATTGTTTGGATGGAAACAAGAAGCATGGCTGCCGAAAAGCAAATGCAAGACATGTTCGAGCAATTTAGAAAAATGATGCTAGACCAAAAAGAAGAACAAGAGAGACGCGAAGAAGAAAAAGAAAGGAAACGTCAGGCAGAAAAAGAAGAACAAGAAAGACGTCAAGAAGAAAAAGAAAGACGACGTCAGAAAGAAAAAGAAGAACAAGAAAAACGACGTCTAGAAGAGAAAGAAGAACAGGAGAGACGTGAAGAAGAAAAAGAAAGAAGACGTCAAGAAGAAAAGGAAGAACAAGAAAGAAAACGACAAGAAGAAAAGGAAGAATTGAGAAAAATTATACAGGTGCAACAAGATGCTATCCTGTCAGCCACTAATGAAGTCAAGGAAAAAGTAGATAAAGTTGAACAAAAAGTTGGTAACGTCGAAGGAGAAATTAGTGACATTAAGGGAAAAGTTACTGGCGTCGAAGAAAAAGTTACTGGTGTCGAAGAAAAAGTTACTGGCATTGAAGTAAAAGTTACTGGTGTTGAAGGGAAAGTTACCGATATAGAAGGAGAATTTCGTGCAGTTGAAGGAGAGGTAGAGCGACTTAAGCGACTGTTAAGAGAACAAGGAGGCCAGGTCAGGTCCTCGATTACAACCGCCTTCCTTTGATGGTCAAACTTCTTGGTCAACCTATAAAAGACAATTTGAGGCAGCGGCATACGCAAACAATTGGAGTAATGAAGACAAAGCTATGGCATTGGTGCTAGCATTAAGGGGCCAAGCCTCAGAGTTGCTTCAGAGTATCCCAGTGACGCAGCAACGGGATTTTAAAGTTTTGGAAGCTGCACTAGATCTAAGATATGGCGACCAACACCTCGCCCAAGTATACCGGACTCAGCTCAAATCACGCACACAAAAGGCTGGGGAAAGTTTACAAGATTTTGAAGCAGCTGTTGAGCGACTGACATACCTGGCTTACCCGGATGCACCCAAAGAATTCCAGGAACAATTAATAGTTGGTACTTTCATCGATGGCATAAGAGATGAGGAGATCAGGCGAGTCCTTAGATTAACTCGAGCTAAGACTGGTAGCGAAGCCTTGATCCATGCCCTCGAAGTTGAGGCCGCTTATGAAGAGACTCTACATCAGAGAGTACGAGCCATGAAAGTAGAAGAAGAGAACCATTTAGAAAAGTCAAATATGGAATCTTTGATGGCTGACCTGCACAAAATGATAAGCCAGTTGATGACCAAACCAGATGCTCCAAGGAAGCAGGAAAGAGAACAGAGCGATGGACAGCCAAGGAAGGTGATTCGGTGTTATCAGTGCAGCAAACCAGGACATATGATGCGGCAGTGTCGAGAACGGAATCCTGGGGAAGTAAACACTGCAAAGAAAGAGGAAGTTCGCTCTGATAAGATGAGATTGATTGTTATGTTAACAGACATACAGAAAATGGTCGCACAATTACTAAACGAATTCAGTTCGCGACCGGAGCTGAAACGGGAACCGCAATCGCCGAAACAGGAGCCGAAGCAGCAGCGAAGTGCTGGAGGTCCGACAAAAGTAATCCACTGTTATAATTGCGACAAATTGGGGCATGTCAAGAGGTACTGTCGCCAGAGGAGCCCTAAGGAAGTGAATGCCGAGAATGTAAAAACGCAGCAGGATATAGCAGAAGTGAAGGCAGTTAAGATAGAGGTTCCGAAGGACTGGTCGAAGAAAGTTTTAAGAGAGGAACAACTGAACGACGATGAAATTGGACCAATGTTGAAGGCGAAAGAAAAAGGAATCCGCCCGGAATGGAAGGACGTTTCCAGTAAAAGTGTTGGACTGAAGGCTTTATGGGCGCAATGGGATTCACTTAGGGTTATAGATGGCCTATTACGGAGAGCATGGGAGAGCCCGGATGGGAAAGAAGTTACCATGCGGTTGCTGATACCCAGGTGCCAAGTACCAAAAGTACTACGGGAAGTGCACGAGGGAATATCCAGAGAGCACTTTAGCAGAAATAAGACTTTGGCTAGAGTACGGAAGCGATTTTACTGGGTAAATAGCTGTCAGGATGTAGAGGCTTGGTGTCGCAGTTGCAAGGTTTGTGCGAATGTGGCTGCCAAGAGGTCACCTACAGGGAGTGGTGATCGAATGAAGGCTAGATATGACCGCAATGCCAGTTCAGCAGGATTCAAGGTGGGGGACTCGGTTTGGCTGTATAACCCACAGCGGAGTGAAGAAGGATTCTCGAAGCCTCGCTCACCTTGGGAAGGACCGTATTCTGTGATCACTCGGATCAACGACGTTGTTTATAGGATTCAACGTAGAAAGAAGTCCAAGATGAAGATCGTGCACCTGGACAGGTTGGCAAAGTATACTGGGGTATCTGAAATGCCTGACCGGGACGTTCAGGCTTAAGGAGGGGGCAGTGTTATGTGCTGCCCTCTAACAGAGAGGAGAGTTGTAATTACTCCCTGGCCAGAAGGGCGGCGCCATCTGTAGGCCAACTGGCGAACCACCATTTAGTAGTGCCTAAGAAAATTATAGAGAATTCCAGTATCTTCTGGAAAGTTCTACAATGATATTCTGGACATTCCAAGTGGGTATATAAAGAGGTGAAGCCAGCAGATGGGGGAACAGTACAGTACAGTTTAGTGAAGGATAAGGAACAGTTCAGTATCCAGTACAGTTCTGGGTAATCTGTGGTTCTGGTTACAGAGACAGTTTGTGGAAGAACAGTTCAGTTGAGTGAAGTATGCAGTTTAGTGAAGTAAACAGACAAGAGAGTTTT
This sequence comes from Leptura quadrifasciata, assembly GCA_963675555.1. Classification (NCBI taxonomy): domain Eukaryota; kingdom Metazoa; phylum Arthropoda; class Insecta; order Coleoptera; family Cerambycidae; genus Leptura; species Leptura quadrifasciata. The sequence goes on along the minus strand of OY776680.1, from coordinate 32,784,696 downwards.
TAGGTTAGACAAGAGTTGACAAGTTTAAGAAGAAAAGTAAAGTGCTTAGTGTTTTAAAAGTAGTGAAATTATATTAGATTAAGTTATTATTAGTTGTGTGATTTTTAAGTATTTGCTAGTATAATTTTAGTGATTAAATAAATCAGTGGTTTGTGAAAATTCTTGTTGCAAGTTATTTGGAATCCACAAAGTGTTTACTGAAAATTGTAAGCACGTAACATTAATAATGTGTTTCTTAGGGGTGTAACTATTGACATTTGTGTATAGAATATTAACTTTAGATGAGAATTTGAACATTATTATCTCCTAGTATCAGTTCTGTGGGTGATGCTGCATCTGTTGAATCCATGTTAAATATGAGAATATAAATTCTGTTGCCTGAGAAAAATGACACGGAGGTGTCCATGTTGTATTCTGTTATGAATCTTTTCCTCAGTTTTAATAACAGTTCTTCTCTGTTGGTATTTTTGGGTTTGTTTAGTTTGTTTATGTAAGTATTTATTATTATGTCATGTATTGTAACAGCGTTGTGAATTTTTGTATCTTTCTTCTGAGAATCTGTGATTTTGTTAGATTTTTTGTTTAAGTGCTTGATTGGAATGTTTGGGATTCCTTCTATTGGTTTAGTGGGTCGTTTGGAGCATTTAAATGACCATGCTTGATGATCTTCTGCTCCACAAGCATTACATTTAGGGGGCAGGCTACTTTTACATTTGTTAGTGCTATGTTTTTCATCACACTTTGTGCATTTTGGAGGTGTCGAGCAATTTTCTGGTGTGTGTGTACATTTTAGGCATTTGCTGCAGGGTAAAGGGGGGGTGTGCTGGGATATATTGCATAATGTCTGCATTTATAATACAGGTCATCATTAAGTAATTTTTCTTATGCAGAGATTGGGGCGGTTATTACCCTTATAAAGAAACTAGGTTTGTTAGTGACTTTTGCAATTATTCTTTTGCAGTATCTATGTTCTATGCCCTGCTCTGAGATGTGTTTGCTGATTTGATCATCACTAATTTCTAGTTCAACCGATGCTATAACACAGGAAAACGATTTCTGAATCGTATTTGATTTTTGTGGTGAGTTAACTGATGAATTGGTCTCTGTAAAATCAGTAATTAGTTCTTGTGTTTTGGGTTTCTTCAATGAATTATTTAGAATTGTTTTGGGAGTGTTTGATTTTAATAAAAAACCTTTTTTGGTTTTTAAAATAATATCATTATTTGTAGGTCTTTCATTTGCCCAAATGTCTGCCATTTGGATCCTAGTTTGTGTGGATTTGCTATTAATATAAAATAAATTATTGTAAGGTTTTTGTTTCATCTTATACATTCTTGCTGAGTAATTGTTGTTTTTTGTAAGATTTTTATTAAGTGTTTGGTTTTGTTTGTCTGATCACTTTTTGTAGCATTCTCCTTATCTGAAGTTCCAATGATAACAGTATTGATTTCTTCCCTTGTTAGTGTTTTTGTCTTCTTTTTTGAAATCGGTGGCGAATCCAAATACCTTTTTATTTTCTTTCTCACTGTGTTCCACCCCTCCTGAACTTTTACGCTTTCTTCAGTGTCCATTTCACTTCCTTCACTTTCATCGCACATTTTTTAATACAATTAATCTGAACACTAATAATTTCAACCTATCTGCTTGACTGCCACTGCTAGACTGTAAATAAATAAATAAATAAAAAAATATTATTTCAGAACATGCATGTCCTGTCGTGGAAGGAGGCATGTACTTGGCACCTGACTTCCTTTTAGGGCAAGTTTATGACGGCAATGAACACCATTTAAGGTATGCCTCGATAGTATATAAATAAAATAGTTTCAAATTCCTATACATTAATATACTGATAGTAAGTCTAGTAATAACGTGCAACTGATAAAATTATTATTTCTTTTGCAGAGAACCTGTAATTTTGTACAAGCCCCTATATGTGACAGTAGATAAGTCTGAAAATAAGTAATTAGTCGTAATAAATGGCAATAATTACATTTATATAAGTACCTTTACAGGGTATTACCTCAATTTATTTTATCACCATTTAAGACTGAATCATAGCAACAAATATGTAGTCAATTTTTTAATTTTTTAATATCCTTACCACTTAAGGTAATTTTTAAGTTAAAAATTAGTCTTCTAAATATATACCTATCTTCCAAAGATGTATGTGTGTATAGTTTAGGTGTAACTTACATAGAATGTCTTCAATAAAAGAGGGTATAGTGTGAGGATTAATTTAATAAATAATTGAATTTCTAGTTAAGCATAGAGCCAAATTAAAATGAATAAGTGTTGGTTATAGCTGGCTTATGTGTTTAGATTTATAGGACCCCCGGCGAGTAAAGATTGACATGACATGTAAAGGTAGAAAAAATTCGCTATCCAGTCCAGTATTGATATGTGCATCACTAATTAACAATACTGCATATGTAGATTTATGGCAGGGCCGCGTCTAACGGCGGGTCATTTCGTGCCGTGCACGAAGGCGCACTAGGCCATGGGGCGCCAAAAAGCCAATTTTATAGTATTTCGAATAATTTATAATAATACAATAGGCACGTCTTGTACTAACATTTTTTTTTAAACATCGTACCTTTGGCCCCTCCAAAAAAAAAAGGGCGCCAAAAATGCTCTCGCACGAAGGCGTCTCATAACCTGGAAGCGTCACTGATTTATGGGCTCGTGGGGTTATGACGTTTTTTCAAACAAACACCACTCATACCTTCAGTCATGAATAAAATTTCTGAATGCTGTTTGCTGTTGAATGGTCTTTAGAGTTCTGATACAAGACATAACTACACAAAGATTACAAAAGACCACACAATATGACATTATTTACTCTTATTCTACCAACAACATATGAGTGGTACCACTCGGTTCATGCACATGTAAATGCAATGCAAATTAATACTTCGATTTTATGCAATTTCTTTTCTACAATGTATACCGAACAACTAAAAAATCAGTTGAACTTAAGGTAAAATGATGATGTATGTGTCCTTTCTTATTTTGAGCATACCATTACCATTCAAATAAGTAATACTTGCACCAGGGGCATATTTAACGTCAGTGCAACCGGTTCAAAACCCCGACGGGCCCTTCCATAAGAAGTCTGAGTTTCTAAAATTCATAAATAATATACTTAAAAAAAACAATAATTAATGCAAAGAATAACGTAAAAGGACAATGATTATTACAGAATAATTATTATTATATTCTGCTCGTTTAGTAATTTAATATCTTTATAATGCATCGGTAATAATTATTATAATAGCATGCAACGCCTCGACACTGTGAAATTCAATAGTGATTTGATTTGTGACAATTAATGCGTAATTCAACGCTGTGTTCTTCGTAGACTCGGTGCTTTGTTTTAGATATTTGCATATTTACCAGTAGTTTTACATACAAATTTTGGTATTATTATTAAATTGAGTTTGCGCCCCCTCTCAATCGTGATCGAGTTGGGAGATTGAAGCTTGATAAAATTTGGGCCATATCCTTGAAAAAATAAGGGATTTTAAGGACATTGCGAATGCGAATTGCATAAATCCACCTCCTTAAAAAAACTACAGAAAAAACAGTACTTACGTCCGATTTTATAAATGAAAGTGTTAAAGAAAGTGCTGTGATAAAATTTTAAAACGTTAGACAGCTACCTGGCTGCATCGACACATGCTCAAGTGCTTTGGATGTCATCCTTATGGGCCCAACATTTAAAAAATATTTCGACTGCTTGTTTTATAGCTTGTTAAACCCAACATTAGGGGTTGGAACTCTTACAATTAGTCTTATATTTATTGTCCCTAATTATGGAATCAAATGGTTTTATAGTCTGTGAATATTTTGCAGGGTAGACTGAAATATCATAAAGTTTACATTCTATGGTATTATAAGTGCACAGCGACAGTTCTTTTGTTTAGTATTTGTTTGAGGTATTGATACATATAAGAACATTTTAAATTCCAGATGTAGGACACTGATGCTTTCAGCAAACATGTGCTTAAAAAAATGACCATTTTTATAACTTCTCTAATTTATTTCAAGGGACTCTAGGCCGAAAATAACATAAGATATTTTCATTTTCGCGTTAGTTGTAAAAACCAATAATAAATCTTATAATAGCATAAACGCAAACAAAACCCCAATTTCTTTTTAGTTTTTGAATAAACACGAATCGAAAATGTCGTATTAAGAGTTTTTCTCAAAAATGTACTTGGTAAGTATTCATAGATTTTAATTGATAATGTGGATAATAGATCTGCCGTTTGCATAAATGGAGACAGTTTAATTAAAAATAAGTTGTAAATAGAGCTTTTTGATTTTTACTAAGAATGGAGGGTTATTAACTTGCTTGGTAAGCTAAGCTTTTATAGCACCTACCTAGTAAATTTAAGAGATAGATATAAAAATATAAGAATAAAAGTGCAACATTATATTTTGCTGACAATACGCGCCAAGCAGTAAACAAATATACAGTGTGTCCCAGTTTATATTCTCTGTAGTTTTTTATATAAATTTTTTGTTGAAAATGTTCAACTGTTTTTACTTTTACTCGTTATATTCTGTTTTACTTTTAATTAAACACTTATTCTGTGGATAAACGTAATCGTGTTTTATTCTTACAACATATACATCAATTACACTACATTTATATAATAGCTCAGCCATCTAGGTGACACAAAACAAACTAAACATAAAACAAGCATATAAAACATCATAGAAACATATTCAGAAAACTTAATACTATACATTTGGTACAGTAACCCATAGAGGGCAGATCCAACCTGAAATTCTTTATTACTTAACACCTTCTCCGAGTTTAAGGTTAAGTTCAATAAACAGTAGTAAATAAACTGAAGTACTTAATCTTAAACTATTATATTTTACACATAAACTTTTCTTTAAAACATTGAAATTTCACATTCCCGAGAGGTTTAGTTAAAATGTCCGCAATTTGGTTTTCTGTAGCACAATATTTTAGATTCACTGTACCCTCAGGAACTTTTTCATTTATGAAATGGAATCTCACGTCAATGTGTTTACTTCGGCGATTAAATTGCCCGTTTTTAATTATTGTTATTGCACTCTGATTGTCTACGTTCAGTTCGATCTTTATATCACCACCAGTAAGTTCATCAATTACTGATTTAAGATAAAGAAGTTCTTTCACACAGTCTGCTGCTGCTATATATTCCGATTCTGTACTAGAGAGCGAAACTATTGGTTGTTTTCTAGATACCCATGAAATAGGCCATTGATCCAAAAATTTGTAACCTTGACAAATCTGGTTTTAATCCTGTCCAGCACTCTATAGGAGTCTCATCTACTGTATCTGTGGGGCTTCTGTTTAACAAATAGGCAGCTACATAACAAGCTTCACCCCAAAATTCTTTATTTAATCTTGCGTCAAAGATTAAGGCCCGTCCTTTCTCTAGTAATGTTCTGTTTAACCTCTCTGCCTTACCATTTAATTGAGGAGTGTGGAATAGTAAAATCTAAAATAATTCCTTTGTTTTTATACCACTGCTTGAAGTTTATGTTTGCATATTCGCATCCGTAATCACATCGTATTTTTGCTACTTTTAAGCTTTTATATGCCTCTGCTTCACTGATAAATTCTTTTAAATATTCTGATGCTTCAACTTTACGTTTTAATAAATAAACCCTACAGTAATGTGTGTAGTCATCAAGTACTATGAGTGTATATCGATTTTCATCCCATGTCATGGGTTCAATGGGACCACAAATGTCTGTGTGTAGTATTTCTAAAGGTCTCTTTGCCCTTTGTCTTTCTGTGTTAAAGGGAAGTCTTGTTTGCTTGGCCTCTAAACAAACTTCACAAATACGTTTTAACTTATTACAATCAGTTTTAGTTAATGTCATGCCAGTTGTCAAATCTATTAATTTTCTCATATTTTGGGTTCCCTAAATGCCCTAATTTTCTGTGCCATTTTTCGATTTTCTCCTCTTCTTGTGTTAAATAACTTTCTTCTGTCTGATTTAGGTTTACAACATATAATCCGTTTTCTTTCTTTGTTCCTTCCAAGACCCTTATATTATTTTTATTTATTAAGACCTTTTCCTTTGTGAAAATTATTTCTCTATTATTCTCTGTAATGGCATTTACAGAAAGTAAGTTTTTTCTTAAGTTTGGTATAAACAGAACGTCCTTTAATGTGCAAGTGCTTGCTTCAATACTACCTTTACCTTCAGCTGTCATTTTTCATTTTTTTTAGCCACGTGTATAGGTACTTGAATGTGTTTCTTCCAGAGCCGAAAATATATCTTTTGAATTTGCCATATGATATGAGCTACCGGAGTCAACAACAAAGTCTTGAGTACATAAATTACTGTTTTCAGTAAGAAAAGCTATTTTACTTCCAGCTCGATTTTTTTCTTTTTTAAAAAAACAATCTTGTTCTACATGATTTGTCTTTTTGCATATGCTACATCCCTTAAAGTTTTTCTTTGCCATAGAACTTCCACTACTTGAACCTTCGCCATAACAATTTTTAGCCACATGTCCCGAAATTCCACATTTGAAACATTTTCTGTCTTCCTTTCCTTTCTTACAAAACCTTGTGTCGTGTGTTTTACCTTTACATTTTTTACAAAATCTCTCGATACTTTCAAATGCTATTTCATTTTCATTTTCTTTACTTTTATTTCTTGCTTCTTCTGACAACAATCTTGCAGTGAGTTTGTCTAGAGTCTTTTCACTTGATGCAGCTGATTCCCATGCAGTTTCAAAATGCCCATAGTCTCCAGGTAAAGTTGACAATATTTTTGAAATAACCATATTATCATCGATCGTTTGATTTAGTGCTCTAAGTTTGTGTACAATGTTTTCAATTTTACTTATATGTAGGCTCATGTCTGACCCTTTTATATATGAAAAACTATAGAACTCTTTGAGTAAAATACAAATTTGATCCGAGGTAGTTTTTTCGAAAATATTTTTCAGTTTGTCAAATATCTCTTGAGTTCTTACAGTTTATTATATGCATCATTAACTTTTTATCTATTGTTGTCACAATTATATTTTGTGCTTTAGCATCCTTTTTACTCCAGTCAGCTTTCTCATTATCCTTAGTTAAGGTATTGTACAGTGTTAATTTTTCGATATGATAAAACGGTTCTGAGGACATCGCCATTTTTCTTTCTTTGCCGTCTGTATACACTTCTACGTTTTACTTCTCGCTGTTTTAGTTTTTACTTGTTTGGTTTTAAATTTGTAGCCAGAGCAAACCTGGGACCATAACCTCTTCAATTGAACAGAAAATTCAGTCTAACTTAGTTTTTTCTATGGAATCCGATGCCGTTTAAAAATATACAATAATAAAAGTTATGGCTGAAAAATCGATTTTTAAAAATATCTCCTACGTTTGTATAATTTTAATTGACTGTAAAAGGGAAGTAAAACCATGCATGTAAAATTTTAAATATTTGTTGATGCTTCCATAAGGATCAAAACACTAGGGATTTACAAGAGAATTTGAAATTTGGATTTTGTATTATGTCTTTCTTTTCTCAAAAATATTTTACCAAAATTGAAAATTTTGACTGAAACAATAGAAACGCCTAACTTAAAATGTAATAGACTGCATTAACATCATTAAAACAACTTCACAGAATTTAAATGTGGTTGGTGCCCACTATAAAAAATGAGATAATTTGATTGAAAGTGCCATTCATTGTTTTTGCAAAAAATTAGGAAGTACTATGAGTCAAGAAAGAACATCAAATTTAGCTTTGCTCATAATCTAGAAAAATACATTATGCAGCATAAACATGTGAGAGGTAATAACAATTTTCCTGTCAGCCAAAACATGAAGAAGACTTCCATTTTGAAAAAAATATATGAATACATTATTGTTTACGCTGTTTTTATTTTATAAATAAATAATTATAATCAGTAAAATGCTCTCATGTCTTCTAAAAAATTCGAGTAAAGTTCTCTCCCCCCAAAATTTAATGTGTGTATTACCACGGGCCCCTAGTGTTCGAATTTGCACCGGACCTTTAAACTCCTTAAAAGCAGGCCTGACTTGCACAACCTGTGGTCTGCCAAAAAAATCAGTTATTTGTCGAATTGTCCTCATACATATTCTAGATAATGCCAATGTTTTGTAAAAATAATGTGCCAATATTTATATAATCGTTTTAATTTCGATTCCAAGTTCATAATTTGTCATATTAAGAAAGATTTTTATTGAAACTGAAAGCACAAAGAAAAATGCCTATTGTTGTCATAAGGTCTTTGGAAATAAAGTTCATTTTGAATTAGATATAATAATTCCTAAAAATGAGTAAAGATAAAAGACTATGATGTTCCTTTTACTAATTTTACTTACTATTTCCCAAGACCATTAGATTAGTAGAATTCAAAATTTAGCAAAATTCTTTCTTAAAATGGCTCCTAAGTACTTGCGTCATTTGTGGGAGGTAGACTAAAATTCAGCTAGGATAGGAATATCAAACTTGCAAAAAAAAAATCAAATCTATTCTGATAGCCATTGCATAGCCCGTAAAGTTAATAAAATGTCCCTTTCCTATGAATTTTGGTTCTATCGCAAACTTTACAACTAAAGATACTTTTCTGTTAATGTATTTAATTCTTGGTGTTGGATGTAAACTAATAGTTAGTTTAAGAGGGATGGGGGATGGGTTGAGGCATAGCTCAAAGCTAACGCCGGACCCACTGGACTCCTTAAAGTGGGTTCGATTCCCACTAGTACGAGAAAATGTCATTGCAGGATAAGCCACTGAAAAGTGCTCCAGCAAGGGGGCAATAATCAGAGGCTCTGTGCACCTGTTCCAACTACTGATTTTTTTTTATTTCACACCGTTCACACCGCTGAAGGGTTGGTTATCACCTTTTGTGGTATAGTTACCATATTTTCATAAAATAATAAATTTGGGCATCACGTCGCCTACCATCAAAACACTAAAAATATTCTTTAAAAAAAAAATCTATTTATTTTCCAAATTCAGTAATTTACAAAATCTGGCAGGTACGACGTCAAAAAATAAGAAAATGATAAGTATTAATATAATAAATATAAGATAGCCATAGAGCGAAAACACTATAGATAGTTAATATCACTATTGTAGGGATAAACGACCAGTAGTACTAATGAGATGATAGAGCTTGTCTTTAAAAACACTTAGGCTAAACTTTTTGGTATCATTAGACACTTGATTGTAAACTTTCGCAGCCTGATAACTAAAGCATTTCTTAAAATATTCAGTGCGATGCACAGGAACACTTAGTTTGAAGTCACTCTGCCTAAGTTCAATGCCATGAGCTCCTGAACGTTTCTCAATCTTATTATATAGGTATGATGGTTTTTCATTGGATATCACTTTATGAGTTAGACAGCACAAATGATGTAGTATTCTTTCTTTCATATTTAACCAGCCAATTTGTCCCAGAATGGGGCTAATATGTTCACGATGGGCTACCTTTTAGGAATACCGTATGCAACAATTCTGTATTTTTTGCAATCTGTTTGCATCTTCAATAGGTAGCCATGGGCCATATACCACAACGCAGTAATTTAATCTTGACAACACTAGTGAGTCACAGTTTTATTTTATCATCTTTCGATAGATATTCCTGTAGATGATACACACTTGTAAGCTTGAGGAAAGCTGTTCTACTAAGAGTGAAGGTATGCGCAGCATAATTCAGGTTCAGGTACCATTTCACTAAACGTTATCGGTATATTATTGATAACAAATCCTCCACTACTATATTTTCTCACAGCTTTCTGTTGCCAAAGATTATAGCATGAATTTTATTTGTGTTGATTTTCAGCCCATTTTTATTTGTCCAGCACTGTATGTTATTCAGATCTTCGTTAACTTTTTGAAAAGCGAGTGCAGTATCTTCAGGCTTGTAACTCAACATAATCTGTATATCATCGGCATAATAATGAATATTACAATGCTTCACAACGTTAGCCATGTCTATAACAAATATGTTAAATATTACAGGATCGAGTATTGACCCTTGAGGAACTCCTTTCTCGATTGTACATTCATTTGATAGCATTATATCGGTGCTATTACTAAGTTCCATTTGTTTTCCCCTTTCTGATAGACAATTTCTAAACCATTCATATCATATCCTTTGCAGCCATAAAAGAATAATTTTTATAGATCTAGTTCAATATTTATACTATCAAAAGCTTTGGACATATCAATTAGAACTGCTACGGTTATCATTCCTTTATCTGTAACGGTTATTATATCATCATTAATGTTCGTTAGGGCGGTAACAGTGCTATATGCTTTACGAAACCCTGACTGTGATTTTAATAAAATTTCGTTTGTTTCCAAGTAGTCAGTTAACTGTACATGCACTATCTTTTCTAAAATCTTTGATCTTGGAGGTAGTGTGCTAGTAAGTCATAGATCCTTGAATTCAACAGAGGATGGATAGATAAATATATCCATCTCTATCACCAATCGTACAACTACATTGAAAAGATCACCATTCTACAACCCTTCGACTATGAGTATGTATCTCTTCCAAGAATAATCCATGATAGAGCTCACTACACAAAATATAAAATGGAAGTTAAAGAACTTTTAGCCACAGTGTAGTTGATGGAAAAGAAGCTAGCCTATATTTCTATTCTTTCATATGCTTCTCTATATAGTCTAAAGTTCTATAATGTATATTTACTAACAAACCATTTTAATGTTTGCTTGTTATAACGTTGCTCTATTGTTTATATTTACAGTTTTAATACATCCTTTTTCTTCAGATTAACATGTGCATATATTTTGTACATTTTAACCTCTCCACAATAAAATTGTGAGAGGTTACTAAAATTGGTTCAAAAACGAAAATTGAGATAACATCAAATCTTTACGTTTTGAGGTCCTAGGAACCCAAAAAAGTGGTTTTTGAAAAATGTCTGTGTGTGTGTATGTGTGTTAGCACGATAGCGTCGAAACTACTGTACAGATTTGAATGAAACTTTGCGTGTGCGTTTCTTTAGTGCCCCAGAAGATCTGAAAAGGTTTTGGTTGAGATCGGATTACGTTTAGTGCCATTTTGACGCAACAAGTTGTTTATTTTATAATTACTTTCAATTTGCAATGGAACCATTGAAAAGCAGTTAAAATTCTGATTTTAACGATATATCACACTTCCACTCTTTCGATTTGGTTTCCGTGAAAAAAATTAAAAACAAAGCAAATATGGCATAGATCGCATTTCGCATGACATGATCGATGCGCATAGCCATTACGTCGTGATACTCGTCCCATCACGTATCAATTCACGTGTGAGGGTTTCTGCACTGCTCTAGAAGTAGAGCAGATCACGTTTAGTGCCATTTTTAAATATATATACAGACAAATCGAAGAATTAAACTACAAATATTCCTCTAAAATTTAGTAAAATTATTGAAATGCTAATGTTTCATTTAACAAAGACAGCCGCGAGCGATCGGATTGCAATGAGCAAATTTTGACGATTGTCATTGTCATCGTTTGTCATCCGATAACGTTGGTGTCATGTCATGTTAATAAGATTTCGGCATATTTTTACCTTTGAGTGGATTGTCACAAACTTTAAAGGTAAATGTAACAATATCAATATCATATGCTTTCGGTACCTTCGTTGGTGAATTTATTATAGATTATCACTTTACCAATTTTCAGTTTGTTGCTTTACAAATCTGTAGTATTTAGGATAACTAGACTTTCTTAGTCGTTCAAGTGATGTTAAAGTTGTTAATATCCTAATAGTATATTATTCAACGAGCGATAATGTAGGTAATAACTTGCATAGATGATTGTAAATTCATTAAGTTGAGGGTTTTTTTAGTGCCCCAGAAGATCTGAAAAGGTTTTGAATGAGATTGGATTACGTTTAGTGCCGTTTTGTCACACAATTTAATGCTCTTTTCGGCTTCAAAAATCCACCGAGTGGGGAGGTTCCAGCCGCTTCCAGTAGCTGCCGATTTTTTAATCAGTAATTTGATTTACCATATACACAACTTTGTATCAAACAACAGTCAATAAATTGATTTGATTTGATATTTTGGAAATTTTAAATAGGTAATCAAGCATCATTTAACTTTTGTTTTAAGATTCCTTTTTGAATCGTATCGATAACGAGTTATTAGCAAAAACAAAACTGACGATTTTCACTATTTTTGGGAAATTTGTCAAACGTGAAAACGGCTTCTCAACGAAATTTAAGGTAATAACTTCTATATCATGGTTTAGAAGTTATCAAATTAGTTCCATTGAAACAGTGGATGCCATATTGTATACTTGGTGTTATTTATTAAATGAGAAAAAAACTAGAGCAGTTCAGGCACAAAATGGCCATTTCAACCATTTTAGCAGTCACTCAGAGATGAAACTTTGGGCACGGTTTTACTGTTAGCAGGAGCACTTTTCAATGACTTTTATGGACTCTTCTGGTGTACCATGGATGTGTGTAATTTGCAGAGTAATGTAAATTAGTAGGCAAACAAGGCTTCAAAGGCCTAATTGCTGGTAAGTTGTGTACCTTTTTTTAACAGTTAATTTGAGGAACCAGCTAGAAACACTGCTATTTCATAAATATTAACGACCTAAATTGTATATAAACTAGCTGGATAATATGTACGTTCGTGAAGTTTAAATTGTTTGTCACTAAATAGACCAGGAGTCCATAACATTTTAATTGCTTGGTCGTAAAGTTGCAAGCTCAGTAGATAGTAAATATTTTTATATTGCATACGTGCATAGCTGGAATGTGGTTAGAAACACGTGTGTTTTAAAAAAGCGTATTAAGCATCCATTTAAGGATGTTCCCAAAAGGCAATCTTTCTCAACCTACAAAAAGATCTCCCCTATGTAAATTATCATGCTTACAATAAAAACTTGTTGACAAGCATTGCACTTTTTGGCTCCACTCCCTCTGTGCATAAGTACAGAAATAAACTTACTGCGTCGCTTGACTCAATCTAGCAATCTCTCGTTTTTATACTCATCAGAACGTGAGTTGTTACTTTGGTTTAAACTGCATTATCGTATTTTGTGAGGTTAAAAATATATTTGTGATTTTTAACAAAGCATAAAAATGTGTTCAAGAACAAAATAAATTGTAGATTTGCCATAAATATCAACTTTTATTCTTACAACAATCCATATTTTCTTAATATCTGTGAAGTACTCGCATTTATCGACATAAACTGTGCATTGACAGCATTTTAAATATTACCGCGTAATTGCAACGTTGTCAAGTCGCGAACTCCTGCTCACTAACATATCTGAGGCAATCCGAGAGTGACCGAAAGTCACGAATTTTTTTTAGAGAAAAATATTCCACTCTCCTTCTCTAATAGCTCTCAGATTTTGAAGAAAGTCATAAGAAAATTATCATAGTAATAAATAAAACGTAACTGAATATGGGATTTATAAGATATTAGTATGTTAAAATTTACAAATTTAGTACCGCAACAGCTACTCAAATTTTTCCCACGTATACAGAACATTAATAAAAATATAAGTATACATTTTGAAGATAATCGTAAGAAATATTTTTTTGTTGGGAACGTCCTTAAGTGGTATGGAAATTATCGAACTTGGCTGCTGTCAATTTCTTTACACAAAAAATAAGTTACGGCGTACAATTATTTAAGCAGTATTAAAAAGTTTACTACCCACCAAGCTTGCCCCTATAACTAAGAATTCAAATGCTATGAACATTTGGTTCAAAGATATAAAAAAAGTTATACTGAACTTTTTTTTAAAGATATCAGTTTGAAGTTACCTTCCACTAACATACCCAATACCTCTTTCTTCAAAATATTTATTCCAATTTTAACTGACAGAGAGGCTTATGCAACATAGCATTTTTCAAATAATTTGGAGATGGCCAGAAATATACCCTTTGTTGTCAGGAAAAAATAATTTGCATAAAGGACATAATAATTTACCTTGGTGTTTCACATTCTCAACATTCCCTAACACCTAAAATAGTTGCAAAGATAGTACTTTTAATAGACCTGATTAAATATTTTTTTGGTAAATAAGCACATTGTGACACCAGCCAAATTTATAAGACTTTTTGGCTATATATATTTTTAAAGTAGAAATATTACATAGATGACACGTTCACAGTTATATTTTGTGTTGTATACATAGGGGGTCCACAAACCATGCTTGCCACATTGTTTCTAAATATAAAAGGATAAACAAGTATTTTTTTGAAAAATAATATGATTCGTGATTTAGGAGAAAACCAAAGTATTTGGAGGTGTTAAGAGGCACTTAAAATAAATAGATAACTCCGATTCTCAATCGTTAACGGGATAATAGATTTTAATAGTACACAACTGTAGATACTTCAGGATAACAAAGACAATATGCAATAGGTAGGTACTACTAGCAACTTTAAAAATCAGTAATATTTATTTACATAATGATAATTCACGGATCAGTAGAATGCAGGCATTCACTGCCGTTGTCCAATGTAATAGCTTCTTCCAGATTTTGCTGTTGTTGAATTTCACTTGACATTTCTTTGATCATACTGTCATCTTCCTCAGAAGGATTATTATTATTATTATTATTGGTGAAACATTGATGCAACGGTAAGCTGGCTCATGGCTTATACATGAAGAAAACACACAACACCATCCACTGTAGAAGAGATCATTAACAAAAACGTTGTTCCATAGATCCAACACAATAAGTGGCGAAAAATGCAAACCTGAAGAACTGATCAACAGGAAAATGGTTATGAACAATGAGATATACAACGAATTATTAAGTACCAGAGAAGAACGGCTGAAGAACACGAACGAGCTACAATATATGAGTGCTATCCTTTGTTGCTGGAATCACGGGTAAATTAAAAAGGATTTTATCGAAGAAGAACTTGGACGTACATTTTCCAGTACAACATTTGCTTCCCTCACACAAGCACGCCACCCATAAACTAATGCGAAACGTATTTAACAATTGCAGAGTACATGTGGGAAGAGTTACATTGGACAAACAATGTAGAGTATTCATAGTGGAGTAAAATCGGCTCGTAATTATGCCATTTTAAAAAATTAAAATATAACTAAATGGGATCTTCACCATATTGTAGAACAAAATTTTGGCCATCCAAAATGAAATAATAGTAGGGCCGTATTTCGCAAAATCAAATTTTTCATGCTTGAGAAGTAATTTGAAAAATGTGTTTTTTAAAACATATATCGTGCTATTAAATCAATGGTTTGAATTACGAATATGAATTTTTGTGAACTTACTCAAAAAAATAATGCGCTTCTAAGGTTACTCTCCAAATTTTCAATATGTAAGGCTTTTTCGAGAAAATATGAGGATATAACTAAATATGCTTTAGTAAAATGTTGCTGTGGAAAAAGATGCAGGGTGTCAAAGTTTTTTCGATTCTTTGCAATAACTCAGCCTCATAACAGCCTCTTGACTGATCTTCGCCAAATTTGCTAAAGGAACTTTTTTTATTCTAAGAAACAATAATTTATGTATTTAGATCATAGAGAGCGCTGCAGGATCTGTATCTGATGAATTTTTTTCATATTTTTTTTTTATGAAACGTACTTCTGACCAGAAAATCCGATGAGGGCGTCATTTCCATATATAAAAGGTACACTTGATAACTCCAACCGTTTTCGAGAAAAGTGCCGTTAAACATTTCAATAATTTTTTGAAAGACAAATTCAAATTTAATGAAACAAAGTGTGTTTATTGAAAAAAATACAAAACGTAAGGGAAGACAAAAAATAACAGCGTAAACTCTTTCTCACTTTCTTATGAACTAATGTATTATTTTCATGATATTGAGATAAATACATAAATCAAAAGATTGTCTAAAATGAGGATCTAATCTTATTAGAAGACCAAAAAATAACGTAAAAGTTGATTTAATTACATAAACTTTCCCCCCATGGAAAAACTTCATTGCTGCAACTTAGAGTAAATGTTCGATATGGTGTCCACCTGCCTTTTCTAATTCTACACTGAAAAAATTCGACCTATTAAAGTATCTTGCTAAAAAGTTCTTAATAAACACGATTTAAAATATTGTAACCATTATAATAACTTTAATACTTACAACGTTTCAAAGTACTAAGAGCTATTAAAGTCATTTTCCTAAAACAGTCTTATTATGGTTATCAGTTCTCTAGCTACGGTAATTAACATTCTTTATTGGAGTAAATCGGTATTTTTTAATAAAACAAAGTTGCTGCTAATATTCTATTACCTTAATAATCGTTATTGCGCATCTAACAACCTTTATTAAAGTTCAAATTGATGTTATTAAACGGTGCTAACAAAATATAAATTAATGTTATTAGTCCATTACCTATAATAATTAACTTTAATAACATGACCACTGGTGCTTCATGCACTCAACCGTTCGTATCTACACACATAAATAGAGGCAAAAACGGTTCTTTTTGTATGTACAATCAGAATGTTCGGGGATTAAATACAAAAACGCATGATATTTTAAACTCAAGTTATACCTGTGACTATGATGCTATCGCGTTAACTGAAACTTGGTTAGATGCTCGGACAAACAATGCTGAAATATTATCCAACAAATTTAATGTTTTCCAGTGTGATAGAAATTTTGAAGCGACTAATACAAAACGCGGAGGTGGTGTACTAATAGCTTTAAATAAAAAATATCAATGTATCGAACTTAATTTAGATAATATTCATAACTGCACTCCATTAATTGATATAGTTGGTATACAGATTGAATTGAATCATAGCCTAATCTTTGTTTTTGTTATATATATATACCGAACTCAATAAATGCCCAATATTATACTAGTTTTTTCGAATGTTTTGAATCACTCGATTACCTTTACGGTAATAAAGTGTACTTCATCGCCGATGTTAATATACCTGAGTACAAACTGAGCACTGATAATAATAACAACAGTACGACTCGTACTTTGGCACTTCAGGCTTTTCTCAGCTTTTTTGAATTAGCGCAATTAAATAATGTAAATAATTGTAATAACAGATTTCTCGATTTGATTATAACAAATCATTCGAGTAAAGTTAACAAAGCTGATGATGTTTTATGCATATGTTTTTCTATCACAAACAATTCAAATCATAATGCTCAAACCAACGCAGTGCAAACTTATAATTTTCGTAAAGCCAATTATGTTCTATTGTATGAAATGATATTAAATTGCGATTGGTTATTTTTAAAAGACTTTGATAACGTGAATATCGCCTGTGATCAATTTTATAATACGTTTAGAGATATACTAGACATATGTGTTCCTAAATACATTCCTCGTAATGCTAGTAAAAAGTATCCCCCGTGGTTTAACGGTCTAATTATAAAAAATATTAAAACCAAATTTTCGCTTTGGAAGCGCTACAAAAAACAAACGATCCTGATGTTTATAATCAATTTAAACTTATTAGAAATCAAATAAATATTGATATCGACATTGCACATAACATGTTTTTAAGAAATATAGAACTTAATGTAAAGAATGACGTAAAGTCATTTTGGGGCTACATCAATTCTAAAACGAATGCATCAAACATTCCAAATAATTTAATATACAGCAATAATCATTTAACCTCCATGCAAGATATTGTTGATGGTTTCGCCAGCTTTTTCAGCGGTTCATTTACCAAACCAGTAAACGTCAATAATGCAAATGATTCTTATCACAGTGATCATTATCTACACTTTGATCAGTTTAATACCAACGACATTTTAACCGCTTTATTAAAATTGAAACCGAAGTTTACCAAAGGTCCTGATGATATTCCAGCATTTATTGTTCGTGACTGTGCCTATGCTCTACGGAAACTCTCACTATATTGTTTAATATAACGTTGCGTACTTGTGTTATTCCTAATGTTTGGAAAACTGCTCGAGTCTGTGCCGTATTTAAAAAGGGTGATAGGAATAATGTTGAAAACTACAGGGCTATAACAATAATATGTAATTTTGTCAAAGTTTTAGAAATTGCGTTACATGACATATTGTACCCGCACGTTCAGGGTCAGATTTCTATTCACCAACATGGCTTCATGCGTAATCGATCAACGACAACAAATCTATTTTGCATCACTCAATTTATTGCTCAGAATCTTGATATGAACGTTCAAGTGGATGTAATTTATACAGGTTTTTCCAAAGCTTTTAATCGGTTAGATCATGGTATCTTACTTCAAAAGCTTGAAAAAGTTGGATTGTCTCTACCACTGATTGACCTATTTAAATCATATTTATCTAATAGAACTCATCAGTTCATTGAATGTCGCGGATTTATGTCAAAGGAGTTTTCTGTATCTTTAGGAGTGCCTCAAGGCTCCATTCTTGGTCCACTTCTCCTCGTAATATTCATCAATGATATTGTGGAGAATCTTGATGTACACTTTTTATTGTATGCTAACGACATAAAAATATTTTGCTCAATAAATAATATTTCTGATTGCCTAAATTGTAAAATAATCCTAGTAAATTAGATGAATGGTGTGTATCAAATAATCTCCCCCTGAATGCTGCAAAGTGCAATATTGTAACTTTCTCTGAAAAAATTTCACCTATTTGCTTCAATTATATCTTGGACAATGCCACCTTAAATTGGTTGGACTTGATTAAAGATCTAGGGGTTACATTTGATAACAAATTATCATTCACCCTGCATGTAAATGAAATTACTAAGATTGGCTACAAAAATCTAGGTTTTGTTATGAGGAACTCTCAAGGTTTCACCGACATACAGGTATTAATGCTACTTTTTAATGCATTTGTGAAATCTAAACTTGAGTATGCTGCTATAATATGGCAACCAGGTTATAACGTTCACGCTGAAAGCTTGGAGAATATTCAACGGCGTTTTTTAAAGTTTTTATCTTTTAGAATGGATGGCCAGTACCCTCATGTTGGAATACCTCAGCAGAACTTATTAAACAGATTTTCTATATTGAGTTTGCAAGACCGTAGAAAAACGCAGTCCTTGATCTTTCTAAATAAATTAATAAATAACAAAATTGATTGTCCCCAACTTTTAGAGCACCTTAACTTCCATATTCCTAGAGCCGAGAATCATCGCCGGTGTACATTTTATCTGAGTACTCCGCGGTCAAACATGTTAAAATTTTCCCCCCTTTTCTTTATGTGTAAAAACTGCAATAACCTGCAGGACAGTCTGGATATATTCAATTGTAATTACAGGTCTTTACAAAAAGTGTATTTATCGAATTAATCGTACTGTGAATTGTGTTTATTTTTATTTACTTGTTGCCAATACTGTTTGGACATTTCGTGATTATTTATTCTCTATCTGTATATTTATAATAATTATTGTTGTATGTTCCCATCCGTTAATTGGTTTAAGTACTGTTGGATGGTGTAAAAATAAAAAAAAAATAAAAAAATAATTGGGAATACTACGTGTACCAAATAAGCATCGAATAAATTTTTTATTCTCGATAATATTCGGTACTGATCTTATAACCAATCATACGTAGTGATATTGTGCACAGACAGGCCTCGGCTATCGCGAGTTGCGACCATCACATGATCACATCACATCATCGTTATCATATTTTGTGTCTGTTCTTGTATCTTCAGTGCTCACAGGATATGGGAGTTAAAGTTATTAGTGATGGCTTACAAATTATTTTTATTGCAATGGGGCCTAGATCCATATGTAGATGCATTCGAAGGTATAGTGGTCTTCAATTTTACCGGGCAGTTAAAAATGCAACAAAAACTTTACAAGCTCATCATTAGCGCTGGAGAACCAGTTAGTATGATGTAATCCAACAGGTCGACGTACATTAAAACCTATAAAGGTAAGTGATTCAATTTGCCGGCGGAATAGCACAGAGTAACGGTATTTTAATAAGATGGTAAAGTTTTTGTTGCGTTTTTTATTTGCTGGAAAGCTTTGAACGATACTATACCTATCCTATAAGCTCACTATCTCAACAATTATGTCGTGTAACTACTATTAAATTAACAAAATATAAGCCAACGAGAGTGAATTAATTATTATAAAAATAAATGTGTTGTACAAAACATACTATGAAAAACCAAATATTCCACTGTTTCCTATAAACGGAAATAAATTCATTGCCACCCATCAAGGTGCTATTAAATTTTTTAATATCTGTAATTCTGTTAATTTAACCGAACCAATGAACCTATCTAATATTGACTAAAAGTTCACTTTGTAGTGCTTCTAAGAAACTCTAATAAATTCAGCATAATAATGATAATAGTGACCAGTTGTTCAATTTGCAGTAGTAGGTAAGGCATTTAATAACCATAAGAAAATAAGAAACTGATTGTAATACAAATGTTTTTATACATATTTCCATGGTCTTTAATAACCGTTAATAGATGTTTTTAGGAAAATGACTTTAATAACCATAGGAAATGACTCTGCCTGTCCCCTATTTAATTGAAGTTTTATGCAAACATTATTAAATTTTTAATAATGGTTAATAGATTTTCTCTCAGTGTATTCATAAAAGATTTTTTACATTGAAAAATACATTTTCCCGTCCTCTAATAAAATTCACTGCGTTTTGTATTTTGTCCCACAGTTCTTCTCTCGAGTTTATAGTATTTGCATAGATTAAGGACTTCATATGTCTCCACACATAACAATCCAAAGGATTATAGTCAAGCAAACTCACTTCCTGATCCACTGCGTGGGAAAGTCTCATCAAGATAATTCCTGACTTCGATGGTGAAATGTGGTGGAGCTCCATCTTACATGAATCACATTCTGTTCCGTTTGTCTAGCATGAAAGCATGTAATATATCAGCAAGAGTATTTTGAAGAAAAAACAGATAAGACTGTCCATTTAAATTTGGAGGAAGGGGACAAATGGTCCCAATAATGGATTGCCGATGATACCACACCAAACGTTAATCTTAAATTCTTGCTGAAAACGCCTTTTTTTAACGGCATGAGAATTTTCTACTTTAATCCAAGTCAGATAGTTTATTTTTTGGAAAAATTCTTCAGTGCATTTTGTGAACGGGATAATTAGGAAAAAAATAGTGGAAATTAGATGTATATGTTTCGGAAAGCAAATTTTATTTAGAACCTGTTGAAAAAAGGGCATGAAAGTGCCGAAAACAGGTTTTTTCACGTTTTCGATGCGAAAGAAAATTTTTTATATACAAAAAATACTACGAAATTGCTCGTAAAAAGACGAAAAAAATGATGTTTTGACAATTGAAATAGTTTTTCGTCTTTTTACGAGCTATTTCGTAGTATTTTTTGTACATAAAAAAAAATTTCTTTAGCATCGAAACCGTGAAAAGACCTGTTTTCGGCACTTTCATGCCCTTTTTTCAACAGTTTCCAAATGAAATTTGCTTCCAAAACATTACATCTAATTCCCACAATTTTTCTTCTATTTATCACGTTCACAAAATGCACTGAGGAGTTTTTCTAAAAAATGCATTCTCCTTTGCTATCTGACCTGGATTACTTCCCAGTAATGGGTATTTCTCCAGTTAAAAACACCTTGGCGAGTAAAAGTTGCTTCGTTGGTGAATAAAGTATTCTTAACAATATTTCGATCTCTGTTGTGTTTATTTAGAACGAATTGACAAAATTGTAGCCTTTGTGGATGACCCCTTCGAAGTAAGTTTTGTACAGGAGTGAGATGATATGGGTAGAAGCGTTCTTTACGTAAAACTCTTAGGACAGATTGTTTACTCACACCTGTTGCTGCTGCTAAACGACTTGAGCTGACTTGAGGATCTTCGTCCACATGAACTAGAATTTCTAGTTCTTGATCTGGAGTAATTCGTTTCGGTCGTCCTACATCATTTTTATGGTGAAATGAACCTGTTTCTCCAAAACGATGAAACAGATCTTTGAAAATCTTATGGTCTGGCTGTATTCTATTTGGGATATTGCAATGAGTATCTCCTTGCTGCAGTACGTCCGCTAAAATTATTTTGTGCATAAACACATATCATACCCCTCATTTCCCTATTTGAAAATTTATTGATAATAATAATATCTTTATTAATAGCTTTAGCTAAATTTACATTTACGAACAAAGCTTAAATATATAACAGGTAAATAAATAATATATGACAGGTAAATAAATATATGACAAGTAAATACATGTAGACTCCCTTTTACAATACAAGTAATGGTACAAAAAATAGTAAAAGAAAAATATATACAATTTATATAGGAATATGTGCAATGGAATAGTTTCTGCATTTGTTTTTAAATGATAACAGTGGTTCACTATTTTTTATATCATTTGGTAGTTCATTATATGCAATTAGACCTCTATTGAATAAATTATTTTGACTATATGATGTGTTAACAGTCTCAACATAGAAATTTCCCCTAGCTCTTGTTTCGTAGTTATGGATATCCTGGACAAATGTTAGTTCTTCCGTTAGGTGGTGTGGCCATAATCCATGTTTCATTTTATATATAATAACCATGGTGTTAGTGAAGATGGTCTGTCTGACACTTAATAGTTTGGCCTGTTCCAACATGTATTTGATGCTTGTATATCTATTACATTTTAAAATGATTCATAATGCCTGGGTCTGCTTTTTTTGTATGTCATGTGTCTGTGTTTTATTTAATGAATATAATATGAAAGCACAAAAATTTAGGTGTGATAAAACAACTGTTTTATATATTAACAGTTTAGTCCATGTACTGATGTGTCTTAATCTGCCTAGTAAGTTTACTTTTTGGCAATTTTGGTGGTAATATATGAAGCGTGACTAGCAAATGATAAATTCTCATCAATTATAATACCTAAATATTTACATTCCGTAACTTATTCTATTGGTTCTTCATTGATATATATACCCATATGACTATTTGTATCAATTCCGATATATTTGCTTTTTATTAATATAAATTTGGTTTTCTCGATATTTACACAGATACTATTTAGTTTTAACCATTTTTGTAGTGTCTTAAGTTCATCATTTAAAGTGTTTACAATTTCATCTACATTGTCACCTATGAAGTATAACAATGTATCAGAAAAGTTGGATAAATACTACATTTATCTACATATTGCACTATGTCGTTTATATATAATAAAAACAGATTAGGTCCCAGTATTGTCCCTTGTGGTACTCCTGATACACTCAGTTTTAGTGTAGATATAATATCGTTATATTTTGTCACTTGAGTCCGATTGGATAAATATTCACTGAACCATTTAATTATTGTAGTCCCTAAACCAAAGTTTTTTAGTTTTAACAGCAGTAAATCTTTACTTATAGTCTCAAACGCCCTGCGAAAGTCCAAAAACACCACACCTATAACCTATTTCTCACTTAATGCATTTTTCCATTGTGCCAAGACAGTTTGTATTGCACTCTCGTATGAATTTTGTTTTCTAAATCCTGCTTGATATTTAGTCAACAACGTATTAGTTTCTATAATTCTATAATTTGATCATTCACTATAATTTCTAGCAGCTTTTCATATGTTGGCACCATATTCATAGATCTATGTTCTTCACATTTAACAGTATTTGTTTTCTTCTCTAGTGGTATAATCATAGAAGTCTTCCATGTTCTCGGGAAGCATCCACTTCCTAAACTACTATTAATCACTTGTAAAAATCATTCTCCTAGTACTTCAAATGCAGTTTGTAGAATACTTGTTGTTATCCCATCAACACTGCTATTCTTCTTTTTTATTTCTTTGACTATTTTCTTTAATTCATGAAATTCTATTAGTCTGAATTTATCTAATTTAACGTCACAATTATTCATATTGTTTAGAATCTCATCGGTCTGATTTTGGTTCGAATAAGTCACAAGTTCTTCTAAACTGTTCAGAAAATATATATTAAATTTGTTAGTTATAGCATTTTCATCCTTTTCTAGTTCATTATTAAATATAATGCCTTCCTTTTTGCTGTTTTTTTTTATTACCTTTAACTAACTGTTTTATAGTTTTCCACATTTCAACCGGGTCATTTTTGACTTCATCGATTTTTTGTTGATAAAATTCTTCTTTCTGGTGTCTTATTAATTGTACAACTGCATTTATTTGGTGTTTGTATTTCTGCCAATCTATTTCTCGCTGCGTGATAATAGCTCTTCTGTACATTTAGTCTCTTTCTGATAACTCTTGACCTATTGTTGGGGTCCACCACATCTTATCAGCCCAACTACACTTGATAGTTTTTCCCTCTATAGGTGCATGTTTATCTAACATGGTAATTAGTGACATGGCGAGTTTTTCTGCCAAATAATTGGTATTTGTACAATTTGGTAACCACTCAGTGTCCATCACGTCTAACTGAAAGTTTATTTCTTTATTTCTAACGCGATACTTGTGCGATTGTCAATAGAACGAAAATGGCATATGATTGTTAATACTGGCATGTATAATTTGCTTCATTTTCGTTAATTGGTTCTAGTCCATATGGGATATAAATATCTCTCTCAGTACTCAACCCGCGTTTAGCCAAAACTGTTCTCATACTTCTGACATTATTATATAAGTATAAACCTATCTGCAAATTATTTTTGGAAAATTGTTGTGAGTAAAAGCTCTTGATAACATTTGAGAGAGTTTGTCAATCTGTATTATCCTTATTCTCATAGAGTGTCTTTAAAAGTCATTTTGAAAATGCCAATAAAACATCAGGGACTTGGCTTTACTCCACTCTCAATGCAGAATCAAAGAAACACCACACTTGGATACACATATAGTTCTGCAGTGGTAGAACATGTTCATCGAAATGGAAGTCATAAATTCAATTGCAAGAATTAAAGGTATTGAACAAAAGTACATGGTAATACCCATTAGAGAATCACTAGAAATTATGAAAAACAGCAACAATTTTAACAGAGATGGGTATGCACCGAGTAACATAGGAGACTTAGCTTTGCCAAGCACCAGTGGTTTAAACAGGCACAGTCAATGGAGCAACAACCTCTTTCCATTTTCGGAGTCCTAAAGAAGCTGAAGTTGAAAAAAGAAATGCCAAGTAAAATTTAACGACCACAGCAAAAGCCATGCGGCTATATATATTGTAACAAATTACATTGTTCTTACTTTGTCGTATTGAATCTAGTAAAATGTTACTTTATACCAAACTCTTCCCATAAAGTAACAATTCTGGACTAAAAACAGTACGGACTGAAGTCCAAGTCCACAATAAACACAACCAAATATTATGGTTTACTTCCAATTCACCCAGTATAACAAATAATGTAAATAGTTATATTAAGAAAAATGTAGCCAGGAAGGTATGTTAAAACCCCAGAAATAATAATGTTGACTAATTTTTGTTCTTTGTCGTATATATAATATATTTATCTGGATGTTTAGATATCTGTTATTTTCTCTATTCATACATATACTACACAAGAGGGCTCTATATTATAAACCCCATATATTTATTGATTTCAATATGTCGCATATTGTTATTACATTTAATGCACAGCTAGTTTTTTGATAAAATCATCAGGGCTGTTATCTCTGTCTCTGAGCAGTGAAAATATCTAAGAAATCCAATTGTTTGAGTGCAGCAATGGATGAAAATTTTCAACACTTTGTTATTATTTATATGCAGTAACTGTTACATTAACATTATTACCTTATCTATTAATAAATAATAAGGATATCCCTGAAATAATTCAATAAGAATAAAAAATATGTAAATGCCTATAACAATATTGAATCAATAAATATGTATAATCAACGCACCACTACCTACTATAAAAGGTAAAATATTCACAATAATGAATTTATATGTGATTTTTTACTGTTTTGTTTACTACAGGTTTTTAAGGGAATATAGTGTTATTTTTAGAAACATAATTATTGTTATCCAATCTAATAATTGTTTCATATTTTGATGTTTAGGAATTAATATATAACAGAATATATTACATATTCACTCAATGTATAGAAATTAATGTTATAAGAATATATTAGTATATAAATTAGTTTAAAATAATATATTTATATAATTGTTATTTGTTGTACACTTTTAAGAAATATTAAATAAATGTTTTTAATGTCATGTTGTAGTTTTTATTGTTTTTATACTGTTCTCAGGTCAATTGTCTTGTCATGTCGTGTTTGACATGGGCCTATCTATAGGGAAGGCCCTATCATGTCTCTTTTTAAAACTACTATCAAAACTTTGTGAATTATCTAAATCTTCTTCTTGTGGAGTATCATAAAATCATACTTAGTTTACGGTTAATACCATAAAAGAAGTTAACACACAAGTGTTTTGAGCGATTATTTTGTAATTAATGAAGTAGAAATAAATGTAAACAAATCTAGTCGTATGCTCTCTTCATTCACCCAATATACAGGTTTCGGCAGCCAAGTATGTATATCAGAACAGATTCACGTGCGAAATATCAAATCAAATCAATTCAAATATTTTTATTTTCTTTTTTGTCATATACATATGATACGGTTGAGGTTTGTCACATATGGGTGGAAAACCACCTAGAGGAGCACTTAATCAACTAATTAATTTACTAAAATAAAGTTATAAACTTAGTAGTAATGTATAAAACTTCTAAGTATGTAGAAAGTGCAACTAATAAACAAAAATATAAAAAACATGAACTACATTTGTTATATTTGTTAAACAGGATTTGCAGGTGTAATTCAATGCAAGTTAGGGTATTTGCTCGTTGAATAGTTGTTTCCGCAAATCTTATTTATCAAATGGAGTTTAGTCCACTAAGGCTAGAGGTCAGGGCGAGCGTAGGTGCGTCTTTACTATGTACATACTTCGGTATGCAATGTAAAGCAACGACAGGCGCAGTTAGTACTTGGATGGGTGACCATTCCAACGGAAACCGCGTCCTTGCCTATCACATCTTCCAGCGGCTTGTATATCAGTGTATGCGCGGAAGCTATACAACCTTAGGCGAGAGTTGTATAGGAGATATACCATCCTTCGGAGGGGATGTAAAGCCGTCGGCCCCTTGTCTATTAAATGTTAGGCAAGTAAAAGATCCCTACTCTTCTTAAAGGAAGAGGTTCGGCAAAATTCCTGGTTGGGGGTAGCTCGTCTACAGGCGTCGGTGTTAGGCCTCAGTAGCGGAAATAGGCCGACGTTAAATAAATGTATAAAAAAAAAGGCTACAGGTCGTCGCTCTTGGTACTTACTTTACAAGTTATATAAAGAATACAAGTATTTTTTAGTAGCTGGTATTACCAAAGAATACTTTTAGTTCGTTATTTTGAGAACAGATTTTTGCTTCATTATACAGTGCCAGATTAACCGCAAGGCACTGAGGCATACAAGCCTCCGTACATGTTAATCCGGCCCTGTCATTATATACAAATACTGAGAGGAGGCATATGACCTCAATGTCACATTATTTATGCCAGTTATAGATCCAATGCATATTTATAAAATGGTTAGGTTAGGTTGAAATGTGAGTGGGTCTATATCAGACCCTCCACCACGACCAATCGGTCTATTGTGGCTCACTCCTAATTTATATTTCACCCAATAGGTTCAGCTTTTTAATAAAGCTGATAACCTTGTTGGGTGAGAGATTGTCCAAGTCCTCAGGCAAAAGCTCACCTTTGCCAAATAATAAGAACCGGGTTCTTTCTGCAGCGGGACAAGTGCACAGAACATATGCCTTGCCATTTCGTCTTCCTCTAGACACAGACGGCATTCGGTGTTTTCCACCAGTCCAAGTCTGTGTAGGTGATGATTTAATCTGCAGTGCCCAGTGTATAGACCGATTAGAGTGCTTATAGGTGTAACCTATTCAAATCTAGCAGTTTTTTAGCTCTTGATTTCAAAGGATATGTAATGAATTCCTTCGAATGAGCTAATCCTGGTAGTTCCTGCCAGTGATAGAGAGTCTTGTTCTCGGCCTAGTCTAGGATATCTGTTTTGGCAGTGCTTGAAGATATGCCAAGAACAGGTTCTGGTCCTATAAATTTTGATGCCGCACCCTCTTTAGCTAGGCAATCGGCAATTTCATTGCCCTCCAGCCCAGTGGCCAAGGCACCCAGACCAGAGTCACTTTGTTGTTCTTACCCAATTGGATTAGAGCTTTTTGGCAGTTCCACATTGTTTTAGAATGACAGCGATAGGATCCAAGAGCTTTAAGGGCTGCTTGGCTGTCTGAGGAAGAAATATTTATTGGTCTGTGTCTAGGGTGCGTTGATTCCAGCTTCCGTACACACAGTTCAATGGCATATATTTCAGCCTGAAAAATTGTCGCGGTGTCACCCAGGCTCGAGGTTTATAAAATGGACACATTATGGCAACTACTGGAAATGGCTCATCTTATAGATGCACCAGATTAGGACTACTTATGTATCGTAAGGGACACCTCATTGGGGATAAAAATTGTCAATGATGCTAAATTTGGTAAAGTATAAGTTTAGGTCTTTAAAAGTTATGATAGGGTACTCATGATTTTTAACACAAACGCAAATTTCAGAAATTCAGAGGTGTAACTTTTTTTTAAGTTAAAAAAATATAAATCAGTAGCTTCTGCCCATAACACGATGTTGTGCATTTCTATTAGATATAACTATGTTGTTTTATTCAACTTAACTTGGTATAACTTGATAACTTAGGCATTAGCGACCAATCCAAGAAAATTTTATCATGAAAATATAAAACCACTGTACATTCTAAATTTTCTCTAAAACTCAATTTTCCTAATTTTGATTCGACCCCTATGAAGTTTTATTAAGGGCTTGAGAAATGTTTTGATAAATTACTCATAGACTAAAAAACTAAATTTAGTTTTGATGGAAATATTCGAAGGCCTCTTTAAAGCCTTCAAGTGCATTGGGCATTATATAAATCTGGCATAAGCCACTAGTTTATGAACTAGCTACTATAAAGCCCTGATAAACCATAAATAAATTTGAAAGTTATTTCAATTATTATTCGCGTAGTTAATATTTAATTTTTTTTTGTGGAAGCCGTCTAACATTAATGTTTCTGGAAGCACTGCAACCTCCAGGGTTTATTGTGCTAGTGTCCCATTTTCTTTACGACACCCATTCTAATATTCTAGTTCTTTGCACTAGTCTGTACAACCCCAGAATTGGTTGAATGTCATTGTCTTCAGAAGCAGTTTTGGTTGCCCGTATAGAGTCTGTCTTCTGTGATCCAAAGCTTCATATTTGCTCAGGATATGGTAAGCCGTCTCTATTGACCTATTGTCTGCATTATACAACCTATTCTATACAGGTGCCCTTTCACGAGACAGGAGGGGCCTATAATTATGCATAAATGATTTCTGCTTAGTGAACAGTTCTTGAGTTCTCTAATATTTAAGTTAATTTGGGTTTTATTTATTATTTTGTACCTATTCTACCTCTGTATAATTATTATTGTTATGTGCTGCCCTCTAATGGGGAGAGATGTGATTAAGTCCCTGGTCAAAGTGAAGGGAAACCTGTTATTCTGTTGATGGCCGGTAGGTGGGGTGGCGCCATCTCTAGTCCGATTGACGAACAGCCATCTAGCACATGGAAAATTCTGGAGGAACCTGTTCTAGAATGTTATGGAATAGGATTCTGGTACATTCTAAGGGGGTATATAAAGAAGTGAAGTTGAGCAGACAAGACAGTTTTTAGGTTAGACAAGAGTTGACAAGTTTAAGAAGAAAAGTAAAGTACATAGTGTTTTAAAAGTAGTGAATTTGTATTAGATTAAGTTATTATTATTAGTTGTTTAATTTTTAAGTATTTACTAGTATAATTTTAGTGATTAATAAAATAGTGGTTAGTGAAGATTCTTGTTGCAAGTTATTTGAACCCACAGAGTGTTTACTGAAGACTGTAAACACGTAACATTATTCTGTACATACCGCATTGAAATACATTATCGCAAATATTCTATTTGGACTTGTATTTACTATTAAATATAAAAGTTATTAGCTTATTGTGAATATTTTGAGACCCCTCCCCCCCCCATCTGATCCTGCCTATTGATTTATCTAAACAGAAAAATGTTACAAAACAGCAGTAGGTTATTTCATCAGAATACATTCAATAGTTGCCTCGCCAGAACCTGTTCCGGAACCGATCGAGCAACCACTGCATTGACGCCGCGGCGGATTGCAAGATCAGGCGGAACAGGCCTGGGTTGGCGAAAACGACAGTGCGAATATACTAAACCTACACTCTTTTTTACAAATAAATAAAAATAGTGTTACGTGTTTACAGTCTTCAGTAAACACTCTATAGGTTCAAATAACTTGCAACAAGAATCTTCACAAACCACTAATTTATTAATCACTTAAATTACACAACTAATAATAATCTAATATAAATTCACTAATTTTAAATCACAACTGTACTTTACTTTTCTTCTTAAACTTGTCAACTCTTATCTAACCTAAAAACTCTCCCTGTATACTAGAACTGTACTGTATACTTCACTGAACTGTTCTGCCTGCTCAACTTCACTTCTTTATATACACCCATAGTATGTACCAGAATCCTATTCCATCACATTCTAGAATCCTCCATAGTTTTCTCTGCTATGTGCTAGATGACTGTTTGTCAATTGGCTCAGAGATGGCGCCACCCTACTAGCCAGGGAGTAATTACACTCTCTTCTCTGTTAGAGGGCAGCACATAACAATAGGTAATAACTTTTAACAAAATGTCTGAAAACAGACTCAATAAAACTTACAACTACACAGATTTTAAACACTCTCGCACAAAAACACTATTAAATTTCGTATCTGACGCAGGCACCACAACTTGAACAAGGTACCTTCCGTCAGATACTTCAATGCAGGGTTGGCCTAAACTTTGATTTTAAAAATTTTGATTTCAAAAAGGTTTCAATTTGAAAATTGATGGTGTGAAGTGAATTTAAAGACAAAAAATAGATGATGATTCAGAATAGATGGTGACCAGCATCTTGACTCCAGGTCATCACTGTTGTAGCTATCGATGCTTCTATTATGTATAACAGGTAATACGATCCCCTTTATTCCTGAAAACTCTGAAAAATATTTGTGTAGGAGGGAGGCATCCAATACATGGATAGAATGTTAAGAACAGTTGGGTGAAAGAACAGAAACTACTGAAAGATGGTCCAATTTCGAGTTATTAACGAGAACGTGTCAGAAATTGTATTTTTAATCGAGCTACGAGTTCTACTAGTACGGCTCCAAGCAGACATCTCTTCCAGTAGAGTAAAATTTCGAAAATGTACCTTCGTGTTGTTTCAGGAAGACGTCCGGATGCCAAGTCTTGATGTACTTGAAAAGAAAATCACTTTAGATATGTGAAGGATTTACAAAAGATGCAAAATTGTGAAGTACTTGGAATTGAGCCATTTTTGCAATATGTGACCAACGCCAATCTATCCGGTGCGGCGCGGCGGTACCCACAATCGTTTTGACACTTTCTCGCGAATAGATATGCGGACAATTTTCGACCTTGAAAATAGTTATTAACGAGAAACTGTCAGAAATAATGGTCTTTTTAATCGAAGTACGAGTTCTAATAGTACGGCCCCAGGCAGACATATGTTCCAGTACAATATAATTTCGAAAATGTACCTTCGTGTCCCTTTAGGGAAACGTTCGGATGCCAAGTCTTGATGCTCTTGAAAAGAAAATTTCTGAATGAAGGATTTATGAAAAATGCAAAATTGTGAAGTGTAACTCGGAATTGAGCTATTTTTTGAACATGTGACCAACGCCAATCGATCCGGCGCAGCGGTGCCACAATCGTTTTGACACTTTCTCGCGAATAACTCGAAATTGAACAACTTTTGTGGGCTGACCTACTCCAATCGATTCTACAGAAAAAGTGCATCCAAAACGATTGAAAAAACTTTCGGACCTCTTAAGGCTAACACTGAACCCCCTCTGAGCGCCGTAGCACTAACATGTTTGGTTATTTCTGATACCGCTTTGTATATTTAATCATAATATATATAAATATCAGATATATGCAAGCTTTGAGCATCATATACATATATAAAAATCTAGAATTCATGCCAGAGATATAATTCGGTAACAATTGAGGTTAGATCGTCGTCATGGTCATGGTACCGGTGGTGATGATGTGAATAAGTAGATCGATAAAACATAAACTCGGGGGCCGATATATGAATATAAAATTGAGTAAGGTGACAAATTATCGTTGAAACAGAAAAAAATTAAATTTTCTTAATCTACCGCACACAAAATTAGTTATATTTTATAATGATATAGTAATAATGAGTATTATTTGAAAATACATTAAACTTGAAAAAATTGTAAAATTATACTTCCATTTAAAAAAATTCTAAATAGTACTTCGGCAGTAACCTATTGATCTAATGGAAAAGTATGTGTTGAATCTTGAATTTTTTCTCCATTAAAATATTTGTTTCCAACTTTCTTCACTTTTGTTGTTGTTAGCTATATATGTTAAATAATTCAAGAAAATTAAATTGTTCCATATTTTAAAAAATATATAAAACATTGATATTCTACATAAATCAAAATTGGATTACTTTTATGTGCAATGTAGGTACAAATATTAATTAAATATAATGTTTCAGAAATTCATTTTTGAGTTTATATATTTTAATACGTTATATATATATTTTTTTAAACTTGCTTTTTTGTAAGAAGTCGTACTAAAAAGTAAAAAATAATAATGTACGACTGCAAGAAACGCAAGGCGTACGCACTTTGTATATAAGTATACCGGGTGTAACAGGATCATGGTATACCCCCCCTTTTGAAGATAATTGATTGAAATTCAGGATATACTACATACATAATAAGTGGCACTTTTTGACACGCAATTGATTTTTATTTTCACTTCCGGTTTCGCCGGAAGTGACGCTAATTTTGATTTTTAAATGCAACACTCTATATATTACTGCATTTTTGAATTCTGCATAATTTTCTGAATCCAACGATGCCAAATAAGTGACATTTCAAACATCAATTTTTTTTATAATACAATTTTTAGTTTTCCATTTAAGTGTGCCATGACGGTTTCGATTTATTCTAAATGACCCGTGTAATACTATACAAAAATCGAAATCCCGTTAAAAACTCTAAATTACGGGATTTATGAGCAAATAAAATTCACCAAAATTGTTTTTGGGGCAAAACTCAATTTTTTCGAATATCGGTACCGTGATATCATTTATTAGTAGTATTAATAAGGAATTTATTCATATGTCATATTAAAATATGCGTTAAATACAAACAAAATTACAGTTAAAAGAAAATACAATTTTGTTCTAATTAAATGTTAAGAAGTAACTAAGGTGGCTTTGATAACAATGAAATATTTAGCTTGTCAAACATTTGTTGGTTTAACGGTGTTTTCATTGTGACTTTAAAAATTGTTTTAAATTAAAATTTATACAAGAGATTAAACATGTCCACTTTTTCATGATTGAAGGCAATGGACGTTAAAAGTGGTGACGTCGCCATCACGCGGTAAAATACGAATTGTGATCCAAGCCAGTTAAGAACGATCCTTATGTACTGCTGCTATTAGGGTCAAAATTAGGAGCACCTTTCTAAATATGGTTATTTTGGCGTTATTTTTCATATTTAACTGTTTTTATATAACTATAACTAATTGATACAAATACTCCACCAGTTAAAAATGTTTTAATTTGTTGGAATAATAATTAAAACAATTATTTATATTTCAAATAGACTACGCATGTGTACGATCGAACGTCCGTCTTGGCTTATATTGTTTCTGTCTGTAAACTCTTGTCAATATTTACAGTATTTGAGGTTAAACTTCTTTCGTAGACTACTCTTTGCCTTTGTGTACTCTTTAGAAAACTGCATTATAGTAGATAGCTTTATAACATGTTTCTCTACCATTTTAATATTCAAAACATTATTGACGATAATAAGTCGATGAGTTACAGTAAACAAGTTAAATAACAACTTTTCCGTAGTGTTCGCGTCAGAAAACACGTCACGTCACGTCCGAATTGATAAACGCATGCGTAGTAAAATTACAATATTGCTAAATCTTAATCCAAAATACTTTTTAATACAGTTTTAATATAGGAAGAAATAAATTTCACTGGCAATAATTAAAAAAATATATTTCAATACTTAAATATTTTTATTGAGTAAGAAAATTGGAAATATATTTTTATGTGTCTGTACGTTAAGAGGCAATAAGGTTCACTATTAATTCAGTACGGAAACATTGAGGTGGGGATGAAACGTCACACTAATAGTGTCTATATGTGTACAACGATTCCACCTCCTTCATACAATCATTCAAAGTGCGCACGCCTTGCTTTTCTTGCAGTGGTACGTTATTATTTTTTATTTTTCACTTTTTAATAGGACTTATTACAGAGAAGCAAGTTTTGTAAAAAGGGTTTTTATTTTTTTTTAAACTGATTTTTACGTTCTAAATTAATTTATTTAAAATGTGTCTAATTTAATACCAATATTAGATTAACTGAAACTACTAAAACTTTTTTTCGTTTAAGATAAAAGTTTGGAATACACCTATTTTAGATTAATCTAAATACTGTCTTTTATAATATATCTTTTTTTAGTTTTTCTATGTTTTAGATGGTTTTTTAACGTTTATTCGATATAATTTAGACCGATCTGTCTTTGGGTAAGTATTTCTAACGCAATCTTTTTAGTCCCTCAGCTCCGCCACTGCTTGGGTAAACATTTTTATCGATCACGTGGCTTACGTGCTTGTAGTTTATCGATCGAAGTAGGGGAAGTCCCCGACGGACGTTTGTGTGTAAGTTATCCGTAATTTTTTTCCGTGATACATTGCTTTTTCAAAATATGTAAGTAGGTATGTTTTATTCTATAATTTAAAGTTATATTATGGCCAATAATAGATTTCTACTATTGCTTTGTCTAGTACAATTACAATAATGCAATCAGACAGGGCATTATTGTAATGAGTGTATAAACGTAAACGGGTGTTGGTGACGTTGCCGAGTTAATAAAGCTATATGTGAGTAGTTTAATGAGAAGTTTAGACGTCGTAAAATCAACAACAGAGTGCCAAAAAATAGCATTAGGCGACTAAAGTCGACGTCAACACGACCGTATTATTTTAATATCAACGTATAAACACGTAAAAACGCGAAATTCATATATATTTTTTTTAAACGGGTTTAAAACGAAACATATATTAGAATGTATTAGTTTCGATAACTCAGAGTTTTGCCAAAAATAACTTTTATATCTTTAGAACCACAGTCATATTCATGGACGTGATCTAAAAATACATTTATTTCAACCTTTTTGTTACACCGGCCAGTTGTTCAGTACATTCACTCCGAGATTATAGCGCAAAAATTCGCTTATAACGTACCTATATTTCTTTTGTCTGCAGATGTGATATCGGATCGTCTATTAAGTGAATTCCAGTCGATGTTGATAAGGGAGTACAAAGATGGAGAATAATATTGAACACGAAATTTGCAACAATTGGTAAGTTTTCTCTAATGATGATATTAATTATTTTAGGGGCACTACTGTACTACGCCTTAAATTTACTTATCTGACGTTCGTTTTTTCGGTATTTTTCTGTCATGCATTATCTTAAATATGTCAGAAGGATCATTGCTGGGAAAAATAAGGATAGTCTATTAATTTACTTCATTTCTATAACAATTAATTGATAGATTAAATTTCACTTAAACTGTTTATGTATCATTATACTTCAGTACATAAAAATGCTTTAAAGTATGCATTGTTTATTTATCTAATCATTCGAATATACTATATGGCGTATCTCCGGTGACGCATATTGAAGCGTTGTATGTACCAAAGAAGTAAGTTTGAGGGAAGTATATTATAAATAAAAATGTACAGTATTGTGAAAACGACCACTGACTCGTGGATGTTGAAAGCATTTTTAGTTTTAGCCTTGTTTATGTTTTTAAACTATGAAAGTATTTCTTTGTTGCGACCTACACGTAC
The DNA here is from genome assembly GCA_963675555.1 of Leptura quadrifasciata. Taxonomy (NCBI): domain Eukaryota; kingdom Metazoa; phylum Arthropoda; class Insecta; order Coleoptera; family Cerambycidae; genus Leptura; species Leptura quadrifasciata. Next base: position 32,748,755 of record OY776680.1, on the reverse strand, counting down.
AAAAAAAATTGAACAAAGTTGATGTTGTGTTCTTGACATTTTGACAGGTTTCGTGGAGGCAAAATAAGTTTTATTCGGGAACTGTTCTAGGTAGGCGGGTCTGATTTTTAAAACTATCTATTCAGGACATCCAAGTAAAGTTTTTAGTCAGGCTTTGTTAAATGAAATCTATCGCGGGAAAATTTTTTAAAACTATGTTCTTTCTTTGCAAATTATCCTTTTTTAATGGCACGAACGAAATGTCAATTGAGCAGGTATCCAACATGAAACTGTAAATCGCTCTAAAAAAATGTGTATGGCTTATAACCGTTCAGTAGTTGCGGAATGTGAATTTCCGCTTGCGGATTTTTTTTGTAATTCGACATATGCATTTCCAGGTTAACTTGCTATTTAACTTTTAGTTAAAAGTGAACGAATTGTCTTACGAACATTTCGCTGCATCTGTGTTTTAGAAGAAATTTTATAAAAATCCGCACAAAAAAATTCGCATTCCGCAACTATCTGAACGGGGCGATAGAAGGATGTAAAGCTATGATGAAATGTCAAAAAATTCATCATACGGTCGTGCCGCCCTTAACTTTTGATGTCGAGATTGTTAATTTGCTTAAAACAGTAGAGATTCGAATATTTTTAATTTACTTGCAAAATGATTAACAATTCAGTCCGGTTAGGTTTCCGAATCTCCAGTTTTGTTTGAAATTTTATCATAAACAATTTCCAGTTATTGCAATTTTGCTATCAGACCACAAGGAATTGATTTTACGAAATATCATGGAAAATCAATAATCTCCAAAAAATATTGTTGATGTTGTCACACGGGTATCGCGCCACCGGGTTCGAATCCCGAATCCGGCACTGTCGGAGGAAATGGTTGTATGTCCGTCGTTTTTTTAATGTGTAACCCCCTTCCGCACAAGCCTCTGGCTTCTGGAATTGGGGGTTGTCTAATATCTGTGGTGTTATTTATTAAATATGCTCACGACCGATTTGATTCCACAAAACTTATGTTATGTTCTGAACGTCTAAAAAACCAGACCGGTCGGAAACAGTTCCTTTTTCCGATTTTTTCGGATCTATTTTGTCGCCACTATAATTTCCAGACTTTCGGCAACATGAACTGAAATTTCTTTTTCATCAACAGATACAATTTTTGGAAGTCATTATCATGTTTAAACAGTTTGTGTTTAAATTGTCTTTAATCTAGATACGAATCTGAATATCCTCTTATTCCAAATTATTTAGGGTATAAACACAACCCATCTCTAATCAACAAACGTGTTTACTTTATAAAGAATTCCAAAAAAACTATACCAAACAATATAAATAAGTACTAAATATTTTACTAAAAGCACAGCGAAAGCATCTAATCATTTTGACAAATGTAAATAAATTGCTGTGTGATATATACTTGCGAAACGACATGTAACGTCCGAGACCCACATAGACTTGGAAGAGTGTGGCGTGACGTCATACACGAAGCTTACGAATTTTTAAGAACTCACAGGGGAGGCAATTTATCCAAATATTTGCTATATTATGTGGAATTATATGAAAAGGTGAACGCAGAAGTAGCTATTTCCCAACTCCTAATTACTTAATGTAGATTTTGAAAAGCTCTTTTTGTATATATATATACAGGGTGTCCCATAAGTAATGGCGCACAGAGCAATGGCAGATTCCTTACGTAAAAAGATTACGATTTAATCAAACTTATCTTAGTTCAAAAGTTCATATCAACAGAGATACAGGGTGTCAAAGTTAAATTTTTGTTTTAGCTTTTTAAAAATAATGTCTTTAAAAGTTGAAATATTTTAACAAAATTTGGTGATTGGGATTTTTAAGGTGAGAGATTCAAATATATTCATAGTCTTGGTGTTATTAGTATCGTTTTCGAGATATTCAGTTTTAAAGTATTCAATGCAATCAATTTAAATTATGATTTAGGGATGTACAATTTGCTGTTTTGTATGTTGTTAAAAAATATCTAATAAAATTAAGTTTGAAATGCCAAGGCATGATTTATTTTCAAACCAAGAAATGCGCGCTATGGTCTGCATATACACGCAAGAAAATTTTAATGGACACAGAGCTTATCGTTGATATTTAGAAATTTTTCCAAATAGGAGACAGCAGGATTTTGAGTTATTTCATAATATTAACAGTAGATTGGGGAGACTGGTTCCTTTCATCCCAGACGAGATATCGTTGGACACCCAAAAAATATTACTGTGGAACAGGAGGAGGAAATCTTTGTGTTGCAGAAAACCCTGAAATAAGTACGAGGCATATGGCTGCCGCTACTGGAGTAAGTAAGTCATCAGTTTCAATGATTTTCCATACAGAAAAGGTTTATCCGTACCATTTTACGCTTGTTCAAAATCTGCTGTAGGCCGATCTTCCAGCCAGATTACAGTTTGCTTGTTTCTGTCATGCCTAGCAAAACAGAGATCCAATGTTTTTAGATAAAGTATTGGTTACGGACGAAGCCACCTTTACACATAGAGGTGTATTTAACTTTAGAAACAAATGTGTGGGACATAGAAAATCCGCACCTAGCAGCCGAACGTCACTTTTAACGTGAATTTAAAATAAATATTTGGTGTGGAATTTTTGATAATAATTTTTTTGGACCGTAATTTAATAGGTGCATTATACTTAAATTTTCTACAAACGCAGCTAGGCGAGTTCTTGGATGATGTACCACTAAATTTGAAGACAATATGTTTTTTATGCAAGATGGAGCTTCACCGCATTTTTTTATACCAGTGAGAAACTACCTAAATATAAATTTTCCTGGTTGCTGGATAGGTCGTGGGAGCAATATGTCTTGGCCTGTGTGGAGTCCCGATTTTGATCCATTGGATTTTTGCGTATGGGGGTACATGATATCTCTTGTGTATCAAGATCCAATGAATAACCGATATTATTGCAGAGATTTAGAAATGCAATCGAATCATTTCACAATGAATATTTATTATTTACAGTAAGACGGTCATTTATTAAACGCATCGCCAAATGTATTGAAGTAATCTGAACACGGGTCTCTTTTTTTTTATTAATTATTGTTATTTATTTATTTTTTTAAATGAAATTAGTATTTAAATAAAAGCTGTTTCTCAAATTTTAAGTTTAGTTATTTGAAAGTCATTGTTTTTCGTACTTTTTTGCTAGTGTTAGAATGTAATAAATTTTTAAAAATCTAAAGAAAGAGTATTTAATTTTATACTATTCTCTTCGCTATTACCTAATTATTCTCTAAATCAAACAATAATACTTTAAAACCGAATATCTCGAAAACGATTACTCGTAGCGACATTTAGAAGATAATACCTTTTTTATGTAAAAAAGACAGGAATTTGTAATTTAAAAAAATTAGAAAGATTTTCCAAAAATATATGACGTATAAACGTCTCACAAACCGTAGGTGGCGCCCTCTACAAATAACATCAAAACTATGAATAGATTTGAATCCCTCTCATCAAAAAACCCCCAATCACCAAATTTTGCTAAAATATTCCAATTTTTAAAGAAATTATTTAAAAACAAAACAAAAATTTAAATTTGACACGCTGTATCTCAATTGATATCAACTTTTGAACTAATGTAAGTTTTGTTAAATCGTAGTATTTTTACGTAAGGAATCTGCCATTGCTCTGTGTACCATTATGACTTATGGGACACCTTATATGTTAGAGGTTAAAAAAATGCATTCTTGAAAATTGTAAAAAATATAATTTTGTTGAAAGAAATACAGGCTTTAACTTCAAGCTCCACTCACTTTTTGGAGAACGCTTTTCCTAATCAGAAGGTCAAATTACATAAGAATCGACAATAAAATTTGTCCTGGAAAGTTATCGCTGAACACAATTAATTCATATCAGTTCTATTGTACTATAAAAGCATGAGGCAGTTTTATCAAATCTGCCTCCTAAACCTAGGAAATAACAGTTTGATTTATGAAGGAAATAAAATTGTGCTGCTGTTAAAAACATATTATGATAACGACAAAATAATCAAATTGCAATTCCAATTTTTTTAACCACAGTCCTTAAATCATTTCATGTGGGTGTGAAAGTAAATAAAAAAATATACTCTACTCTAACAGATATAATAACACAAATATTTTTTCAGCAAAAAGGAAATTCCTCAGTTCAACTATGTAATGCACTCAATGCACTGCGCTAGAAACATAACACTATGCAAGAATTGCAAGGAAGGTATACCCAAAGCTCAGTTCGAAGAGCACAAAAAAATCTGTGATAGACCAAAAATGGTGGCAAAACCTCTATCACCACCCACGACGTTGGAGAGGAGCTCATATTTCCAGACAAGGAAGGCTGTTGAAGACAAAAAAGCCGAGGCCAGAAAAGAACGATATTTACAAAAGCATGAACGTTTAGTCGATACAGGCTACTCCTTGGGCGGAAGTAACCTTAGATCCATTCGACAAAATTCCTATGACAAATACAGTGATACTCCTAGTAACCGAACATCATACAATTATGCAGGTAGCCCTATAAAAGAGAATGGCATAAGTAGATCTGCCTCGGACGTTAAGAAAGAAAAGAGCCCGCAGACCTCATCTGCAGTTACTACACAACCACCCTCGCCAGTCAAAAAGGCAGAAGCAAAGCCTTCCGGCTTACTTGCCTGCAAATTCTGTGATCTTGAACTGCCAAAATTAGACTTGGACGACCACGAAAATTATTGCGGCTCCCGAACCGATAAATGTTTGGAATGTGGCGAACTGGTTATGTTCAAGTATAAGCAAATTCACATGGATTCCAATCATGGCTTCTTGAAATTAAAGGACGGTAAGTGCTATTAACATTTGCATTAGATTAATGCCAATTTGTCAGTGGCGGCTTAAGCAGTACTTGATTCAAGCTCAAAAGTTAGGCCGTTACTGAAAACTATAATTATTGTCTTTTATTTGTTTGGGTTTAAGCCAAAATATTTTTGAAATATGCTACTATGCTGAAGAAACAAATGAGAGTTAATTTCTAAATTATCTACTATTATCTCAACTATCATAATATAAATTAAAATATGTGTAATATCTTGGCACAATCAGTTTTGGTTTACTGTTAAAATGACTGCCATGTTGATAACAATCTTTGGCAAACTAGCTGCAATACTTATACTGAGCATTAAGTCTTGGGAAAATAGTATAAATAAATATTTGATACGGTTACGCTTCTTTATATGGTATTGTATATACAGTATTGGCAAGTCACTTACAGTACTGATTATGATTTTAAAAGAGGAATGGTTAATCCAAATTGCTATTATAACAATAAATAAAGGCAGTGCAGTTATTTATGTTATATAGGGGCGAACGTCTTTACTATGTACATACTTCGATATGCGATGTAAAGCAACGTCAGGCACGGTTAGTAGTTGGATGGGTGACCGTTCCAATGAAGACTACGTCCTCGCCTCACACATCTTCCAGCGGCTTGTATATAATTGTATGCGCGGAAGCTATACAACCTTAGGGAGGGTTGTATAGGGGTTATACCATCCTTCGGAGGGGATGTAAAGCCGTCGGTCCCTTGTCTATTAAATGTTAGGCGAGTAAAAGATCCCTATTCTTCTCAAGGGAAGAGGTTCGGCAACATTCCTGGTTGGGGGTAGCTCATCTACAGGCGTCGGTGTTAGGCCTCAGTAGCGGAAATAGGCCGATGTTAAATAAATGTATCAAAAAAAATATATATTTATGTTATATTCAGAAACAATGAGGAAGATGCATGAATTTTAAAAATGCTTAATTCTATTATTTTCCCATAATATGTACTATGTAAGTTGATAATATAATGAAAGAAACTCATAGTAAAATTTCGTTTCGTAAATATTCCACATTAAAATTTGAACTTTTGTGTAAACAAAACCACGTGACTGAAAACGCTATGATATTGCTCTGACGTCATTTTGACATCACTAATTTACTAGAATTTGCTAATTTATTGTTCTTAATCTTATTAATTATTGGTTAATGCGACGGATAATGATTTAATAACATTCCTAACGTATTGATCTATAACCGCAGCATTCTTTTTAGATGTTTCAAAGTCTTAACAATAATAACGTGACACTACCGGTTACGATTGACGTGATTCATTAGGGATAGAGCGTTATAATGGTTTTAAATTCTCAGCCGAAATAAATATTTTTTTTTACCCCCAATTTTAACAAAAACGAAAAAATACGAAGAAGAGTATTTTTCTGTCATCTGTCTATAAAAAAAATCATGCAACTTCCTCATTGCTCTTAGACCACCTATTTTCCAATTTGGAAAGAATACTAATATTCTGAATTTCCGTTAGTTGTCTAACCATTACTAAAAATTGGCAAAAATTCAACATTTTCAAGAATGGTTTCTTAATCACAACTTATGTGTTTAGTCCATGCAAATTAGACTTTTTAGAGGAAACGATTTAAAAAAAAATAATATTTGAGATGTATACTCTCGGTAGGGATAGAAATAGGTATGCAAAAAGTTCCCACCCCAACGAAAAGTCCAGGGTTAACACAGCTGCATCATTTTCCGCAACCTTTTTTCCAGCTGCAGGATACTAGCTAAAGGGTGGAAATAAGTGCTGGTATTTTGATGGCATAAATGGGTGCTAAGATATTGCCCACTTTCTTCCAACCCCATTCCATTGGTTCCAAGTTCTCTCCTCGCCAAGATTGAATTTAATATACAGGGTTACTGGTAATTCGATACATTCCTTTGGAGATGTGATGGGGCATGAGCTAAGGAGTAAATCTAGCGCTAACATACATTATGCAAAACTCAATAGTTTTTGAGATATTTCAATTTTTTTGTTTTTCTCAAAAAAGTAGATCTTAATGTCTTAAAAGTTAATTTCCGAAAAATCTACTTGGCATTTTTAAATTTTTTTTTACTGGATTACTTCCAATATTATAGATATCCGTTTGGAATGAAAAATATCCGGAAACATTTCGATCATGTGAACATTTAAAATAAAAACTTGTAAAATATTTCTTTTTTAAATCAGTTATGAAATTTACCTATTAGGTTTTTTCAAAAAAATATTAATGTAGCACGCGTACAAATTATTATAAAAACTTCCTTATTTCAATAGCTATCTAACTAGGTAGAAATGTTTAATGTACCCTTGATAGTTCTAATAAAAAATAAAGATAATGCTGGTGGCGGAATTTATTAAACGACTAATCGTTCATTTTCATTTAAGTCAGTCAGTCCTTGACTTTGACGTTTGTGCGTATATGTCATTAACTGACATTCTTATCTCCGTGTCCCTTAAGTTTGTTGGTCTTGTTAAATTAGTTATCAAAGATTTTGATTTTGCTCGTAGTTGTTGTTATTGTATTTTCTGTGACATGGCCGCGTATGCCAACGCAGAATACGCTGATATCTTGTTTGTCTATGGATACTGTGGCGGCAACGCAGCTGAAGCTCGCCGAGAATATGGTCTTTGGTACCCTAACCGCCGCTTACCAAATGCACGTGTATTCAGTACGGCATATCGAAATATCGCTGAAACTGGCTCCGTGAAATGTAGAAGAAGTGACGCTGGTGCTCCTCCCGTTTATGAACCAGATGATGAGGAAGAAATATTGAGGTATTTTGAGGAAGACCCAACTATTTCAACTAATAAAGTCGCAAGACTAACCGGAGCGTCACAATGGAAAGTTTGGTCTACGATACGTAGAGTTGGATGTCATCCTTACCACTATACCCCTGTCCAAGGCTTGGAGGAAGGTGATCCTGGAAGGAGAGTGGAATTCTGCCGCTTTATGTTAAATTCAGATGCAGAAAGTGCAAATTTTTTAACAAGTATTTTATGGACGGACGAGTCGAAATTTAATCGCGAGGGTATAACAAATTTCCACAACCTACATTATTGGGCAGAGGAAAATCCCAAGTTAACACGTGAAACTAGTTTCCAAATGAAGTTTTCTATTAATGTGTGGATGGGAGTCATTGGCCACTATTTGATAGGGCCACACTTTCTTCCTCAAAATTTAAACGGGGAAATCTATGAAAACTTTTTAAGAAATGATCTGGCGGTGATTTTAGAAGATGTTCCTCTCGCCGTCAGACAGCGAATGATGTTTCAGAACGACTGTTGTCCAGCACATTATCGGCTGACAGTACGACAGTTACTTGACCAACGTTTCCCTAACCGTTGGATTGGAAGAGCGGGCCCAATACCTTGGCCAGCATGAAGCCCTGACTTAACACCCCTTGATTATTACGTATGGGGTCATATGAAGGAGATGGTCTATGCCACACCAGTCAATACTATAGAAAACCTTAGACAAAGGATAGTCGATGCTGCCCAACACATAAGGCATAATCTGACAACCAGAGTAACAAGGACAGAAATAAGAAGATGCTGCCGTGTCTGTATACGGAATAGGGGCTCCCATTTTGAGCAAGACATATAAAAAATAAAGTACAACTTTGAAATTAATGAAGAATTAAACTCTACTTTTAAAATGTTTTTTACTGTTTATCTAAAAATAAAATTCGTACTACTTGTGTTATTTTTACTAGTATTTTCTTAGAACTATTAAGGGTACATTGAACATTTGTACCTTGTTTGATAGCTATTGAAATAAGGCAGTTTTTATAATAATTTATACACGTGTTACATTAATATTTTTTTGAAAAAACCTAATAAGTAAATTTCATAGCTGATTTTAAAAAAAAATTTTTTTAAAGTTTTTATTTCAGATGTTCACATGATCGAAATGTTTCCAGATATTTTTCATTCCAAACGGATATATATAATATTGGACAAGTAATCCAGTAAAAAAAAAATTTAAAAATGTCACATAGATTTTCCGAAAATTAACTTTTAGGACATTAAGATCTACTTTTTGAGAAAAACAAAAAAAATTAAATATCTCAAAAACTACTGAGTTTTGCATAATATATGTTAGGGCTAAATTTACTTCTTAAATCATGCCCCATCACATCTCCAAAGGAATGTGTCGAATTACCAGTAACCCTGTATATATGTTGTTTTTTAGGTTTAGGGTGTTAAATGAAGTGTCGTTCTACTACTAGAAAAAGAAAACATGAATAAAATAACAATCAATATATGTAAAAAGTTTTACAAAAATCCAGTGAATTTTTGAAAAAAAAAAATTAATTATGTCTTACCTTGGAGAGTTTTTTTTAATCTAAATATTTAAAACCTTCTCACAATCACTTTTTATTATCAATATTGAAATTTTTATAATGAATAATTACATGTATACTTGTGTGCGCATAGAGACAGACAGACAGACAGATGTATTTCGTGTGAGATAATTACATTATGTACACTCATCAATTTATATACACAGTACATCCTATATCATCATCTTAAAAATCAAGTAGGTACATAAAATAAAGAAATATATCAAGTTAAAATCACAAATAGAAATCTTGAAACGACTAATACAAATAAAACATATGCAATAATTAAAGGATAATACTTTCTCTAGACTGTGAACTAAAATAGTCAATGAATTCTTGAACACCACTGTAGAAAACCTCTTCTTTCAGAAAACTTTTGATTTTTTTATTAAATTTTATGGGGTTCAAAACTCCAATTATTTGGTAAAAGATTATAGAGTTTAATTGATAGATATCGATAAGAATTCATATTTTTTGATAAATGAATGTGTGGCACAATGATTTGTTGATGTCGGGTGTCATAGCTAGTTTGAAATTGATATTCATGAAGATGGTTTTTTGCATAAATAATACACTCAAGTATATATTGATTTGTGCAGGTAAGTATTCCTAGGTTTTTAAAAACTGGTCTACAGGTGTCTCTATAATTTGTGTTTGATATTATTCTGATTGCTCTTTTCTGGAGTTTCAAAACTTTAGGGGCATGTGGTGATCCTCCCCAAGTAAGATACCATAGCTCATCACACTGTAGAACAAGGCATGATATGCCATCAATATAACACTTTGCTGAATCAAGTTATTTAAGTTTTTCAACAGATAAATACAGCTTGACAATTTTTTTGATAGACCTTCAATATGAGCCTCCCAAGTTAATTTGTTATCCAACAGGATACCTAAGAATTTAACAGGATCATTCTTATCAAGGAGATTATGATTATTTAGATTAAAAATTAATGTTTGTTTTATCCTCATTCAGTTTCAACTTAACATTGCTGAAATAATCATTGACCTGGGACTGCATTTCTTTTGATGAGTTATTGAGATATATTCGATCTTTATTACTTGATAATAGAGTGGTATCATCAGCATATAAGACGTTTTTGTAGGTAATACACTTTGAAATATCATTAGTATAGATGATAAACAATATCGGTCCCAAGAACTCCATGTTTTAAAAGTTGTAGGGAGGTTATATTGTTAATCTGGTTAACACACTGATATCTGTTAACTAAGTATGTTTTTACAAATGAGAGAGCAGGTCCTCGAATGCCATAACATTCTAGTTTTATAAGTAGAGTATCAAAAGAAATACAATCAAAAGCCTTTGATAAATATAAGATACTGCCATATTTCCATTTTCAAACTTGTTTGTAATGAAATTTATGATATCAGTTAAGGCTTTGATTGTAGACTTTCCTTTCCTGTAACCATACTCTTGGCTTAAGTAGTTTTTTGCTATACAGATAATTTTTTTTTTTTATACATTTATTTAACGTCGGCCTATTTCCGCTACTGAGGCCTAACACCGACGCCTGTAGACGAGCTACCCCCAACCAGGAATTTTGCCGAACCTCTTCCCTTAAGAAGAGTAGGGATCTTTTACTTGCCTAACATTTAATAGACAAGGGACCGACGGCTTTACATCCCCTCCAAAGGATGGTATAACTCCTATACAACCCTCGCCTAAGGTTGTATAGCTTCCGCGCATACACTGATATACAAGCCGCTGGAAGATATGTGAGGCGAGGACGCGGTCTTCGTTGGAACAGTCATCCATCCAACTACTAACTGCGCCTAACGTTACTTTACATTGCACATCGAAGTATGTACATAGTAAAGACTCGCCCCCTCCAGATACTTCATTAATCTAATTTTATACGCTAATTCTAGTAATTTAGAAATAATAGGTACTATGGAAATTTGTCTATAATTGTTAACAAGAGATTTGTCACCTTTCTTAAAAATTACGTATACGTATAATACTGAAAATAACGGGAAATCGGCTAATTAAAAAAAAAATATTTTTTTAGTTACATCACATGATAATAATAGCTTCATTTTTTTTGTTTTTTGTTTTGAAAATTTTGTGGATTTTGTACTAAAAATGGAATTGCGACCAAACTGTTGGATATTTCTTGCTAAAATTTGGCAGGGTATTTCTTGGTTACATAGGTTACTTCTGTCTAAAATGTCATCAAATTCGGTTTAAGTTTGGCCAAGTTAGCCGTAATCCAATTTTTTACGTTTTTTTGGTATATTTATATACAATCGTGGGAGGCGGTGAACCGATTTTCACGAAATTTGACCTGAATTTCTTGAATATCTACAATAAAAGGGTACCGTGCTCGTTTCTTAACTGGCATTTTAAAGAGTCCAAAATAAATTAAAACTGAAAACCACCCTTATAGATGACCAATTACCCCTTTTCCGTGAAGAAAAAGTTCCCCCATCTACTCGAAGCAGAAAACTCAGGGTATTCTTAGTTCCACCAAAACAAACTTATTTTTCTATGTCGCGTTGTTCCATGTAAAATTTTCTCTATTGCCTTCTTTTGGGCTATTATTACTCCACTATAAAGTGTACAGGTTTTATATTTTTACTAACACTGTCTCAATATTTTGATACATGTTTTAAAAGTATAAAAATATTAGCAGATTCTCCAAGTGAATCATTTTTAAACTATTCTCTTCCATTGCATAACCAACTATTTTCCCACACACATTCACCAATTTTAGACTTTCCTCTTCCATATAATTTTTGTTGAATATCCTACATTTCTACTCACATAACACTTCATTTAAAAATATACTAGACAAACTACACATTAGAATATAACGATTAGATTATGAATATTATACAATCTCATTGGAATACCTACTCTTTAAAATGCAAATAAAGTCAATCTTTACTAAAATATTCTCTTGAAACGTTTCATTTTCAAGTTTATCTATTTTTAGGTTGAGTTATATAGTGGGATAAAAATATTTATTATCAACTCACTGTATCATCTAGTTCTTCTGGCACAGATATTTATTTAATAACGTTTTCTAAATATTTGTCTGGTTTAATATATAAATATTTGTAGTAATAGTAATACTATTATTTTCACTTGATTTACATAGCTATTAGGGAGACAGACTGTATTTTTTTTTAAATGAAAATGGAATTGGTGTCAGTTTATAACAAGATTATAAACAATACGTTCTATTTTAATGATGTATTACTGTCAACAGTAGAGCTTCTATTGTTCTCACTATTGGTAACATCTGTTAATGAAACAACAGAAAATAAAAATACATCGACTTCTGTGAGTGAGAAGTCAATGGCCTTCCTAAAAATAAAAATGAGGTTAGGGTCATTTTGCGAATTATTTTTACTGTCAATAGATGGCGGCTATGTGATAGTTCATGAACGTTATGTGAAAATAAAACTATTATTTAATCATATACAGGTTTGCTAATAAAGATATTCGTTCACTGTCAGTTTTGATTTGAAATTTTATTTTTCTCTTTCTAATTATCTTTAAGTACCTGAATAGGGGTACAATGTAAAGTAATACCAAAAAAGAAAATATTAAAGATTGGCATATCAATAATTTCAGTTGTTTGCAAAATCAGTGAATTTTATTTAAAAAATAGTGCCAATCTTCATCTTGCAGTTTTAAATTAACAAATTTTGCAAACAGCTGAAATTATTGATTGAGAATTCGTATCACTACACCTTTCATAGTTCTACTTAGATAGTCTTATACTTTATATACCAATTATATATATATATTAAAAAAAAGTTATGGCCAAAAATAAAATAAATATCTTTACGCATTCTTTATAAAAAAGCTAACTTTTTACATGTGGAGATATACCTAATTTTGTTTTAGAGCCAGGCCCTAGGGCATCATGGGATTCAACAACTCAACGTAGTGATGCCAGTTCCATCGAAACGCCCATAAGGAGAAGGCCGCAACCCTTTAGGTCATTTGCTGACTTTGACTACGATCCCATGCCATATTTACCCACAAGCTACTCTGTGCCTGGTGGAATGAATGCAAAGAAAAAGGAGGGAGAAAGCTATAAAGAAATATCTAGGAGACTCGACTGTGAGTGTACTTTTGCTTCTAGTTTAAATAGAAACTTTTATGCAGTCATCAATTTTGTTAATGCGGCTGCCAAAACTCTTGACATATCTAATTTATGTTGTGTGAAAAAGTCATGCTTCGAATTTTTCATACATCCTCATAAAATCATGAAATTGTAAGAGTTTATAGTCTATAACATTGTCATTTTTCCTCTCATGGGTCTCAGAGATACTTCAACTAACAAGAACAAAATACTGTAAGACTTTATCTCATTTCATACGTCTGTCTTGGTTTGGTTTCCAAACTTGTAATTATACTTTAAGGGGGATCTTTAAAAAAATATATAAGTAAGTGACGCCTCTTGAGTTTATTTTGATGCGAAAGCTAAACAATGGCGAGTATACATACAAAATTTTTAATTGTATCGTTGAAATTTTGGCATGTGTACTATGTGTATTTGTAGGAATGTGTGATTCATGCCGTGGGCCTTTATTAGTGTCCATATCCTAGAAATACAGTGATTCAACATGGTAATATTCGATAAACCACTTTGTTTATTACACTATAATATCAACTTTAAAAATTGTAACGGTTGATGCAAGCTGCTCAATAATCCGCCTTTTTCAAAGAATGTTGCCGACAGCAAACTATTTAACAAAATTTTATTTGTGTGAATTCAAACCAAGAGGGGTCACTTCAAATTCTATGCTTTCTGTGTACCGGAAACTTATGTCGTTCAAGCTTATTCTCTTAGACAAAATATACATTTAATATCACCAATTGTAACACATGAGTATTGTCTGCTTAAGGTTGATTACCTCTGGTCGAGAGATCCAACACAAACAAAAATTCATGACACACAGTTCATTGGATCATTAATTTTAAAATACGTTCTGTCATTGTTAGTATTTATAAGAATTTTAAAAAATAGTTAATGCATAACCTTGGAGTTTGCAAAAATGTTAAATTAATGAACTGAATTTGAATTTTAAAGATTTACCACTTGCAAGTTATATTAGGCTTATAGTTGTTTATTTTGATGATGTTTAGTCTACCCATTTTATCAGTTGATAGCAGGCCTACAGCTTTCTATTTCTGATATACAAATACATTGCTCACAACACAACATCATATTTGTATGTTATAAATTATTGATAGTCTAAATTTTAGTGAGTAGACACTTATGGTTTTTAGTAAATTAATTTATGAGAAGGGGGCGAGCGTAGGTGCGTCTTTACTATGTACATACTTCGGTATGCGATTTAAAGCAACGACAGGCGCAGTTGTTAGTACTTGGATGGTGACCATTCCAACGGAAACCGCGTTCTCGCCTCACACATCTTCCAGCGGCTTGTATATTAGTGTATGCGCGGAAGCTATACAACCTTAGGCGAGGGTTGTATAGGAGATATACCATCCTTCGGAGGGGATGTAAAGCCGTCGGTCCCTTGTCTATTAAATGTTAGGCAAGTAAAAGATCCATACTCTTCTTAAGGGAAGAGGTTCGGCAAAATTCCTGGTTGGGGGTAGCTCGTCTACAGGCGTCGGTGTTAGGCCTCAGTAGCGGAAATAGGCTGACGTTAAATAAATGTATAAAAAAAAAAAAAAAAAAAAATTATGAGAAAGTATGTATTATTGCTGGCTAGACAAAACATATTAATTGGGTCACATGCCTAAAGTTAATGAGATATAGTGGGTTTTTAAACAGAATTGTTATACCATACTATACTTACTGTTGCCAACACCTGTCATATTTTCAGTTTTAAATATACAGGGTGATTCACATAAAACTCTCCAGGCAGTTTGCGTTATAACGAAAAGAGATATCCAATTTCTGTAAAGGCCAGTCGTTACATATTTTTGGTGGCTTTATTTTATCGTTTAAATGTTGCCAATGACAGTGGCGTCCGCTACGTCGCGACGCGATGCCGGAAAGAAAATTTTCGATGACTGGGACTTTGAAAGTATAATATTATTAAAGTCTAAGTACTTTTTGTAGTATACACTTTTCTATTAAAACCAGTGGTTTTCGAGATAAATCGAAATAATATAAAGTCAAATAAGTTTTTTTAATAATTTGTTTTTATTTTTAAAGTAAATAATGTTCAAAATTGTTTCCTCCTTCATGGATACACATATTAAACCGTTTAATTATTTCTTCCCCAGTTACTTTAAGTAAGGTATTTCTATCTACTGTGGCAACACTCACATATATTTTGTTGTGTAGGTCTGCCATATCATCGATTGGTTCAGTATAAACAAAATTTTTTAGATGTCCCCATAAGAAGAAATCTACTGGAGTTAAGTCAGGTGATCGTGCTGGCCACCTGATTACTCCATTAGTTTCTATCCATCTTCCAGGATATGTTCGTTGCAAGTGTGTAACTGCTATTCTTGAATTATGTGCCGGTGCCCCGTCTTGATGGAACTTGATTATGTGCTCATCATGAGGAATGTTTCTTAATAAATTTGGCAGCTCCTCTTGCAGGAACCTCCGATATCTAGCACCATTTAACATTTCATGAAATAGATAAGGTCCGATTATGTATCCGTTCAATATTGCACACCATACATTTACTTTAAAAACTGTTTGATTTCTGGTTCTTCGTACTCACCTCGGATTATTTTGAGACCAATACCGAGCGTGTAGTTACAAGCCCATTATTATGGAAGCAGCTCTCATCGCTCCACGACACATTTTTCAAATAATTCGGATTTTCTTCATGTAATACTGACAATTTGGCATGAAAATTTATGCGACTCTGAAAACCACCAGGTATTAAATGATGAACATAATATACCTCATATGGATGGTAATTATTTTTCTTTAAAATTTTTTGACATGAGGAGTAGGAAGTATTTGTTTCAGACAATAATTTCCATAAAGATATATTTGGATTATTTACAATATTGTTAATTACTAAAGCAGTATATGCATCATTTGTAGAAGTTAACTGTATAATATGCTTTAACTTTTTAAAACTTCCGTAATTTTTCAAATTATTGGTTAAAGAGATAAAGGTCTTATGATTTGGCTTAGGCAAATTGGAAAAACGTAAATGGAATAACCTTTCGGTTTCATGGGAATTTTTTCTACATTCTCCATAGATCAAAATCATGTTTAATTTATCTTTGTTGGTGTACACAACCACTTCTGAATTATCTTGTAATAACAAACTCATCCAAAAACTTAAAAATTGACTGTATGTCAACAAAAAAATTAGACTTAGGACAACCAGTTTATATAATTAACAAAACAATACAGGTGTTAATGAAAATTATACTTTAAAAAATTTAAAAATAGGAAATATTAGATAATTTGGAAGACATTGGCCTTTTTAAAAAATGTCTCCTTACAAAATTATATGTATATTATTTGGTTCCTTATCGTGTATGCTATGTTTCAAAGTTCCAGCTATTGAAAAATAATTTTGCACTTCAACGCCATCTTTGTACAACAATTTGAAAGATTGTGAATCACTTTAAACTAAGTATCTATTGTATGTAATGACTACCTTTGAACAAATTTTAATTTATTTGCTAGTTACCATAAATACTTGACTGAATATTTTTTTCGATTTATCTCGAAAACCACTGGTTTTAATAGAAAAGTGTATACTGGAAAAAGTACTTATATACTTTCAAAGTTCCAGTCATTGAAAATTTTCTTTCCGGCGTCGCGACGTCGTGGACGCCACTGTCATTGATAACATTTGAATGACAAAATAAGCACCGGGGCGAGCGTAGGTGCGTCTTTACTATGTACATACTTCGGTATGCGATGTAAAGCAACGACAGGCGCAGTTAGTACTTGGATGGGTGACCATTCCAACGGAAACCGCGTCCTCGCCTCACACATCTTCCAGCGGCTTGTATATCAGTGCATGCGCGGAAGCTATACAACCTTAGGCGAGGGTTGTATAGGAGATATACCATCCTTCGGAGGGGATGTAAAGCCGTCGGTCCCTTGTCTATTAAATGTTAGGCAAGTAAAAGATCCCTACTCTTCTTAAGGGAAGAGGTTCGGCAAAATTCCTGGTTGGGGGTAGCTCGTCTACAGGCGTCGGTGTTAGGCCTCAGTAGCGGAAATAGACCGACGTTAAATAAATGTATATAAAAAAATAAATAAATAAATAAAACCACCAAAAATATGTAACGACTGGTCTTTACAGGAATCGAATACCTCTTTTCGTTAGTACGGAAACTGCCTGGGGAGTCTTATGTGAATCAACCTGTATAATCTTAAAAGGACATACTATATTATTTCCTAATATGTATTTAATAATAATATAAAAATCTTCTCTTCCCTATTTCTATCTACATCTAAATAAAACAGAGTTCATATTTTCGGCTGTTTTTATTATGCAAAAAGCTAGTAAAGATTAAAATTTCGGCACGGGTTTTATAAAAATGATTAAGATTATTTTAGAAAAAAGGTAGGTTATACCAATGATTAACACCACTGTTTTAGAGTAATTCCATTCAACAAGTAGACAAATGAAAGTTATAGGGTGGAAAAATGTCTGATTGATCTTCATGACATTTAATGCTACTGTTGAATTGAAAAATTGATAACTGAAGTAGCACAGTGTGATCCATAAGTTGTGGATGCAAAAATGACCACTATTTAGCCATAATTGGACTTTACAAGTTAAAAGCTTTATATTCCAAATACTTTGGCTGCTATAGTATTGTCCTCTCAGATTTTTTTGCAAATAACTGACCACAACTCTCCCTTTACTAGTCAATTGTGGAGCAAATATGCAAAAGTCAATAAATCCATATTTACTGATTCTGAAATACATTGGCACGCTGTACCATGGAATCCCCCAAGTATTTAAAAACTATTATAACTGAAGCTGTTTGTAGTTCCTGTAATGTGATCCTTAAGCTTTTATTATGTTTTTCTTGAATTTATCAATACTTACATGGAATGATAACATCCAAATAACATTTTATTTATCGGTTTTGCTCAAACCTAAAGCACCAGATCGAAGGAGCACTTCAGATTAGTAAGAAACAGTACTTACTTCAGAAAGCGCAAAAAGTGGAGTTATCAGCTTTTGCATGTTGGCTCTACAATTATTTTTCACCATTTTTAAGTGGTTCTCAGACACTACAGATATTGATACGCCCTCAAACATCAGACATTGTGTTATCTATCTCCTTAAACAGTATTTCAGAAATGTTCAATTACAGGATACTTATCAATAAACATTAACACTTGATACTAATCGCATCTCACATATACATACATGAAATATAAGAGAATAAGCATGAATTTTTCACATATTTACTCATGTTATAAATCACTGTCATATTTCTTAAAAGAAATTTATACCTAAGCACACCAGATACTTGGACGATTTCGTTTTAATATCTTATTTGCTTTTCGATTTTCCTCAGGTAAAACAGAATATATCAGGAACCTTCTACACGATTCGGCTGGTATCACAGTACCGCTTAGGCGTAACGGGGCAGTGCCAAGAAATCATTTCAATCATAATAAAGGTTCATATAATGCCTGCATGATAACAAGCTTTTTTCGTTTGGCAGTTTTTCAGCATTTCCCACATCACTGACAAAAACACCGAGCGTTGTTATCCAAAAATAGTATCTTTTGTAAGGAATTACAACAAACAAATTTTATTTTGTTTTTCCTTTAACAAAATTTATTGCTCGCCTTTGCAGATATTGCAGTTCTAGTGGCCAAATATTCAGCTAACGTATCTAAGTGCTGCTTTCTGTTTATTTACTAAAATTAGTGTGCTTTATTTTTGGGCCAACAAGGTAAAACGCAAGGCTATCCCATTTTCTTGACCTCTTATCTGATTAGAAAAACATTAAAATGCTAGTTTACTTGAAAAAATTAAGTACGAACTATTTTAAAAATAAACAAAATGCTTTGAGGTAATATGTGACATTTTTTGGCAAAACGCCCATTTTGGATGAATATTTAGACTGACATAAATAATTTCATTAGTCTAGAGTAACTTTTATTTGTTAATAAAAACTCGTCATCAGTTTGATCATGTCTATAAATAATTTTAAACATAAAAATATACTTTACACATTTTTCTTATCTTAAATAAATCCGTGCATAACCTGCGTTTAATGCAGCAGAAACTAAGACAGTTAATGATACAACACACTAGATTGAGCCGAGAGAGAATAATAATGGGGAAGAAATATCATTCAATATTTGTGTTGCTTTTATTTCTTATCAGAGAATATACATATCGGTTTTATGTTATTCAGAGACAGCAATTAGTAAATTTATTTGATAATTAGAAGTTTTTAATAACATTAATACCAAAAAAATATTAATTAATATACAGGGCGTTTTAGGTATAAAATAGCATTTATTATTATCTTGAATGAACTAAGGAAAAATAACAAATTATTACTAAATTAAAGGACTCAACAAGTTTTAAAGATTAACAAATTAAATTAAATGTTCAAAATGGGCGCCATTCATTTCCACACAAGCTGCTAGATGACGCTTCATTGAAGCAAAGACCCGTTGAAAAATTCGTGGCATGTCCCTGATAATTTCGCACCCCATTGCTACACGTCCACGTAACTCTTCAAGATTTGTCACAGGAGTTGAGTAGACAAGGCTTATCAAATAACCCCAGACAATATATAGTGTTACATGTTACACTCTAGGTTCAAATAACTTGCAACAAGAATCTCCACTAACCACTATTTTATTAATCACTAATATTACAATAGTTAATCCTTAAAACTCACACAACTAATAATAACTTTGATCTAATATAAATAAATAAAGCTGCATTTAAACAATTTCGAAAAACTATTCTAAAATGGGGAGGTGCACCATCATGCATGAACCACATTGTCCTTCTGGTCTTATACGGCACATCCTCCAGGATCCTCCTTTTTAAATTGTTTCTTAAAAAATCTAGATAACTTAACCCATCCAATCTATTAGGCAAAATAAATGGTCCTAATAATCTGTTGACAAGTATACCTGTCCAAACATTGATGGAAAAGTTTTCTTGGTGCCTGAACTCGAAGAAAGCATGAGGATTTTCTTCTGCTCATTTGTGATTGTTGTGAAAGTTGACAACACCATCTCGCATAAATCCCGCTTCGTCCATAATAGTATATTATGTAATGAGCACAAAATGATGCATATTTTGCACGAGTATGAGCAATTCATACGAGTGTAAAATTGCTATTTTGTGCGAGTTGCATACTATATTTTTTCTACGACAACCCCCTGCTCACGCGTAATATACTAAATAAATAATAATCGATACAAAAAATATGGAGATATTTTCTTTATTGCTTTGAATACAAACCATAAGTTAAGAGTGCCTGGACAGCAATGCCCAACTAGTTGAGAAAAAATAAACTATAAAATAACTTCCTACCTATTTTATTTATTTTTTAAAGATAAATTTGCAATTATTGAAAATCATTTTTGGAGAATTTGTGAAATGCTTGATACTAATATTCTCTTGATATTGGCAATTTTCCGCTGTTGAAGTCGACAGCCTTTCACGATTTTCCATTCCTGAAGTCGATGGTATGTTTAAAATGTCCTGTATCTCATTTGCAATTTTATTAGCTGTGTCAAGCTTACTTTTCTTGGATTCATCGATGTATCCTTCAGCAACTGCCATGGACTTCCAGCCACCGTGGCACGTTTTAACGTGGTTATGTCACCACCAGCATCAACAAGGATAGTTGCAGAAGATCGGCGAAAGCAGTGCCCGGTATATAATTTGTGATTTGGCAATTTTAATTACTTAGCAATGTCTTTGCCCATGGCTCCAAACTTATTCAAGCCTATTCTTTGAACAGTACATTTTCCTTTTTGATAGTTAATGAAAAATCATAGACCATTAACATTTGGAGGGCGCAGATTTGCATATTTTTTGTAAATTTCATAGTATGGAGCGGTTACAGTAAAAGTAAGAGCTGAACCCAAATCATTGAAATTAGTAATTTTCATTTGATGTAGCTCATGTCTTCCATGCACCCATTACGCCCATAACTAATGCGACCTAAATAGTTAACCTTACTTTTGTTGCTAAATATATTTCATCTGGCGCTTCATTTATAAATTTTTCGATGCCATTTGAGGTAAAGATCTTTGACTTTTTGGGCCTGTAGCCTTCGGACTGTCGCTTGAGGAATGCTTTCAGTTTCAAATATTTGGCGATATCTATATTTTCATGAATACTAAGTCATTCTCAGCATTGAGTATTGTGTCCATAAAGTAGAACTTTTGAATTTCTTCGCCAAATCGCTAAAATAAACCATTAAAACGTCCTCGGAAAACGATTTTGCGTTTTGATCCCTTCTCCAATCCAAAAAGAGGTTGTAAGCGCGTTGATACATTTTCTTCGACGTTTCTGGTAATAAATTTAGTGTTGTTAACTTTGCCGCTTCTCTTATGTTTGGGGGTGTCAATTCTAAGTCATTATCACTATCACTTTCCATATTAATCATCAAATTTATTGGAAATAACTCCGAAATTATCTGCAAATGTACAAAGATGTTGACAGAAACAGTCTAGAATGACATTTCATTACTCCGTCGTTGGACATCATATTCTCTAAGCCGCCTTAAAAATTTTGTCATCAAAAACAGTTAAAATGAGTGAAATCTAACACGAAATATTTCATATCACATTTGTCACTTAGCAACTTGCCTGGTAACCGATGCAAAATGAAATTCCGTGCAAAATGCAGTTACTTATGATTGAGTTTACATTCTTAAAATAAACATATTTTGATGTTGTCGTAGAAAAACAAGTTTTTTTGTATACATTTAGCATTTTTTCACATTTTCACACAAGCCATTGGCAGAAGGCCTCCCTTCTTAGTAGATCTTCTAGTTTGAGCGCTTGCACCCTTTGCATGTGGGAGAGATACAGTAATTGTTCATGTAACACCCTCCAAACAAACAATGCTGACACGCCTTCCTGAAATGCTAGCCTTCGCGTACTGATTTAGGGATTCACATTTACTGCCTTTAATATTGCTTCTCTTGTTTCTGGGGTTCTAACATAACAATCTGGGCCAGAATTTTCCTTGTCTGAATAGAACTTATCCCTTTCTCGTAATGAACAATCTACGCTAAGTAACTTGATCAGTGATAAGAAGTTTTTATAAATAGAAAAATACGGTGTGAATTTTTGCAAGTGCATATCGAAAGATGACCTTCTGTCCATGGCACTTGTGAAAATGTGAAGAAAAAATTCTGTTTGCACAAGAAGACTGGAAAAATTAATTTATGTTCATAAGATTAATGTACCAAATTTCTATGTTGGAACTTCGTTTTCTAGAAAACTGCATATACATTGAGGCGTTATGATCCTCTTAAAAAGGTGCATCGAATCCACTGAAATTAGTGAAATAAAAGCTCTATCAGTCGAAAAGTACATTGAAATTATTGGGTTAAGGACAAAATAAGGCATTATATTATCAATATATAGGTCGCCTTTGGGGATTTAAACACTTTCTATGAGTACATTGCACGCTAAGCTATATTATAAAAAATATAAGGGAGAACAAATATTCCTGTCTGGCGATTATAATGTTAATTTTATGGTAGAATCAAATGCAAGGAAAGATCTTGAAATTTATTATCATCGTTCAACCTCTACAAGATTTTTACAGAGCCATCAAGGACCACAAACATTTCACAAAGTTGTATTGATAACATTTTTACCAACGTGGATATCAAAAATTATAAAGCAAACACTATGAATTTTCATGTATCGGACCATTTGGGATAGCTCCTCGAAATAGCATATAAAGTCTGTAATTATAAAAAACAGAAACACATTAGATACAGAGAAATAAATGAATATAATATTCACCAATTAAAATCCAATGGCTGCCATAGACTGATGGAAAACACTATTAGAGGATAAGAATGCCTCTCAAGCATATCAATATTACCATAACATCTTTACAGAACTTTTTGAAATGATCATGCCTGAAAGGAATAAAGTAGTCATAGAAAAAAACGCAAAGAATAATAAATGGTAGGTACACAGAAGATCTGAAACAAATGAAAAATCAACTAGATGCTTTAGCTACGATATATAAAGTTAGAAAGGATCAAAACTCCATGATAGCATATAATAACTTTAAAGGGGCATACATAAAAAGACTCAATGAATAAAAGAAGATAGCAAATGACAATTACATAGCTGAGTCTGAAAATAAATTAAGAGCAATCTGGCCTGTATCAGGTCAGAAACTAGGAAGAATCAAAACAATGATAACAATCATGAGCAATCGAATTTAACATCTGAAGAAATAAGCACTTTGTTCGCAAATATAGGAGTAAATGTTGCTGCCCAATCGAAACCATCTGAACAGTCCGATGAATTATTGAGAAATAACATAATAGACCACTCTAGGTCCATATATTTTGAAGTTGTAGATGAAAATGAGATAAAAAATGTTATAAGAGACATTAAGACAAAAAAAACGGAGGACAAATATGGGATGTCAAGCTATATCCTAAAGAAAATTGGGGATGCTCTGGTGGTGCCGATCACCATAATAATAAACATGCAAAAATTAAAACATAATATTTTTAGTCGCAAACTCCTCTATAAAATCCTTATTTTACTATAAGGAACGTAACCAGACTGCAACCAATAGCTACTCTCCGGGCTATGTGCCCCGCCGAGCGCTGAATTACAAGTTACAAGCCTGGCGCGTTAAATGTAACAATTGCATATTATAGTCTAGTATACTTTAACTTGGCGTGTGTATGTATGAGTTAATATTTCCGTACGATTTCATTTTCTCCCATATTGTACACAAAGTTAAAGCAATAGTCCAGAAACATTGTCTACGTGGACAATATTTCTGGATCTTTGTGTACAAGAGAAAATGAAATCGTACGGAAATATTAACTCATACATACACACGCCAAGTTAAAGTATACTAGACTATACTATCAAAACGCTAATGCTTCGATTGCAACAAACACCAGCCAAAAGACTGGTCCTACTTAAAGGAGCTCTCGTGCCAGTCGTCACACACCACTTGCAGATTGCAGTTTCGAGCTGTTGGCTCTCATCAGTGCAAGGTAGGCATGTGACGACCGACACGAGGGGATCACTTGACTACTTAGTACATTTCGGTATCTCTGGGATAGCGACATGTAAACTGTAAAATAGTCAGCAGGCGCCATCTAGCGGTCCAGTGTCTGTTGCAATCGAAAAAATAAATAGCCCGACTGGGCTTGGCATAGTTCAAATGTGCTTTTAGAGGCTTGTAACTTGTAATTCAGCGCTCGGCGGGGCACATAGCCCGGAGAGTAGCTGTTGGTTGCAGTCTGGTTACGTTCCTTATAGTAAAATAAGGATTTTATAGAGGAGTTTACGACTAAAAATATTAGGTTTTAATATTCTGCCCTCTAAAAGCACATTTCAAATATGCAAAAATTGTTCCCATATATAAGAAAGGGGATATTAACAACATCAATAACTACAGACCCATCTCAATTGTCCCAGTAATTTCAAAAATATTTGAAATCATTTTGAAGAATGGGTTAGTATAACTTTTCTGGAAAAACACAAAATATTGTATAGTAGTCAGCATGGGTACCATAAAGGAAAATCAATCACTACAGTTCTTATAGAATCTCTAGAAAAAATAACACAGGCTCTCGATGACAGGAAGAGACAGAAATAATCTGCTGTGACTTGAGTAAAACTTTCGACACAGTTGACCATAAAGTCTTACTCGACAAACTATATTATTATATGGTGTGAGAGGAATTCCTCATAAATTGTTCTCGTCATATCTGATTAGTAGATATCAGACGGTTTCGAACAGTGAAAAAAATACAGCAGATGCTTCCCTCAATCAAAGACCCTGTCCCCAAACTGTTATCAAAAGGTGTTTACCAATTGGACTGTACATGCGGTAAGAGCTACATCGGACAAACAGGACGGAGTATCCAGTGCAGAATCATAGAGCACCAGAGAAATACCAGCTTTGGATACACGGATAGGTCGGCGATAGCAGAGCATGTCCATAATAACGAGAACCATAAAATCGACTACGAGGACGTCACTTAGGGAGTCACTGGAAATTATGAGAAATGTGAACAACTTTAACAGAGAGGATGGGTATCGACTTAGTAACACGTGGAGACTGGTATTGCCAAGTATCAGCACCATAGTAAGTCACGGTCAACCAAACACGACGAATGAGCAGCGAAGCGAACCAAGCACGACCAATGACCAGCGAAGCGAAGCGGCGCCTAGGTATATAACGAGGAGTGTAATACAACAAATTCAGTCTTAAGAATCTTTCTGAAAAAGCTGACAGGATGATCAGCGAAACGTCAAGTCAAGTTCAACGACCATGGCAAGACCCGGAAGAAACTACTTTATTAAAAATGTAATATTTTTCAATAAAAAAATTAGAGAAATTCAAATTAAAAGTGTTATATTGCTAGATAGAGAATTAAAAACCCTTTCCTATGAGCTATCACTCCAAGGGGGTTGAAGCGGTAGGGTATAGAATTATGCTCAAAAATTGTCATTTTAGAATTAAAAATTGACGTGTTTTTGGATTTTACTCATAAATTGTTAATTAGGTAGATAATGAATTTATTCGTTACATATGGACTTCATTGTATAAGTTACCTTAGGCCAGGGCTATCGGAAGCCACATACATATATACGATAACTCTGTGCGCGACACACAAAGTGAAAACTACTTATTTTACAGATTCACAAAATAAGACAAATGTAAGTTGTACAAAATACTTTCCGTGACTTTTCGCACACCAATATCAATTACAACTAATTTTTTTCTCAAGTTTTTAATTTCTTTTTTTTGCATGTTATATAATGATTCAAGTATCCACCTATTTCATTACTGGCTCAATCAACGTTTGTGACATCTTTCTGGCTTTGTGGAGAAAGAGTAGGATGGTGAGCTCATTTCATCCGCTTAATTTAATTTTGATCAGTCTAGTGGACACACAAATCAGCCAAAGATGGTTTGTGAGTCCACCAAACTGATCCAAAACTGGTTTCACTTTTCTAACTTCAGCCATACTGCCATACTCTCTACCTCCACCGCTGTAATCCCCTCAACATTGTCCAATTGTTCCTCACTTTTCAACTGTGTGCTTTCTGCTTTACTGAGAATTTTACAAATTAAACTTACATATTGAAAGTCATTAGCTATATTGTCTTTACATACTAATAATACTAATTATGAAATATATCAAAATGGGCGTTTATTTTCCTCAAAGCGATTATACCTCTGATTGTTCAGAGCTTTATATTAATTGGTTAGGCGTTAAAGAAAAAGATGAGTTTGTTAACATTTTTGTTGACCTTAAATGTTTCTAGGTCCAGCTCCTCAACCTCCTCCATATAGAAGAAGAAATCCTCCAACAGAACTTGTGATCCCTTGCGAATTTTGTGGAGTTCCTGTGCCACATGAAGATTTAATAGAGCACGAAACCGGATGCCGTCCAGATTTAGCCAGATTTAACCCCCGCAGAAGGTCGCCAGAGCCTGATGACTATTTTATAGCACCTCAGCCTAGCTCGCCTGAAGTTGAATTACCATGTGAATTTTGCGGAGACATGTTTCCCGCATCTCAGTTATTGGGTCATCAAGTTCGGTGCACTTAACTATTTTACCTTTTATACTATTATTTAATACTTTATTGATCGAATAAAAATCAAGTTGAACATCATAACAATACTCTACAAAACATTGCAATTTTCTGCAGTGTATATGAAATACTGGATTGCATAAGCTTTATAAAATTATGTATATTATTACAGTTAATCTTAATTTTAGTCTTGCTCATGGTCATTGTAAATTACTTATTATGTAATACTCCCTTAGAGCATTTTATAAGTTTATTATGTTAATATTTAAAGTTGTATTATTAACGTTTTTGTGAAGAAAGTTGTTAACTTTTATTGTAAATTTTAGCAGCTTAATTTTTTTAATATAATTTAAATTTCATTTAATTTATAATTTTAATATAATTTTTGTTTGAATTATGAAATCTTTAATAAACATTTATAAGTTATGTGTTTTTAAATTCTTACCTTTCATGTTATTTTTTTCAAAAAAAACATCACAACATATTTTTAGACATCGATGAGCAAAGTTACTATTTCTATTTATTCCTATTTGTTTTCAAATTTTGATTAGGTGAAACAAAACCGCTGAAAATAAACAATCCATTGAAAAGAGCGTATAAGGGGTCGTCCACAAATTACGTAACGCAATTTGGGGGAGGGGGTGCAGCCTGGTGTTACGGTCCTGTTAGGTGGAGGGAGGTGGGGTTCAAGGTTTACGTTACGTAACGATTTTAGAACCACCAGAAATAGCAAAATTTATTAATGCTCACGTTTTGAATTTATAATTCACGCGCAAATTACCGGGGAAAGTCTGATAAGACTGAGTGAAAAAATGGAACGAAAATCCTTTCATGGGTGATAATATAGCATTGCCGTAATAATTATGTCATCCTATAAATGGATTTCCATTGTTTAGCAATATGTGACACCACACCTTAATGTTGACTATAACTAGAAATTGTAATTGTTTATTAAAAAGTGAATTATTATTGGAAATCAAAAAATCTTCCTTTTCTGAATAAAAGTCTAAAGCTTTTACAATGTATGCATTACATAAAGGAATGATGAGAGGAAAAGGGGGTGTCAGGCCGAGCGTTACAGTCCTTTTACTTGGGGGGAGGGAGGGGGCCAAAAAATGGTGAATTTTGTGCTATGTAATTTGTGGACAACTCGCAGGCGTCCACCTCTGTCGGAACGCTTGGAAGTTATTTAATGTGCCAAGTGGTATGACGCTCTAAGTTTTGATGCGCCTACGCCTGTATTGGTCAATCCAAATCAGTTATCGGTGCGAGGTAGTAAACAACTTTTGCGCGAATGTAGTGTAAAAAAATAAAACTTATAAATCACAGAGCACCTCAGAGGGCTAAGCAGATGTGAAAATTAATCCGCTTTTCTATCTAAATTTACGATAGCGACATGTTTTGGATTGCAACAGACACTGGACCGCTAGATGGCGCCTGCTTAACTATTTTACATGTCGCTATCGTAAAGATACCGAGATGTACTAAATAGTCAAGGGATCCTCGTGTCGTTCGTCACATGTCTACCTTGCACTGACGAGAGCCAACAGCTCGAAACTGCAGTCTGCAAGTGGTATGGGACGACTGGCACGAGAGCTTCTTTGTAGGATCAGTCTTGCGGCTGGTGTTTGTTGCAATCGAAGCATTAGCGTTTTGTTGGTAATATGCGATTATTACACTTAACAACGCGCCAGGCTTGTAACTTGTAATTCAGCGCTCGGCGAGGCACATAGCCCGGAGAGTAGCTGTTGGATGCACTCTGGTTACATTCCTTATAGTAAAATAGGGATTTTATAGAGGAGCTTGCGACTGAAATATTATGTTTTAATATATATATGTTTACTATATATCTCTGTGGTTATACATAAAAATCCTGAGATCTGTATGTAGTCTGTGATAATGAAGTGAAGCCTATTGTAGAAGAAGAAGAAGGGCAAAGCGCCAGTCAATGTCAAATGAAAATTAGAACAAAGTGTCAAAACATTTTAATTTTTGTTAAATGTAAATTATTGTCAATTTAATATGGGAACTAATATAGATTTTACTGATTTCAACAATTCAACGAAAAAATCTGCAGTACAGATAAGTACTACGGGAAAGTTTCTCGTTGGCATCACAGGTAAATCATAACCTAACTTTCCATTTTACATATTAACAAAACTCGTTTTAGGAGGTGTTGCTTTGGGTTTGACTGTAATTTGCGCTCCTTTTATTAGTCCAGCTTTAAGAAGGTTTTGCTTGCCGTATATACCAGCTACTACTGAACAAGTTACAAATATTCTAAAGGCGTTGAAAGGTCGAAAAGGAACCTTATTAGATTTAGGCTCTGGCGATGGACGTATAGTATTAGGTAAAATACGGCAAAGTTTGAGGAAACATTGTTGAATGATTGTTTGTAGAAACAGCAAAAAATAAGTTTTTGTCAGATGGTGTTGAATTGAATCCATGGCTGGTACTTTATTCAAAGCTTGACGCATTTAGGCACGGTCAATCGAGCAATACGAAATTCTACAGAAAGGATTTGTGGAAATATAATGTGTCCAAGTACGATAATATTGTAATATTTGGTGTCGAACAAATGGTAGGTGCCATTTTTAAAATAAATATATCTCAACTAATATGTTTCTATTTTAGATGGCCGATTTAGAGAAAAAATTTCAAAGGGAATGTAAAAGAGACTGTAATATTATTGCGTGTAGATTTCCATTGCCTAATCTAGTTCCAGTTAAAACAATTGGTGATGGTATCGATCGAGTTTGGGTGTATAATTTCGAACCATCCTGACAATTAGCCTTGTCTCCAGTATCGAGACTTTTTGTTAATTATAGTGCCATTGTTTATTGCATAATGTTATTATATTTGATTAATTAATTTTGTTTTTGAAAGCGTGCCATTTTGCGATTCTGAGGTTGAAGAAAAAAATAAGACAATTCAAGTCTAGATAGATTAATTACATAGTGCTGGAGATTAGTCTGGTATGTCGGATGGAATAGCACTTAACAGATGTTTTGTTTTTCTCAGAGCTATTTTTAACGATAAGCCTTATAAGCAGCCAAAGCAATGTAATTAGTATTTAAGATAAAAAGAGAATTAAATTATCTAATTTATTGAATGTGTTTCCTTTATGCAAAGTTGTAAGAACTATTTGGTGTAGTGATATATTCATCCGTCTCCTATCTGTATGAACCTATCATAAAAGCTATGAAAATATTGATGCAGATTTTGCCATGCTATGATTCATTTAATATAAGGAAGCAGTGATCATAAACATGCATTAAGTGAAGAAAAATTACTCTTAATGCACAGAAAGTTATTTTTTTTTATACATTTATTTAACGTCGGCCTATTTCCGCTACTGAGGCCTATCACCGACGCCTGTAGACGAACTACCCCCAACCAGGAATTTTGCCGAACCTCTTCCCTTAAGAAGAGTAGGGATCTTTTACTTGCCTAACATTTAATAGACAAGGGACCGACGGCTTTACATCGCCTCCGAAGGATGGTATTATCTCCTATACAACCCTCGCCTAAGGTTGTATAACTTCCGCGCATACACTGATATACAAGCCGCTGGGAGATGTGTGAGGCGAGAACGCGGTTTCCGTTGGAATGGTCACCCATCCAAGTATTAACTGCGCCTGTCGTTGCTTTACATCGCATACTGAAGTATGTACATAGTAAAGACGCACCTACGTTCGCCCCTCACAGAAAGTTCAATATACTGTTAAAATTGTTTGGTTTATTAACGGATAATCTATTGCATATACAATAAAATGTTAATTAATCACAAGTATAATTTGATGAAAGTGCTTAAAAAGTATAACCCAATAAGAAGTCCACGCAAATTAGACATTTAGAAGAAATAATTTATAGAGAAATAATATTTGAGGCATGTATTCTCGATAGGGTTAGAAATAGATATTTGAAAAGTTCCCACCCCAAGTCCCTTTTTTTGCAAAATACCTACCCTAACGGGGACTTAACGCTGGTTTTTCATTTTTATCTTGTAAACTGTTGTTTAGAAAAGAAAACGTATAGGAAATTTAAAAAATTTCATTAAATTCTGTATAAAAATTACCATATTGACCTTGCAGCTTATCCCCACCTATTTCTCAGTAACAGTGTCTAAACTGAGGGGTAGTTTGGAGCGCACAGGTAAAAATTGATCTTGGACGAAGTTTCACAGCGAATATCTCAAAACCGGTTATTTTAACGAAAAAATGCCCAAGAATGAATTTATAGAGCAGAATTTTCTCTATAAGATGCATGTCTAGCGGATTTTGACGCAAGTGATTTTTATTTATTTTCCCATCTTTCCACAAAGATGCGTTTTTTAATCAGAGCTCGTTCCACACCACTCTTGAGGTAGAGCTCTCTCTGCGTTTTTTAAAAGTGGTTTCCCCTGTAGGCCCATTCCACTAAAATTCTGTCCAATTTTACTCATCGATGAACTATTCTTAACATTTGGAATCTGAACATCCTTGCCCATGGCAATTAGAGCATGTTGTTGAACAGCGCAATCCAACTTTAACACAGCCGCAACCCTTTCTGGAGTTGCAGGATATTAGCTGAAGGGTGAAAAATGGCTCTGGTAACTCTGTGGCATAAATACGTACTAAGATATTACCCACTTTCTTCCAACCCCATTCGTTGGTTCCAAGTTTTCTCCTCGCCAAGAGTGAATCTGATAGATACTTATATATAGCCGTAATATTTTGAAGCTGTTTTTATTTATCGTCCTGTTGAGCTTTGTTAACGGCTATTAAATTCACCAAGCCTCTTTCCCATCAGTTTCACCTCCTTTGAAGTGTCTTTTCGCAAATAAAACGATCCATATTGTCTCCATATCCATTTTTCTCATTAAAGTCGCTGCATAACTTCGTGTAAGATCGATTTTTGCCTGTGCACTCCAAACTACCCCTCAGTTTAGCCGCTGTTACTGCGAAATAGGTGGGGATAAGCTACTAGGTCAATAAGACATTTTTTATACAGAATTTAATGACAAATTTTTTATTTCCTATACTTTTCTCTTCTAACGAACGGTTTACAAGATAAAAGTGAAAAACCAGCGTTAAGTCCCCGTTAGGGGTGGCTTTTTGAAGAAAAGGGACTTTCAGATCCTGAAGAGGGTGAGAACTTTTCGGATATATCTATTTCTAATACTATCGAGAGTACACATCTCAAGTATTATTTTCTTATGAATTATTTCTTCTATTCACTGTTTTTAAATATAATTTGCATATACTAGATATACAGGCAACACTAATCAATATCTAATGTGCTTTCGTTATATTCTTTTGGCGAGCACGCCAATGGACTGTTATAACTATAATTACTTGCATGTGACTGAATGTAGAAGAATGGTCTATTTCTGTCCATTCTTAATCCAATATTAAAAGAAAATTCTGTTCAGGACAATTTATGTTACCATTTGGCAATTTGTACAGAAATACCAAATCAGCGTCTTGTCTATGTTTCTCCAGAGATTGTAGGTTAGTGATATTGTGAACGATCCATGCTTTGATGGAAGTCTGAAGGACGTATTTTCTGTTCGAAAAACTTAGAAAAATTGAAAAAAAATAGGAAAAAGAAAAAATTAATTTTCTTTTTCCTCAACCTTTTCTAAATACTAAATAAAAATATTACGATCACAAAATTTTTAGGGTTCAAAGTGACTGTTTCAGACGGAGATTAGTGGATAAATCATACTTACTGTCGTTTATGCTTAACTGCGGCTCTGATGGTATCAATTGGAAGACGTCGTAACACTATAAATCTAACACTGTCCGTTTAACACTCTCTTAAAATTAAATCTGAAAGGGAAATTTTGTTAGAAAACACAAGTAAAAGACAATATAAAGTTCAAAAAATGTATATTAAATCTTTAAAAAATTTATGTTTTTTACAACAACTTCTTCAGAGGAAATGTTAACAAACAATGGTCTGACCCGTGTACAACACATGGTGAGGAACGGGACGATTTATACGGTACCAACTACCATCCAATATGCAGTTTGAAAAGCTAACGATGCACAAAAAGATTCAAGGAAAGTTTCATGTAACTGAAATTTTGGTGGGCTTATACTTGCCTGTCTTATAAACGTATTTTATTAATTCACATAAATTTTGGTCGCTCCTCGGAGCTTAAAATTGCTTGAAGCGTATCTACTTCGTTTGTATTATGCAATAACAAATTTTACGTTCAGGCAAGGCAAATCCCATGCACGTGTGAGTACATGGTAATAATACTTTTTTGACTCCGAATCACTGAGGAACCGGTTTAGGGCAAACCCCGTCAAAACACATCATTTCCCCGTCAAATCCGACTGCTAGGAAATGATGGGGGTCCCATGTCGCTAAGGGCTATTTTCGCTATAACTTCCGATATACTTTGAATAGTCGTTGGACTAACTTGTCCTCATATTCAACACTTCGTAAGGGTTGCAGTGCTTGACAACGTGGATTCGTAAAAGGGTTTTTAATCTTGGAAATTTGGAAGTTCAAGTCCAATTTTAGAATACTTTCCAAAATTGGGTGGTCGGGGCGACATTACGTCCCTGTGCAGCGACATTTACTACACTTACCAAATTAACGCTCCTCGAAGAGTTAGCGAAAATTTGGCATAAAAAACGCTCCGAAGAGCAAAAATATATTTCCAAGAATTAAAAACCTCCTCCACGGCGTTTTTACGTGAAGCACGCTTTTCTTACGAAATATTTCCTAAGTCGGATTTTGTTACAACGTCGAAAAGTATATCGGGGTTATAGCGTTCTTTAACACTCCCCTCCTTTCCGTGAATCTTTTTGTGTAACGTTTGGTAAATTGTTTGTTTGAAAATAAAATGGATCATTGGATGTAGTCTCCCATGTGTTGTATTCGGTTATCGTTCAGACCGGCCTATCTGAACAAAACATAGATGCAAATCTAAAAATGGTGATAATTTGAACATATATCGATGCATAGCATTCGATTGAATTATTGAACATTGTGTTTCAAAAATGGCATAAAAAAAGAAAAAATCGAAAATCCTCAGATTCTCGATGACACAACACAAACACTTTCGACGCACTTATCTTTCTTAGTGTTCTTCCACTAATGCGGGCTTGCGTCTGCTCCTCCTCGTGTCTATGCCTCGTCGATCACCTTCGGTGTCGAACTGCCTTCTGGAACAGCTTAGGTGGTCCTCGGACTGCTTGGCTCCAGCTATACATTGGTTCTGCTCGGTTTATATGAAACAATATAAAACAAAATTTTAGTAAAATGTTTGTTTACATCCCGTCTGGGGATCTGCGACCGATAACATATCGTCGTCTTTGAGAATAGGAACACTGAATTTTGTTGACTTATATTGATTGAAATGGTTTCCGTGTAGTTAAAAAAATCTCTTCTTGGGAGAAATCTGCGACCGATATCACATCGTCGTCTTTGAGAATAGGAACATTGAATTTTGTTGACTTATATTGATTGAAATGGTTTTTATTAAAATCTCTTCTTGTGAGAAATCTGCGACAGAATCTGCATCCGTCGGATCGTTGCATCTGCCCCTCCAGCAGACGTGGCGGCATCTCGCCCTTGAGTTGCTAGACTCATCTGAATCGCGCCCTTGCGTCAGAGTCGTCGTCTTTCCATGCCGTGCCAATGGAACATTTGTTTGGACCCTTTGGGTCGGACTCTGCTTACAGATGTATATGTTTTGAACATATGTGGACTTAGAAAAATTATAAAAAATACCAACTCTGCCGGACACGGTCAGAGTTGCTGCAGTGAATTTTGAAGATTTGTATGGACGATACAATATCCCCAATGAAAATAACTTGTAAAAAATGCATAAAAAATACCAACTCTTGCCTGACACGACAAGAAGTTGGTATGGAAATTTTGATATAAAATAAACCTAGCACTAAGTTAAAACTTGGTTGAAAAATGTTATAAAAATATGATTGAATCTCCAGAACTTGATTCTGAATCAGAAGTGGAAGCATCTCGTGGCGGTGCATGAATTTGTACAACCGTTTGCTCCGGCGGTGGAGGTTCTGTGGAATCGTCTGAGAACGGGGAATCATTTCCATCGAGTGATGTTCCGCCTGGACTAGCATTTTCTTCATCGGAAGATTCGATTTCCAAGTTGTGCTCCTCTGGCGGGGCTGGTCTCAAATCATCGACATGTACTCTTGTCGTTACATTTCCCTTTTGCACGAGATACACCTCGTCTGAAAACTTCTTCAGAATTCTGGTTGGGCCTGACCAAGACGGCGTGAAGGTATGTACCTTCTTTTTTCTCTTACTCATGACTCTGTCTCCTACTTTGTAAACGATCGGAGTGACGGCCTCTTTTGGCGCGTATTTCTGCTTGTAATTTTGTTGGGCCTGACGGGCTTCCTTGATTCGCTCGTATCGTGGAAGCGTTTGTTGCTTGGCTCTTTCTTGCCTCCAGGCATACAAATCCCATTCGCCTCTTTCGGCTGGATCATATCCTAACACGACCATGCTAGGTGTTTGATTTGTAGCGGCGTTCCTACGATTTCTTAATATGTATGTCATCTGATGCACGTAGCGATCCCAAGTGTCGTTTGGCTTTTTGAATAAAAGAGTCTTTAAAATTTTCTTGCATTCCTGCACCCGTCGTTCCACGGGGTTGGACTGTTGGTGATATGCTGGAATTAAGTATCGTTCGATACCATTCCTTTCGCAAAATGTGATGTACCATTCGGAATTGAAATGACCACCATTGTCTGAGATTATGACTCGAGGGACTCCGAATCTTGCTACTATTTCTTCGTCGATATATTTGGCTATCGTTCTGCCGTCGACCTGAATGTATGCCTTTGCCTCTATCCATTTACTGAAAACGTCTTCGACGATAATCATGTATCTGTTTTCGGCGTCTTTAGTCCTCTGCAGCGGGCCAATTACGTCGACGCTCAAGGTTTCAAATGCAATTTGTGGTGCATGACTTCTAAGTGGAGCATTGGGTTGGGCTTGTCTTGTCTTTACAGACTGGCATATCAGACAGTCGTTTATGTATTTGCCTACGATCCTGGCCATATTATTGAAATAGTAGCGTTTCGCTATTTTCCTGAGAGTCTCGTCTCTTCCTGGATGACATGCTTCATCTCGGTCATGATATTGGTAAATCAATTCCTTAATTTTCCTCTTTGGAACTATTAATTTAAAATTTCGATCGCAATCTTTAAAAAGTACATCGTCTTGGACGTGAAAATTTTTCATAAAAATAAGATCCGCATCGGAACGTTGTTCCTGTTGAAATAGATCATTCCAACGGCGGATCTTGTCTTGAATATCTCTCGAACTCGATTGAGCCTGTACGATATCTTCGTATATTTCTGAGTGCGTTAAAACAGAAATACGTTCTGGACACTTATAATTTGGTAGGAACATTCTTTCCTCTTCATCGTCTGTCTCGACATACTGATTTTGTGGGTTACGACTTAGAAAATCTGCTAATAAATTCTCCTTTCCTGGACAGTGTTCAATTTTGAATGCATATTCTTGCAATAGTAATGACCATCGTGTAAATTTTGTTTTGTCGTCCTTATGTTTGTTTAACCAAAGTAACGCCCTGTTGTCCGTCTTCACCAAGAACGGTTTGTCTGCCAAGTACATCTTGTACTTTTTAATATAGTTCACCACCGCCAAGCATTCTAGCTCATTTATGTGGTAACGTCTCTCCGCTGGAGATAACGTGTTGCTTGCATACGAGATTATGTATTTTTCGCCGTTGTCGCCTAATTGATATAATACGGCCGAAAGGCCTTGGAGGGATGCATCTGTTTGCAAAATGAATTGACGTGAAAAATCCGGCCGATGGAGTTCCAGCGGTCCGGATAATAATTCTTTTAATTTTCTAAACGCTTCATCGCATGTATGGTTCCAGTGAAAACGATTTTCCTTCGAAAGAAGTTTCGTTAGTGGCTTCGTGATCATCGCCACATTTGGTAGATATTCTCGTACCCAGTTGCAAAGCCCTAGGAAACTTTGTAGCTGCTTTTTTGTAGCTGGAACGGGATAATTTTGAATTTGTAAGACATGTTTTTCTAATGGTTGGGAAGTATCAGTTCTAATTGTATGGCCTAAATATTGGATTTCATTCGTCGCTATTACACACTTTTCCGGTGACACTTTCAGATTGTGCAGACGTAGTCTTTCAAAGACTAATCTCAAGTGGGACATATGCTCCTTCACGTTTACGCTGTAAACGATTATATCATCTAAATACACTTTACAGAAATGGTGCAGGTAACCCGTTAAAACGTCCTTTGCCATGAATTTCTGAAAGGTACAGGGAGCTGTCTTGAGTCCGAAAGGCATGACATTAAATCTGTAAGCTGCCCCATCAGGAGTGGTAAAAGTCGAAAAATCTTTTGATGCTTCATCTAGTGGTATTTGCCAATATCCACTTTTTAAATCCAACACAGAAAAAATCTTCGAATTTCCTAAATCTTTAATACTTTCGTGTATTTTGGGTAAGACGGAAGCCTCGTCTTCAGTCATTTCGTTCAAATGGCGATAATCGATGCAAAATCGTGGTTTCTTGTCGGAGCGTTTTATTATCACTGGTGGTGAACTATATTGGGCAGTGCTAGGTTCGATGACGCCAGCTTTTAACATCTCTTCGATTTGGTCGTACATAATTTTCTTAGTACTCGGAGACATCGGATATGGTCTGATATTAAATGGTTTCGTGTCTTTCACTGTAATTTTGTGTTTCACAGTCACTGTGGTTGCTTGAGTCGGTTCCGCAGTGAACAGATCGACAAATTCCTCGAACAGCGGCCGTAGAAATTTGTCATTTATAACAAGCTCTTCAGGAAGCTTTGCCTGCTGTCTCTCCCTCTGAGAAGCTTGATTCCAGAAGACGGTAATACGCTCTTCTGTGCCGGCATATAAGCATTTTCTGCCATAATCATATGCGACATTGTTCATATATAAGAATGGTGATCCTAATATTATCGTTTCGTTCAAATTTTCGATTACTTGAAAATCAATTTCAAAAGAGGTGCCTGAAATTATTACTTGTAATTTTGTCGTGCCAAGAGAGTCCACCATTCGATCTCCGCACGCCATAGCAAATGATCGACGTGTCGTGAGATTTTTAAAATTATCCAACATCCTCGGATGGATAACGTTTCGCGTCGAGCCTGAATCTATCAGTGCGTCGACCGCATGTTCATTTATTTGAACTTTTATACGAGGCAAAGGGAACGCTTCGCTCATATAATTTATTGACTCTCTTGTCTTGTGCAGAGGAGCGTCGTAGTGGTCATGAGTATCGGAAAAAATTACTGGACATTGCTGCCGCCTTGGTTCGGCCGTTGTGCCGGGGATCTTGCAGATGGACCCTGGCCTGGGTCTCTGGCCCCTCGAAAGTTTCCCGGTCTCCTGCTGAGATGCGGGTTATTCGGGCATTGGCTATGGAAGTGCCACTGCACTGTGTCTGTACAGTATCGGCACGGGGTTGCCGGTCGGTCGGGTACTCGGAATTTCCCCGATCCGCCATTAAAATTGGTTTGCCTGCGGTCAGGATTCACTGATCCGCTTGATAAATTAGGCATAAAAAAAGGACGACCAGGCGCTCTGCCTGGACCGTCCTGTCGAGATACGTCCTCTCGGAAATGCACCCTCGGTGCTGTCGGAGTTGGGCTTCCATTGCTCCTTATACTTGAATTTTGTTGATTTAAACGTCCCGGCTCTTGATAGTAAGACGCGCGGGACAGACGTTGATCTATAAGCTGGATTAGCGACGTCTGTTCGTCAGCTGAATCCCGCTCGACGTTAGTAGCCGCTGCTATTAACATCTCTGTGGTTGAGATTAGGTTGCTTCTCAAGCGTGACCTAATTTCTGGACGCAGTTGGTCCATGATGACCCGAGCTCTGATGGCTTCGGATTTAAAGGGATCAATACGATCGAAAAGACAGGTTTTCCTTGTGATAAACACTGCCGTGTCGTCTAAAGACGTTTGCTTGACGGCATACAGTTGAGCAATAGCTCGTGACTGTATGTCGGGAGAATTAAATCTCGTAAGGAATCTTTCCTTGAATAAGGTATACGAAGTAGTCAACGTCCTAAATTGTTCGGACCATCGTTGAGCTTCGCCCTTGAGTTGGCCGGTTACGTTATGGAGGCGATCATAGTCGTGGCTTATGCGAGCTCTGTCGAAATATTCCTCCATAATTTTCAGAAATGCTTCTGGATCTTCATGATCAAGCCCATGGAACGTCACGTTCGGACATCTTTGTCTCTCATGGGGCGTACAGGTCGACACGTTCTGTATCGCCTGCACGAAGCCCTCTGCCATTTTCAGAAACATACTTTCCATCGAAGCAGTTTGTGGCTGTGAAGCTGATAAATTAACATTATTTCCCTCTGGAAACAGTCGCTGTGGTTCTATCCCTCTAGAACCGTCGTCGACGAGCGGTGCGGTGACTCGCTCGTAAAATTCTCTTGGGGTCGACCCCTCGGAGTCTTCCGCCATGAATGAGAAAGGATTTGTTGGGTTTGGGGACGGCATGGTCCCTGCTCGGGCGCCATGTGAACGATCCATGCTTTGATGGAAGTCTGAAGGACGTATTTTCTGTTCGAAAAACTTAGAAAAATTGAAAAAAAATAGGAAAAAGAAAAAATTAATTTTCTTTTTCCTCAACCTTTTCTAAATACTAAATAAAAATATTACGTTCACAAAATTTTTAGGGTTCAAAGTGACTGTTTCAGACGGAGATTAGTGGATAAATCATACTTACTGTCGTTTATGCTTAACTGCGGCTCTGATGGTATCAATTGGAAGACGTCGTAACACTATAAATCTAACACTGTCCGTTTAACACTCTCTTAAAATTAAATCTGAAAGGGAAATTTTGTTAGAAAACACAAGTAAAAGACAATATAAAGTTCAAAAAATGTATATTAAATCTTTAAAAAATTTATGTTTTTTACAACAACTTCTTCAGAGGAAATGTTAACAAACAATGGTCTGACCCGTGTACAACACATGGTGAGGAACGGGACGATTTATACGGTACCAACTACCATCCAATATGCAGTTTGAAAAGCTAACGATGCACAAAAAGATTCAAGGAAAGTTTCATGTAACTGAAATTTTGGTGGGCTTATGCTTGCCTGTCTTATAAACGTATTTTATTAATTCACATAAATTTTGGTCGCTCCTCGGAGCTTAAAATTGCTTGAAGCGTATCTACTTCGTTTGTATTATGCAATAACAAATTTTACGTTCAGGCAAGGCAAATCCCATGCACGTGTGAGTACATGGTAATAATACTTTTTTGACTCCGAATCACTGAGGAACCGGTTTAGGGCAAACCCCGTCAAAACACATCATTTCCCCGTCAAATCCGACTGCTAGGAAATGATGGGGGTCCCATGTCGCTAAGGGCTATTTTCGCTATAACTTCCGATATACTTTGAATAGTCGTTGGACTAACTTGTCCTCATATTCAACACTTCGTAAGAGTTGCAGTGCTTGACAACGTGGATTCGTAAAAGGGTTTTTAATCTTGGAAATTTGGAAGTTCAAGTCCAATTTTAGAATACTTTCCAAAATTGGGTGGTCGGGGCGACATTACGTCCCTGTGCAGCGACATTTACTACACTTACCAAATTAACGCTCCTCGAAGAGTTAGCGAAAATTTGGCATAAAAAACGCTCCGAAGAGCAAAAATATATTTCCAAGAATTAAAAACCTCCTCCACGGCGTTTTTACGTGAAGCACGCTTTTCTTACGAAATATTTCCTAAGTCGGATTTTGTTACAACGTCGAAAAGTATATCGGGGTTATAGCGTTCTTTAACAATATTTGAGATGGTTCCATAATCAGTCTCACTCCAAATATATCCCAGTCTAAAAGCATAATGCCCCTCTCCAACATATCGATATCACACTGATAAAAAGAACTCCATACTACAGATCCATATTCAAGACCCGACCTAACAAAGGATGAATAAACTAATCTTATGCCATTCAGAGCTAGGATCTTTACTATTTATTTCTAAGTACAAAACCAAGATTTCTAAAACTTGCAGATATGACTTCTAAATGATAGTGTCGTCTTATCCACAATGCCAAGATCTCTGATTTCTTCAACCCTATTAAGAGCCATATAGAGTAGTTGATGTACTTCTAGAAAAAGAGATGCAGTAACATTTGGAAGTACTCATAGCAAGGGCATTATCCACAGACCTTGCATATAAATTACTTATATCACCCTGCAACATGTCAGAGTCACTATCTTGAGATATTAACCTATATATTTTTAGATCATCGGCGAAAAGAAGATACTCAGAATAAATCAAAACCTGGGGCGAGCGTGTGTGCATCTTTACTATGTACATACTTCGATATGTGATGTAAAGCAACGTAAGGCGCGGTTTGTAGTTGGATGGGTGACCGTTCCAACAAAGACCGCGTCCTCGCCTCACACATCTTCCAGCGACTTGTATATCAGTGTATGCGCGGAAGCTATACAACCTTAGGCGAGGGTTGTATAGGGGATATACCATCCTTCGGAGGGGATGTAAAGCCGTCGGTCCCATGTCTATTAAATATTAGGCAAGTAAAAGATCCCTACTCTTCTTAAGGGAAGAGGTTCGGCAAAATTCCTGGAAGGGGGTAGCTCGTCTACAGGTGTCGGTGTTAGGCCTCAGTAGTGGAAATAGGCCGACGTTAAATAAATGTATAAAAACAAAATTCAAAACCTGGCCAAATATCATTAATAAATAAATTAAATAAATTTGGTAAACAATGTGACCCATGTGGAACTCCAGATAGGACATCAATTGCATTTGATACATAATTATTAATTTTTACCTACTGAATCCAGCTATAAATCCAATCTAAAATCCCTTTACCTATTCCAAGCGCCTGACACTTATTTATTGGTAAATTGTGATTGACTTTATCAAACACCTTTAAGAAATCAGGACAGAATTCGTAAAAAATATAACTTCTCTCAATCAAATGATTTAAAAAATGAATATAGTAATCTAAGAGCAAAACTAAAAAAGGATATTGATCAAGCATACAAACAGTAAATAAATAAAATACAAAAGGATATTAGCGATGATTCAAGGACATTCTGGCAATTTATGAAGGACAAAAAAGGGGCAGTCTCCTTCCCAAATACTATGCACCTAGATAACCTAGAATGTAAAAGCAGGGAGGCAATTGCAGATGCATTCGCAAGTCACTTTAAAAGTGTATACAATGTAGTTTTTCATGGAGATGACTCACACATAAAGCTAAATCCGCACATGGATAAAGTAGTTGTAAACTCTATTACACAAAATGAGATACGTGATGCTGTAAAGAGACTAAAGTCAAACAAAGCAGTTGGACCCGACAGGTTACCCTCTTACATCGTTAAAGGTTGTATCGACTTTCTTGTATACCCGCTTCACTACTTGTTTAACCTAAGTTTAAAAACCAAAGTATTTCCTGAAATCTGGAAAGAAGTCCGTCTTTGCCCAGTACACAAGAAAGATGATAAAACCAACATTAAGAATTATAGGCCTATTGCTATACTATCAGTCCCAGCAAAACTTTATGAATCGATTATCTATGACGATATCTATAGATCAGTCTCCAATAGCATATCCATTCACCAGCATGGTTTTATGAGACAAAGGTCAACTGCTAGTAACCAAGAAATACACGAAGGAAATCA
Source organism: Leptura quadrifasciata (assembly GCA_963675555.1). Taxonomy (NCBI): domain Eukaryota; kingdom Metazoa; phylum Arthropoda; class Insecta; order Coleoptera; family Cerambycidae; genus Leptura; species Leptura quadrifasciata. The sequence continues at coordinate 32,706,161 of OY776680.1, read as the reverse complement.
GGTGGATGTTGTTTATACCGACTTTCAAAAGGCGTTTGACTCGGTGTCGCATAATTTCCTACTTTGTAAACTTAAAAATGAATTTGGATTCCATGAGAATCTTATAGAACTCCTCACATCATATTTTCATAATAGAAAACAGTATGTGTCTGTAAGTGGTTATACATCGAAACAGTTTCTTGCCATGTCCGGAGTCCCTCAGGGTTCCAATCTTGGACCACTGTTATTTCTCATGTTCATAAATAGTCTTACTGAAATAATTAGAGCCTCCAAATATCTGTTATTTGCAGATGATTTAAAGATTTACATTAAAGTTGAAAGTAATATGGACTGCTTCCTGCTCCAAAATGACATTAATAATTTATATCAATGGACACTTCAAAATAAATTGTATCTTAACATTAATAAATGCTTCATTATGACCTATACTAGAAGAAAAACTCCAATTATATTCAATTACAAAATGAATAATACAGATTTGGCTAGGGTTGAAACCATGAGGGACCTAGGCGTAACATTTGACACCCAGCTCACATTTAGTAACCATATTTACACCATGATAAATAAGGCTAATAAAATGTATGGATTCATAGTACGCAATACGAAGATGTTTAACAATACAGGAGCTATTAGGCGGTTATATATTTCGTATGTAAGATCTCAGTTGGAATATTGCTCAATTGTCTGGAATCCATTTTATCAAATACACAAAAATAGCGTAGAAACAATACAAAATAAAGTTTTAAGGTTTTTAAATTATAAAGAGACTGGTTTATATGATTTCGATATAAAGATATATTAAGGGAAAGATATAATCTCAAAACACTGGAGAATCGACGAAAATACGGGCATATTGTATACTTACATAAATTGTTACATGGCAATGTAGACGATAGTAGTTTCCTGTCCATGATAAGTTTAAGCGTCCCCCACTATCCTACTAGAACTTATAGAACTTTCCACTTAGACCTGGCAGGTACAAATTATCAAATCAATTCGCCTCTCCACAGAATATGTAGTAACTATAATACGATCCAAGCCAACTGTGATATATTTGTTATCAGTATAAAAAAATTAAAAACCATGTTAAATTCATTGTTTTAAACCATTGCTTTCTAATATTATGTTAAAATTAAGCTAGTATTAAGTTAGTTTTAGGTTAATGTAAATATCAAATGTACCATATCACTTTGTAATAGGGCTTGCCTGTTGAGTGCATTACCAAATAAATAAATAAATAAATAAATATCAACTACTATCAACTTGAGTATGATTTTGAAAGGTGTTCAAAATATAATTATGATAGCAAAGAAGGTTTGTTGTTGCCGATTTCCCCAATGAGAAACTGCTGTTCTGGAACAATTATATGCTTCGATGATTAGGCCAAACACCTTGAAATTGACTTATTAAAGAGTTTAGGTATTTCAGATTGAATTGAAACTCCATGGTAAATCTTTACATCCTTCTTCATTGTAGGCCGTAGGGAATATATATATAGTAGTTTTTAGATTGACCGTGATGTATATACCCTATTGACAACTTGCAACATAAACTTTTTTTTGTTGATTCCTGATAGACAAATATCGAATGTCTACAGCTCGAAGTGGTATTGTACGAAGCTAGAGTGGGTTGTTAATTTTAGTTGAAGATAGTATGAAAAAAGTGAAAGATCCAAGTCGACTTAGTTTGCTGGAAAATGGAATAATTATTGATTGTAAAAGCTTTTATTTAGGCACGACTACGTCCCGGTTTTGTGGTACCAATTTCTAATTTTACTATCTCACATTTTACACTAAATTTCAGATAATAATGTAAATGTTTAATGTACACCAGGTTATATTCTAGTTGCCGAATTCGTCAACGATTCTCTGTGTCGCCGACTCCTGTATGGGATATTGCTGGGTTTAATTGTTGGCTAAAGGGTTTACAGAAATAGGTGTATTTAAAAGGGCAATGGGCCCATTACTTTTACTTTCAAATCAGCTGTTTCACTATTACACTTGACCCTCCGTACGGTCGTCGATCCCCCAGATGGCCGAGTTGACGGGTAGTTTATTATTACACTAAAGTGATCCCCGGCACAGCTGGAGGTGTCGAATGACAATGTTAACCGCACCTCAGTTGTAAAATCTTATGAAGCTGTTTGCTTTCAACGACGTAAATAGTACATAATCTCTTGATTTATTTTCATTGTTGTTATAACTACAAAGAGTTCCCTGGTTCTAGTACAAACACCACGATCGTGGGTTTGTTCTCATCTACTTTTTCTACGATAAGTGGTTGTTGTGACAATTAAAATCAACCCGGAGATGACCGTGTTTTAATATCAACTTTAGGGAAATTTCCCTGCAGCTTATGATAATTTATACTGAACCTTTTGGCCTGGCCTTTGGAGACGGAGAGTCCAGTCCATTAGTATTTATTTTCACACCTATTTGAGTACAGCACTTTACACGCGGCGATTGCCACATCATGAGTTGTCTGTACGGAGGTGATTGATGATTTGCCATTTCAGTTAAATATTATCTGGCTTAATTTTTAGGCCTCGCTAGAGACCTTCTAACATATCTATTTTGGCAGTTGCCGCAACACTGTATACCATATTTTATTGGATGATTATCCCAACAATATATGCGTTAAACCCACTTTGTCTTTTATTTCTTTGGCTATAGGCAGTTATCAACATTACACCCTATGCTACTACCCTCACTTACTAATATGAGATTGGTAAAGTCAGTAAATAGAAACTTAAACACATTAATTAACATTCATAGTACAAGTTTAAGCAACAAAGTCATTGAGTAAAATAAAAGGTGCAACAGATTTCTTCAGTCTAAAACAGTGTGTTAAACTTACAAGACATTACATCGAAGGAGTGATGAGCTTTCTCAGGTATATCAGGTAGAAATCAGTAATATTAAACTTTATATAAAGAACTTGGGTAAACCTAACAGGTTACTACACACATAACATAAGTTGAGGTCCTAAATTAATAAAATTAGACGATCACATAAATGGCCAATTTGTTTATTTATATAAAATTGAGATAAATAATTACTGGGTAGGAATTGATAAGTTCTTGATTGCTTCACGATCAAGGATTTTGATATTAATTAACACCCCTGGGGTTGAGATGTTTCAGTAGCAAAGGACCATCAATATATTAAGCAATTTCGTTCGATATACAATTGTTTATCATCAATATATGTATCTCGATTATGTGGGATTGACACATTTAAGGACCCACTTTAGGATAAAAAAGAACAATAAAATCCATGAATATCTGTATATGGAAAACAATTTATTATTATGTACGATTTCAACAAAAATGAATAAAAAAACACCTACCTCAAGATTTATACAATAAAAATTGGATACTTTTATTACACTTATGTATAAAATGACACTAAATTCATACTTTAAAATTATATTTTTACGTTGCCTTAAATCTTTTTACACAAAACATCTTTTAAAGTATATAGAATATTAGTTCACTGTTAACGGTAAACGGCCGTCTCGAGTTCAGATATATAAATAACACTTACAAACAGATACAGTACAAATTGATCATAGGCTACATCTCACTCAATTAGAACTTACAGAAAATTAATTATATGAAATACTAATAGCTATAATCATAAATATTTAAAATGGAAGCTCTGCTGCTCCAATTGCTTGTAGTAATATAGCACACATTAACTATTAACGTTCTGACATGTAAAATTTTTCTTATTACACAAAGTGTTTTTTAAGGTCTCCGATTGATTTCAAAGCATACTCTTTTTAAGGAGTTGTAGAAACTCTTGAAATTTTTTAATTTCAACAATTTTTGATAGATGTTATGTCCATACCTTTTATATACCTTATCTCATTCAACATCTAGTTCATGGTGTTAAATAATAAATCAATTTCAAAGATGAATAAAGTTTTTATTCTATTAACTTTTGACCTGTGTCAACTGAGGTATAACTCACTCTTAAATTACTGCTTATAACTAACCTGTAATTTTATTCAGTTAATAATGTAAACTAATATTTGTTTTGCTCAACTACAAAATCTCCAATGAAAAAAAAATAATAACTGGTTGGAGTACATTTACACCATGCTTGGTATTTAGTAATACATTATGGGATGTGTGATGTACCGAATCGCATGCTATGCATATTATATATATATAATTATTGGAAACAAGTCTCTGCGCCTGTGATGTTTACGTTAAAGGAACAGTCAGGTTATTGCTTGGGAAAACGGACATAGAATAAACTGGGGCACGGCAAAAATTTTAACAAAAGACGCAGATAACAAAAAAAGAAAAATTAAAGAATCAGCAATAAATGAAGAAAATGCATATCGCATATGTAGATATTTGTACAACTTGGCTACCAATGTTAAAAGAAGAACTTAACAAACTCAACATTATCTAAAAGAAAATAACATCAGTTCTGTGTATGTAGGAAGTATCTATGGAAATAACATAAACAGAATCTTAAAGCTGTGTATTTGACATACACAGCAAATAAGTGTTCTTTGAAAAAAGCTTTTAAAACGGAAAGAGACTACTTTCCGTCAGCAAAATACATTATTTCTGTGTTTATTCCGATTTATATTATTTATAAAAAATAACCTCTGACTATTCCTTTGACGTAAACGTCACAGGCGCAAAGGCTTTTTTCTAATAATTCTATTATTTTGTAGATTCGGTGATTTGTTTTTGAAGAGGACAATACATGTAGTATAGGAAACCCAAATAAAAGGAAATAATATTTTTAAATGATATTAATATGTGGAAGAGATTGAGATTAGTGGTTGTAAGTAAACAAAAATAGTACGAACAATTTCTGCCATTACGCTGTCTCTACGTTATCAACTTATTGGAGCTCTTTAAAGATGCTTTTAAAAAAGTTACCATAAATAATTTCACCGTGCCTGCATTTTTATGTAAAAAAGAACACACACACAAAAAAAAGGTAAATGAAAGATGTTGACGTTGTTTCACTCTTAAGAGTGAATAATTAAACGAGCCTGAAAGAAAAAATAACAGTATTTATTTTATTAGTATTCAGCGTTTGAAGAGAAAATAGCATGGTGTGGCGTAAAATGATATTTTGTCTTGGCTGTATTTTTCAAGTACATCCTCAATACAAAAAAATGTAACTTTTACTTCATATAAAACAATATATTATTGTTTAGTTTTTAGCATAGTTTCGCAGCACTTTGCATATTAGTGGTACATAATATCTTAAATGTTGTACTCAAACGCAAAAGCCACAATACCAGCATGGAAACACTAAAGGAACCCGCACAAAATATATGGGTTTTGGGGCCAGTCAAATTGTCTGCACTTCATGACTCCTGGTCAAAAGTTCCCATAGGCACAAAAAAATGGACAGTTTTCGAGATATCAAGTTCGTAAGGACTGAAAATATACCGTTTTCTGAATATCAAGGAATCATATTAACTTGAAAAGTAAGACCTTTCGCTAAAAACTCTGAATAATTAAGTTCTAGGTAATTAGATGGGGTGTTCAATAGTGCCCTTCAGGGTCATTTTAAGGTCAAACTGATTTTCATAATAGGTTTGCACATTCTTTTATAACGGAAGTGAGAAGCTTGAAAACTCTGCATTTAAACACAATAATAACTTAGGATCAGTTGACATGAAACTTAAGTGAAGCCACCGTACGATTTTAGTGATTAGCGATTTTGGTTCATTTAAATGCAGAGTTTTCAAGCTTTTCACTTTTGTTATAAAAAAATGTATTTATTTACGGGCCTAAACCCATTTCTAAAATATAATTTAAAAGAAAATAGCAGTAATAATACTAGTACATTCCTAGGGTAAACATGCACAAAATAGATATAAATGTACAACCAGTGGCGGCTGATCCTAAGGGGCACAAGAGCGTGTGTCCCCCAAAGCTAATTCAGCTAGCTAGTTAATTTCGATTTATTTTTATCCATTTTAACATTTTTATCAACATAATAAACCCCAAAACTAATTTTCGACGCTATCGCTACGTTACAACTTGGTTTGCCAATATCTACTTCCCAAAGTGCACATCAGTTGTTTACGGAGACCGCGTCATGTTTCTGCATGTGGCAGATCTGGCTAGATTTTGTTTACGACGTTGCTACGGCAACGACATGCACCTTATGCTCTAATGCGGGCACAGTTCACTTGTGCAACTTCACTGTTATATGCTTAATCAGCTGATATTTATGTTTGCCTGCTCTCGCGAGTTCTGTGTTTTGTTGTTTGTTTATTTCGTTTTATTTAGGCACGCATAAGACATTTAAAAATGAATTCAGCGTCTTATATTTTAAGTAACAGACCGCTGAGCTACGAGGATAAAGTTAATATAACTGAGGGAAATAAGCCGTTCTGTTTTGTTTGCCTCATAATGAAAAGGTGAATAAAAACCAGAGACTGTAGAAGCTTACAATGCTTTAATAGACAAAGAGAAATTAAGAACTAAATTGAAAGTTATTTATGATATGTGCTGCAATGGTGTTCAGTGGTGGTCGGTCCTAAGGGCGGGCCATAGGGACATGAACTTTGTAAATCTATCGATTACCAATTATTAAGATTTCTCTACCCTACCTTTATTTTCAACAGACCACAATAAAATATGCCCAGTAGTGCTGTATGTGTCCTGTTGGAGACAGGACAATAAATAAGAAACACATTATTTTACCGACATTTCGGTTATTTGGCACATACTTCTTCAGGGTTATATAATTATAATTAAGGTGTCCATATGTATTTATTTTAGTTACGACAGAACTTTTTTTTTGGGTAATGCCCTACTGTCCTTAAAAGATTCATTAAGTACACCTAAATGTATTTCTTTTCCTTGAGATACAAAAAATTCGAAATTTAAATTTACTTTTTGCAAAACTGGTGTTCGAACTTAAATGAACTGAATGTTTTTGGACGCGTGAATTTGAGAATATAAGTTTCATGAAATTAAGTTTTTTTTTATTGTGTGAGGCTTTTAAGGAGTACATAGGTCTGGTTTTAAATGAAGACGAACTGTTCAGCGAAGTTAGTCTAATGCAAGCCAACGTTGCAGAAGATAAAATTGCTGGCTAAAATTCCGAAATTATTTGCACTATCGCACTGAAGATGGCTGGTCTAACTCGAGAGCCCAGATAAAGTCTAAATAAATTTTAAAACTTGAAGATTTTATGGGAATTTGTTCTTTGTTTTCATGAGACAAGTGCGTAGATTAAGCGACTGTTCTCCAATATTAATGAATATTGGAGTTCAGAAAAATCGTAAATGGAGATAGATTGCTAGGAAAATTACTAGAAAAGATTATTAAAAATAGAATAGAAACAAGCCTCATAAATGTCATACCTATCTACCAATTTGGATTTAAACATAAAAACTCTACTATGCTTCCTTTAACTCTAATAACATCAAATATACAAATGCACAATAAAATGGGGCACAGATCGGCAACAGTGTTCTTGGACGTGTTAAAAGCATTTGACTCTGTGTGGCATAAGGGAATAATATACAAACTATACAATAACAATTGTCCAAACTATCTAATTAGAATAGTCATAGAATTCCTAACAAACCGAAAAATGAAAGTTAAAATATCAAATTATATGTCGGAAGAATTTACCTAAACCCAAGGAGTGCAAGGGTCGCCTTTATCACCCTTAGGGGCGGTTTTATAATGTTAGATTAACTCCACGTTTATCTTAAGTTAAACTTAAGAACCATGATTTGAACTTTACTTTACAAACGCCTGTTTTATAAAAATAAACTTAAATTTATACAGTTGGCACTACTGTTCAACAGAAATTGCAACTTCACGTAGTTTGATTCTAACCTATTCGACATTTTGATATGACATTTCAAGTTATTTTTGTAAAAAATGGAAGGAAATAGAAGAATGACAAATTCGCTGAACTAATTTTATTAATGAAACATTTTTAACTATACAAGAGGCAGTTAATTTGTGTGGGCTTCCAAAGTTTCTGGTAATAATAAGCGTATAATATATGCATATAGGTGTGAGAAGATCAAGCATGAATCTTTACCTTTCTGCCAGATGTAATAATAAATTTAGAATTAGCTCCAATAAAATAATAACTGGCCCAATCTAAACAGCTTATGCATTGTTCTGATTACATTCTTCCTTATAACTATAGGTCTGATTCTAAAATTTCCAGAACTTTGAGCGTATTAATAATAATTTTCTGTCACCATCAGATTGTAAATAATCACATATTTCGAATGCATCCATCAAATATTACACCGAATTTTATTAATTCTGAGGTTATGAAGATTCTGACATCTGATAATCCAGAGTTTAAACCATCCCCATCCACCGTTTGAAGTTTAACTTTACTGTGACGTAATTAATCTGCAAACTAAAGATTACTGACATTATAAAATAGACTTTTTTTGAGATCTGTAGTTTAATCTGTGCTCTGCAGTTTAATCCGATATTATAAAACCGGCCCTTACTATATAACATATTTTGTCATGATATATACAATCACAACAATGCCCAGCATTACTTCGATAACAAATCTTACATCCTACAATTTGCCGACGACACAGCAATTATCTCACACGGTAAAACACTTCTCTCAACAATGGAACAACTGCAAACTAGACTAAACGATACGATAGCTTGGATGAACAAATGGAGAATAAGTATAAATCCATAGAAGTCTTCCCTCATAATATTCAACCATAAAAACAACCACTCAAGGAGGGAGTGAGACTGGAAGTTTCCACAAACATATATAAAATGATATGTAGACCAATGCTGCAGTACGGACATGTGATTTTCTCGAATTTAAACAAACAGGCAAGACACAACATAGAAGTTTCCGAAAGAGCTAGTCTAAAAGTCCTAACAAAAATTAGATACTCCCATAACCAATTGCACAACCCCTCCAACGAATATCTCTATAACATAACACAAATAATACCTATTTCTCCACGCCTACAATCTCTCACGACTAAATTCGCAGAAAAAGAGGAAAACCAAAGAATACTCCAGAATTTACTTCATGGAAAAACCACAAGGAGCACAAACCAGAAGAAAATACCCGGAACATGATATAGATATTTTAAATGTCAATATTTGATTTTTTTTTTCTTCATTACACATATTGTATGAAATTCAAATATATCAATGTTGTATTTTAAGTATTATATGTACTACACCTATGACGATGTCAAATGTGAAAGAGGTTTTTCTATGTTAAAAAGAATAAAATGTTTTCTGAGGAACACTATGGGCCAAGAAAGGCTTAATGCACTTTCGATGGTATCAATTGAAAAAAATGACTCCTTACTTAATTCCTGACTTTGACAATAAAGTGATAGACATTTTCGCAGCTAGTAAGGAACGTACAATGGATTTTGTGTATAAATAAAATATTTTTGTTTGTGTGTGTATATGTATGTACTAAGTCTTAAAATGGGAAGACGCATTTGCAATTTCTGGCTTATTTTTTATGCAGCACACGATTTTGCAAACAAAGAATATGGTGAATGGTTCTCAGATAAGTTAATTTTAATATACTATTTCACAATGTCAAATGTGTGCCCCCTATAAAATTAACCACGATCCAACACTATGTGCAACCATATTATGAAAATAAGTTTGACCTTAAAATGACCTTGAATGTCCGAACACCCTCATCTAATTACTTACAACTTAAGTTTTTAGCGAAACTTTTCAAATTAATATGATTCCTTTATATTCGGAAAACAGTCTATTTTCAGTCCTTACGACCTTGATATCTCGAAAACTGTTCATTTTTAGACTTCGTGCCTATGGGAACTTTTGACTAGGACGTCATGAAATATAACATATTACAAGTGCAGACAATTTGACCGGGACCCAAAACCCATATATTTTGTGCGGGGTCCTGTCTCATGAAATCAACCAATATAATATCCTAATGTCCTTGTTAAGAAGATATTGAATGTAGAAACAATCAGGTAAGGCAAAGACACGAACGTCGTTACATAACATTAATTCCTTATGTATACAGATTATCGGAAAAACTACACTGCATAGGTGATAAATTTGATGTTAGGATGGTACTTCACAGGAAACACTCTTAAGATCTATTTTGATAAAAACCAAACTGTTAACCAGGAACAAAATTTAAAAAAACTGTATTCCTGGATGTGTAATATGATATATGGGCAAGATGTAGAGAGAGACCTTTCAGTGTAAGATTGGATGAACACACGAATTGACACGACTTTCATTAGGAATTAGAAAAAGATTGCGAACACGCTTGGGAAAACGGACGCAGATAAGGTGGGACTCAGCAAGAATTTTGACAAGGCGCAGACAAGAAAAATTAAAGAACCAGCAATAATATTACTAAATGAAAATAAATGCATATTAAATTGTTCGACAGATTTTTGCACGGCATAATTAACAATTTTAAAAGAACAACTTAACAAACGTAACATCATTTAGAATAGAATATCAACAGTTATGTGTAAGTAGTAAGTATATATGAATATGATATAAAAACAATCTTAAAGTTGTGTATTTAACATGGCACGGCACGCCAAACAAGAATTTTTTTATAATTTTGAAAAAGCAAAGGTTTTGTTTCCGAAACGTCAGCGAAATGCTATATTCCTGTTTTTGTTATAATTTGTATTGGTTGGCAAAAATAACCTCTAACTCTTCCTTTGACATTGGTTAATACTGTAGATTCCATGATAATTTAAAAGATGCATGTAGTAGAAAACCCTAAAAAAGAAGAAAAGAAATTAAGCATTATATTCTGGTATATAAGCATTCAAGTGCCATCCTTAAAAAACATCCTTAGAAATATTCATTGTGCAGAGAAAAAAAATTACTTTATAAGCAATGCTTCTTTGTTTTTCCATATCAATTTTTCACTAAATGTAATACTTTTTGAGTTATATATGCAAAACCGTCTCAAGGCAAGTACAATTTTCTTCAAATAGCTATAAATTGGAAAATCCTAGTTTTCATGAACCATTGTACCTATACTACTTTTTTCTCCAAACTTAATGCTCAATTAGAGGGTGTGGACCACCCCCCAAAGCGGATATTGGTTTAATTATTTTACATAGTCTCAAAAAAAAACATTACACAAGCAATCACGAAAATTCATACATGAAACGGATGTTCATACACTGAACAACTGAATGTTTGCAGTTTTTACAACTTTTTCACAGACTCTAGTGATAGGACTTCTAGCTTCCTGCGATTTTATCGCCAATACAATCAAAACAAAATTAAATTGCGATTTGACACAAAGTTCTTTGAGACTCTAGTTATCACAATAGAAATGTTTTTTTGATTCATAAATTCCCATGTCCTCAATATGTTTTATATAGCTCCCACTCGATTGTTGTTGCTTCCTGTTTTCAACACTAAGAATTTTTTTCTCCTATTGTGGGTCTAGTAATAAAAATTTCACCAAAATTACAATATATTCATCCATCTTTTTTTATATATATCACATTCAAGTGGTTCGGATCCCACTATAGTTGAAATCACGAATGTTGTCCTCCACGTCATTCATTTATGCACTTCGACAACGACATGCGATTTTTCTATCTTTGCAAATAGAGAGCGCATAGGATGTGAATAACAGAAAGTCACGTCTGCTAAGGCTACGATACAAGTTCCAAGAGTTACGATGCGTTTTACAAATGAATATTACAAGCGTAGTCGTAATTAATGTTCAGCATTCTGTCAGTTCACTGTTAATTCAGTAGCGTGCAGTGTATAAAAGTCTAAATGTAGTAGCCAAAGACATGGTGGTGAAATTAAATGAGTACTTTAATCAGGGAAAATGTTAAAATTCATTGTATCGCATGCTATTATTTGTCCATATATTTTCAATACAAAATACTTGTGATTTGCAAACATTGATATGCCCATGCGTTCCATTCTGTGTGACCTTGAGTTGATTTGTTTCGGAAATTAAAAAATGATGACGTATGGACATTATGATTATTCATGATTTGAACTATATAAACTGTAGAGCCCCATCTCCTTTACTCAGACAAATCTAGATCTCCAAGACTTAAGAGGGTTACCCGGGTGACCTTTAAGGCGGTTAATAAACGTTTATTAGGTGAATCTCTAGAATAGTTTATAGATTCTTCGATTTTGTAACAGAGACAGAAGATATATCCAGTCACTGCCTAATTATTGAGTGGAGCAGGTGGAACCTACAGGGCGATTTATGTAAACATGCGGAAAATAAAATGGTATACAAGTCTGTTATGTGGGAAAGCCTCTGTAAAATTTTAAAGCGATCCGAGGTAATTTATTATATTTTTTTGCATTAAAACCTGCAAAGATACGCTTCTGAACGGGTGAGTTATGCTATCTCGACGCGTTTACACACATGTCGCTTGTTTGTTTAGCAGGTAATATCAGCTGTCTTGGTTATCAAAGTTCAATGCGCCACGCATTCATTGTTCAGTTCAGTGACTCTTTTTGTTAAATTTTAAACTGTATTCGCAAATATCGATTATGCCAGAGTTCACGTCGTAAGAGTACTGCGACATGATATTAACCTATGGCGCAAACCTAATGAGAGAAAAAATTTAAGTGCAGTGCAACAAGTTCGTGACATCGGGTTTTGTTTACCAGACGACAGAGAAAGTGTAGTAAATCGTCCTGTTGAAGTAGACGAAAAAGTTCTAGAATTACTAGAACAAGACCCTTCAATAAGTACCCTATACGCGAGAATCGTTTTTACCCATACCGCATAAGAAAGGAAGTGATTTTGTTGCATCGTATTACGTCATATTGGTAAGTCATAGACGGCGCACTTCTACAAAAAATAAGGTAATTTTTTTATTTCTTAATTTTTTTAACTGCTTTTGGTGGGGTACAACCCACTGAATAATTTTCCGCATGTTTAGGTAAATCACCCTGTATAAGGTAAGGATACATGGGAATCACCAACCTTCTGATGTTTCGCTCTTTCTAAAGGCAAAAAGTGGATCATGTTCTGCTCAGTAGGGCATAAAACAGGAAATTGAACATTCAGAAATGAACATTACATTATATAACGTATCTCGTACCGTATTTTTATTTCTCTGCCTACAGCACATTTGTATTTCAGATTCATACGATGTAAATAAATATCAGCACATGTCATGGTGTGATTTATTGATTATTGCATTGCTATTGGTCGATCTGCCATAAACAAGCGTCTGTTTACATTATATGAATCTGAAATGCGAATATGCTGTAGCTTCCTTGTTTTGACTAGTCAACACGGTAATATATATAATTTCTTTAATATTAAGAAAAACACTTTGTATAACGTTATACTGAACTTATCGCAAAACCAACAACTATTTTAATATTCTATGTTACGATTCTCTAGATTATAAATACAATGAAACATGTTCCATTAATGTCTTTTCTTATCACATCTGAAACTGTTCTTTTTCAGTCAAACCAGCATCTGCAGGTTTCATAAAGCCATTGAAAGAAAAATTAATAAATGCTAATATTTGATGCACACACACATCAGTAGTAAAAAAAAATATATATATATATATATATATAAAGTATTTTTTATATATTTGAACTGCGATAGAGTATACTCTTAAATAATAGAGAAGTTACACAGAGTGGGGTCAAAAATGAAGAATTAATATAATTTATTTCTTATACACGAATATCATAAAAGTCTCTTCGGAAATCAACATTTCAAGCAACGCTAGAGTTTACCCACAAAGTATAGCAGCCACTCGTTAAAAAACTTTTTACAAAAAGTTCAGTAAAAAGGGGAAAATAATAAAATCCAGCCTTTCCAATAAAAAAAATATAACAACATCTAAATTTATCACTTATCTCTAGGTTCTAAGTCTAATAAATAATTTACAAAGTAGTTTGTGATGTGATCTCCTCGTTTTTCTTTAGAAAGCTTTCTACGTATTCCTTTATTTCATTTTCATCTGAAAACAGAAAACAAATTAACAGATTCATAATCTAATTACAGTTAACTTAAACATTATAGTATAAAGAAAGACCACGACTTTTATGTTGGGCTCTTCCTTGTGTTTAACATATATTACAGGGTGTCCTAAATCTAATGGGATATAGTGAAATGAGAGATGGGAGCATACTTCGTTGAGTTCAAAACACCACACTTACACTTGAAAGCAGGGGCCGCTGCAGATGATGGGCCTAGTGGGCAGCCAGCCAGGGCGCCAGAATTAAGGACGACATTTCGGAGTAACGATACTAATATTTTAAGAATCGCAAATCGCTTTCAGTTCTCAGATAAAATAATATATATTTTGACCATCATAATCAGGATCTTTGTAATTGACCAAAAGTATATCTCAGAAAGAAGAGAATATTTATATTTTGCTTATAGTGCAGGGAGGGGGCCGGCAAAATGCCCAGGGCGGTGGCAAAAGAGCTAGAGCGGCCCCTGTTTAAAAGTGAAACGTTTTCAAGATTCTTTATGATTCTTGGCCAATTATTCTTACTGCCATATTTTCAGAATACTCAATCAGATAAACTACCCAGTTTTTGAAAAATGATTTACAGATATTTGATGAACCGCAGAATCTATAAATCTATAGTTATAGTAGTTTACAACAGCCGCACATTAAATTTGACAATTTAAGACGAAAGATAACAAACACCATTAATTTCATTTCTGAAAAGGTGACACGAGTGGCAAGTAAGCACATGGTATATAATTTCTCTCACAAAAACAATAAAACATTTCCTAATAATTCCCTTAACTAAATTAATAAATGAATGCTTAAAAACTGGGATATTCCCTGATGCCCTTAAGGTAACATATTGTGTTATACCACTCTTTAAAAAAGATAGTAAAAATGACCTTAATAACTATAGGCCAATTTCACTTTTGCCAATATCTAAAATTTTTGAAAAAACAAGTAAGAAATAAATAGTAGAATATCTAGAAAATCATAACTTGTTCAACAGCTTTCAGTATGGTTTCAAGGAAAAATTATCCACAACAGATGCAATTGTAAAATTTACAGAACACACATTGGAATGCTTTGAGAAAGACAGGTATTCAGCAGCATTGTCTTGTGACCTCAGTAAAGCTTTTAGCTGTGTTTCACTATAATACTGTTAAAAAAAGCTAGAAAAATACAACTTCAATCTAACAAGCATAAAACTACTTAGATCTTATTTATAAACCTGAAAACAATTTGTAAGATTGAATGGTGAGATGTTAAGTGAGCTATGTCAAGGCAGGAGTCCCACAGGGCTCAATATTGGGTCCTGTGCTTTTCTTAATATACATCAATGACTTGCCAGATGCTTTTCAAAATTTCTCCGGCATATTTTACGCTGATGATGCGACTCTCTTGATGTCTCATTACAATCTAGAACAACTAGAGATTCAGTGCAGAGAAACACAGTCAACTGCTAAAACATGGTTTGCTTCAAACAAGCTTTCCTTGAATGAAATAAAGATAATAAAAATGATTTCATCCATACGGGATATTAGTAATATTGACAACCTTAGCAGTGCCAAATTCTTAGGTGTTCATCTAGACCCCACATTGAAATGAGATGCTCATGTCAATTATGTTTCTGATAATCTATCAAAACTATTTATGCTTTGAGACAACTTTCTTTTTCTGTCTCAAAGATAGTTTTAAGAGCGGCATATTTTGCCTTGTGCCATTCCAGACTGTCATACGCAATGCTTGCCTGGGGGCATGCTGCGGGAAAACGTAGACTCTTTGGTCTGCAAAGAAATGCTGTCCGAATTGTAGGGGTAGGATATTGTGATGAAACTAAAGATTTCTACATAAACTTGAAAATACTAACGCTACCAAGTATGTATGCTCTGCAATGTTTGCTCTATGTACACAACCATATAAATGAATTCGATGCACATTCAGATAATCATGAACACGATACTAGAAATATCAATAATATGTGTACTGAGTACAGTCGATTAACTAGAGGTCAAATAGGTACCCGCTACTATGGTATTAAACTTTACAATGAGGTCCCATCCTATATAAAAATCCTCCCTTCAACAAAGTTTAAATATAAAAGAGTTTCTCTTAAACACAGCGTACTTTTTGCTATAAGAAATAATTAACAATTTAAGAAATATATGAGCTAATTCTTAATGAGATTTTAACCTACACAACTGTCTTTGTTGTTGTTATTACATATAGGTTTATTAAATGATTTTATTGTAAGTAATTAAGATATATATTTTAAATATTTAAATTTAACTATATGTGTAAATGTTATTGACTTGTCTATGTATCTTATACTTTAACATTAATAAAAAAAATATGAAATATAATATAATAATTTAAAATAAGAAAAGTACATGGGGAGTTACTCTTCAAAGAGCCTCAACAACAACCAGGACTCATGAAAAGAGAGGATGGTTCATTTACAACCAACCTCTCTGAAATATCTAAAACTCCTGCTAAAAACAATGTTCCCAGATAGCATTAGGTCATACTGTTTCGATTGGAGGATCGCAAAAGGACAGTGGACGACACAATAGTAACTTGGGCAATCAATACCTCTCTTCCTTTTAAAATTACCAGGTATTGGTAGTGCTTTCCAGCCCTACTTCAGCGAGGACTGGAACATATATGTCGCCACCTGGTGTGTATCACCTTCAAGTACAACCCGGTAAGCTGGAGAAAAGTTAAGGTAACATTTATATTTAAACCAGGACATATGGATTATTCCTTACCATATCAACGCATTAGCATTACCTCCTTTCTGCTAAAAGGTTTGGAAAGACCATGTGATCAAGAAGTTAGGGATGCTGTATTAGTATAACACTCCCTGCATCCACATTAACACACTTACATCTTAGGTAATCCATAGAATTGATACCACATTCAGTAATGTCTCGCATCGAAAAATCAACAAGTGGTCATTAAGGGCCAGTGAGGCAAATATTTTTTAAAGTATTGTTATCTGAAATCTTATTACTTATCTAATTCCTAATGAATATAGGTGCGATTGCTAATTTTATTAAATACACATATACAAGTAGGTAAATTGTGAAGAAAAACGCGACTTTACATGGTTCATATTCTTTCATATTATTTATATTAATTAGTGTATGGTAGAAACAGTATACTAGTTCTTTGGTTTCGCACTTAATGGTTCTGTCTTTGACAAACAGTACTTGATCAATATAGCGCAATACTTTTGAGCGTTGGTGCAATTTAACCGAGGGCCATTTTTCTATCATTCCGTGTGAGGTTCTTTTTCATACAAGCATGTGGAGCCAAACTGGACTCAAAAATACCAGAAAAAGGAACTGTCTTGGAAGGATCTGGTGTTTTTTTTTACGATATGTCCCGAATATCAATGTAAGTTCATAGTTAAGTTTTATCGAATCAAATCCACTAGGAAATTGATTTACTTTATCTCCAAAAATACTCAATATATTTTGATTAAATTTGATGGATACATGAAGCTAGTACAGAGCTTTCAAAAATGATCACAGGACACTTGATTTCTTAGTTCATCTTTTAGCTCGTCATGTTTTAACCATGTCAGAACCTTCCATACTAGGGATATTTTAATTTGTATGTATCTAAGGGTGCGTTTTCAATTATCTTTGCTGACGGTTTTTTTCGACGAAGTTACACGAAATCTCGACGGAACGCACGTTTTAATTGGCTCTGAAACTAAACACGCCCAGCGGAACCAATAAGGCAACGGTTTGTCTACGCTGAGTATTTAGCGCCATACAGTCTTCTTGTAGGCATATCCTAACATTTAATTATTTATTTTAATCTGTAATGTCATATCATAGACGTAGTAGTAGTGTTTTGGTAGATATTGCATTGTTTTCATTATTATTTGAGTACTAATCAGTTCTTTTCAGAACTATATAATTTACATCAGTTATCTTCTGGTGAGTAATGATAAAGAGAAAAAGAATGCTAGGTTAAGTAATGTTTTTTAAATTGTCTTGCAATGGTTTTTACGCCAGAGCAAGATCATTTTGATGGCTCATTCTCTAAGTGGAACTCGCAAGGAAGATGGATTATGGAAGTATTCATTGCAATCATGCATCGAACAATTTATGGAAAAATTTCCTGACGCAAATATTCCATATGACACATTTTCAAATCGTAAATATGTACTCGTTGATCGTTTTGCAAAGAAACACTGCCTTTGCAAGGGAAAATCAACTGGTAGGCCAACTTTTTTAACTGAAATGGTTATGAACGACGTTCGTGAAAGAATGAATCAAAGCCAGACAAAATCCATATCAAAGTTGTCCGCTCAAACAGGTAGGTACTTTTACACTAAATTTTTTAATTACTGAATATGTTAATATGTTACATACCATTTAAATTTAGTTTCTTGAAAATATAAAATATGAATTTCTTTAGTGAAAATTGTTACCAACAACTAATAATGATACCTATCTATTAAAACTCTTGTTTATATATAAAACCTGAATGCAAATAAAAAAAATATATAAAACTGGGAATCGGTTCTCTTCAGATGTCTTAATATACGTAAACGACAAATCAACGAACTTTATTTTTTTTTAGGTCTTTCAGTTGAAACAACCCATAAAGCACTCAAAAAACTCCATTTGCATCCATACAAGGTAACCGTTGTTCAAGAACTATTACCCCCTGATTTTGAAAGTCGAGTAAGATATTGATATTGGTTCAACAGAAATTTAAATTACAACAATGTATTGGATTTAACCTATTTTACTGATGAAGCGTGGTTCCACTTAACAAGTTGTATCAATAGTCAGAACTACAGGACATGGGCTAAAGAAAACCCTCACACTTATGTAGAAACAAGTTTACATCCCTTAAAAATTGGTGTATCAAACTCTTATTTTAGAGCCATTTCTGACGCAGTTGCAGGACAATGAACTGCAAGATGGTTATTTTCAGCAAGACGGCGCTACTGCCGATACAGCAAGAGCTTCACTTGCTTTTTTATGGGAGTTTTACGATGACCGATTAGTCAGCCAGGGACTATGGCCTGCACGTCTCCAGATCTAACGCCCTGTGATTATTTCTTATTTGGACACGTGAAGAACAATGCTTTTAAAAATAGATTACATACCATTGACGAATTACAAGAGGCAATAGAAAGAGAAATCCGCAATATTACTGTTGATCAGTATTTGAAAATATGAAACGAAGAGTCCATGTGTGTTTAGAAACTCAGGGCAGCCATTTTGAGCATTTGTTATAATTTCTTGGCATTTCGTATTAAAATGTATTCATTCATCTTATAATTTAAATCTCATGTAACAAAAGTTTTCATTCATGTTTGTGGAAATAAAGATTCTTTTGAATTAGGTGTAATAATGTATTTCTTGCGAACATTTTTTTATTCAGATAAAAGGCATCCCATTTAAATTTGCTTTTAATACTAAAAACTTGTTTTTAAATTTGATGAATAAATGAATTATCATAATTTTTTTACCTTTAACTAGAACGCCAATGGATTTAGGGTATTTCTGTTTAGCGCAATACCATCGTGTATAGCTGGTTGTCTATATTTTTGCGATCACGTGTCCTGTGATCATTACAGAAAGCTCTGTAGAACTAGGACTGCCACACCAAATTTCAACTCAAAATAATTAATACAACGGCTAAATTGTCTATTACGTTTGAAATTCCAACATTCTGTAGAATTATGCTACTTGTTACAAAATGGGCCCGATTTTTCAAATTGTAGTTTTTCAAAAAGCTATTTACTAGAATTTTAACAAAAATTTCTTTTTCTCATTTTAAACCCTGTTTTCTAATTTTTTTTTTTAATTTATTGTAAACAAAAGAATTTTTCAACTCGAAATAATAATCTACAATAAACGTTTTCTAAAGAATGAAAAGTACGTTAAAGAACAATCCTTTAAGAAATGAAAAGTTTTTGTAGGATATTCACAATGAAGATTAATGGCCGAGTTAATGGTTTAGCGTTTCTCTCATTTATTAATAAACAATTAAAAATTTTGACAAATTTTACTAAGAATCCTAAGTTTACTCCTATAACACTTGAAAAAAGAACCCTTGTATTATATCTGTCCCTCTACAGGGACGTACTTTTGTACAGCATTAAATGTAAAAAAAAAAAAATGATTACTGCAGAGATACCTATGGCAGTGTCCCTTTAAGGAGACAGATACTGAAAGGGTTAAAGAAAATGTATTCCTGACGGATCTCATTGTACAAAACCTAACTTTCACCATGCCATATGGCCAATGTACCAATTTATATTATAGTATAGGTACTGCATAATTCTAGGCACAGAAATAGTTTATGTATACCTATGCACAAAACAGAAGCTTTTAAGAGCTCTTTCTCCTACCAAGCAGCCAGATATATAACATGATACTTATTCGCTCATCCAATACTAGGAGTTTTAAAGACAAAATAAAAAAGTTTATATTATATTTAGCAATAGGTTTGTAGTTATTACTATTATTTATGACAAAATGTATACAATATGTGTGTTTTGATATATATTTATATATATTTACATTTGTCTTCATTTTAATTATGTAACTTTTTAAATTAAATTATTATTATTGAAGGATCTGTATATACCCCATATAAAAATTTATTTTTTCTTATTTAGTTTCCAAATTCAAGTAATTATTGCAGTTAATTCATTTCATTTTTACATTTATTTAGTCATTTAATATTGAACACAATAAAGTTACCAGAATGCATTTTAAAATTATACTTTTAAAGCAAAGTTAAACGCTACAATTTTGAGACAGAATTCACATAAAATCGAGTCGAGTCACAGGGTTTGTTTGTCAGTTATAAGATAAGTGTCAAGTACTTCGTTTATTCCCAGAGTATGAAATCGCCTACACTTTTCTACCTTAACCATAGAAAAAGATAGAGAGTTGGGTGTCATCCTAAAAGTCTGTGCAGAATTACGTCGTATCCAACGTTATTTATTTGGTTAATGTAAATAGTTCCCACACGAAGCGCGAGATTCGAGAAGAAGGGTGATGTCGCGTATCATATAAAAAGACACCACAGCGTTCAAAAGGGGGTCATTTGATGAACCACACCTGAGCCCGTGGCAGAATTTAACTATTCGCCGGTCTTACTCTTTGCAAGTTACTCTGAAATACTCTTTAAATCCTTGGCAGAATTTCACTATTCGCCAGGTTTGCTTTGTTGCAAATTACAAATGGTTTAATAGTAGTAGTGAGTGAGTAAACATGTTTAGTATGTGCTCCTGTTTTAAATGTAAAAAGGAAAGTCTAGATACGACCGTAGTATGTGAAATCTGTGAAAATGGATTTTGTTACACTTGTGCTGATATTTCGGCAACTGAAGCTAGAGTTTTTTCATTAAAAAACCGAGTATTGCTATTTTTATGCAGTGAATGCAAGCCCATGATATATGAAAAAGTTAATCTAGTAAAGCAAATTGTATTATACGAAAAACTAATAGAGGACAAAGAAACCATGATAAGGGATAAACAAAAAATTATAGATATTCTTGAGAATAAAAACAAAAATGAAAGAAATAAAAACACTGTCAAAGTGAAAGATATAAACAAAGAAATTCCCAGCGGTACTAGAACAAAAGCAGGAACAAGCAATGCAACCAGTTATGAAATAGAACAAAGGAAAATAATGCAGAATATCATCAGTCTAGCTGATCCAATACAGAAAAATCCACCTATGCCTTTAGAAAAACGAAACATATTGGAACATGAAGAAAGTGGCAACGATAATGTCATTAACAGTGAAAATGAAAATCTACAGACACAAGGCGAAGTTACTACTAAAGAAATAAGAGACAATGAACAATCAGGTTTTATCACAGTTAAAAGAAAGAAAACGCCCAGAATTCCAAGAAATATTGGCACAAGAGATGTAGCCGAAGAACAAAAAATACAGGATTCAGTAGTGCCCAAAGAAAAGTTTGGATGTATATTTATAGAGTCAACAGACATGTCACAGCAGAGATGATTCAAAAGTTCATAAAGGAAAAGCCAAGTTTTAAAAATGAGATAGTAAATGTAAAGGAGCTAAATTCAAATCCTAATCAGCTTAAATGCTTTGTAGTGAGTGCCCCTCTTACAAAAAAAGATGAGATGTATAATTCAGAGTTTTGGCCTGTTGGAACAGGTTTCAAAAGATTTAGTTTCACAAAGTATCGATCATACAATCAAGGTGAGGATTTTTTGTAAATCACTCCAGAATTAATGTCACCTCCAAGGACAATAAAGTCATGAACATTCACAATCAAAGAAATAAAAACAACAGTAAAAAAATAAGTATAATACATCAAAATGTTCAATCTGTAGGGAATTGCATCGATGAATTAAATGTTTTGCTTAGTAATTATGAAGAATGTACGTTTCTGTGTATTACTGAGCATTGGAAAACTGAAGAGCAACTAACAGCATATGGCATAGAAAACTTTCATTTAGTATCCAGCTTCTGCAGACAGGAAAACAAACATGGAGGTACTGCCATCTATGTAAGAAAAAGCATCCAGTGTAAAGAACGAACTGATGTAAAGATACTATCGATATCAGGTCAATTTGAGTGTTCAGCTTGCGAATGGAAAATAAACAGGGAAAAAATAATCATTATGTCTATATATAGGCCACCAACTGGTGATATTAACATTTTTATTAATAAAGTAGATGAAGCATTATATTTACTTTGTCATGAAAATGCAACCATTATTGCTGCTGGTGATATGAATATAGATCTTTTAGTACATAACAGAAGTAGTTCAGAGCTACGCTCACTTTTTAGTTCATACAACCTAAATCCTATATTTTTAGAACATACACGTATTACTAGCAACAGTAAGACGTGCATTGATAATATATTTACAAATTATGAAAATGTATGTGATGCAGAGGTGATACATTCTCTAATCTCTGATCACACGGCACAAAAGTTGAGTATGGAAATAAATAAGAGTATAGCACCTAATTTTGAGTATAAAAGAATTTTCAGTGATTCTAATAAAAAAACGTTTATAATAAAACTATCTCAAATGGACTGGCATACAATTTACGCAATAAAAAAGCAAAATGTTAATGAACAATGGGAGAAATTTATGAATATTTTTATGACAGTTTTTGAGGATAGTTTTCCACTCAAAAAAATGTCAACCAAAAAACTTACTCAAAATTTAAAAAATGATCCAAAGGTCAGAGAATGTAAAAACAGACTTGACATCTTATATATAGCTTGCAGTGTAGATGATCGGTATAAAAGTGTTTATAATGAAACTAAAAAAGAATATAACAAATTACTGATACAGAGTAGATCAAATAAGTTTTGTGAAAGGTTGCAAAATTCTGACAATAAATCAAAATGTGTGTGGGATATTGTAGATGAAATTAAGGGTAAAAATAACTCGAATAGAGATGTAGCTATAGAGGGGGATCCCAAAATAATAGCTGAGCATTTTAACAGTTACATAATAAACTCGGCATCAAAGTTAGTGTCACAATTGCCAAATAAGCCTTTCTCGTGTCAGATTGAAGCTAGCAATAGGTCAATGTTTGTGAAAAGTGCCAACAAGCAAGAGATTATAAATATAGTAAAAAACTTGAAGAATAAAATGAGTTGTGGTGATGATGGGGTGCCCACAAATTTATTAAAATTTTGCATTAATGAAATAGTAAATCCTCTTTGTTATATAATTAATAACTCTTTAGAATATGGTATTTTCCCAGAATCACTAAAAGTAGCTGTGGTTATACCCCTGCATAAAAAAGGTGACCAAGCAGTAATTGACAACTATAGGCCAATTAGTCTGTTATCAGCCTTTTCAAAATTATTTGAAAAAATTATGTCAAATAGGCTTATGGATTATATGTTACTGAACAATTATTTCAATATTTTTCAGCATGGTTATTTAAAGGGTAGATCGACTCAAACTGCGGTGTACCAATTTACACAGAAAATACTATACGCATTAGAGAAAAATGACATAGCTCTCGGAATTTTCTTAGACTTGTCTAAGGCTTATGATTGTATAGATCATAAGCTTTTGCTTTACAAGTTGGAGAAATATGGTGTACGAGGTAATGCACTTGAGTGGTTTCGGTCATACCTTTCAAATAGAAAACAAAAAGTGTCTATCATTAAAGATGGCAAGTTACTAAGTCAGAATTTCAGTACATATTACGTGGAGTACCTCAAGGCAGTATTCTGGGGCCGACACTTTTTATAACCTTTATAAATGACTTAGTAAATGTAGTAACTTTAGAAGGTACATCCATAACAAACTATGCAGATGATGCTAACTTGCTAGTATCGGCTACAACATTTTATGACATAATTATGTCAACAAATACTATATTTACAAATGCTAAGGAATGGTTTCTTTCAAATAAACTTGTGTTAAATGAAGAAAAAACAAATACCGTATTATTTAGAACTAATCGAGCTGGTCTTGAGACTGTGAACAAAATTAAATTAAATGAGAATACTACATTAAAATTAACACAAGCCACAAAATTTTTAGGTATACATGTTGATGAAACATTGCGGTGGGATGTCCATATAGATTATATTAGCAAAAAATTAAATAGTGCATGTTATAGCATCAGAGTATTATCCAAATATATGAAATTTATTTCTCTCAAAATCGTATACTATGCAAATTTTGATTCAGTATTGCGCTATGGAATAATATTTTATGGAAACAGTGTAAATATAGAAAGATTATTCATAATTCAAAAGCGTACCTTGAGAACTATGTTAAAAATAAGACCACTTGAAACATGTAGAGGAAAATTCAAGAAAAACAAAGTATTGACTCTTTATGCTATTTATATTCAAGAATGTCTGTTGTATTTCTTTAAGAACAAACAGCTCTTTTCGGACAATGAACCCCAACACAATCATAACACGAGAAACCTTAATTACAACTATCCCATCCACAGGTTGACTATGACAGAAAAAAATGCCCACTATAATTGCATAAAATTTTATAACAGGCTTCCACAATCCATTCAGGCAGTAAACTCTTTAAGAACTTTTAAAAAACTTATATATGAATTATTATTAAATGTAGAGCCATACACAGTACAGGAATTTATGAATTATGCTTAAAATATGTCTATATTTAGATTCATTTTACATGTTTAATTATATTTTATTATATTTGTTATTTATCTATCATTCATGTTGTTATTCGTCTGAAGATATGTTTGTCATTTACACATTTTATAATCATGTATGCGTTTGAATTGATTATTGTTTTTTTTGTTGTTGTTTTGACGATATTTCATCTTACTGTTATTATTATAACTTTTACTTTGAAATAAATACTATTATTATTATTACTCTTTAAATCCGTGGCAGAATTTAACTATTCGCCGGGAATAGAATTTGTACTATTTTGAGCTACTTCGAAGTACTTCACGATTCATTGTGCCCTCGATATTATTTCGTGGCTATTTGGATAACTCCGCATCTAACACCATAAAGAAAATAACTTGACACTTGTTTCGTACCAGTCATAACCAAACAGTCTTTAATAAACTGTAAGAAGTGCCGTTTCAACGTCTCTACGATGCCCTGCGAGGACGTTGGACATATGGAGCCTGGGGGAGAGCGGTCACGGGCGATATGGCGCTATACGGGGCGCACAGAAGTTCTGCAGGCCTAAATTTCTAGAGGTGATTACTTTCTTATTTCGAGACTTTACTTATTGTTTGCAGTTGCATTCATGTTCTGGTTTCGTCGGGGTGTAGTAGGGAGAATTGACGCATTTGTGGTGCTGGAAGAATGTTGGATTTTTTAAAAATAAAATATTAGCTTTGATTTTTAACCATCATAATATTATATTACCAGTTATTCGGTTGTGATTTTATTCGCGATTTTGATTCATAAAGTTTCACTTTCTGAATGTTTTACTGGGGAGGTTTGCGTTTGCAAAATAATAAGTTTATATTCAAGAACATATATTTTCTGCGTTGATGCAATGACAAGAAACTTTCACTTCCATTATTTTTCATTTGATGTACTTATAAGGCTACTGTGTGCCTAATTTTAGACATGTCAAATGTCATAGTAATGTTTATCTTTCAAATGATTATCTGAGATTTCTCACCAGCGATCTATTTGGTTTTCTATGATTGTTTAATAACGATCCACCCATTTAATTACCTTGCGCTCACAAACTGTACAGGCCATCGGTCAGTGCTGGGTTAATTAGCCCGTAGACCTGTTTGTATTCAGAAGGATTTACTTTTCGTCGAGTTCTGAACCGGGACGTCTCGTCTGTTTGATTTACAACATCCCACCTTGTTTTTACGTTGTTGGACAGTCATACAAAATTTGGTAGACTGCTTATTTTAATTATAATCAAAGGATTTTTCCTCAACATTCTATGATATTTTACATGAGTATTTAATTCTCATTTCTCAACTTAATTTTGATAATGTATAAACATGACATGATTCTTGTCCTCTGTTTTGCATTTGATTCATTATTTGGCTATTGCTAACAATTATAATTATAAATTATTATTATCTAGCGATTGCTAACAGCTCTATTATAGATTATTATTATCAGGCCATTGCCACAACTCTAATTACTATTAAAATAACACAGCATACTTTTGTATCTCAGTTCTTGTTATTGCATCAAAACACTCAGTATATCTATAGTATGGTCATTACTATAGTGACGCAAATTTTCGTATTATAATATTTAGACAATTGTCTCAAATATTTGGATTACTTTTGATTACATGTTCGACTATTGTTGCATCAATTATTATAAAATAAAATGGTTTTTTTTAACTATTTTTTCCCATCAATTATTGTCTTATTCTTTCACCTTTACCTTTTCGTCATAAAAGTAATAAACTAAATAAATGTTTTAATTTCAAAAGTACAATAGAAAACAAATTTCAACTATAAATGTACAGTGCAATCTTGAGTAATAAAATACTACATAAATAACATATATAATTAACTAGGTATCTCAATCAATAGACAGTGTGTTCAAGTTTACCAGGTATTTCAATTAACAGAGTGCTTAATTTTCTAAGGTATATAGTATCAGACAGAAACAACTAATATTAAACTTTATATAAAAGAACCTTTTAGTAATTAAACAGGGTACCCCATAACCATTACACTGTTCATAATATTTTCCCGGTTTTTACACAATCAATCTCAAGTAGGTGTCATTATGAGTGATAATTCCATTATAAATAAAAGCTCATAAAGTTCTGATTTTTATAGCACAAAAAAGAAATTTTGTTCATTAAACCGAAGCCCAAGAATAATCGTAATCATTTTACTTATACTCTTACACTAAAACGAAAACTATATAAATATGTTGAATGTATCATGTCACATAGGTAGTACTAAAGATTAAAAATAAATACGAATGAAGAAGCTTATATACATGCATGAAAGCTCATATGAAAGAAAAGAAATAAATCATATCAGTTAAAGTGTTATCTTGTTTGCCTTTACCTTTATCTGCTAATGCATGAGATATACTCCTCGCCATACTTTTAAACAAATCCCTCGACTCGAACCGCCTCTCCACATAGGCCGGAGTTAACAATTTCACAACCAAACCTCCAACTTCTGTTTTTTTCAATCGTTGCTTTTTACTACTTTCTCCATTTTGTTTAGTAATCTTAACATCCACAATGTGCTCCTTAATTTCCCTAATTTCAGGTTTCTCAATCTTGTCTTCAATTGTATCCAACATATTGCTATTATTATTTTCAATACTACTTCTTATATTCTGTGTTTCTATTTTATGTTGCTTATTTTCTTCTATTAATAATTCATTGTTCTTTTCTTTATTGAGTTTTTCTTGATTTTCACTTGGACACGGTTGAATATTTTCCACTTTATTATGATCTCTTCTGTGTTTCTCTTCCTCCTTCCGTCGTTTCCTATCATCATCCCTTTCCCTGTCAGGGCTCTTTCTTCTCTTCCGGTCACTTTCACTTTTATCTTTATGTTTGTATGTGTGTCGATCTTCCTTACTATGTCTGTTATGATCTTTTTCTCTTGAGCTTTCTTTTTCATGTTTTCTGGAGGGTTTATCAATGTCGGCTATATCAAAAAGGTCTCTAAAGCTGTCTGAATCTCTTGATGATTTGGAAGAGTGGTGGCCGGAATTTTCTTCTTTCGGAACATTTTCATCTTCCTCTGAGTCTTCTTCTCCAAAGAGATTTTTGAGATCCTTTCGAGGAGTTACCTTTTCACCCATATTTTCACTTTTGTGTTGGTTGCAAGAAGTTGTATCGTTTCTAAGTTCGTCAGATTTAACCTCACTTTCTACAACTTTGTTGTTACCAGTTTTTTTAAAGAAATCACCAATTGTCGATTGGTTTTTGCCTGTTTTCACTTTACCTTCCTCTAAAGCTTGCCTAGCAGTTTTAAATTCCGCCTTTTTAGTCACCGTTTCAGTACAATTTTCCCCTCCAATATCACTATTAACTTTTCGCTCAAAAAGCTGCTCCTTCGTGATATTTCGAAACAGATCACTTAAACTTTCATACTTTGCGGGCTTAGGTTCAAATGTTAGTAGGTCCTCGTACACAAGCTGATCCAGGGTGCATTTTTTTACGTTAGATATCTAAAACGAAGATAATTGTGTCAGAAGGATGTGTTCTAAAAATAACTAGGTTAATGTCGTTTGTGGAATCGCCAAATTCAGCCATTTGACGATTGCTTATTGGTTATTTTGTGGATTTTATGGCTGATTTTTTAAAAATTGTCGACTTTACTGCACCATAAGCTGTATTTTTGACAAATACTGACATTTATAAATGTAAATTATATTGACAAGTGACAGTAAGTTAGTTGGCGACGCTGAAGTTACTAGAAATGGATTAAAATTTCCCTAAGACTGTGAAATTAAAGGAAGAAAAAAGGGACGTTTAATAAGGTTACCGAAGATCACCAGGCAGCCTGGTAACTTTTGGTAAGCTGTTAAAAATTAGAAAATTATGTCAAAAGTGAGATTTAATAACTGCTTTTTATATAAAAACATAAATAATTCATTATTATACAATTGTTGACCTTGGAGAGGGAGAGAGTAGGTAAATCTGCGTCTCTCCACCCGCCAAATTTTAAATCGGAAATTGTTTCACTTGGAAGTACCCTAGATCGCCGTACAGAAGATAAAAGGAGCTTAAAGATTAGGCATGATTAGACTGGTTCAACAGCTATGCCAATAAATTATACAATGACTTTATCACAACTTGAAGAACAGGCGAAAGTTTCGATATCTTGCACTCATCATAATAAAAATTCTAAAAACAATTGAAAATGTAGTTCTTTTATGTTTTCATCGCTGATATCTCGGCGCGAGATAAGTTGAAATTTTAGGTGGACAATAATTTTGCAGTATTGGTTTTTACCAGTTTACTTTGGAATATGGTTGCGTACTATTGCTTGGCTTGATGACAGTGTCAGACTGGGCAGCCTGGCTGACCGACGATCGCCAACTAAAGTGTATAGGGCCAACTTATCTGAAATACACTTTGTTTTGGGAAAAATTTCCACAAGGTTACGAAGTGTCTGAAAATTTGCTCCACAGCACCACATAGTTATATTCTGATAGGAAGAGAAAGTTTACAATACCAATAAATACATTTCTTTACCATATTTTGGTAAAAATTGCTGATATTCATCTGCCAACTCAAAATTTTAAAGTTTGTCTTAAATCACAGTCAAATCTGACATTTTACATGGTGTGAAGGATAAAACAGAAGAATTGAAAAATATGGATTGCAGTGCATATGATGTAGGTAAATTGGTTGTTAATTAGAAATTAGATACAAAGAACACTTATGTTCTTTTAGACTTCAAAAAACAATTCAATCAAGTTAATTCTTTAGTCAGTGGTCAATTTTCTAAATTTAGATTGTTTATAACTAAGTACAAGTTTTAAATATATTAGAATCTACAGACATTTTTAAATGAAACAATCTGTTCTGAAAATCCCTTACTTGATGATCAGGAAGACTCAATAATACTACATTCTTTTACCTAAAAATTAACATGAAACGTTCACGCCCAAAAAGTCACACAGAAAGCAAACATTGCCCTGGGAAAATGACTGAGGGTTAAACCCCAAAGTTATATACTAGGGTAGTAAGACCCACGACAACCTATGGATCAGTGGTATGGTGGAGTAAGAGCAATAAGGCTGTTAAGTGACATACAAAGACTTGCCTGTCTGTGTGCCACAGCGGCCATTCAAATTGCTTGTACGGGGCCATACTGGAGGTTCTCAGATCTGTCTCGATTTTGCCAGAAAAAAAAAAGTAAATACTATCACTATGCGTAAACAACTGCGGCTGCTACAAATGCCTTATTTTCTTATTCTTTAGTATATTTTCACAGAAATTTGTCATGCTTACCAGTTTCGCAAGTGCATTCCTATACATAGTCATATTAGTATTTGCTGTAAAAATAGAATATTCCACATCGACAGAGCAATCCTCAATGTCTTTTTTATCCAGAGTGGGTTCCTCCTGGCACTTGGAGTAATTATCATAAAGAACATCCAATATTCTGGTTAAGTATTGTTCTCGGGTGGCCAGCGTCAGACCTTTTACTTTGTTAGATGTTGAAGCAGCCGCCTTGACACGAGCATGCTTTGAAAATAGTTTGTCTACAGTACTCTGTGACACTTCCTGTAAATTAAAGTGACAATACATTAAATGGGATTGCAGAATCTCCCTTATCTTTGATAGAAATTTTGCTTTGCTGATCAATTTGAAACCGTTGTGAATTATTGAAAATATTAATGTTCGAAAGCGTATTTAACCGCCTTCTATGTCACCCGAATGACCTGCCTAAGTCTAGAGGAGATCTAGATTTGTCTGTCTAGTCTTATAAATATTGAAGTTAATAATAAGCCGATGAATACATACTTGTACACTTCTTCTTAGAGCAAACTGTTTCTGAATAAAATCATTAGCTGCCTTTTTTGCTTCTTGTTGTCTCTCAAAAGAGCCTCCATCGTCATCGCTATCACTATCACCTTTCTCATATTCCCTAAAAATGATAAGTGTAAAATAACAATCCATATATGAGGTGTGTGAATTATACACCTCAGGGGAAAGGGAGAAAAGTAGGTAATAATTTTGAACCACCCCTCAACCACCAAACCGAGCTTATACTCATTAAGTTGGTTAGAGTTCATATGTTTCTTAAAGTAATCATACTTGTTAAATTGAAAAAATCTGCAATGGATATAGTTTTAATTTGTTAAAGGAAGTCTACAGAAATATCTGCTGATAGCTTGAACTTCTAAGTCACCTGAGTATGTTAAAAACTGACGAAAACATTGTTAATGTCCTATAAGTCTGTTATTTTATTATAACCACCATATTTTGAGATATTTTAAATGAAAAATAACGCCCGATGGCGTTATGAATGTTTCTAACGCCCTAGGGCATTATAAAGAGTTTCCTCTCAGCCATTCCTCAAAGCGGCAGTATTCTATCTCATATACCTTTTTGGTCTTATGAGGCACAAGTGCCTCAGCTGCTTTTACAGCTTTTAACGATACTTCTTCAGGTAGATTATCTTCTTCAAACATTTTCACTACAAAATAACACAACCCAAAACAAGTAAATGATGAAAGCATTATTGAGAAACAATTGACAAACGGCGATGTTTACAATCAATTTTGATTTTTAATCTCTTTTAAATCAAATCATTCCGAACATAATAGATGTCAAATTAATAAATCGTAAATATCAAAAAAAAGTTCGAATTAAATTGGAGGATATAAAGATATTTCTTAGTTTAAAATATATTTTTCACACCAGTTCAATACTTAAATAAATAGCTACACTTCGTGAAATTAATAATTAATGATAAAATTATTGTCCAATTTTTACTTTAGTACTATTTATCTAATGGTCAATATTATATTTCATTAGGTGCGTTTTTTGGCTAAAACTCTGCCATTGGAATATCAAACTTAGTTATTTTTACTTCCACATCCAGTGGAAGTATAGTAACGCAAAAAATAATTTTGTTGTTGTTGTTGAAATAGGCTTAAAATGTCATGAAACGCCGAGATTTTAAATTTGAGCGAAAAAATTTCCTGTCTGTCGGTCTGTCTGTCTGTAACTTTTTTTTGTGAGCACGTTTACTCTGGAAGCATTTATGATATTGACTTGAAAGGTACACTTATGTATTATAATGAGATCTGGAACTAGACTATTTACATCTAATTCCGTTGAAGGGTTCGGGGGTAAATAGGCAAAGCAAGCAGGTAAGAGTCCATAAAATTGCAATTTAGGGCACGTACGAAAAGTCAAGGTCTCAAATTTTGTTTCTTCTTCTGTCTCAGAAAGTGTTGTAACAGTTGGGGTGGGATGAATGGTGATGCATTAAACGTGTGAAAAGTAGGGTCATGTATTAGTACTTTTGTTAGTATTCATAAGAAATATGTTACCATCCATATGACAGTTACGTTTTGCTGTTTTATTGGTAAAGATCATTCTGGTAATTCTACTGTCTCCAGTATCGGAGTAAAAAAGCGCATATTATAAAAAGTAGGCAACTATAATTAAATACGAAGATTGTAAGAAGATTACTTTCACACTTACTCTGCTGCACCTTTTCTTCCACCACCATATAAATCACTATAATCGGTATCATTAACGACAACTTTGGTGCTATATTGAATGCTTTTAACAAGAAATAACTCCACCATTTCTTGAACTTTCTTCTTATCCTTACAGAAGTCACACCTGTTAACGCACTTCGGAGGTGCTTCCCCAAAATAGTTAGAAAAAAGTACATGTCGACATTCGCTGAAAAATAGAATGGGATACTTGGGTACAGGATAGTTTTTTATTTTGCATAACTTGTTGCATCATTTTGTCAATGTGCTCGGTCAAATTACAACAGTTTATTGTGATTGCAAGTTAAGCAAATTCCTTATTGTCTCATTTTTGAAACAATTAAAATTTTTTTTAACTATTGGGTAACTACCTGTATTAGGAATAAAGTTATGCTATTCCTTATCAAACAATGTTACAGCTTTCAAATTTTCTCTTTGAAGCTGGATCTAGGTTTGATTTATTTCATCCCCATGATATATTAACTCACCGATTAAAGCACGTTGGTCAATGGTATTATGAATGTTATTTATTATACAGGGTATTTTTTAAAATAATGTCAGTCACTTAACTACAGACTCAGTGCTTAAAAAAAAAATGTACAACCTAATTTACCTCTATTTAAAATCACACTCCTATGAAGATGTAGCCTACTAAAGTTGAAAATAAGTATTTTTATATTATTATTATTTTTATATACTGTATAAATGGCTATGGATGTATTTTTTCAATTCCGGTACACTAAAACGTATGGCAAAGCGTAATAGTTTCAGTGTACGGAAATTTAAAAAATAGCTAGCCATTTGTACAATATTGAAAACATAATTTTGTATTTCCAATTTATAGAGGGGCGCAAATTTGGAAAGAGATACTCTGGTTATAAGTGTTTGGCATACATCTTAAGAACATCCCATATAGAGTGTGTCTGGTTTTTTTACCATTACACCCTAATATCTCGGCCATTTGTTGATTGATTTGGATTTGGTATACTTCTCGTGTTTCAGATTGTGCTTAAAAAGTTATTTAATTTTTTTTTTCGAAATTAAATAAGCCTACTATGATCCAAAAAAATCGGCAAAAATTAAGAATTTATGTTAGCGATTGAGATAGGGTTTTTGTTTTTACAGAATCTTGTTCGACATAACTTAAAACTCCTGTATACCAAATAAGTGACGTCAAAATGACGTTACAGCAATATTATAGCATTTTCAGTCACGTGGTTTCGTACACAAAAGTTCAAAGTTTAATGTGGCATATTTACCAAGTGAAATTTTCTGAGTTTCTTTTATTTATTATCATCTTATATAGTACATATTATGGAAAAATAATAAAATTAAGCATTTTTAAAATCCATGCATCTTCCTCATTATTGGTGACAGTGTGCACTCTTATCGAAATGCAGCCAGTATCTTCAATTTGAGACATCCAGAATGTCCACAGATTCACTATACCACGGTTGGTTCAATTAATAGAATATTTAATAGAACTGAAGATGTATCCAAACTTAGAGCCAAAAAATACAATGTTGCCGATCGTCCATTGGATCAAGTATACTTTATACAAGGATAATTGGAACTGGTCAGTGTTAAAGCACAGGGCCGTGCGCACTGAACTTGATATTTTGTCCTATATATTTAGCAATGGTATCGAGATTCGAATGGTAGTTGAAACTGTGCAGGCGATTCCGAGACTGGCAATGTAATCAGCCTGAATGATCCATCTACGACTGCACTGGTTTAAACGATAATAAAACGGATAGGCCTACTAGCATAAAAAAAACTCGTAAATCGCTTCTCAATAGTCAAAGGTGGACTTCTGCTGTGCTGTTAATGTGCCAGTGCAGTGCGTAAATACCTGTTATAACATCAAGGGTAGAAGTTTAGTTAGTTATTGTTCATATTTATAAATATTTACGACTATATAAAAGGCAAAATATTTTAATTATTTACTAATTTACCATGGCTTTCTGGAGATCATTTGAAACAGAGGATAATATAATAACGCCCGAAAATCTTATTATTTTCTTATGACAAGCATTTCTATTTACCTCCGCCCATGTACAATAAAGAGATGCCGACTGTTTTTGCCGGCTTTTAGTTTTTATACGGTTTCAATTAAATTCGTTTACACTTTAATATTAGATGCTGTTAATGCTGAACAACATGTTAATGTCAGAGTTTTATCTCTAAACTTGAATGTAGACAAAATTTGGAGGTGTCTTAAATGTCATAATTTAAAACCATATAAGCTCAAGTTTTTACACACTATGGAAGAAGGAGACACAGAGAGGAGATTGAAATATTGCTTCTGGGTACAGTATTTGTTTTTAAGTGACACAAATTTTTTGAAAAAAATACTACTTTTATAACAAATGGCGTGGTCTCATCATATTGGTCAACGGTAAACCCACACTGGGTTATAAATTTTAAACAGTAATACTCCGAAAAAGCAAATGTCTGGTGTGGAATTGGACCATTTTTCTTTGATGACACCTTAAATAGTGTGAGATCCCTACATTTCTTAACACAGATGCCATTCAAAATTTACATTTAGCCGTACAACAAAACCTCTATTTCCAACTAGATAGGGACTCCATTCATAATGCAGTAATAGTTAAAAATCGGCTGAATAACAACTTCCCTACGCATTGAAAGAAATAATCCTTTAATTGCATGGCCAACCAGATCATCAGACGTCATCCCTATGGGTTTTTATTTTTGGGGTTTATAGTCTATAAAAATAGGGCACAAAATAGAGCAGAACTATGTGACAGAATTAGAGAAGCATTTCGATCTAAATCGATCAGCAAATGGCCGAGATATTGGGATGTAGTGATGAAAAGTGAGACACGCTGTATATTGTATGTTAATGTGATAAATAAACAACTTGTATTATTGTTATTATCATTAAAATTTTAGACTGATTATAAAAAAAGACTACAACGTGCTTACGTTGGATTTTCACAATATTCAATAATCTTCTTAAAGCCCTTTATGGCTACCTCGCTCCTCTTTTTTCTGTCTTCTCTACTGCCCGCTTTCCCTAGGTCCTGCGACAAGTGAAATTCCACAGCTTTGCTATCAGCACGGTTGTAGTACACCCTGCAATTCGACGGCTTTCCATCCCTTCCAGCCCGACCTGACTCCTGATAAAATGACGCAGGATCCTTTGGGACACCCCAATGAATGACAAATCTATAAAAATTTTATAGAAAACATCTAATATGACATGTAGGTACAATGATAATGCATGTTAAAATATAGAAAGTTCAATTTTCTGACCTAACTGTCGCTTTGTCGACTCCCATTCCAAAACTAATGGTAGCGCAAATAACTGGTACATCCCCATTTTGCCATTTATCCTGGAACTGCAATCGTTCTTGTGTTTTTAACCCAGCATGGTAGCACAACGTTTTAACCCCCAGTTTATTCAATCGTTCCATTAACACTTCCGTCTGATCTCTAGTCCTGCAGTAAATAATTCCACAGGACTTTCGGTCCTTCGGCAAATCTTCCTCTTCTTTCATATTTAAACAATCATTTATGAAATCTCTCAGATGCCTGTAGGGGTCATCTAACATATTTGGATAGAAAACATCGTAATAGAGGTTACTTCGGAAGCAAGATGTTTTGAAAGTCTTGTGGTCTTTCCCTAGTCTGAGGCTGCTTAATATGTCTTTGGTAACCTAAGACGGTATATGTGTCAAACCATGCTCTACTATAGCTATGATATAAGTTATGTTTTGTCTGACTAATCTATATGTTCAATTATTTATGTGAAACATATTAAAAGTGTGTACTTACATCTGCACTGGCGGTGGCAGTTAATGCAATGCATGGTATATTAGAGATATCTCTAAGTTCTCCTAATTTTGAATAATGCGGCCTAAAATCATGGCCCCACTCGCTGACACAGTGTGCTTCATCGACAACCAAATATGCGAGTTTATTAAAAGTATGTAAGTTCCTATAGAGGTCCTAAAAATAATATAAATCATTAAACAGACAAAACGGCGACTATAAAAAGTCTTATATTATCGAGAACAAGGGCACATGTAAAGTATAAACACAGGGCACTTAGGTAGGTTGCTATTTAATATTTCATGAACCTATTGTTCTGTAACGATGAGATTTGATCCATTATTTGTATCTCAGTAATTATAGATCATGACACTGCTGCAAAAATGTCTCTCATTAACTTTTTTGCTGGCTAGTTGTCATTAGATCCAGGGAGAGGGGGTGGGAGTGTAAGTAAGTAACAGCAATTTTGGCGGTCAGGTCCAACTTCTGGAAATTTTAAAAAACCGAGTCCTGGCACCAGCTTTAAAGATTTTTTTATTTAGACCATTGGTTCTGATATTACACCCTCTGCAAGAAACTGTCTCGAAAATCGTCATTAAGCTTTTGACCTTGGGCTGTGTCGGTTGATGCGTGGCTGTTGGTGGAGGGGTTGTTGTGTCCATTTGTGCAATTTGTTGAGAATGCTTTTCGTAGAGGCCCGTTTCCGTTTTGGGTGGATCTGATCATGACATCACAGACACCACAGGCAGGCACGGTTTCTAAATTATCTAATTATATTATAGTAATTTCTATTAAAATTATGAGATAAATCAGTCCAGACAGAAAGGTTAAAAAACGATATTCAACAAAACGAAAACGCTTGTAGACACATCTTATGATTATAAAATAAGAATAATTTCTGTAATTCCATTCATTCCATTTTCTTACCTTAAAAGTATGTGTGGCAGCTTGTTCCGGTGTAACATATAATAGCCTCGTGTTTGGTGATGTTGACTTTAAATCAGCTATTAAAGCCTCCCTTTCTAACTTTGTATTTTTTGAATTAAGTGATGCAGCTCTAATTTTTAAGGCAAGTAGGTGGTCTATTTGATCCTAGACAAATTTTAGAGTGAATTAATTGGAAAAAATTAAGCATTATATTTAAACTCATACAAAAAACGATAAGTATTTCATTAATTTAGCTAATTAAATAGTACAATTAATACTTCACGATAATCTGATTGCTAAACAAATAGTGATTGTGTGCATATCATGCAATAGAAGACGTGTGTATGAAATCCGCAACAAATCAGCATTCTGATATTCGACTACTAATAAGACACAATAATTCCCACTAACCACATTCCAATCAAGCAATATTATTACTACACTTGTTGAGCAATCAAAATATAGTCCAGATATCCACAGAAATACTTATTAATCAGTAATTTCAAGCATATTTTTTAAAAGGACCATTTACTGAACTGTAAAATTACAGCGCAAAAATAACACCCTAGTGCACATTTGAAATTGTAATATTACATGTATTACTGTCTGATTTTCATATGATATTGAGCATAATAACAGTAAAAAATCATACGGAAATATAGACAAGCCTTTATAACTTGAATTTCAATGCATACAGACAAACTACATTTCTTCCATAACTTCAACGTATCAGTTTTCATATGTCCATGATATTTATAAATATAAATATATAAAGTATAAATCATTTGAAACTCGATTATACCTTAATCAAAGCTAACAATGGAGAAAATACAATGGTTATCTTGTCGTTGTATAATACTGCCGGCAATTGGTAACATAAAGACTTCCCGGAACCTGTAGGCATTGACACGAAAACATCGTGTTTTCCTAAAATATATTTTTAGAGTTTACTGCAATACAGCAAGATATCAGCTTACTTTGGCTTATTTCCATAATGGCATCTTTTTGAAGCTTTGATTTGAATTTGTCGAACTTAAAATATTTTTTTAAACCCTCGCGGATTGTCGTCTCTTCCATTTTTGGTAAAAATTGTAATACTGAACTTGGTGTTTGAATATTTTTTAAAATCTGGTGTTAATAAAGGCACTATCTACTTTTCAAACGTGGTACTGACATTTCAGGATTATCAGCTGTTTACGCTGTTTATAAACCATCGCGCGCGCTGGCTGTCAATTTTCAACACCATCATAATAGGGGTTTACGAAATTTCGCTAGGAAAAATTTGAAAGTACGGTGAGCGATCAGTAGCGCTCACTGATCATTTTACATGAACCGCATTTGCCCCCGACCGATTACTGGCCCTATTTTCTAATCAACACGAATTGGTTTCGTATACGAATTTTATGTACTTTCGTACAAAAAGTGAATTATATGGTGTTTTCGAAATGTGTGAACACATACGTACACGGATATTTGCGGCCGAATTACATCGCATGGTATCAACCCATACGAAACGTGATTTGTTCGTACGAAAGTAACATAAATAGGAAGGAAATGCAGCTTTCTACTTCACTCGAAATAATTCCGGGTATTGTTGATCGTGTACGAATATATTCGAAAATAAGGGCCCACATGCTTAAACTATACCCTTCTTGTGATCAATGACGTAATGGTAAGTGATTGCTTAGTTAACGCTACTGCGTGTGATGAACGCGACCATCCTCATTTTCTAAAATAATAAAAATAACAAAGACAGAGATAGGATATGAATGTTCTGGGTCAATTTTCGTAAACCCCTAATATTAATATTATTCTTGTTATTACCCGAATAATCATAATCCATAATATCCTTGTTGATCAAAATACATACAACACAATTTACACCAAGGTGATCCACAAAATCCACAAGGAGGCATATCTTTTCTTTTCTGTTATAGTGCCTCGTCTTTTACACGCAAGGCTACGCCGATGCCTTAGCCATTGTCATATTGGGAAAATTGCCAAATACGGTCAGCGGGCTCATGTAAAGGGCCCTGTGAATCGTACAGCAATGGTGAAATGATCAGGGTCTTAGAATAAATCCCTCTAAGGTAAAACTTGTTGTTTTTACCAGGAAACGTGTGCTAGACGGTTTTGTCGAGATCGTTCTCTATGACATTTTTCTATGAACCTCCAGGACGATGAAGCATCTAGCAGTCATACTGGACTCTAAGCTGTCCTGGAAAGATCATATAGTCACCACTATCCTCTGGATATGTAAAAGGACCTTTGGCAAAACTTGGGAATTGACCCCAGAGTAGAAATGTGGTACTACACTGTTATAGTGAGACCATGATAAAGTACGTTCCCGTTGGTTGGTGGCCTGCAGTTGCTGGACTACACATTCAGTGAAAGCTCTAGAGCAACTCCAAAGAGAGTTATGAGGGTTATATACGCACTACTCCCACGGCAGCACTGGAGAAACTTCTGGACCTTATGTCCCTTCACGTGTTAATGGGGAACAATCCAAGCCAGTTCCTAATATATCCAATAGATGACGCTATGCGTATTCGGTTTAATGTCATTCTCAATTTGTATCATATAATATATGATACAAATTGAGAATGACATTAAACAACTATTTAAAAGTTGTATTATAACTTTTAAATTGTTTAAATTTCCCAATTTCTGAGAGTTTCCCAATCTCTTATTCGTAGAAATGAGCTAAATTGATAAAAAGGATGAGGAATAATCCAAGCCAGTTCCTAATATATCCAATAGATGACGCCATGCGTACTCGGTTTAATATATTTCTTCATTTGCATCATATATAACCTTTAAATAGTTTAAATTTCCCGATTTCCGAGAGTTTCCCAATCTTTTATTCGTAGAAATGAGCCAAATTGAAAAAAAGGGTTACGGCAGTTGGTCATTAAATCGTTTAAAACTTTAAAAGTGGATCTGAGAAAGAGGTGCTATATAGAGTTCATGGAAAGAAAGCTGATTTGGTTGAAAGGTATATAATTACATTTATGAACTTGTTGAATTTCTTGTTTATAAATTCTCTTTTATTCTAGATTCATCAATTGATAATATTTTAGTTAGTACACTTGAAGATAAAGATACATAGATTGCAATTTTAAAACACCAGATTTATCATATAGTTGTCAGAAACGGTCATTTTTAGGAAATAAATGTCCTATTGTGTTAGAGCACTTTGGTACACAGCAAGAAGTTTTCATTTTACATCCTAATTAATTTTGTTTATTCACCATTGACTGACAAACAACCGAGTACAGCTGGCGCACTCTGGCGGATAAAATGAAAGAGAATGTTCCCCATTGGCGGCAATGAATCGATTTCCTTTCATAGGAAATAGTGAAATACTGAACTGTCGTAGTAGGTATATTCTTACTTTACTACACTTTTATTATTTTTTTAAAAATATTAAAAATTTTGCTATTACCCTTTTTCAAGTCTGAGTCTAAACGAGATTATGTAGAAGACATCTATAAAAAGGTAGGTTTCGTTGCCTATAGCATACTGATTTTAGAGATAGGTAAAAATAAGTATAAATATTATTTGATTAATAGGTTGTTTTCATTTGAAAATAACGTTTGTTACATCAGATATTTTTCATTTACACCTAGCCAAAAATGTTTTGTCTCTTACACGTTTACGTTTTTTTACGCAGTCCTTCTGTATATACGCCTATCACGCCTCTTATAACACAATAATTTAAGAAACAGAGAGCCGGTTGCACTGAAATATGCATATTGTTATGTGTTGCCCTCTAACGGAGACAGATGTAATTAGTCCCTGGTCAGAGTGAAGGGAGACTTGTTTAGTTGACGGCCGGTAGGGTGGTGCCATCTCTGAGCCAACTGACAAACCGCCATTTAGCACCTAGAAAATTATAGAAATTTCCAGTAACAAGTTGTCATTTAAAGTAGTGAATTTATGTTGGATTAAAGTTATTACTAGTTGTGTTGTTTTTAAGGATTCATTAATTATTGTAATTTAAGTGATTAATAAATCAGTGGTTTGTGAAGATAATTGTTGCAATTTATTGCACCTACGTATAAAGTGTTTACTGGAGAGGGTAAACACGTAACAATATGTTCATGGACAGTAAATTATTGTGGGGAGGAATCCATTGTTTTCGAGAAAATTGAATCAATGGAAAATGGAAAGGAAGTGTTACAGCCTTCGAGAAAACTACAAAAACATACTGAAAATAAAATAGTATACGGTCGATGTGACCATTTCGTCAGCGTTAAGACGGGTATCATCAAGATATGATTAAAATTGAAAATACCTAAAGCAATACTTAAAAAATATATATGTAGTTTGAAAGAAACGCCTAACATTATCGCGTGGAATGTTTAACAATCGTACTAGTAATTGTAAGCGTTTCGTCCGTATTCCGTATAATAAATAGCTTAATTACGATTTTCAATGTTCAATAACTCGAACACGGTTAAAAATAGGACTGTCATATACTATAATTTGGAAATCATAAAAAAATAATAATTCAATAATTCTACAATACTCAGGGAGTTCCATATAAAAATATATTATTGCTTCGTCTACCCCTCGATTTCTGTACGCCACTGTGCCTTCAATAATATCACTGGCGTACCAACACCTTTTGGAGCTTGGGGCGGGAATCTTCCTCGGGGTACCCCGCCCTCCCATGAATCTCTCCCCATATACTATATAAGGAGTCTCTACACAGCCTCTTACCAATGAAAAACGTATAAAAATAAAATCTTTAAGAAAAAATGTAATTGTAAACCTAAGTTTGTATGCAAGTAAATAATTTTTATTCAAATCAAATACCAGCCACCAATTAAAATGACATTAATTATTATCGCCTAAAATTATACAATAAAATTTTCAACGACATTGTGGTGATGTAAATAAAAACTGAACGTTACCTTACAATATTTACAGAAAACGTATAGAATTTAAAAAATCTTGTAGGATCTGGGGCGGTCCTCCTCTCCGTCTCCTTGCTACGCCACTGTCTCCAATAATAACGATAATAAAAGGTGAACGTAAATATAACGAATAACCCTGTATATTTCTGCCAAAGTGCGTGCCGACCATATCGGAAATTTTATTTTGACAATAAATAAGCAGATAAATTAGAAATGAATCAAAGCATATACTTATATACTAAAAGCCTTAAATTTTAAACTCCTTGTATACAAATTTTTGATAGTTCATTGTTTATTTATGAAATTTTATTTATAATTCAAATACTTATTCGGATATTTATATTTATTCTGTCTTCCATAAGTCTTTCGTAAATTACAAATAAACAAATATATCCTAGACCCTCATCAGATCAACCCTCAGCTGACCCTTGACTGAAAAGGGGATTCCTAAAATTGCTAATTCATCGCATCCTATACGGGTCACTTATTGGAGTTTATTCTTATATGCTGGACAAGTATTAGAATTCCTGTTTTTACGTCTAATAGATTTGTATCTAAAGTAAATAATACGGGATAAAAGTATATAGAATTTCTATTATTACAGCTTCTAGAGAATTACGAGGGGTAGTGGAGAATTAATTTTACTTGGCAAACGAATGAATTAATTAATTAGTTAAAAATGCAAACACATCAGGTGAGCTGTTTTTGTTGTAGAATCCAGCAAATATCCATAAAATAATGGTCTAGTTACGAAGAATAATAAGTCTAACATTCTTAATAAATTGGTCTATATCGGATGGTGTTTTTCTCGATGTACTAAAAACAGCTAAAATTATACCGCTATTTAAAAAAGGGGACACAACCTCCATCGAGAACTACAGACCCATTTCGCTTTTATGTACTATTTAAAAAATACTAGAATTGGTAATCTACAGGAGGATGCTTAATTTTTGTATAAGATATAATATCATCTGTAATGAATTTCGTAAGGGCAGGTCGCCTCAGTTAGCTATTCTATCTTTTCTTAATGAACTTCATGAAAAGCTAAATGAAAATGAAAAATGTTTAGGTGTCTTTATGGACTTAAGTAAATCGTTTGATTTGGTTAATCACATTTTACTAATAGAAACATAAACAAATATGGTTTTAGGGGTAAGATGGGTAGCTGGCTAGAGTCTTACCTGTCAAATCGTAAGCAGTTTGTGGAGGTTGATGGTGTAAAGTCAAGTGAATTAACTGTTCCTGTGGAGTTCCTCAAGGTTCCATCCTGGGGCCACTTTTATTCTTAGTTTTTATTAATGATTTACCTGCTATTATCAATGATAGTCTGCTAATCATGTTTGCTGATGACACATCACTTTTAATTTCAGATAGTAATATTTTAATTAAAATCACCCAGGTAAAAATCAATGATTTTCTGTCAAAGTTTACTAGTGATCAATTGCCGATAAATGAAAATAAAACTGTCTTTTCACACCGAGATTTTTAAATCACAACTTCTTAAAATACATGATAAATCTTTGGAACAGGTAAAGACTACTAAATTCTTAGGTATTCACCTAGACAATTCCCTTAATTGGGAATATCACACAGACGCACTATGCAAAAAATTTTCTCCTGTATCTTTCGCGCTGTACAGATTATGAAGTATTTCTAACAGAGAGGTCCTGCTGTCCTATTATTATGCACAGTTTTACTCTAGAGTGGTTTATGTTATAGAATTTTGGGGTACCTCCTGTCACTTTGACCGAGTATTTAAAATACAAAAAAAGCAATAAGAAAT
The DNA here is from genome assembly GCA_963675555.1 of Leptura quadrifasciata. Taxonomy (NCBI): domain Eukaryota; kingdom Metazoa; phylum Arthropoda; class Insecta; order Coleoptera; family Cerambycidae; genus Leptura; species Leptura quadrifasciata. The sequence continues at coordinate 32,662,116 of OY776680.1, read as the reverse complement.
ATTGTATAGGAGTTAGTAAGAGAACTTCATGTAGAAGTTTCTTTAAAGAGTTAAAAATTATGCCGCTTCCCTGTATATATATTTTGGTAATCCTTGTTCTAACAAAATTAAATATTGATCATTTATTAAGAAACAATCATAATCACAGCTATGACACTCGAGGGCAATTTGACTTATTAATTCCTGAGCATTCTTTGTCTCTTTATGAGAAAAGTCCTAAGTATATGGGTATAAAACTCTTCAATAAGCTGCCCAATCATTTGAAGCAAATCAACAGCATACACAAATTTAAAAAAAGTGTTGAAACAAATACTGTTAGATAATGTATTTTACGACATTCAAGAATTTTTAAACTTTGATTTTTAATCATTTATCTGTCTACTTGTTACTCAATCTGCCGTTTTCACTCTTATTATATTTATAATGCGACTTTTTTCTTTTAGCTGTACCGTGTATTATGTGTATATCGTATTTACATCTAGTCAATGTTGTATTTTAAATTTTTTCATGTTATATATTATTACTACATCATTTTCTATACTTATTACGTATTATGTATTATGTTATTCTTATCAGACGTAGTCTTGCATTTGTGTTTGTATTTTTTATAATTTTTTACTGCAGACGAATCCGATACCATTTTCTGTACAGTTCAAATGAACAATAAATATGATTATTATTAATTGGATGGAATCTGCGGTACGTTCTTGATGAAACATATTCTATTTATTATTATTATATGGAAAACCTCAAAATGGGGGAGGAAACGATGTCCTAGGGGATGAAGCACTTTTCGGTTTAGTAATTCTCATACTATCTTTAGCATTTCTATCAATTTTCAAAGCTTTCTGGATTTTGTACGATATAAATTGTTAGTTTACTGAACTATCCGTGAAAAGTCACTTTGTTATCCAAAATAAATTTTCTTTAGCAAGTTGTGTGGCATTGTCGGAGCTTACGCAAAAGTCTGTTACAATGGATCGGTTTATATCTCTTCTTGAGAGAATTTCATGTGATTTTGTCAAGGACATAAAATATTTTTCAAAATTTGCAATAGGTTAAATAACAAAATAAATAAGTAATGTTAAAAAAAATCATCATAAAGAAAAAGAAAAAACAACTTCCTTTCATTTCAATAAAAAAAAATATGATCATAGTCTTAGGTTATGTCAATAACAAACACTTATAGTCTGTTTTTAAACCATGAGGACTAAATGTAGAATCCCAATTTACACTATAAAAGTTACCAGAAAATTACACTAGAATATTTTGGGGGTTCTAAGCAACCAACCTTACACGACTACAGTATAGGCGTATGCGTCTAATATACTTACTAAAAAAGGAGTCTAGGGATTCCTCACATTCTTAATAATATATTTCCAAAAAAGAATATTGTTTGAGATATTTCAAATTTGATTTGGTATATAAAACTTATTAAACAATATTTTTAAAAAATATATAATTATTTTCAATTGATGTGTCAATGATATATATAATTTTAATGATATATATATTTTTAAGAAGTAATAAACATTACATTTATGAACTTACAGAATAGTTGAAGTAACAACAATAATTAGTTATATATCAGTCATCTTAAACACCTCTAGAATAAGTCCTTAAATACTTTTGCACTTATCACTTAATCACTGAAGTCACTGAAGAGCTAATTCTGTGTCTGTATCCGGACTTTCAGATGAAGTGTCGCTTTCAGCACCAATAGAAATAATTAACGGCTCAATTATAGTGTCCATGATTCCATCCAATTTGTACATTTTTTCTTCCCCTTTGATGAGATGCTCAACACAAATTGTCCAAATGTAAATGTAACACTTGAAATTAATTTCCTTCATGATTTTATATAATGAGGATCGAGAAAACTTCTGCAGATCTGGGCCACTATTTATTTCATGTAGAATTTTGTTTAGGGTAGGCATTTCATTTTAGTAGAAGAAACTATGTATTATTTCTCGAATAGAGTTTGCCATTATTTCATTAAATCTGGTAATAATTCCTGGTCTTTCTCCAACTTTTTTTGGCCTGCGTATATTTCCAGTCTTTCTATATTCCCTTATCGTACGGAATACAGTTGATCTTGCAATTCCTAACAGTAAAATCTTACAAATCTTATTGTTCAATATCTTATCCACTGCATTCATAATTATTGTAGATACGATTTCACACATTTTGACCTTTGTTTTCCACTCAACATCTGTTTATACATATTTATTACACATTGCTTCTCAGATAATGCTAAAGCACCCAAATCTAATCATTTGCGTTTCTTTCCTGGTGAAACTTCCACTAAACTTGAATTTGCCACAACATCCATATTGGAAAACTTCCAGAATATGTATATATAATAAATATGAATAACATATAATTAGTTCTGTAAAGAACTGTTTCCCTTTGCTTTCAAATTTCTACAAAGGAGAATGAGCGATGATAAATAATTAATTTCTCTTCTTCTTCTTCGAAATTTGGTCTAAATATTCAACTGACATGTCAAAATTTACGATTTGGCCTAGTGTAAAACTGGCGAACGTCTAGCCAATCACATGTGTATGATTTAGCGCGGCAAATTCAAAAGAGTCCTCCTGGTTTAAAAACAGACTATAGGAAATGGAAAGCGGGAATATTCAATAATCATTTTCCATGATTGTATTCTGCAGTTCCAGCAGGAAAATAATTTCCCTCGTATATGAATATTGTAAAAGCAGTGGTCTTAAGCAAGCACACTTCTACCATCTATCCTACTTGACAGTTCTTGTATTTTTGTTGATACCTGGCTGACCACAGAAAAGGTGATGCTTCTTTATTAAGCCCTACAGCTGCTTTCTGAATTTTTGTAAAGGTAGTTATATTAAAATTACATCTGCCAGGAAATTATATGCATCACTGGTAAATTTTAATCTTGATTTAGCCCTGCTTTTTACCTGTTAGATGCAAAGAGGAATGATGAATACAAGCATAAGTGTTAAAGCTTATTCATGAATACTGTGACCTTCTTTTTTGTATTGTTACTAGAGCAACAATAGCATGTTTCAATTTTTTTACATAGATAAAAATCTATTTTTTCTTATTACATTATATTTTTTTTCAGTATACATTTTGTACCGTGAGGGTTGGGTTGATTTATATTATGATTTAAATCAAATGGGTTTTTTAAATTTTAATCTGCTTTAAATCATCCTCAATTTTTGCACTGGCTAAGGATCGGTGAGAAAGGAAAGAAAGTAAACTACTGTTTTTAAAATTCCCTGTATGATTCATCGAAAAGTCGTTATTATTCTTTCTTTTATCTTTTGGATTGTAGAACAGAAGAAACTTTATTTTAAAAAGGCATAAAGGTGTGTGTCAATCAAAATGGGCAACATATGGAGCACTTATCATAATTTTCTCTGTTCAATTATTTCAAGAAACCCTCTAATTTTTTTAAGTTTATTTTTGAATTTTGTACTCAATAAATCGAAAATGGTTGTAAATAGCCATAGAGACGTACATAAAAAAATGTTGGTTTTTCATTCCCACATCAAAATATACTGGGTGTTCCATTTGAAAAAATTGAGAAATTTAAATTGTAAACGTCTAAATTGAAAAATCATTTTTGGCCACACTGTATATGTTTAGGAAGTGAAAATGATTCAAAAACATCACACACATGTCTTGTAACTAGCATTTACAAAATATTTTTTCTTAAAACCTATAATGGCGAATGCAGTGATTTTTTCAAAATGCGTCTGCGACAAAAAAACATAAATACAGTGGTTTTCTGTTTTCTTGATACTTTGTTTATTATAATTCAATAATATTTCTATTTTTTTATATTAAATTTATTATATAGAATAAATAGAAATGAAGTCAAATTACAAAGGGCAGAACGAACATGGAGAAGATAGTTTTTGAAAAAGATAAAGGTAGATTAGTGGACAAATTTAATACGTTTTATACAGAGAGTTTAAAAGACATAGCAGACAATATCGAAAGTGGCGGAAATGATAATATGAATATTATTCGTGTACAAAATGATAGAGAGTTGCTGGTAATTAAAGCAATTATGAACAAACTTCGTAAACTGATCTTGGATTTTAAAAATAAGTCGACTTCTAATGAAGATATAACAATAAAATTACTAAATAATATTTTTGATGCAGTGGGATATCCTTTACTATGTCTAAATAGTTAATACATCCCTAATTATTGGCGTAATTCCCGCATAACTGAAAACTAGTGTGATAAATCCAGTTCCCAAAGTTGGAGCTCCGTTTTAACTAGCTGATTATAGACAAAATTCTTGAAATTGTGGTTTCTGAACAATTCCGTGAATATTTCGAAAATAATCAATTGATTTACAGTGGCGTCAGGTTTCCGGGAGAAACATTCATATGAATCTGCTCTACAATGAGTGTGTGCTATGTGGAGGAAAAATATAAACGACAGAAAGGTTATATTAAGCGTTTTTATTGACTTTCAGCATGCTTTGACGATTGATCATCAAAGACTTTTGACGAAGCTTATACGGATTTAAAACTACAGCACTGAAGTGGATAAGCAACTACTTAAGTAACAGGTATCATAGGGCTAAAGTGAACGGAGATACATTCAAAAAATTAGGAGTAACATTGGGGTTCCACAGGTTAATGCCCTTGATCCCTTACTGTTTAAAATTTTTATAAATGACCTAAGCAAAATGTTAAAAAAGAATATTTGTATAAATTTATTCTCTGATGACACCTTATTATCGGTCTCAGGAATTGATCATGTAGAAATAACCAAATACACATTATATAAATAGTTAGGTAATAATAAGTTAAGGTTAAATTCACACAAAATTAAATGTATGATTTTAGATTCAAAACAAAATTGTCATGAATACTCAGACAGTAACCTGGACATTATGTTAAAGATACAAAAATCAACTTTGTCTCAGAAATCAAGTATTTAGGAGTATCATTAGATCAACAATTAACTATCTGTAAACATGTTGACTTTGTGTGTAAAATGATTGGAAAGAAAACGGGTTTTTCTATCGAATATTAGATAACCTGTCACAGTGGTATATGTTATTAGAATATAATACCATAATCCATCCTCATATTGCTTACTGGCCTCTCCACTCTTAATGCCTTGTAACAAAGACACAATAAATCTAATAATTTTACAGAATAAATCGATGAGAATAATTCTTGGATAAAGTGGATTGTATGCGGGCAGAATTACAATGGCTGTCGATAGAAGGCATTATTAAAAAGTCAAATATAGTTTTTATTTACACAATTAAAAATAAACTACTCTTTTCTTTTATTTGGGTTTTCTACCACATGTATTATCATCTTCAAATACAAATCACCGAGTCTACAAAATGATAAAAAGCCTCTGCGCCTGTGATGTTTACGTCAAAGGATATCTGCAAAACTTTCTAGTGACAAAGTCAGAGGTCCATTGATATATCTAAAGATAATTTTACCCACGAATTTGTAAGAACCAGTAACTTACAGAAATCTTTGTTAGGAGATGACCTGAGACTATTTAATAATCTACCACATGAAGTTAAATCTACTCCAAATTTAAAATTATTTGAAATGATATTAAAAAAACTATTCTAACTCAATATCCCTTTCTTAATGTATTTTTTTGTTGTGGTTTGTAATCATTTGCAATACTTTGTATTCTCTATATTCTATACTTATTATATTTTGTACTTGGAATCTGGAATTAGTTGGGAGGGTGGTCAATAAAATTATTGAACCACAGCACTTAGGCCCCATTGGGCCCCTTGTACATATATTTTGTACTTATTATATTATTCTTTTTACAATATCTTTGTATTCGTTTATATCTACTATATTTACATTTATGTATTTATAATAGCTTTTTGCTAAAGAATAAATTTATTTACTTACATACGCCACCAGTATGGCTATTTTATGATTCTACCATGTATACTTTACAGTTCTCAATTTTATATTCACTTTCAGACTTGTCTCTAGTAACTCGAGTTTCAGATAATAACAATACATTAGGATGGACCATGTGTACGAAATAATTTATAATTTTATTCATTTAATTGTTTAATTTAACAATACGCCGACCTCAAACGACTGCAAAACTGACCTGTGAACTGAACTTGTCCCTCTGAACAAGTTAGAATAAAAAATACAGCCCTGATAAAATAATTCACATTTCTTATTCATCAAGTGCTAATTTCACTCCAATATTAGTGACAGTTTAGATGCACTCAAAATTAATATCAATCAATTTCTTATTTTTTTTTATTAGCCGTTACTCGAGTCCGAGTATGAAAATGTTACAGTCGATAAATTGTGTACAATAAAAAACAAGTAACAGGTGTAGTTTATTGTAATTCCCATTCATCTACGGTGCACACGACTATGGCTATAGAGGCCAATTCGGGAGAGCACATGTCGACCGCAGTCAGGACAAACATAGACCTGGTTAGGTCTTGGATTCGGCCTTCTTGCAGCAACATTTCCTTGATAGCTGGCCACAACCCCTCGCCATTCGGTTCTGTCCGCTGCAAGTTGTTCCCATTGCTCGTCTGCAATACCGCAGGATTTTAGATTTTCATGGAGAACGTCTTTGAACCTCTTTCGTTGACCGCCACGCCTTCTTCTACCGCTTAGCAATTCACCATAAAGTGTGCATTTAGGAAGGCGGTTATCATGCATACGATGAACGTGACCTGCCCATCTTAGGCGTGCTCTTGAAATAAGCACCTCAATTGCAAGGCTGTTTGCTCTCCTGAGTACTTCCACGTTTGATATGTGATGGAACCAACGGATTTTCATCATACTTCTGAGATGTCTTTGCTGAAAACGTTCTAATTCTTTCACATGACGACGGTAAGTGACCCAGCTTTCACATCCATATAGCAGTGTTGGAATGACAACTGCTCTGTAGACAGCCATTTTCGTTGACAAAGCAAGGTCGTGGTTGTCAAATACTCTCTCTCTAAGTCCCCAGAGTGCTCTAGATGCAGCGTTAATTCTATTGCGAATCTCGCTGTCCATGTTTGCTTTGTCATTAACAACGTTGCCTAAGTAATTGAACTGATCCACCACTTCAAGAGAATTTCCGTTAAGTGTAATGTCTATTTGGTTCACTTGATGAGGAGTTGACATAATCTTAGTCTTTCCAATGTTGATTTTAAGTCCTAAGGAATCATAGCTCTGGGCATACACATCTAAAAGTTCTTGAAGCTCTTCCGGCGTAGAGGCTAAAAGTGCACAGTCATCCGCATACTGGAGATCACAAATGAATCGTGTGCGTGTCTTCGTGAAAGCTCTAAAGCGCCCTATGTTAAAGAGACCGCCATCAAAACGGTATCTGAGACCTATTCCTCTGACAGTCAGTTTGTTGTCAACAATAATTGTTAGAGCAGTGGTAAACAAATTAAAGAGTAGGGGTGCCAGGACACATCCCTGCCTAACTCCAGTGAGGGTTTGGAAAGGTTCGGTTGCCTCATTATTATACATAACCTGGGCGTTGTTGTTTGTATGTAGACTGCGACATACTTCCACAAATTTTCTAGGGATACCTAAGCGGAACATTATTTTCCAGAGCACTTCCCTGTCCACCGAGTCAAACGCCTTGGTTAAATCAATGAAGGCCATGTGAATTTCTCCTTGATGTTCGAGTGCTTTTTCTTGAAGCTGTTTAAGTGTGAAGATTAAATCCGATGTGCCTCGGTTTGGTCTAAAGCCACTCTGTGTTTCAGGAAGTAACTTTTCCATAACAGGTGTTAGCCTATTTGCCATCGCTTTAGTGAGTATCTTCCCTCCAACAGCCAGGAGAGCTATACCCCTGTAATTTCCACAGTCCGCAGCGCTCCCTTTGTTTTTGAAGAGGTTAATTAAAAGTGTATCACGAAACTCCTGCGGAGCTTGACCACTTTCCCACACGACATCAAACAGTTTTTTGAGGTAGGGTATGAGCTCTGACGACACAGCTTTAAAGATCTCAGCTGGGAGTGAGTCGGCGCCGGGAGATTTGTTATTTTTTAGCTGCCCAATGGCGGTTAAGATCTCTTCCGTTGTTAGTGGCTTATCTAAGTCTTCGAAGGTGTCGTATTGAGGGATAAGATTTATAATATCGTGATCGGCTTGACTTTGCTGGTTAAGAATGTTAGAGTAGTGTTCTTTCCATCGGGCTCTTATTTCCTGGTCTTCTTTGAGGAGATTTCCATTTAAATCTTTAATAGGGCACATATTTTTCCGACTGGGGCCGTATACTGCTTTTACTCCTTGAAAGAAATTCCTGTAGTCGTGTGAATCGGCGTACCTTTGAATTTCTCTGGCCTTGCTTGCCCACCACTCGTTCTTTATTCTTCTGATTTCGCGTTGCGTTTCATACTTAGATTGGGCAAAAGCTTCTGCTTTTGATGAGTCGTTGGGGTGGTTGATAGCGTTTTGGAAGGCAATATGTTTGCGGTCAAGAAGTTCTTGTATAAAAGCTTCATTATCATTGAACCAGTCCTCCTGTTTTTTACTTGCTACAGTGCCAAGAATTTCCTCACTCGCACTTTTTAAACTGTCTTTAATTTGTGTCCAGGTAGCAGCGACATCTACAGAATTGGTTTCTTCTAGTGCACTCAAATTCTCTTGAACTTTTTGCTTTAGCTGTTCGACGGTTTGTTGGTCACGCAATTTACTAATACAGAGACGGGGTCTACGTTTTACTTGAGTTCTTCGGTGTTTGGGTCTCATAACAATTTTCATTTTAGAGACAACAGGACGATGATCGGTCCAACATTCGCTATCAATGCGCGCCTTTGTAATTTGGACGTCCTTGAGATGCTTCCTACGTACGATAACATAGTCCAGTAGATGCCAGTGACCTGATCTGGGGTGACGCCAGGTGCCTTTAAATTTATCCTTTTGTCGGAAAATGGTGTTTGTTATAACTAGATCATGTTCGGCGCATTTAGTTAGGAGTAGTTGACCATTAGCGTTCATGTTGCCCAAACCGTTCTTGCCTATGATGCCTGGCCAGGTGTCTGCATCTCTCCCTACTCTAGCGTTAAAATCGCCAAGAATAACGAGTCGTTCCGTTTTAGGTATTCTGCAGAGGGTTTCTTCCAGCTGTTGATAGAAGCTTTCCTTGGTTTCGTGACTTGCATCCAGAGTGGGAGCGTAGGCGCTTATTAGATTTACCGCGTTGCCATCTGATAGCTCATAGTGTAGCAGCATTAGACGCTCGGATAGGCCTTGTGGTACTTGTGTTAAGTTGGATACAAGTTGATTCCGAACGGCAAATCCTACTCCATGTTGTCTTCTTGAATTGGTGGGAAGACCTTTCCAATAGAAGGTGTAGTACTTTTCTGTGAGAGAGCCTTCCTCCAAAAATCGAGTTTCGCTGAGAGCTGCAACGTCAACGTTGAGTCGGTGAAGTTCTCTATCTATTAGAGCAGTTCTTCTTTCAGGCCGATCGGTGCGAGTGCTGTCGTTCAAAGTACGAACATTCCAAGCGCCGTAGATGAAAGAATTCGTTTTGTTGGATTTAACTTGTCGGTGTTTTTTCGACATTCGATGAGGTGTCCCTGTGGGCACCCTCCCCCGGAGATCCGATCGGGAGGGTATTTTACCTCCGGATGATTTTGTCCCACTTGAACGCTCCATCATTTTTTAAAGCCTTAATCGACTGAAAACGAAGCTGCATTTGAAGTTTTAGCTGGAGCAGGTATGCAACTGACCAGCTCGGTTGCGGAAGGCGAGTGGTGTGGTCCCATGGCACAGAAGGAGACTGCGACGATGGGGTAACCAATCGATTCCAAAAGCAACCTTTGTGTGCGGTGGGTTATTTTTACCGCACTCTTCGTGAGAAGGTGGATGTGCTCACGGCAAAAGGTAAGGGTTATTCCGCCCTTACTCGGTCGTTAGAGCCTCGTTAGTGAAAACAGGGTGCACCAAGTTCAAATTGAACTCATCGCGAAGGTGAGGTTAACAATTGAGTAGGATAGGCTATAACTTGCGCTTCACTACCCCATTACACCCCCAAAATTACCCCCCAAAAAAATTTCTTATTTATTATCTATTTAGATATTATCTGTCAAATAGAATACAATATATCACCTGTAATGGAGTTAAGTCTGTCGAATTCTTGGCGTCATTAGGTGTCATTCAGGGCTCAGTGCTAAGTCCCTTACTATTTAATATTTTCATTAATGATATAGTGGATATTCTAGTCTTTATTGTCTGGTACATGCGGATGATTTAAAGATCTTTACAGTAGTAATGAGTACTGAAGGCTGTTACCGCCTACAGCATAATCTTGACAGACTATCACAGTGGCGTCATTAAATGCCGGTAAATGTAATGTTATATCTTTTACACGTAAATCAACTCCCCTTGTGTTTAACTACCACCTTGACAACACCGTCATAAAAGACCTGATACTTACCATGACCTGGATATAATTTTTGATCCGAAGTTAACATTCAATGCCCATATTGAAAACACAGTTGGTAATGCACTTAAAACACTTGGTTTGATATTGCACAGTAGCAGTGAATTTACGAACATAAGCACTCTACAAACATTATACTGTTGTTTTGTGATGTCTAAGCTAGAATACGCGTCGCTCGTTTGGTATCCCTATTATGATATGGGACCGTCCATAAATGATGTCACACTTTTTTTTGCCAATTTTTGACTCCTTTCTCCCCGTGTCACACATTGTCACTCAACACCCCTCCCCCCTAGGCCTGTCACGTCACACTAAGTTTTATGTAAATTAATAAAAATAATAAGTTTTTTATTTGAACCGTGATATACATTTTTTAAAGCAAAATTCATTCTCAGCTTTTGGTTCATTTGTATAGCAAAGTAAATAAATAAAACTTTATTATTATTATTTAAATTTCTACCCATGGACATTGGAAATGATCTTTAATTGAAATGAGTGGCATTTGAATGTTGGGAATATTAAACCATTCTTGATAATGCTGAATTCCACTAAGATCAACATATTCTTCCTCGATCCATTCGACATCGTATTCCTCATTGTCTTCATTTATTAAAACTACCATTGATTCTCGTTGTCTTCTCGCTGCAATTCTAGCTGGCCTCACCTTTATAAAGTTGGTCATTATATTAGAATCTCTATGCATTTTTTGATGTTTCTTCAAAACTGTAACAGAAGAAAAATACAGGTTATTCTTGCACATACGAGTTTTCAAACTCGCTTGTACTGATGGACAGTAAAGGTCATAAGTCAGATTTAAATAATTGCAAGAGTAATACAAAACAGCATGTACCCAACGGATGGTCTTTATTTAGAGGAGCGGGTGAACGTCAATAGAGACACAGCGTCGCCGTAAAAAGGCTGGGTCATTCTGCAGTTTATCCACTTCTCGATTTTTGAGTGTTTTTTTTGTGAATACATTAATAAGAGAGTTATATGAAGCATTTGCCACTAATGAAACGTTGCGCAAATGTATAATAATCGAAGAAATTGACGGGAAAGTGGATCGCATAGGTGTGCTGGGTATGTAAAATCGAGTGAAAATACGATGTTTTTAGATAATTTTGAAACGATTAGCATTGAAATAGTCATTTTAGGTCAAGGGTACATAAGATAAGAGTTATGACATAGCATTATATCTACTATGTCTATTATAACTCTATTTGGTTTGCAATGACCAATACGTAAAAGACACAAGAAGAAGTAAAAATACGACAATTTCAGGTCATTTTCACATGAAGAGCATTTAAACAGTCATTTCAGGGCAACGGAAAATAAGCGTCATGACAAATTTGAGTGTTTACTAGGGTACGACGGAACTCAATGAAATCAATGAACTGCAGTTATAAGCAATCAAATGCCGTGACTCTTATTTACCCTTGCGCTAAAATGACTTTTTCAATGCTAATCGTTTCAAAATGATCTAAAAACGTCGTACTTTCACTCGTTTTTACACACACAGCACCCCTATTCGCTCCACTTTCTTCGAGAGAAGTGGATCAACTGCAGAATGACCAAAGGCTGGATAAATGAATATCAAGTATGCTCATAAATAATTAAAATGTTACAGAAAATTATTTTCTTGTATTGTGGCATCACAATTGCCGCACCCCTGTCACAAGGGGTTACAACTTCCAGAACACTCTCCCTCCCCGAAAAGCGTGACATCATTTATGGACGGCCCCTATACATATTATTAATTAACAATTTAGAAAATGGGCAAAAAAGATTTCTAAAATTGCCGTTTTTTAAAACCAATTAAACATATCCTCCTAATGGTTACCCTCAACAACACTTACTCAATACTTTTAGTACGGTTAGTCTCGATGACAGGCGGCAATACCTTCCGCAAGTTTTTTATACAAGGTCATTCATAATATTTTGGATTGCCAGGAAATAGTTGGAAAGTTAAACTTTCTTGTCCCTAGGCTAGCTTCTAGACAGAAATTAACTTTTTATATACCAACAAAGTGGATCTTAAAAAATTCCCCTTTTTATTTAATTTGTAACAACTACAACAAACACTACGATAGCTAGAAGTTAAAAAAAAATTACAAGTAAACTAGATAAAAAAAGAACTAGAAAAAATGAAATTATTTTCGAACATACAGGGAGAGCCTAGACGAAATTACAGGACCAAGTGCCTTTTTTAAAAAAATTGAATGCTGTGTATATCAGTACATTTTTCGAAGCCTCTTTCTATCTATCCGCAGATAGATATTTAAAAAATCACCACAGTGACAATTATGAGTTTTAAGAAAAACTTATGTGAATACTAGTTACGAGACAGGGTACAGGGTGGCCAAAAATTATTTTTCAATTAAGAACATTTTGAATTGAATTATCTCCATTTTTCATATGGAACACCCTGTATATTTTTAGACGATGTGAAAATGAAAAACAAACATTTTTTGTAAGTGCTTTCCTATGGCTAATTGCAACCATTTTCGTTTTATAAATAAATAAGTGTCAAATTCAAGAATAAACTTAAAAAAAAAGGTTCCTCAAATAGTTCATTAGAAAAATTTATAATAGGTGTTCGACGTGTTGCCCATTTTGATTGACATACGTCTTTATGCAATTTTGAAATGAGGCCGTTTAGTGGGACCATTTCTTTCAATCCATTGAAATGAGTAAATAGTATTAAACCGGTCCTTTACTCTAATGTTTTTTTTGTACATTTTTTTTGCTGTTTTCATTATTCGACAAGCAATAAAACCTCAGTTTGGTATAAATTGTCATGTACAAAGGAGCATTTATCACACTTATCGGTCGTTACAATTTGTATTGCATTTAAAATATTTGGAATTTTACAATATGCATTTTAATAAAGCGGAACTTGTAAACATGACTTTTGTTTTAGGCGAGTCAGACAGAAATTGTTTACTTGCCAATAGAACTTATCATCAACGTTATCCTGAAAGAAGGATTCCTGATGTTAGCAGCTTCCAAAACCTTCTCGATAGATTTCTGGAAACTGGAAATGTCGAATATAAAAAAAGTGAAAGAATAAAACGTGTTGTGAACGAAGAAAATGAGTTTTCTGTGGCGCTGGCAACGGTTGAGAATCCCCATGTTAGTCAAAGAGAAGTGAGCTCATTAGTAGGAATAATTTGACGGTCTGTGGGTCGAATCTTAAAAACAAGTAAGTTGCATGGATATCATATTCAAATGCACCATTAATTATCTGATGACGATTTTCAAAAGCGCCTACAATTTTTTAATTGGGCCAGAGGTGAAATGCAACACTATGTCAACTTCTTCAATACTGTTTATTCAGTGATGAGGCAACTTTTCATAAAAATGGATTTGTTAATAGGCAGAATTTCCATTATTATGCTTCGGAAAATCCTCACTTTTTTATTCAAGTTGATAACCAACATAGATGGTCTATAAACGTTTGGGGCGGAATTATTTGAGAACATGTAATAGGGCCACATTTCTTTGATAGTACATTGACTGGGGCTATTTATCTTCATTTTTTGGAAAACTATCTGCCACAATTATTGGTAAATCTCCCTGAAAGAATTCGAAATAGGATGTGGTTTCAGCAAGATGGTGCTCCACCACATTATTTAAATGCAGTTAGAGACCACTTAAATAATACCTGCCCTAATCAATGTACTGGAAGAAATGGACCCACTAGATAGCCTGCTAGATCCCCAGATCTTACAAAAATGGATTTATTTTTATGGGGATACGTGAAGAAAATTGTTTATAGAGACACACCAGCAACAATACAAAATATGAAGGAAAGAATAATAACTGCCTGTACATCTATCACACCGACAGTTTTAGGAACAGTGGGAACCTCATTTCAAAAGCGCATAGAGATGTGTGCCAATCAAAATGAGCAACATGTGGAACATTTATTATAATTTTTTCTACTGAGTTATTTGAAGAAACCTCTTTTTTTAAGTTTATTTTTGAATTTTGTAATTATTGCTCAATAAAACCAAATTGGTTGCAATTAACCCTAGGGAAGTACTTACAAAAAATGTTCGTTTTTCATTTCTACATCACATCGTCGAAAAATATATAGGGTGTTCCATTTGAAAAAATTGGTAAAATTCAAATTAAAATGTCATTAATTGAAAAATAATTTTTGGCCACCCTATACATTTTTAGGAAATGAAAATGATTCAAAAACATTAATTAGGTGTTTTGTAACTGGTATTCACATAAGTTTTTCTTAAAACCCATAATTATGACTGTGGTGATTTTTTAATGTCCATCTGCAGGTTGCATTATTTCAACAAAAATATTCATTACATCCGAGTGGTTGGAAGATATTCAATGCTAATATAGGAATGAATAGAGCTTAGAAAGAGGCTTCAAAAAATGTACTGATATATACAGCATTCAGTTTAAAAAAAGGCACTTGGTCCTGTAATTTCGTCTTGGCTCTCCCTGTATGTTCGAAAATAATTTCCAGTTATAGATTTTTTTATCTAGCTTACTTGCAATTTTTTTTAAATTTCTAGCTATCGTAGAACTCGAGATATCGAGGTCCGACGCACTATTGCCCCACCCTGTATATAAGGCTTCCGCCCTGTTATTGTTGACTTGTGGGCAGTATATTTAAATAAATAAATTAACATAACTGGATCAAGAGAGCTAACTAAAGTGAAGGCGGTATTTTACCGGAAAAGCAATTATTAGCTTTTATGACTTTGAAAGTTACAAATTCACTTTATGAATCAGATAAAGATTTGTCCTAATATTGTTCGTTCGTAGGCAGTACGACGACAAGATATGAGTTCAAAATACCCGAGGAAATTTGTTCTAGGTACAATTAAAATGTTATTGTATAACTTTATGTACAACAATTGACATTTCGATTCAGTAAAACGAACCTTCCTTGCTAATTGCTAGATAAAGTGGCGACGGCGCCGTTGTTAATTTTAGGAAATAAATATTTTTGGAAATAGAGGATAAACGTAATTCTGTTTATTGTACCTAATAAAAAAGAATTATGTCTGTCTATTTTTAAAACGATTTTTATGTAAGTCTCAATGGCTGCTAAATATTTTGTGAATTTGATCATTTAAGCCTGCAAACCTTTTGTTAAAATTATTTTTTTACATCTCTCTCCCTCTCTCTGCTGCAATTAACGATCAAATGCTTTTTTCAATTACAATTCGATAATTACAAAGTATTTAAGAAATAATAACAATGCATATTTAGTATTTATTTTAATATATATTAATCGTTAATGTTATGTAGTACACCTGGA
This sequence comes from Leptura quadrifasciata, assembly GCA_963675555.1. NCBI lineage: Eukaryota > Metazoa > Arthropoda > Insecta > Coleoptera > Cerambycidae > Leptura > Leptura quadrifasciata. The sequence goes on along the minus strand of OY776680.1, from coordinate 32,646,398 downwards.
TTGCATAAACAATCTGTATGTGTATCAGCAACAACTTAATTATATCGTAGAACATTAATTGTTATTTATTTAAAATTTTCCTATACAATGATTACAAGTGAAATATGCGATCAGTAGATGACACTATTATATTATTTGTATATTCAATATTTTAACCACTTACCAATAACTTCGTGAATTATTGTTTGTTATATATTAAGTATTCAGTTATTTCATTCTATAAAATAGTTCTATGTTATTTTATTGCTTATAATGGTAAAATATTATATAATTTTGGACCATAATACGCCATAAATCTTTGTGTTGTTGTGTATCTAATTTAAGGTATTGTGACATTTAAATTATATTTTTGTCTTGTGCTGTGTACAAGTTGTATAATACTCAGTGTGTTTTTATGTTTATGTTTGAATATTAGAACAGACTTAGCATATAAAGATCCAGAAATATTGTCCACGTAGACAATATTTCTGGACTATTCCTTTAACTTTGTGGACAATATGGGAGAAAATGAAATCGTACGGGAATATTAACTCCTACATACACTCGCCAAGTTAAAGTATACTAGACTATAAGGTAAACCGAGTCATTAATTATGTAAGAAATAAAAATACAGCAAATTTGGAAACATCATTAAGAGAAATTCAAATTGCTTGTCATATAAATAAAACAAGTGCTAGAAAATTTTTAAAGAAAAATGGTTACCGGTGTTATAAAACCAAAAAAGTTCACAATTTACAAGCGGGGGACAAACCAAGGAGGACGACTTTTTGTAGGTGGCTGTTGGAAAAGATGCGTGCTGATCCATTAATATGTAGTAAAATACTTTGGTCCGACGAGGCAAATTTTTCCAATAATGGATTTTTTAATAGCAATATTCATTACAAATGGATTTCTGAAAATACACACTGGCATAGACCGACTGGGTTTCAAAATCGTTTTTCAATAAATGTGTGGATGGGTATTTTAGGCACCGATTTAGTAGGTCCTTATTTCTATGATGGTCACCTCAGTGGACAAAGGTACCTAAAATTTTTGAGAAATGAATTTACTGAATTCTTAGATGACCTACCTTTAGAGAATCGACACAACTTTCAATATTTTCAACAAGATGCAGCTCCTCCCCACAATTCCCAGATTTGCCTAGATTATTTAGACGAAATTTTACCTCAACATTGGATAGGTACCAATGGATTTATTCGATGGCTCCCTCGTTCTCCAGATATAACCCCAATGGATTTTTTCTATGGGGGTATATTAAAGATAAGGTGTTTTCGACGACACCGCAAAATGTAGAGGACCTAAAAGCTCGAATTCAGCAGGCATGTATTACAGTTACCCCCTAAATGCTGAGTAATGGTTTAAACGCAGTGCCTCGCCGCGCTCGATTGTCCATAAGAAATCGCGGTGGACACTTTGAACACTCGATATGATATCTTGAAAATTATTTTGAGGATTAGATAAATATTAAGGTTCTGTGTGCTATATTCTTTTCAGTATTAATTTGTTTTTGTTACCTGAATTTACTTTATTCTTCTTAATTGTGTTAATGTTTTATTATAAGTAGCAAAGATTTGAACAAATTATTGAATTATTTTATCGTTTTATTTAATCATACTTCTCCACGGCAAGTATAATGCTGTTAAAAAAAATTTATTGGTTTAAAAAAAATGTAAAATTATTTATAATTACTAACGTAGTGCCAATGACTAAATATGGCATGTGATATATCGTTGAAAAGGGAGGAAAATACTCTAATTAATGGCGCCATTTTCCGCCCGTTTCAAAATAATTTCTTTAACAGCCTGAAGAGTAAATCTCAAAATACAGCGGTTTTGAAAAAAATTAGATAAAACCTCGTTGAAACACTTTGTTTTGCAAATAATTTTCGCCTTAGAATTTTTCTCGTATCTCTTCAAATAACGGAGATATTTGGCCTAGACGTTTTCCGCATTTTCGATATTTTCCGCCATAACTCTTAAAGTAGGCCATGGATTTCAAATGTATTTAAACCATTTTGTAGGTTATATAAATCGGCACAATTTTCGTAAAAATAAATTTTTTTGTACGACCGATATTAAGTGAGATATTCTCGAGGGCTCTGATAAATTGGACAGCCTGTATATATTAATCTACTTGACTTATTAATTTAATTTCTTATAAATATATTTTTTATAATTTTAGTTGTCATAGTTTAAAAATCTGGAAAACCAGTGATTTTAAATTGCAATTTGTATTTATTTTTAATTCATATTTCCAATCAGTAGTGTATTTTTCCACAAACAATATTTTATCGTTTCAGAATTTCCGGTATCTATCATAAAAAATATACAAAATACCCTCGTCGATGGCTGAGGACATAAAAAAGCATACGATTTCTGTTGTTGCTTTACCATCATTAAGGATTCTAGAGGCAATAAAATGCATCTATTATTAGTGTTAAAAACCGGAAACTCTCTTTGCGCATTACGGTGGCCTAAAGGGAGGTCTTCCTCGACGTTTGTTAATATTCGGACATTAGATTGGATAGAGCGGAAGTCAATTGTAAGTCTTAAACCGGATACATGCAGTCGGCAAGTAAACAAACGGGATGGGATTTGTGTAAAAACGTGGACGTTCAGTTCTTACGGATCCGCTTATTTGTGTTATGCCATTATGCGTCAAGAAATACCCTAAACACTTGTTTGACTTGGGAGGATGCAGGATTTTGTCTTTAAGGGATCAGAGGATGGCAGCTATATGATATACGCAGGTCGATTAAGCCAATATTTGCTCGTGTCTTTAGGTGAGAATTGTATCTGACAGTGACAAAAGGGCACGTAACTTTTCTAGAATTACATATTCATGAGAAACGATGCTAACATCTAACAGTGTTGAAATTTACGTTAAAAACATTAAACATTAAAATAAACAAGTCTATCTAATGATAAGAATTAAAATAAAACATTAATTTCATTAATACTTTTTTACTATTTTAAATATTAATCGGCCAAAATCCGGTTGAAGTAAAACGACTACAAATGAAGATATTTCACTTGATGTTCTTAACTTCCAAGAAGAACCAAAAACTCCAGTACCAAAACTATTTAAAATATTTTTTATCCGATAGCAAGATGTAAACAGCCATATCTTTATTTTATCATTTTATTTAATATTTAGAAAACCACAAGTCGCACACAAACCCTATATCATTGTAATTGATGAAAACGTGTCATCTGAAAATGTAGAAATATACAAGGTCGTCATATTTAGAAAAAATGGGTAGCTGTTGGAAATCAAAGAACGTCATTAAATAGAATAAAAAATTACAAAAACTTTTGTTAAGGTGTTTTTTATTCGAAATTATAATTTAGCGAGAAATCAGGTGATTCCACACAGTTGCCCTCACCAGGAACTGAATCGATCGATATAGACAAAAATAGGCATCAGAAAATTTTGAAAATTTAGATAATTACTAATGTCGGTGTGGCCAATCCAACTAAAATAATTACAAGCAGCTGGTACTTCCGCTTATACCGGAAGTCGATACCAACTTGCTTATGTTAAATGGAACATCCTATATGTTTTAGGGTTTTCGAAAAGAGCATAAAATTCTGAGTCGAAAATATGCAGCTTATCCTATACCTAAACCTAGCCGTTTCAGAGATATTTGACATTTTATAGAAAATTTGACAGGTGCAACGGTTTGCAAGAACCGTTATAACTTTCTTCGTGTAAAAGATCCTCATTTGCTTCTTGTCACATAAAAAGAACACAAGGAGAACTACGTTTTACAACTGAAATAAATTCAATAATATCATACCAAGTGTTCCGTTCTTCGCGTTACATTTTGTCAACTTCAAACCGCGAAACTTGTTTAGGTCAAATGGAACACACTATATTTTTTTACGTCAGGTTGTGTAAAATTGAATACCCTTTTTTCTGATTTAGCATTGTGGGGGTTAAAGTTACAACTTTTTGAAATATTTGCGATTTTATTAGAAATTCATGAATTGTTGTAATCATTTCATCAAAATAGCCATGATTAGAAACAATCAGCCATTATCTTATGTCAAAAAATGCCAGCACGTTTAAATTACACCCACGAAGACTTTTTAAATTTGTTTATTATTTATGGAGAATGTGATAAAATAATATCAAGAACTTGCAGCACATTTGCTATTCGATATCCAGAAAAACAGAAACCGTCACCAAACACTGTAAAACGCATACTGGAAAATTTTAAAAATTATGGCTCTGTCAAGGCAAAAATGCAAAGAAGAAAGCCTATTGTTGATGACGAAAACATTAAATAGTCATTCTGGGACATTTTCATGCATTTCCAAGGATGTAATTAAGACAAGCTGCTCTGGAATCGGGACTATGCAAGGATTCAATTCACAGAATCTTATTAAAACATAAGTTTCACCCGTTCTCATTCCATATGGTTCAAGGATTAAAAGAAACAGATTTCCTAAGAAGAATTTTCGAGTTTATTCTAATAAGGTCTGAGGGTCACGATTCTTAATTATATGGACAGATGAAGCAAAATTTACTAAAAATGGACTTTTTAATAGACACAATTCGCATTATTGGAGTGACTCAAATCCTCATATGTTCAGAAAGCGAAACTTTCAGAAAGTTGGCAGTTCAATGTTTACTGTGCCATAAGAGACGATAGAGTGTTGGCATTACAATTTTATCAGGAAAATTTAAACGGTAAATTCAATTTTCTCTTCTGCTAATATGTATAGGTAAATCTTTGTTTTTTTTAGGTGAAAGATATCTGAATATCTTGCAAAATTTGAATAATAACTATTTAGAAAATTTACCTCTCTCCGAACATAGAAACATTTTTTATCAGCACGACGGTGCTCCCCCACATAATGCATATTTAATTAATAATTATTTACAAGAAACTTTTTATGATCAATGGATTGCCAATAATGGACCTTTCTTATGACCTCCTCGCTCGCCCGATTTATCAGTTCAATTTTACACAACTTGATGTAAAAAAATACAGGGTGTTCCATTTGATCTAAACAAGTTTTCGCGGTTTGAAATTGACAAAATGTAACGCGAAAAACGGAACACTTGGTATGATACTATTGAATTTATTTCAGTTGCAGAACGTAGTTCTCCTTACGTTCTTTTTACGTGACAAGAAGCAAATGAGAATCTTTTACACGAGGATAGTTATAACGGTTCTTGCAAACCGTTGCAACCTGTTAAATTTTCTATAAAATGTCAAATATCTCTGAAACGGCTAGGTTTAGGTATAGGATATGCAACATGTATTTGACTCAGAATTTTATACTTTTTTCGAAAACCCTAAAATATATAGGGTGTTCTATTTGAAATAAGCAAGTTGGTATCGACTTCCGGTATAAGCGGAAGTGCCAGCTACTTGTAATTATTTTATTTGGATTGGCCACACCAACATTAGTAACTATCTAAAATTTTAAAATTTTCTGATGCGTACTTTTCTCTATATCGATCGATTCAGTTCCCGGTGAGACACCCTGTATATGCAGCACTTATGTTACGCAAAACAAAATAGCAGTAGCATTTTGATAGTCTTTTCGTCAATTTGTAAGGACGTTTTGATTTACCTAGTTGTTTTTTGAATCAATTAATCAGTAGATATTTTCTAGATTCTCTAGTAGTATGTATCTTCTACATTCTGTTTTGAATTTATTTAGGGTCTTAAGAGGTGTCATTTCAAGGCGTAATGAATTGAAAATGTTAGGTTCTAGAAAATTTAAGCTTCACTGTCCAATTCTTTTTTGCATGAAATCAAAAACAAATTTAACTGTTTTTTATCTTGTATTGTAATCATGTTCTGGTAATTGTAATAGATGTTTATTCGTATAGGTTTAAATGCAGACTGCATAGAAACAATGTTGCCTAATGTCAAAGATTTTCATTTCATCTACTAATTGATCTGAGGGATACGTGGTGCTTTTGTTTAAAATTACGTGGTGCTTTTGTTTAAAATTATCTTAAAGAATCTTTTTTGTAATATTTCAACGGATTTTAAGTGATTGTTCAATACGCCTCCCCATCCTAATATTGAGTAAGTTAAGTGCGGGTTAACTAACGAATGATACAATATTTATACACTTTTTTGTGCCTAAAAAAAGTTTGACTTTGTGATGTATGATGAATTTAAGTTTTTTGTTATGTATTCCATATCTCCACTACAAATTGGGATGAAATTATAGGAAATAAAAGTGTACAGGAAGCATTTTCCGACTTCCATTATCAATTTAAGGCAATTTTCAATGACATCTCCCAGTAACAGTTAAAAATACAAATTAATGCAAAGAAATGGAATTGGTACACCGAGGAACTAAAGAAAATGAAAAACAAATTAGATGCTCTCAATACCATATATGAAGTACGAAGAGATGATGAATCTTTAAATGCATATAAAAACTATAAAAAACAATACATTGAAAAGATAAACTAGAAAAAACGAATTTGTAATGTATAGTGGGGGCAAGTAGTAAAACAAAAGCAATATGGGACGTAATAAAAGCAGAAACTAAAACAGAAAAAATTAACAAAGGGAATGAGAGTCTGTTAACGGCTGATGAATTAAATCAATTTTTCCAAAATGTTGGACAAAGTGCCATAAGATAACTAGGTAATGTAGAGAGCTCTCCAGGACAACTGTTGAAAGAGTGTAAAATTAATAATGAAAAATCTATCTATATAGAAGAAATCACTCCAGAAGAAATAAGTGATGTGATAAAAACATAAAAAACAAGAAAACAGAGGACATCTATGGCTTCTCCACAAAACTATTGAAGGAAATAATAGGGGACATTATAAACCCATTAACCAAACTTATTAACAGATCGATTAAAGAAGGCATATTTTCGGATGAACTAAAACACTCAAGAATCGTATCAATATTAAAAAAATGAGACATAAATAATTCTAACAACTATCGTCCACTGTCGATATTACAGGCAATTTAAAAAATATTTGAAAATATAATAAAGAAGAGGCTACCAAACTATTTACGGAACACCCACATGGATATAGACGGGGGAAATCTATTATTACTTCTCTTATTGCGGCAACTGAAAAAGTAACTGAAGCACTAGACAACCAAGAAGAAGTAGACATTATATGCTGCGACCTTGGTAAAGCATTCGATACAGTTGATCCTGGAATATTTCTAGACAAACTATATTAATACGGAATAAGAGGAAATACACACAATATTCTGAGAACATATATAACAAATTGCCACCATTGGAAAAACAGAATATCAAGAAAACTGCTAATGAAACACAGAGTAGCCCAGGGGTCGGTACTTGGACCAGTACTATTTATTATATATACAAATGACCTAATGTCAAATGTGACAACTTACCGAGCTTGTTTATATGCAGATGATCCCTCGTTCTTAACAAAAAAACAAGAAAACGCTATCGAAACAAATCAAACAACACTAAAAAATGTAAATATTTGGTTCACTAGCAATAAACTGTTATTAAATGAAGAGAAAACCCAAATAGTAATAATATTCACAAAGAACAATGCTGAAGTAGAAATATAAAATTTCTTGGAATGATCATGGATAACAGACTGAACTGGAGCGCGCACCTAGAAGAACTAGGTAAAAAACTATCTAAGGCCATTTATACCGGGTGTTAGAAAAGTATGGAAACGGTGGAAAATCTCGAACAGTTTGCATCAAATCGATAAATTAAAAAAATACGTGTCAAAAATTTTTCAAAAAACTATCTACTGATACCAAAATGACCTCCCCACCCACCACCCTGTGGGTGGGGCGAGGGGCAACTTTCTCGGGAAATCATTCACTCTGAGATCAGTAGTTTTACTTTTCGTATTTTTTTAAGTATGCATTCAAAACTTTCATGTTTCCACTCAATTTTTTGCGATTGCAGCGACACCTTGCGAGAATCGAAAAAAATGCCCGATATAAAATTCACGTATTTTTGGCCGTAGAATCCGAATCCACTATAAAAAATAGGGATTTTCATTACAAATTTCAAAGTGGCCCCCTCCCCATCCACTGGGTAAGGGGTGGGAGAGTCGAATCCAATGTCATTGCATAGATTTCGTAAAAATAACAAATACGCGTTTTTCAGTTTTTTAATTGGACGTTTTTTTATGGGTACAAGACGCTACTCTTGAAACAGTAATATTTTCTTTTCATTTTTTGCGATTACAGCGACACCATGCAAGAATCGAAAAAAATGTCTGGAATAAAATTTACGTATTTTTTGCCGTAGAATGTGAATCCGCAGTAAAAAATAGGAGTTTCCATTTAAAATTTTAAATTCAATTCAATTCAAAACAGCTTTATTAAAATTAATGTGTACAGTAAATGTGCCTCCCCAGAGCCCATCCCGGGACCGACTCTGCAACCACCGCGTTAACGCGGTGGTGTATCGCAAAGCCGGGCCGAGGTGGGACTGGTTTGGCTAGGTAAAAATTGAAAATGACAAAAAACTTAACTCCTTTTACATATGTAAATAAAATTAAGTGGTATGACAAAAAATGCTTAAAAAAGAAAGCTTAACTTAAAACTGATTAAAACGATCACTTGGCTTTCGCCGTTCGTGCACTACACTGAGTTTAATTTGGGCACTGAGGGGGACAGGAAAGAATTAAAGTGGATGAAAGATATGAAATATCAGTGAAAGGTGGATAGGATTAGAGAAGGTATAGTAGGTGAAAGTTTGGCTAGAGTGGCTGCCGGAAAATTGGCAACGTCTGGTAAGGTAAGGAGTGTTTAATCCGAAATGGGGCATTATACTGTCTAATTGAACCTATGATCTCTTGCATTTCGAAGCGTGCATATAACCGCTAGGCTACTGAAGCTCTTATAAAATTTAAAATTTTAAAGTTGCCCCTCACCCCACCCACAGGGTGGTGGGTGGGGAGGTCATTTTGGTATTAGTAGACAGTTTTCTGAAAAAGTTTTTATTTTTCGATTTGATGCAAACTGTTCGAGATTTTCCACCGTTCCCATACTTTTCTAACACCCGGTACTATAAGAACAATAAAAAAGTATCAACTCAAATTTCAGCAAAAACAGCATATTTTGCACATTTCCACAACGTAGCAGCATATGGTGTTTTATTCTGGGGCACTGCTACAGAAACTCATAGAATACTGATCCTACAAAAAAGGCGATTAGAATACTATGCCAACTAGATTATAGAGACAGCTGTAAAGAAGCTTTTAAAACAATCAATACTTACGATTCCATCTTTATATATTCCAAACTATATGAAATACATACAATGTAATAAGCATAAATATCTTCTAAACTCAGAGTTTCATAAATATAACAGAAGAAATAAAAATGACCTGCAAATCCCTTTACATTGAATAAACAAAACACAACAAGGTTAGACTATTGGGGAGCAAAACTGTACAATAAAATTCCCAGCAACTTAAAAACAAAATGTGATAGTGCCTTTACAAATGGGGCGAGAAAGCTTCTACTCGCCAAAGCCTACTACTCAATACAAGAATATTTTCGATAAAAAGAATTCAACTTCGCTAGAACTAGATACAGCATTGTCTTTTACATTATCTATCTCTTCATCATTATCATTCTCATAATTTTCACTTTCCATTGAAAAAAAATGACCCAATCTTTACAAGTCCAACCTCTTCATCAAGACAATCTACATTACTAATATCGTCAGGTACATCAATCTTCTCGGAATTAACACAATGAGCTCCTTTACATACTTTACAAAATTTATTACACTTCAATCCAAATTTTCTACAGGGCATCTCTTGGTACGGTCGTGAGCAAAAAAAAAATAGGACAAGTTTTATAACGGGTTTTTTGCTAAAATATAGTTGTGTACATCTGACTTTAATTTTTGTGACATTGTGAGTTAGTTGTCATAATTTATTGCAAGTGTGCAAAAAACTAATATTCCTCATATAAGCGATTTAGTTAAATCTGGAGTTCTTGCTAAAGCAGAAGATGGATGGTCAATGAGCCAAATTGCACTGCGTTATAATATTGACAAAGATTCGATGTGTAACATTTTAAGAAATTGGAGAAAAAACGATACGATTAGTAGAAATCCTGGATCAGGGCGACGAAGGATATCAACTCAACAACAAGATTTGCAATTGGTAAATGCTTTAGCAGAAAATCCATTTTACTCAGTTATTCAGGCTGCTGAAGAAACGAATTTTCCTGGATCGAGTAGTACTGGTCGCCAGCGAGTAAGAGAATCGGAGCTACGCTGTCATGCAGCAGCACAGAAATACTTACTTAAAGCTGAACATCCAGAAGCTCGAGTAGGATTTGCGCTTGAATTTCTAGCACTTGATGTAAATTTTTGGAACAATGTAATCTTTACAGACGAAAAAACTTTCCAGTCAACACACAGCGGTCGTATTCGTGTTTACCGCCCTCCGAATACTCGATTCGATGAGAAATATATATGTAACAATGATAGAAGTGGTAGATTTTCCGTCAATATGTGGGCTTGGATATCGGCACGTAGTCCTGGTGTTTTGTGTCATATTAGGAAACGGTTTAATAGTGAAAAGTATGTTAGAATTTTAGACAATATTATGCTCCCTTCTGTTTCACAATTATTTCCTAATAATGAGTTCATATTTCAACAAGACAATTGTTCCGCTCATACTGCTCATACCGTAACTAACTGGTTTCAAGATAACAAAATCAATGTTCTTAACTGACCCAGTCGGGGCGAGCATAGGTGCGTCTTTACTATGTACATACTTCGGTATGCGATGTAAAGTAACGACAGGCGCAGTTAGTACTTGGATTGGTGACCATTCCAACGGAAACCGCGTTCTCGCCTCACACATCTTCCAGCGGCTTGTATATCAGTGTATGCGCGGAAGCTATACAACCTTAGGCGAGGGTTGTATAGGAGATATACCATCCTTCGGAGGGGATTTAAAGCCGTCGGTCCCTTGTCTATTAAATATTAGGCAAGTAAAAGATCCCTACTCTTCTTAAGGGAAGAGGTTCGGCAAAATTCCTGGTTGGGGGTAGCTCGTCTACAGGCGTCGGTGTTAGGCCTCAGTAGCGGAAATAGGCCGACGTTAAATAAATGTATACAAAAAAAACTGATCCAGTCATAGTCCAGATCTTAAGCCCGTGGAAGAAGTATGGGGACTACTCGTAAGAAGTATCCAAAAATGAAATGGGAGACCACTGAATGCCGAAGAATTACTGGAAATAGTAAGGAAAATATTATTACTAATGATTATTGTATAAGGTTATTTAATTCTATGCCAAACAGACTTATAGAAGTTATAAATTGAAATGGTGCAATAACGAAATATTAATAGTTAGTTTCTTGTCAAAGGATATCCTTTGCCCTTTGATTCAGGATTTCTACTAATCATACCGTTCATTCTCCACTTTCTTAAAATGTTACACACCAAATATTTGTTAATGTTATAACGCAGTGCAATTTGTATCATTAACCAACTATCAATTACTATAGCAATAACTACAGCATTAAAATAAAAAATAAATTAAAATTGATATCTGTTTTATTTCGGCTACTCATTACATATTCAAATAGAGACAGATTTAGATTAGAAAAAAAAGTTGTCCTATTTTTTTCTGCTCACGACAGTACAAAGAAGTTGACAACCACAATGCAAATTTTTTAAGAGTTGATCAGTCATCGGAAAATTCAGGAATTAAATTATCATCTTTTTTCAACCGAATTCACAGGGTTCGAGAGAATTTCCTAACCAGGTTTGGCATTGGAGGTAGACTCTTTCTGCGTGCTTCTTTAAAGCCCCATCAGTTGGAGGATGCGACTTTATTGACAAATTCTTAAACTTTATAAATTATACTTTATTTTTTATATATTAAATATATACTCATTCTACACAGGAATAGAATGTACTTTTTTTGCCAAAATTTAATTATAATTTTGGCTCAAAATCTAAAAAAAGCGCTAAAGTATATATATATATATATATATATATATATATATATATTTCCTTCGCGCCCTCTAGCGACGAAACTATGCGGATTCAAAAAAAAGTACAGATGAAATTTGTAGTAAATTTTATGCTCTACAACTTTGCTCTCTTGATGTTTTTCACCAAAATGCATAGTTTTTCCTGAAAATAGAGAAAAATGCGAAAAAATGGTAAAATTCATATATATATGTATAAATTTCTCAAAAACAACCCGTTTTTGGAACTGCGGGGGGTGAAATCATGTTTAGACAACCCAAATGCTTAACTTTTTACGGGTCTCGTAACTGTGGGAAAATTTTCCATAAAACAGCGATTTTTTTAACTAATTTGAAGGGACTATATAGTAATTCAGTACAGCTTGAGACAGTGAATTTAGAACACCCTGTACGCTTTACGTGTGGTTCCACTTTTCGCCTGATGGTTTGACGGTAATCTGATAACTCATTCCTTCTTACAAAACTACCATAAACCGTTTTCACCACTTTACAACATTATAGTTAACATTGGCAGGTTTATTGTGCTGTAAACCACTCGGAATAGCTCACGGCCTTATTTAAAGTCAATTATTCACATTCTCCCAGACATCTGCATGCACATTTTGAGGCCGAATTAAGCTGTATATTTTTACATCTGAAACGGGCAAAATTTATAAACACAATTTTCGTATGTTCAAGGAAGTCGTAATAGGGCCCGATTACAATCTTCCTTATAAATATAAATGGGGGCTATTGGATAAATAAACATTATTTATTGATTCTAAATAAAGATCGCTGTCAATTTTATGGTTGTATTTTAAAACATAAGTATAGGTGTCTCGGAGAAATAAAACAATAAAAAATGGCACGGCAAACAAGGAGCAATTGTTTCTCAATGCTTGAAATTTAGAATGCAGGGTAAGTTGTTATTATTAAATAGCGTATGCAATTACAACAAAAATCCACATATTATAAATACATCTCTATTTCATTCGACACAGAATTGCTAAATATACAAAACATTCTTGTCTAGATCCTCAACCCAAATTTAAAAGAGAAACAAAATAATCAAAATGACAGTTCTCTAATTGAAGCTTTTAATTAAGTATTATTCCTCTCATAATTTGTATACACCACTGTGTATACAAATTATGAGAGGGTTGATATGCTTCTTAATTACGGGAAATGTCGTAAAAATGGAAAGCGTGCACACGAAATTTATAGTGAAAGATTTCCGGAAAGAATACATCCATCCCGACATTATTTTAAAAGGTTGGAAAGGAAAATGTGGCAGGAACGTAACTCAACATTCGTAGTAAATAAGGAAATGGAAATAATGTGCTAGGCATAGTAAACTATGACAAATCGCAGGAGAATTGTGTTCAAATAAGGAACATTTGTACTACTTAATGTAGTTAAATACTTACTGTATTTTCTGCTTGTATCAAATTAAATTAATTTAAATTCAAATTAAATTCTTCCACACACAGGTATAGTCTAAGGCAACGCTTCCCTGCAAATAAAAAATGCAACAAAAACTTTACGACCTCATTAAAATACCAATACTCTTTGTGCTACTTTGGCCGCAAATCGACTCGCTTACTTTTATAAGTTCTTAATGTGCGTCGGGTTGTTTGATGACAGACAAGCCGCATGGCCCGCGATAATTATGTCGAAAGGTTTTTGTTGCGTTTTTTGAGTGTCGGGAAGTGCTGATTTGGACTATACCCAGTACTTTCGTGGGATTTTCTGTTTATTAATACATATTGTTACATATTGAAAAGTGTAATTGTTTGTAAATATTTATTTCAGTCTCAATGGGTGTACCACAGGGTACTGTGTTGGGACCTCTGCTATTTCTCGTATACATTAACGAAATTGGAAACATACCGAATAATGGAACTGTAATCTCATATGCAGATAACACCGTTATTTTATTTATAGGAGTAAATTGGACAGAGGTATACGAGAAAGCTAAAGCAGGTCTCTAGTCGATACAAAATTGGCTAGATTTTAGTTTATTAAGTTTAAATATCAAAAAACAACATTTATAGCTTTTCTACCTCAGCTGCTGATCAACCTGTTCAAAATACACTAAAAATCCACAAAAATACTGCAATATCAATTGTAACTGCCCTGAAATAAAAAAAGTAAAATCTACTAAATATCAGCATCAGCATCTGAGATGGAACGACCATAGTAATTTTATAGCAACAAAAATTTGTAAACTATTTCATAAATTCTATCAATTAAGATCCGTCGTAAATAATGAATACTAGAAGTCTCTATGTTTATAGTAGTTTAAATTTTGCAGTTAAAAATCAACATTTGTTTCAATCTGTCATCCATAATTATGAAACTAGAATGATAACAAATCACTAAAAGTTCCATTTCAAAGGAAATCACACACTCAAAGGTATATAACCTATTTTGCTCCTCAGTTTTATAATATGATGCCTCTCAAAATTAGACTGATTGCAACCAAAATAAATAAATTTAAAGTAGAATGCAAATATTTTGTAAAAACCAACTACCATTTTTCATAGCCCTATTCTAATTATTGTTATATAATAAAAAAGGAACGTATGCTGCCAAGTTATGATATTCTCCTTTATAATTACATTATTTTTAATTGTTTCTAATTATAAGATATATTTTAATAATTTATGGAGTAAGTAAATGTCAAAACATTATTTTAGAGGGGCATACATAACACAAAAGATGTTCTCTGATTCTCATTAGGGACATATTTAGAGTGCACGACCCTTGACATTTATTTATTTATTAATATAATGCAATTATTAACTTTATCTACTACATAATATTTGCATCTTTGTAAAACTTGTTATATGATGACGTGAATAAAATATTGATTGATTGATTGATTTCGATTAATAAATTTATATTATTATTATTCCTGCCCTGTAGTTGGAATGCAAATTCTGTTGGGTTTGTAAAATAAAATAAAATTGTCTGTTTTATTGATAATTATTTTTTGACATTAATGTTCTAGATTTGGCATCAATTTCTTAGATTAAATTTTTATCTGAGAAAACCGATGGACCCTTTAACATTTTAACACAGTTTATACTGATCTTTTCAAAGTTTTATGAAACGTAGACCATACGAGCTGTACCCCTGTATCATTAAATTATTATCCATCAGCAGCAGCATCGAAATCCCACTGAAAGGGTAAAAGCAAAAACAGGAAAAGTAAACATTCACGTTCCCACCATTCAAAGAATAAATTTTAGTATGCTAACACGTTAAATCGTAGCAAAACTATCTTTTGTGCTGGGAAGTAAACACCAAATACAAACAATTGTTGAACTGTCACCAAATGTGCCGTGGTAAATTGTAAACGTTAAATGATTTCCTTAACAGGACAATTGACGTGACTTTGTCCTCGGTTAGTTCCTTTAACAGTTCCTTTGTGATGAACCGGAAGCATCTGTCTATAACGCAAACGGCGAGATGGGAGACACCTTCACCGGTGGTGGTGTAGGAAAATGTATAATCTAGTAAATATATATTCGAATTTCTCAATAAAAATATGCCAAAACGCTTGGTGACTTGAGAGTTCATCTTGAAAAAATGGCCACGAAAATGTAGCTTAAAAAATATACTAGCTGTGCAGTTATTTTTCCAAATGGCGCCTACTTCTCGCGAGTCTACTGCCACTAATATTTGGCCCAGTCTACTCTTATCCTTTTAAGCGTAACATTATTCAACCTCCTACTTCGTATCAACACATATTATCTTGCTTATACAGGGCATCTCAACCAAAAGTAGCCACTTCGAATAAATTCAGAGGCAATAAATAAATAAAAGTTGATATAAAATTCAGAATGAAAATGTATTTATTTATTTATTAAACAACACACTGTCCAACAGAACAACCCAATTACTAGGATTAATCTTAATAGTTAATCTTTTTATCTAGCTACATTGAAGTAGATGTTGAAGATATCAAACTGGTATTTTAGATTATTGTAATTCTCACACATAATACAGTAAGCGGCAAGCAAGATCGTACATCGAGCTGAGTTTACATGCGAAATAACCAACCGACTTGCAGCGCACCCAGGTGTGATCCCTGTGGTTATGAGTAGTAAGGCAGTCACAGACCCAGCACTACGTTGTTGTTCGTTGGGGGTGGGCGCATGTTCAATTATTCAATTCAGGATGTAGACGTGTCATAGCACCTAAAAATTATAATTGTTCTCAGAAAGTTTATAGAGGGCTGGATTCGAAAATTCAGTAAATTTAAAATAGCGCCACAATCTGTTATATGTTATTTAAATAGAAATATTTTCTGTGCCTAATAGTTTTGGAGATATAAAGGAGACAAGTTATCTGAATTTCACTTTGGCCTTGCTATCTGTGTTCACTAATGTAAACAATTTCACAAAAGAGGGGATTGAAGGAAAGTTTTATGAAGATACCGTATTGTTCTAAAAATGTTTACAGTAAACACTTTACTTATTTATCATAATGTAAAACAAAATATATATTTTCGTTGACAGAAATAACATAACAGAGTGGTACAAGAAGATACAAATACAGCAGATAACGCAGTAAAAAACACAATATGTGCAACACATAATTATTGTTATATCTGTTTTTCTTTCAACACTCTGAACTTCATCTGGTTCAACAGCATCAAGTTCCTCTAAATTTTCTTCACCAGTCCAATTCATCATTCGGATCTCTGTTGCTGCAACACTGTTCTGCGTAGTTTGTGCACATGATTAAACACGACAACACGCTCACAATCTAGTACATTCATCCACTCAATAAGAGATGAGCAGCAAGTGATCTGAAGCAGCAGCCTTTGATGTTATTGGTCGCAGATGTTCATCAGTCTTTTTCATCCCCATTTTGGGGGGCTTTCTTCACACTGTAGCACTGCTGCACCTGTTGGTAAACTCTAAGTGAGCGTTCGTGTGCTATTGCAGTTGTTGGAGGAAGTGCATCTATCTTGAACTAAGCATATGGAGATTGCTTTACAATTGTTCTCAGTTAAAGTTGTTGGCGTAAACTGTCCAAATTCTCTATATCTTTTGATATATGCATGATCAGCAACAAATTCTCGCCTGCGTCAGCAATAGCATGTGCCGATGCATTAGGGTTGTTGGGGATTTGTAATTTTAAGCTTCTCAGCTGTTTTGACTTCTTGAAAGAAGCAATTTGTTTATTTGATGAACAGATGAAACGGTGTCAATAAACGTTTAGTTATAAGCTGTCAGTGAAACATCCTTCTTTCCCACATTTTCGTATTTTATTAAATTATTATTTGGTGGAGCAAAACAATCAATAGAGAAAATAATACCTGTGGTATCCCTTTTCAGCAGCCACTAGATTGCTAAATCTGAGGAGCATTTCTTGCCCATAATCACACTGTCTCCATCTTGCATGCTCACGGCTAGTTTCTATCACAACTAACATATGTACTTTACTCCACTACACGTATCTATGTATGGACGAGCACACAAAATACAATAAGTAATAGTAAGTAAGCTGAAAGTAGCATGGAATCTTGGGTCAGTCGAAGGACCATTTGCCAGTTTTGTTATTTTGGAACTTATCTTATACTCCATCCTTCGAATCTCACTGCATTTTATTATTCTATTCATCCTCTTTTGAGCCAAACGAATAACTTCATCATCTTTATCTCTGCAAGGCTGAAATGCACACGCCATGGTTGATATAGATATGCATCTTATTCAATCACTATGTCTATTGTCATATTAGGACTGTCTCAGTATGAATACGTTGATCCGAGTTTTTGTAAATTTAATGCATGATCATGCGGACGAACCGGTCGTAAAATAAGCACCTGAAAGTAGAAAAATGAAGTTTACTTCTTCCATATCTCCAAGGTACAGTGACAAAATATATGGTACCATTTCTGTAAAAAAATTAATGCACTTTAATTTACTATCGAGTGTTGTTTCTGCTAAACTTCATAGTTTTCGAAATATAATATACCTTTTAAAACCCTTACGTCCCTTATCTTTCTAAACCTGACGCCCAAAACTGATTTTCCATCACATGATATACAAAGGGTACAAACAATCTAGGACTGGTTTCAGCATGATCTTTAGAATGTTGGAGTCGGGTGATTTATGATTTAATTTTATTGGACTATTAGGAACCGCCTACAAATAGCCCGTAATTTCAGTGATGAAGATGTGGAAGAATAATGTGTCCAGCACAGAATCATGGGGACCAAGTAGAATAAATTCTGTATACTGTTAACCATGATGTCCAATATGGTGGTATCTATTTTCAAGATATGATTTGAAAAATAATACCAACAAATTTAATGCTTTAAGAACAAAACATTTTTGAATGTCTAAACGATAAGAGTTGCTTAGTTTTGATAAGCCATATTTCAAACATTGTTCAATATTTCAGGATGTCCCTATCGTGATATATTTGCCAAGGAGTTAATAATTTTGACATGGCATTGGAAAAGTGGCAGTGGTATTAGTAGCTAGTACAAGTTATAAAGTATAATATAATTATGGGTAGGACTACTGTAAATTTTAAGACTGCTTGGCTAGCATTAGAAAGTGTTTTAGTCAAATATTTGTGGGCAGGTATTGTTTAGATGTTAATAACAGGAAAACAATACACGAATACGAGGTTAAGTTTAGATTGCATAGTCCTTTAAACATCTACATGGTGTTATAATTCGAGACGAGACTGCGAAATATAATTAATAGATCAGTCGACTTACCTGTAAGGAGGACTGATTTTAATTATATGACAAGCCTCCCAAAAAGTAAGATCCCAACCAGTGATAAAAGCATTCTAAACTTAAAACACTTTAAACCAGTGATGTATGTAATGGATAACGGCTGCGTGGTGAGAGTGTATACAGAGGCGAACTGGGTAGCCGCGCACCTAGTATAGGATTCAAAAATTTTAAACTTTGAATGTCGTACGATTCGTGCAGCAAGCTACAATTACATGGTGTTATAATCCTTCGACGAGTCTGCTCATATAATTAAGATAATTCTTCCTTGCAGGTAAGTCGACTGATCTATTAATTATAGTGCAACAGATAACGGCAATGGTGAAATCTTCAGCCCTGGGGTGATTTATTTTTATTTATTTAGATAAAACCACGCAACAGGTAACCGCTTATATTTTATTTTTAATAGAGGTATGAATACAAATTAAATATATCAAGTTCATCTTGCATCTTTAATAAAACAAATACTTAGTTTTTGAAAAGTGTCTAAACAATCGATTTTCGTCTTTCCTACAAAAGAATAAAATAATATCAAAAAATCAATGTGGATTCCAGAAGAATATTGGTATTGAAGAACCTCTTGAACTGCTAACAGATACTATACTAAGTAACTTCGAATCGAAGAAGGAAGTCTTAGCCATCTTCTAGATTTACAAAAGACTTTTGACACAGTATCTCATATTCAGCTATTAAACAAATTAAACAAAATAGGTATCAGAGGGAAAGTATATGATTTATTTAAAAACTATCTAGCCAACAGACCACAGCAAGTTAAAATAGATAACGCTTAGAGCGCAACAAAAATAATAAGAACTGGGATTCTGAGGAACTAACTTAGGTCCTAGCTTATTCCTTATGTATGTAAATGATGTTTTACAGAAAAATTAAGCTTGCAATATTATATCATATATAAGTTAGTACCGTGTCGATGCAGACGACACGGTACTAACTTGTGCGGAGGAGACTTGAGACAAAACAAAATATAAAGCGTCTGGGACAATAAGAAAAGTAAAAACCCCCCTAGACACCAACCTTCTTCAACTAAACATTTCAAAAACTAAATACATCTCCTTTTCCCCAACTAAAATCGGAATGTCCCTTGTACTTGAACCCATTGGAATAAACGAATCGATTAATGGCTGTGTGCATAGTGCTGCCGCCATAAAATACCTAGGACTAGTCTTAGACCCACATTTAAAATGGGGAAATCATATTCGACTATTTAAATGAAAGACTACGAAAACTGATCTATAAATTCTACAACCTAAAAAGTATACTAAACAATAAAACTGCTTGTCACATACAGCAGTCTAATTGAATGTATAATTAGATATGGCATTACACAAACGCGCCACACACTATTTCTTATACTATAAAACCTTCTCTGAGGTCTCCTCAGGTGTCACTTTGATTGTTATCTAAGTTAAGACATATTGCCATGTTCTTGTGAAATTTGTTACAATAATAAATAAATAAAAATAAAATAAAGTAAACCATATTGTCAAAGTTAAAAAATGAGAAGCCTATGTTTAAGTCTTCATCTTAAGACACCACTGGTGCAGATGTTCGCAACCGCGAAGTTTCTCATTCTCTCAATATAGCCACGATTTACATGCCCTTTCCAACAGGTGCGCACTGTAAAATGTTAACTGTCGGGGAAAACACCTTTATTAGAAGGTCGGAGTTGTAAAGAAATTAGTTGCGCTGACAGATTTTATCCGCTTTGCCGGAAGCTAGATTCGTGTCGCTACCAAAATGCTTCTTCTGAGGAAATTGTTATTAGTTGCTAATTAATATTTTAGCGTTGATCATTACTTGTGAAAATAAGTCTACATTATTTTAGATATTGTTTATGGAACTAGCTAAACGAAGAAAAATAGTTTTGTTTCGACCACATGACCTCTAAAAAAGATGTTGCTTTCTAAAATTGATTTTTTAATATTTCGTGCAAGAATTCAGGTTAAATGAAATCAACATAATGCAAGTACTGAGAAACGGACCGTTCAAGTACAGGGAGATAATTATTTTTTATTCATAACTATTAAACTATCCCCTCAAACTTAATGATATTTTAGTTGTTCACAAAATAGATGAATGCATTTAACTTGTCTCTGCGGAAATAAATCTACGAACGTTCTAGAAAATCAGGAATGGACCACGCCTAAGGGTTGTCACCCCAAAAGATTTACAGGGATGGTATTTTCGAACTGTAAATACTATCCTCAAAATATTTTCCAAGGAAAAGGTACTCTTGTTTCTACTCGTTAGAAGTAACGGTTTCAGAGAAATATGAGCTTCTGTTTCGTAAAGCAGACCGCAAGGCGCCTCCGCCATTATTTTAAAAAAAGTCGTTAATGATAATGTCGACAATACTACTGAATAAAACATGTGTTTAGTTTAGAGAGAAAACTCAAGCTGTGAAAATTAAAAGATTTCATATACCAGAAAACGAACAAAAATAAATAAACTAAAATAGAAACTTTATGAAATTTTTACTTTAAAGTAACACAGAACAAAAAATGTTCGATTATAAGATATATTCGCTAAGCTACGCTACGCTGATGAGGTGCAATAATTCCGAAACACGTGTTCGTAGCTGCATTGTTGTTTCTCTTGAGGTATAAGCCAACAACTTGTTTCTTTATTTAATTATTTAGCCTCATAACCCCCCCATCATATTTTACTTAGTATTTGCCAGGTGGAAATAGAGCAGTAGCTCGTCGTACTGATTGCTCTCATTTGAGGCCCTAAATGTGGCACATGAAGTATGAAAGTACAAATCGAGTACTGTGCACTGTACTTTCCGGCCTTTGTTGGTTTTGCTCGATTATAAGATATATTCGCTAAGCTACGCTACGCTGATGAGGAGCAATAACTCGGAAACACGTGTTCGTAGCTGCATTGTTGTGTAAGGCAATAACTTGTTTTTTTATTTAATAACAATAATGTTCAACGTGAGCTTCTAACCCCACGCACTTCCTATTCCTAAGCCTACGAAGGTAGAACCTTTGTATTTGAAATAGCATGCTTAGATTTTTGATGGCTTCACAGTGGAAAAGTATAATTATATCTCTTGTTTGAATAGGTGTCGAATAATCCAACCTCTTCAGATGGGTATTAATAAAAAAATCGACTGGTTTTAAATTTGGGGAAATACCATGGAACGACTAATTTCATGATCGAAAGAACATACGGCTGAAACTTGCATCATGTGTAGAGGTGAGCTCGGCAATCCGAATGGTTCTGGTCTGCCGTGGCGCAGCTGCTGCGTCTTCAAAACTGACCGGCTCAAAGGTGCCCATAAAAGAACGTCCAAAAAACGTCCAATTAAAAAACTGGAAAACACGTATTTGTTATTTTTACGAAATCTATCCAATGGCATTGGATTCGACTCTCCCACCCCTAACCCAGTGGGTGGGGCGGGGCAACTTTGAAATTTGTAATGAAAATTCTTATTTTTTATAGCGGATTCGGATTCTACGGCCAAAAATACGTGAATTTTATATCGAACATTTTTTTCGATCCTAGCAAGGTGTCGCTGCAATCGCAAAAAAGTGGAAACATGAAAGTTTTGAACGCATAATTAAAAAAATACGAAAAGTAAAACTACTGATCTCAGAGTGAATGATTTCCCGAGCTATTTTGAGAACAGTGATTTTACACGGCCGTGCGGAAATTACAACAACTATTAACATTCTGTAAATTTATTAGCAGTTAGTAGTAATTCTCAATTTACATTTTTCACAGGGCAATAAAAAACTCGATTTAAAAAAAAACTAACAGTGGTTTTACCTCTTAATTCAGCCACTTCAGACAAGTTCTTGATCCCAGCCAGTGAAGGCAAGGAGGTAACTCGGCCATTTAAGGCAAGGTGAGGATTTCGGCCAGTTGAGGCAATTAGTTTACAGTTTAACTGCTACACTAGCAGGTTTTAATTTTAAGATTATAGCAGGTGTTCTAAATGGTGCCCATTGACTTCTTGGCATTGTCCGAGACGAACGTAAAAATTTTCAATGCACTTCTTATCATTTGAGGTGGTATTTCTGCAAAAATGTTTATTATACGTTG
Organism: Leptura quadrifasciata; assembly: GCA_963675555.1. Taxonomy (NCBI): domain Eukaryota; kingdom Metazoa; phylum Arthropoda; class Insecta; order Coleoptera; family Cerambycidae; genus Leptura; species Leptura quadrifasciata. Next base: position 32,623,622 of record OY776680.1, on the reverse strand, counting down.
CCTCAGCTCTTCCAAATCATGAGGCTTAGTGAAATAAATCTCACCCTTCACGTAGCCCCAAACAAAATAATCAAGTGGCGCGAGGTCGGGAGATCTTGCTGGCCATTCAATAGTTCCTCTTCGACCTATCCATCGATTTTCGAAAGTACCATTCAAATAGTCCCTAACAATATCCCGATAGTGTGAAGGAGCCCTATCTTGCAGGAACCAAACATTATCGAACTTATCACCAGCAATCTCTTATATTGCGGGAACTATTTGATTTGTCAACATTTCCAGGTATTTTTCTCCATTCAAATTTCCATCTATGAAAAACGGTCCTATGATTCGATCCCTGAAAACTCCTGCCCAAACATTTAATTTTTGTGGATTCACTCCAATATCTGAAATTATGGCGATTAACTTTTCCACTGAGTTCGACAGTTACTTCATCTGAGAAGGCAAGTAGAGATGATAAAAAATTTAGGTTTTGGTTACTCCTTTCCATCATTAATTCACTAAATTCAAGTCGCCGATCAAAATCATCTTCATTTAACTCTTGGTGAAGGTGAATTTTGTAAGGATAAAATTTCAAAAGTTTAAAATTCTTATGAACTGAAAATGCACTCATATCAAGCTGTTGACTGGTTTTTCTGATTGATAACCTTCGATTTTCAACAAATGCCTGGGCCACCTCCATTTGTCGAGCTTCCGATGTTTCAGATTTTGGTCTTCCAGATTTTGGGCGATTTTTATTTGTCCTTGTGTCTAGGAATCGTTTGATGGTACGAGACACAGTAAATTTCGAAATTCCCACTTGATCTACACGGAAAGTTTCGTTGAATAAAATCACAACTTCATCTTTATCGCCCCTTCCTCGCATCATTAAAAGAGAAACTCTCTCTTCCTCTGTTAAAGTTGCTATTATGCAGAAAAAAACGCGAGAACTAATGAAAAATGAAATCACTTTTTCCGTACAAAAGTGCCCTGCTCCTGCCTCTACAAAAGTTGGAAGGAACTGAACGTTCTCGTAGAAATTTCCCTAGCGTTGTAATTCAGCGCTCGGCGGGGCACATAGCCCGGAGAGTACCTGTTGGTTGGAGTCTGGTTACGTTCCTTATAGTAAAATAAGAATTTTATAGAGGAGTTTGTGACTAAACATATTATGCTTTAATATTCCGCCCTCTAAAAGCACATTTGAACTATGCTAAGCCCAGTCAGGCTATTTATTTTTCGATTGCAACAGACACTGGACCGCCAGATAGCGCTTGCTGACTATTTTACATGTCGCTATCCCAAAGATACCGAAATGTACTAAATAGTCAAGTACGAGAGCCAACAGCTCGAAACTGCAGTCTGCAAGTGATGTGTGACGACTGGCACGAGAGCTCCTTTGAGTAGGATCAGTCTTTCGGCTGGTGTTTGTTGCAATCGAAGCATTAGTGTTTTGATGGTAATATGCAATTATTACACTTAACGCGCCAGGCTTGTAATTTGTAATTCAGCGCTCGGCGGGGCACAGAGAGTAGCTGTTGGTTGCAGTCTGGTTACGTTCCTTATAGTAAAATAAGGATTTTATCGAGGAGTTTGCGACTAAAAATATTATGTTTTAATTTGCCAAGGTATTGTCTGATGGTATTTTAATGGAGATAATTACGATATTAAGAGATGTACCAAATAAACTATTTGCCAGCTATCTCAACTGCAGGAGACCATGTGTAAGAATTGGCAATAAAAAAATTCTCTAAAGGAAATAAACATTGGCTTACCCTAAGGGACGGTACTTGGACCTCTCCTATTTAATATTTACCTCAACGAATTGCTATTTCTAAATATAAATATTATTGCATATGCCAATGACACTGTTCTACCAGTTGAAGAGGATACTTGGCAAAATGTTATAGAAAAAACCGCAACAGAATTTGCAGCATGGCGTCAATGGCTCTCAGAAAATTGACTAACAATTAATCTTGATAAAACAAAACTTACATGTTTCAGAATCTTTGACAGAAATACATCCTGTATCATCAAATTAAAATTACATTCATATATTTGCCTCTTACAAAATAAATCAATCTCCGACGAGTTAAAATCAACTGATGGTATAATATATTTGGGAATTACCATATATAAAAGTCTAAGTTAGTGAGCAAATATGTAACAAATATTAAAGTGCGAAAATTAGTATACAAATTCTATCATATCTGCAATGCAATAGCTAATTATACAGGGTGTCTCACCGGGAACTGAATCGATCTATATAGAGAAAAGTACGCATCAGAAAATTTTGAAAATTTAGATAATTACTAATGTCGGTGTGGCTAATCCAACTAAAACAATTACAAGCAGCTGGCACTTCCGCTTATGCCGGAAGTCGATACCAACTTGCTTATTTCAAATGGAACACCCTATATAAGGGTTTTTGAGCAAAAGAGCATAAAATTCTGAGTCGAAAATATGTAGCATATTCTATACCTAAACCTAGCCATTTCAGAGATATTTGACATTTTATAGAAAATCTGACAGGAGCAATAGTTTGCAAGAACCGTTATAACTTTTTTCGTGTAAAAGATCCTCATTTGCTTCTTGTCACGTAAAAAGAACACAAGGAGAACTACGTTCTACAACTGAAATAAATTCAATAATATCATACCAAGTGTTCCGTTCCTCGCGTTACATTTTGTCAACTTCAAACCGCGAAAACTTGTTTAGGTCAAATGAAACACCCTGTATTTTTTTACGTCAAGTTGTGTAAAATTGAATTCCATTTTTTCTAACATTAGCATTGTGGGGGTTAAAGTTACAACTTTTTGAAATATTTGCGATTTTATTAGAAATTCATGAATTGTTGTAATCATTTCATCAAAATAGCCATGATTAGAAACAATCAGTCATTATCTTATGTCAAAAAATGCTGGCACGTTTAAATTACATCTACAAAGACTTTTTAAATTTGTTTATTATTTATGGAGAATGTGATAAAGTAATATCAAGAACTTGCAGCACATTTGCTACTCGATATCCAGAAAAACGGAAACCGTCACCAAACACTGTAGAACGCATACTGGAAAATTTTAAAAATTATGACTCTGTCAAGGCAAAAATGCAAAGAAGAAAGCCTATTGTTGATGACGAAAACATTGAAATAGTCATTCTGGGATATTTTCATGTATTTCCAAGGAGGATGGAATCGGGACTATGCAAGGATTCAATTCACAGAATCTTATTAAAACATAAGTTTCACCCGTTTTCATTCCATATGGTTCAAGGATTAAAAGAAACAGATTTCCTAAGAAGACAGAATTTTTGCGAGTTTATTCTAATAAGGTCTGCGGGTCACGATTCTTACTTGGGAAATATTATATGGACAGATGAAGCAAAATCTACTAAAAATGGACTTTTTAATAGACACAATTCGCATTATTGGAGTGACTCAAATCCTTATATGTTCAGAGAGCGAAACTTTCAGTAAAGTTGGCAGTTCAATGTTTACTGTGCCATAAGAAACGATAGAGTGGTGGCATTACAATTTTATCAGGAAAATTTAAACAGTAAATTAAATTTTCTCTTCTGCTAATATGTATAGGTAATTTTTTGTTTTGTTTTTTTTAGGTGAAAGATATATGAATATCTTACAAAATTTGAATAATAACTATTTAGAAAATTTACCTCTCGCCGAACATAGAAACATTTTTTATCAGCACGACGGTGCTCCCCCACATAACATATTATTAATTAATAATTATTTACAAGAAATGTTTATGATCATTGGACTGCCAATAATGGACCTTTCTTATGGCCTCCTGGCTCGCCCGATTTATCAGTTCTGGATTATTTCATTTGGGGAACTATTAAAAATAAAGTTTATCAGAGCCCATTAACAACCATTGAAGATTGTATGCAAATAGTAAGAAATGCATTTCAAAACATAGCACAGGATTCAATTAGAAGAGCTCTACCCATGAGGAACTAATCCGAAGGTGCGAAAAATGTGTCGAGGTTCGAGGGCGGAATTTTGAGCAATTATTAAATTAAAATGAAATCATGTTTTAAATTGATCTTATCTTTGCTATTTTAGTTCATGCCATATCTTCAATTCGATTAATACGCATGTTACAGTGTTAGTGTTATTTTGCGTTTTTGTGGATAATAAGCTGCAAATGTGCTGCAAGTTCTTGATATTACTTTATCATATTCTCCATAAATAATAAACAAATTTAAAAAGTTTTCGTTGGTATAATTTAAACGTGCTGGCATTTTTTGACTTAAGATAATGACTGATTGTTTCTAGTGATGGCTATTTTGATGAAATGATTACAAGAATTCATGAATTTCTAATAAAATCGCAAATATTTCAAAAAGTTGTAACTTTAACCACCACAATGTTAATATCAGAAAAAAAGGGAATTCAATTTTACACAACTTAACGTAAAAAAATATAGGTTGTTCCATTTGACCTAAACAAGTTTCGCGGTTTCAAGTTGATAAAATGTAACGCGAACAACGGAACACTTGGTATGATATTATTGAATTTATTTTAGTTGTAGAACGTAGTTCTCCTTGTGTTCTTTTTACGTGATAAGAAGCAAATGAGGATCTTTTACACGAAGAAAGTTATAACGGTTCTTGCAAACCGTTGCACCTGTCAAATTTTCTATAAAATGTCAAATATCTCTCAAACGGCTAGGTTTAGGTATAGGATATGCTACATATTTTCGACTTTTATGCTCTTTTTGAAAACCCTAAAATATATAGGGTGTTCCATTTGAAATAAACAAGTTGGTATCGACTTCTGGTATAAGCGGAAGTGCCAGCTGCTTGTAATTTAATTTTAGTTGGATTGACCACACCGACATTAGTAATTATCTAAATTTTCAAAATTTTCTGATGCGTACTTTTCTCTATATCGATCGATTCCGTTGAGACACCCTGTATACTAAAAGCATTGTGTTATGCCTTGGTCGAATCTGAGATCCGGTCTTTAATAATAATATGGGGAGGAACTTACCGCTCTAATTTAGAATCACTAAAGATTTCACTGAAATACTTAAAGACGTTCTGAGAAAAAATAAACAGTGTCCCTCAGATTTGTAATTTAAGAATTGAAAAATTTTGACATTGATGTGTTGTATGTGAAAGTATTCTCTTATTTATTACGTTTAAATATAAAAGTTTATTGCATTCCGCTGTCAATCATGATCACAACACTCGAAATAAATTAAATCTAAATTTAAATTTACCTCAAATATCTCGTTCAACCATACAGAGATCAATTATTTATTATGGCCCAAAGTTTTACAACTTCCTCTCTCTTACAAAAATGAAGACCAAGTAATTTCCGAAGTATGTTGTAAATGCATTTATTGAGGAAAACAAATGTATTCTTATTAATACTTAGAATATACGATGAGGTCAATAAGTACTTATCTCATTATCTACGTAACTAACAATTTATGAGTGAAAGTGAAAGCAATATAAGATTTTTTTAATTTTTCTAATTTCTTATTGAAAAATATTACATTTTTAACGTTACTAAATAAATAAAAGAACATGAAACATTTTAACTCAAATGTTCAAACTGAGCACCCGTAGCTTCTTGACAATAATAGAGGCATTGCTGAAATTCGTCTAAAACATTTTTTATCGTTTCCGGGGTGATTTGATTAATTCCTTGTTTTATTCTGTCTTTTAAAAATCATCGACGTTATTTGGTCTGTTGAAGAAGACTTTCGATTTTAAGTAACCCCATAAAAAATAGTCAAGCGGGGCCAAATCGGGAGAATGGGCGGGTCACTTAATTTCATCGCCACCTATTATGGAACACTTGATTGAGATAGGCTCTTACTTCCAATGCAAAATGTGGTGTAGCTCTGTCCTGCTGATACTACTGATAAATCTGTATTTCTGCGACAGGAGTCTAATAAACTCAAAAAGAGCCCAAAAATAACGTTTTTTAGGAGTTTGTCAAAGCTAAATGTTTAAAGCTATTATAAAAAAATTTCTGCTTATGAAGAACTTAACAAGTTATCTCTGTGAAAGCGTAGAGAGCTTGATAAAACCTATAATAAGAGCAGTTGGCCTTAGACGAAAGAGTTTATTTTCGTGGTGCCATGAAAAGCTAAATTTGCTTTGAATAATGATCGTTAAAACTGTTTTATTTTAGAATATTTATTATCCCAATGACATTTCAGTTTATTGTTGCCTGTAAAACTACAGCCAACGGAGAAGACTTAGTACTATGAAACATCATGTCAAGTTAATGAAATTATATTATATGGTCTCAATACGTTTGTAGAAAGCTACGAAATGATGTTGGTACTCCCAAAAATTTCAAACGATAAATAGTTTACTGTTGAAATGCATGAAACTAGCTCTAAATTTTCAATACTCCTCAGTAATTTTTGAATTTTATGAAAATTCTTAAAGGACCTCGCAAACGTCTTATCGAAATCCGGCTCCCGTTAATTTTGCTCATTTTTTATATGATATTCTACACATCATCCAGATCAAAAGTCCCAAAGTCCTAGGACCACAAGGTTCTGTGGCACAGACCTTCAAAGATCGGTATTTTAGCCATACGCTAACATAGTAGTAATAGTAATAGAATAGTAATATTTATGGACCAAAAGAAGTACATATGGCATGTCAATACAAAAATAGAACAGTTTAAAAAAATTGAAAAAAGTATATATATACACAATTATATACATGATGTGAACTATAATAAGAGTATAAGTACAATAGACAAACATATATACAAGATTAACAAACGATTATATATTATAATTCTATTCCATATAAGAAGAGTTAATTATTGGCCAAAAACTCAACACAGTTTTTACTTTATTTTTAAACATAAATGTATTTTTGATATCATCTGGTAAGTTGTTGTACAAAATAGTGCAGTTGTAGATAGGTGATTTTTTTATAAGTTGATGTTTTGTGAGAAGGAATTCTTAATAGGAGACCGTGTCTAGTGCTATGGTCATGCGAGGTTGAGTTAGATATAAAAAGGTGTTCGTTCTTTTTAACAAATATTAAGCATTTAAAAATAAAAATACAGGGTACGGTCAGAGTTTTTTGATTTATGAACACTTTCGACAACTTCCCCTGTAATCCATGTTAAATAATTAGTCTTTTTTGAGAAATGAACACTCTCTATGTTTCCCGAGCACAGCCCCAGCATTATGTTTAATGAGATATGGAGATATGCCAGAGCATAATAAATGTTAAGTAATCCCGTAGTATTAAGACAATCTTTCATTTGTCTTATAGCATAATACGCCTTACTTAATTTTGCGCAAACGTTTTCAATTCGAGCATCCCAGGTAAGTCTATTATCTATGTGAGTGCCTAGAAATTTTATCTTCTCACTGAAATTGATGTTTTGCAATCGGCATGTGCCATGTGGCATACCTCTCCTAAAGTAATAGTTGATGGTTGTACTTTTAGTGTCATCGAGTATGAGCCTGTTGCGTTGACACCAGGTGCCAAATTCATCAATAATGGTAACTGCAGATTCTAATTCTTCCGCAAATATTATGACTAGCCCTTTAGTTAAATGGTTAGATAAATCGTTAACATATATTAAAAATAATAGTGGGCCCAGGACAGAACCTTGAGGAACACCAAGTTTTACGTCGTGTGCCTCAGATCTGACCCCATTAACATTAATGATCATACTTCGCCCCCACATATATGATTTAATCCAGTGCAGAATATTTACTGGTATACCATATTTGACAATTTAGTAATTAAGAAATGTATACAAACTGTGTCGAATGCTTTTAGATCAAAAAGTAACGGGCCAACTATTTTGCCATTGTCTAAGTTTTTACAAATATAGTTTAACATTTGATAAGTGGCCGTTTCAATAGATCTATTTGCCCTAAATCCATGTTGTGAAGTGCACACTAAGTTGTTAGATTCAAGATAAGTCGTTAAGCGACTGGAGAAAATTTTTTCTAAAAGTTTATATAATGCGTTAAGTAGAGAAATTTGTCTGTAATTGTCATGTCCTCAATATCACCTTCTTGTGGAGTGGTATAATTAAAGCAGTTTTAAATACGTCTGGAAAGTGCCCCTGGAATACTGATTGATTTATCAGGTAGGTGAATGGTTGAATAATAAAATCAATTATATTAAAAATAGTTAAAACAGACAGTTCATCTATTCCGGAGGTTTTTTGTTTTTTATTTGATTTAATGCATCGAGAACTTCGTGTACAGTTACAGGGGATGAATCAAACTGATATTGGATAGTAATACACTGACATACTAACACACTAACTTTCGTACACGGCAATGACAAGTTTTGTACTTGCACAAGAGAAGTGGTGAGCAAATATTTCAGCAATTTCACTAACATTGTTGACATTAATTCAACTATGAGCGACAGATGTTATTTTCTTAATAGAAATTCTACCTAATTTGGAGTTGATAATGTTCCAGGTCTCTTTAGTTTTGTTGGAGGCAGCCTTGATTTTGTTATTGTAATAATTTGCTTTGGCTTGTTTAATGTTAATTTTATATTCTTTTTTTTGAATGTTATAAATATTTTTTAATTCGGCACTGTCAGAATTTGACATTAACTAAAACATAATTTTTAAATGATCTCCTTTTTGTACAATATCTTTGGTGACCCAGTTTCGATACTGACTTGAAACAGGACTAAGTAAAACGAGGGAGGTAGCCTTTTCTAATAATACTTTAGTGTATTTTCTAGTGGTTTAACTAACGGTACTCTTAGCGGTACTCATGGTAGTACTTGTAGGAATACTTTTGTGGAAGTTTTGATAAAACTTTTAGCGGCAGTATAGCAATTCCATTTTTACTGCGCACTTGTCAACGTTATCACGAAACGTTTTGCGGGTAACTTTGGAATACTTTCAGCAGTACTCTCTGAGTACACTTATCTATACTCTTGTAGTTACGTATATGCTTGGAGCACGGTTGAATGGAAAGAGCAAGATATTCGATTTACATTTTCATGTACTCCTAAGTCGAAATTTGTGTGAGTTCATGCCGATTGTGTATACTTTTTACAATTTTTTATATTAGTGTTGAGACGTTACATGAGCAATAAACAGCAGCAAAATATGACTTTTTAATAAACAAATTAAAAATACTATTAACCTATTAAAAACTAAACTATAAATATGCGAAGAGGGTTTGCGATTAAAAATTGGGATGCATTTTCAGTTATATATTTTGTGATTTTTTTGGAAAAGAGACCTATGTTCTTAATTTCTCTAACACGGCCAGATAAAAATATTGTGAAAAAATCTTCCGGGGTAAAAAAGTTATTCAAAACTACAAGCGGGTATGTGACAATATTCTGCCGTATAAACAATCATTTGCATAACTTTCGCATTTTTTTTTTCGACAAAATATATCAAAATAAATAACTCCAATGTTCCGGTCATTGTAGCAGGGTGCAAACTTGACAGAAGATGTCTAATAATTATTAAAATGTTCTCCAAGTTTTGCATAAACTTCGGAATTTTTTTCAAAAAGTTATTACAAATTCATGTTTTTTGTTAATTTAACAAAGTTCTGGGGGCAGAAAATGGTGCAAATCCGGATTTGTTAATTTTTTACCTTCTACAATGTTGTCTCAAAATTTGAAAACTTTTACAATTTTTCATACCTTTTTTACTCTAATGACTGGGGTATAAAACTTATTGGTACGAGGTTATAAAATTTCGGGTCATAATAAGCAACAGATCTTTGTGTTGTTGAATGTGTATATTGAGGAATATAGGAATATTAATATTTATATTGATTTTATGCTTTGTAATGTAGTCGTGTTCAACAATTGTGTTGAATACAACTTATTGGTAAGAGGTTATAAAATTTCGGGTCATAATAAGTAACAAATCTTTGTGTTGTTGAATGTGTATATTGAGGAATATTAGGAATATTAATATTTATATTGATTTTATGTAGTCATGTTCAACAATTGTGTTTAGTACAGGTTTATGTTTAATTGTATAATGCATAATATTTTTCTGATATTTTCAGAGGTTTCAAGTTTATAGGATATGCACCACTCCATATCGAGATGCCATATCTGAATATAGATTCCGCTAGGGCATGAGGCATAATACAGTGTCTTGAGAATAGTATAAGGAATAATAGTTCGAAGATGATAGAATTTCCACACAAGTTTCTTTATTTTATTGTTAAGAGATTGAATATGCTCAGTCCATTTTAAATTTTGATCAATAATTATTCCCAAATATTTCTTTTTTTTTTGTGTAATGGAGTTTGTTTTTGGATAAACAGGCATATGTATGGAGGTTTAGAGTATGTGGAATGCAATTGTTATATAACATATATATTAAATAGGATGGGTCCAAGGACCGTACCTTGTGGAATTCCAATTGGAATATGTTTAAAATTACTTTTTATTTCACCAATTTTGACACACTGTCCTCGGTCAGTTAGATAGCTCCTAACAAGTTGTTTGGCACCCCTCTTATTCCATAATACTCCAGTTTATTAATTATTATATCGTGAAACGCCGTATCAAACGCTTTACCTAAATGTAAAAAATATTGCAATCTGTTTTTTGCCATTATCAAGGGAGTTATTAAAAATAGGCCATAGTTCAGGGGTGGATTCTTTGGGCCAAAATATGAGGATATAACCAAATATACTTTAGTCAAATGTTGCTGTGGAAAATATGTAGGGTGTCAAGTTTCAAATTATTGCAATAAGTCAACAACATCTTGACTGAACTTCGCCAAATTTGCTAAAGGCACTTTTTTTATTCTAAGAAACAATAATGTATGTATTATATCACGTTAGATCATAGAGGGCGCCGCAGGACCTGTATCTGATTATGATTTTTTTTCATATTCTCTTTGACGAAACGTTGTGGTACTTCTGATCAGAAGATCTGATGAGGGCGTCATTTCCACGTATAAACTTGATAACTCAAACCGTTTTCGAGGAAAGCGCCGTTAAACATTTCAACATTTCTCCACACATAATAATCCAAAGTGCAATATGAAACTTGACACAAATAACTAATATGCTTAGCGAATCTTAAGTCTGAATCTATCCAAAGGCGCACATTTTTATAATGATCAACAACAGGTAGTTGTTCACCATTTAAATTAATGTTTAGTTGGTCTAAGGCGTTTCTCTTTGCTTTTGACCCTAAATACATTACCGCCGACTTGTTAGCATTAAGTTTTAAATTATGTGCTAATGAAATATCTAATAAAGATTTGAAACCATTATTAATAGCCTCAGATGCTAGAATATATTCGCTTGGAAAAAAGTCGAGGTAAAGCTGTGTATCATCCGCATAATGATGAATATTACACTTTTCTAAAAACGTGTGGAAATCCGAGATATATAAAGAGAATAACAGGGGTTCAAGCATTGACCCCTGGGGAACGCCAAAATTAACAGGCAAAGCTTCTGACACTTCAGAACCCAAAAGAACGCTATGTGAGCGATTTGATACATAATTTTGTATTAGAGAAACGAAAGTATTATCAAAGCCAAAAAAAGATAATTTTTTACACAACAAACTGTGGTCTAACGTATTAAATGCCTTACTATAGTCTAATAGAACAAGACAGCAAACTTTATTTTTATCAATGGCCCTATAAAAGTCATCAGTAACATTAAATAAAGCAGTACTGGTGCTGTGTAGGTCACGAAACCCTGACTGAATGTCAGGTATAATTTTGTTAGTGAAAACATGGGCGGAAATTTGCTCCTTCATAAGATATTCAAGTATTTTAGACATAGTGGGCAGGATACCAATAGGCCTAAGATGTGATCCACTCTGTGGGAGAAGAATTTTTGGCAAGGGGCAAAATATAAGCATATTTCCAAGAGAAAGGAAAAACATTAGTATCGATCGCGGTGTTAAAAATAAATGTGATGTGGTTAAGTAAATATTTAGATATGTTTTATCATTTTTAACGAGATATTGTCAGATCCTACGGAGTTGCTTTTTAGTCGATTAATTGCTTTGGATACCTCATGTGATTCTACATTAGAGAATTTAAAGATGTTGTTACTGACATTAGGTCTGGAATATTTATCAAGTAAATTTAATTGATATTGAAGTTTGCTAACATGAGTAATACTATTGAAATGTCTATTTATTAAATTAACATCATTGATATTAGGTGGTAAAGATGTTATTTCTTTATTGTTTATAACATTTAGGGATCTTAAAGTGTTCCATACAATTTTGTTGTTTTTTTTGACGTATAACATATTGGAATGTAAGCTTTCTTTTCTCTCTTAATAACATCTGTGATATAATTACGAATTTCCTTATAATAATTCCAGTCATTAAGAGATTTGGAAAGTTTAAATTTTTTAAAAGCATTATTTTTAATTTTGATCATGTCTTTTATGGTCTCAGTAAGCCAAGGAGAATGGGGTTTACTCTGCATAATGGTGCATGAACATTAATAAGTACAACAAATTTGAGTTGAAGAAATTGACTGGCCTGTTGACGTCTTGCAGGGAATATATGTTATGTTATCCAAGTTAATCGTATTTAGGTCATTGCAACAAGTATCTTCGTCAAAATCTTTAAAATCTCGATATATAACAACATATTTAGTAACAGACTTATATTTAATTTTAGTGATCTCACAAGTAGTGACAAAAGGATCAGAAATTCCAGGTAAATCAAGCACTTTACAGTTCTTAACAATTTTATCCCTACTCAAACATCGCTATAAACAGTGGATCTCCTGGATATCCCAGATATGAGTACCTTCATCACATATCACATTATGTATGTTAACTACAAAAGTTTGTCTACCATCGAAGTATGTCTCATTATTGGATGTTTCTCCAAACTGCATTTTTTTTAAGTTTTAGCGATTTGGAATCAAATTGGTTATCTTTTTTGTTTAATTTATCATGTCTTTTTAATTGGCATCAATTACTATTACCCAATACCCACTATGAAAATAGGTTTTGGATGCTATTAAAATTTGCCTACAATTATTATTTTATAATTCCCATATTAACAGACAATAAAAATTTAATTTTGGTTTTTGAGGATGAGGCTCCTAACGATTCTGAGGCCCGCTCTTTGCTGAGGCCCCAGGCACGCGCCTCATGTGCCTGTGTGGTAATCCCCCAATGAATGAGGGGGAGCTCCATCTTGCATGAACCACATTCTGTTCTGTATGTCTAGCATGAAAGCATGTAATATATCAGCAAGAGTGTTTTGAAGAAAACACAGATAAGACTATCCATTTATAAAGAGATATGATATATTAAATACTGCACAGCATGGTTTTCGAGAGGGTAGATTGACGCAGACAGCTATACTGGGTTTCCTAAAGAGTCTATATCAAAATTTAGATAAGAACAAGAAATGTCTAGGACTATTCATGGACTTGAGTAAGGCTTTTGATCTAGTTGATCACGGTTTACTTACTAAAAAGTTGGAAAAATATGGCTTCAGGGGAATTTTGGGTGACTGGCTAGTGTCGTATCTATCCAATCGAAAACAAATTGTTGATATCAATGGCATACGATCGTATTCACTTGAGGTAACTTGTGGCGTGCCTCAAGGTTCCATTTTAGGGCCGTTGCTCTTTATAATTTTTGTAAATGACCTTCCAACTAATCTTGATTGCACTGAGCTTACTATGTTTGCTGACGATAATTCGTACTTGAGCACCCATTTCACAATACCAGCCTTAGTTTCCGATACACAGCAGAAACTAAATGATTTTGTACAATGGTTTATGCATAAATGGATTACTTATAAATGCTACCAAAACAGTTTTTATTCAGTTTTCTCCTAAAAGTTCAAACGTGACTGAGAGCCAATTGATTAAAATAAATAGTAAATCTATTGAACAAGTGTATTCAACAAAGTTTTTAGGTCTATATATCGACAGCGCGTTAAACTGGGAAATTCATATCGATGATCTATGCAAAAAATTATCCTCCGTATTCTATGCACTATACAGGCTAAAACAGGTCACAAGTAAAAATGTTGTTCTGTCATATTATTACGCTTAATTTTATTCTCGGATAGCATATGGAATTATTTTTTGGGGTTCAGCATATACTGTTGACAGAGTTTTTAAAATGCAGAAGAAAGCAATTCGGAATATAGCAGGAGTCTCTATGAGGGCCCCATGTCGAGGTCTATTTAAAAAATATCAAGTGCTAACACTAGCTTCTTTATATATATTAGAAATAGTGTGTTTCGTCAAACAAAATACCAGTGCTCTTTTAAGTAATAATTTTCATCATAGCTATGACACCAGGGGTCAGGATAATCTTTTAACGCCTTTACACTCTCTTACCCTCTATGAGAAGAGCTCCTATTATATTGGTATAGAGCTGTATAATAAACTCCCAAATTTTATAAAGGATGTTCACAGTAAGACAATGTTTAAAAATAAGGTCAGAAAATTGCTTCTTGATGGAAATTTTTACACTATTGACGAATACTTGCAATATTAGTCGTATCCGGTAACATTTTTATTTTCTATGCATTTTGTTTTAATACCTGTATATCACATTTTAGTTTTTTAAGTCATGTTATTTATATTTTATTGTTCTGCGATGTATTTTATATAATATATTTGTCATGTGTTGTTCAACATATGATCTTTATGAAGTGTGTCACTTTGACTAGGCTAATGCCATTTTGTAACTTTTGGTTCTATAGTTAATAAAGATATTATTATTATTATTATTATTATTATTATAAATTTGGAGGAAGGACAAATGGCCCCCTTAAATTCTTGCTGAAAATGACTTTCTTTAACGGCATGAGGATTTTATGTTTCCCAGTAATAGGTATTTCTTCATTTAAAAACGCCTCGGCGAGTAAAAGTTGCTGTACACTTTTCAATAAATACATTTGTTTCATTAAATTTGAATTTGTCTTTCAAAAAAAATTTATTGAAATGTTTAACGGCACTTTCCTCGAAAACGGTTGGAGTTATCAAGTTCTACTAAGTGAACCTTTTACTTATACGTGGAAATTACGCTTTCATCATATTTTCTGGTCAGAATTATCACAACGTTTCGTAAAAAAAAATATGAAAAAAATTCATGATCATATAAAGGTCCTGCTGCGCCCTCTATGATCTAATGTGATGTAATACACATATTATTGTTTCTTAGAATAAAAAAAGTTTGGTAAGCAAATTTGGAGAAGATCAGTCAAAAGGCTGTTGAGTTATTGCAAAAAAACGAAAAAATAATTTGAACTTTGACACCCTGTATCTTCTTCCACAGCAACATTTTACTAAAGCATATTTGGTTATATCCTCATATTTTGGTCCAACGGATCTACCCCTGAACTGTGGCCTGTTATTAATGGTCCACCCTGTATAATGTCGTAGTGACTCCAAATGTTTCATCCACAGTGCTTAAATTTTCCCTAAAACCATATTGACTACAAGACAATATCCAAATATATCGCTCAAATTAAGCTGTTTTTTTATCCGATTATTACATAAAATTTTATTGAAAGATATCAACTATTATTAAAAATAATACTGATTCACTTCTTCCATTAAAAATTTTGTTTCATTTTCAGACAATATCGAATTGGCCGTATGACTCAAGAATTTCTCGGCTTTTGTTTTGTAATACAATTTTATGTATTACATAAAGTATCAGCTGGTGGTCGTACCGAAATGACCATTATGCGTCTATATCTCCTTGTCGTTGGGAAATAAACATATATGGTCGTGGCGCCGGCTACGTGGGTGCCTCCAGCCCAAGTGTTAGATCACCCACTAAGAAAAATTTATATGCGTGATAAACTTCCTGAAAGCCTCTCGAGTCTTGGATGGTCGGTCGGCCTGGACTTTCTAGCCACATACGGCGACAGGAAAGACCATTGAAAGAAAACATACCGAAATATTTGTGGAACTGGAATTTATTAAATCAATATCGACCGCACGAATTGTCAAATACAGGGCGACAACTAAACTATAACTTATATTTTATACTATACAACTGTAATGACTAGGAAATGTTGTTTCAGTATGAGTGCAGCATCGAGTAAATTATTGTACAATCATGAGGTCGAGAGGTCAGCTGATGTGATTTATTTACAGGTCCGCTTATGACATTAAAAATGCATAAATTAAGGTACCTGATGTCGTCAGTATTCCCTTATATGAGTTTATGATATACATATTGATTAATTGTCGCCCGTCAAAGTAGCATAGATAAAAAAGATGCTTTATTTTACTTTATTTTACACCGTCCACTGGTACAAGTACCAGTTACAGAATGGTAACCTAATAAACTACATATAAACAGATATAAGACAATTTAAGACCCCAGACGTCGCTGAAATTGTAGCATATTCTATTCTCTCCCATTCAACTCAACAAACAATAACTTATATATCTAAAAATTTAAAAAAAAATTGTTATGTACGTTAATAAACACTGAAAATAAAAAGTAAAACGAAGTAGAGGTTTGTTAATTAGCTTTATTAACATACAGGCTGTCCATTTTATCAGGGCCCTCGAGAATATCTCACTTAATATCGGTCGTACAAAAAAAAATTATATTTTCGAAAATTGTGCCGATTTATATAACCTACAAAATGATTTAAAGACATTTGAAATCCATGGCCTACTTTAAGAGTTATGGCGGAACATATCGAAAATGCGGAAAACGTCTAGGCCAAATATCTTCGTTATTTGAAGGGATACGAGAAAAATTCTAAGGCGAAATTTTTTGGTAAAACAGTGTTTCAACGAGGTTTTATCTAATTCTTTTCAAGACCGCTGAATTTTGAGATTTACTTTTCTGGCTGTTAAAAAAATTATTTTGAAACGGGAGGGAAATGGCGCCATTAAATAGAGTATTTTCCTCCCTTTTTAACGATATATCACATGCCATATTTATTCATTGGTACTACGTTAGTAATTATAAAAACATTTTTTTAGAACCAAAAAAATTTTTTTTAACAAGCATTATACTTGCCGTGGAGAAGTATGATTAAATACAATGATAATATAATTCAAGAAGTTGTTCAAATCTTTGCTATAATAAAACATTAACACAATTAAGAAGAATAAAGTAAATTCAGGTAACAAAAACAAAATAATAATCAAGAAAGCAACATGGAGCAATTATGGAAAGAGTATTCGCAGTTATGCTAATGTATAGAGGTCCTCCATAAAAGCGTCACTCCTTGCTCAGAAAGTTAAAATGTCTTTACCAATTAATTTAAGTATAATATCCATTTGTTTGTATTTCATGATTTCACTATTATTTTAAAATAGTTGGCTATGAACAAACTTGACAATTTAATTTTTTGACAGATCACCTCAGTTAATACTTAAACTCTCACTCAATCAAACTCACTTAAGAATTTAGAATTTTTAAAAATGATTTTCACTCACATTGATCGTAATAATATGTTCGTTACATATTGCCAATGCAATTTTAACTCTGGATTAGCTCAAGTAGAAAATATAAACAGATTTCCACAAGCACTACAGCCGAATAAAACTCTGTTCCGAAAATTAGCTACAAAACTGAAAAATAATGGTTCATTTTTAAAGAAGAAGACAAGGTTGAACAGTGTTACTGATAATGCAAATAAGGTAAACCGAGTTATTAATTATGTAAGAAATAAAAATACAGAAAATTTGGGAACACCATTAATAGAAATTCAAATTGCTTGTTATATAAATAAAATAAGTGCTAGAAAAATTTTAAAGAAACATGGTTACCGGTGTTATAAAGCCAAAAAAGTTTACAATTTACAAGCGGGGGACAAACCAAGGAGGACGACATTTTATAGGTAGCTGTTGGAAAAGAAGCGTGCCGATCCATTAATATGTAGTAAAATACTTTGGTCCGATTAGGCAAATCTTTCCAATAATGGATTTTTTAATCGCAATATTCATTACAAATGGGCACACTGGCATAGACCCACTGGGTTTCAAAATCGTTTTTCAATAAATGTGTGGATAGGTATTTTAGGCACCAATTTAATAGGTCCTTATTTTTATGACGGTTACCTCAGTGATCAAAGGTACCTAAACTTTTTGAGAAATGAATTTAATGAATTTTTAGATGACCTACCGTTAGAGAATCGACACAACTTACAATATTTTCAACAAGATAGAGCTCCTCCCCACAATTCCCAGATTTGCCTAGATAATTTAGAGGAAATTTTGCTTCAACATTGGATAGGTACCAATGGATTTATTCGATGGCCCCCTCGTTCTCCAGATATAACCCCAATGGATCTTTTCTACGGGGGTATATTAAAGATAAGGTGTTTTCGACGACACCGCAAAATGTAGAAGACCTAAAAGCTCGAATTTAACAGGCATGTATTACAGTTACCCCCGAAATGCTGAGTAATATTTTAAATGCAGTGCCTCGCCGCGTTCGATTGTGCATAAGAAATCGCGGTGGACACTTTGAGCACTTGATATGATATCTTAAAAATTATTTTGAGGATTAGATTAATATTAATGTTCTGTGTGCTATATTCTTTTTTATTATTAATTTGTTCTGTTACCTGAATTTACTTTATTCTTCTTAATTGTGTTAATGTTTTATTATAGCAAAGATTTGAACAACTTATTGACTTATTTTATCGTTTTATTTAATCATACTTCTCCACGGCAAGTATAATGCTTGTTAAAAAAAATTTATTGGTTCTAAAAAGATGTTTTTATAATTACTAACGTAATACCAATGAATAAATATGGTAAGTGATATATCGTTGAAAAGGGAGGAAAATACTCTATTTAATGGCTCCATTTCCCGCCCGTAGAATTTTCGCCTTAGAATTTTTCTCTATCTCTTCAAATAACGGAGATATTTGGCCTAGACGTTTCCGCATTTCCGATATTTTCCGCCATAACTCTTAAAGTAGGACATGGATTTCAAATGTTTTTAAACCATTTTGTAGGTTATATAAATCGGCATAATTTTCGTAAAAATATTTTTTTTTTGTACGACCGATATTAAGTGAGATATTCTCGAGGGCCCTGATAAAATGGACAACCTGTATATTTCTGCAAAAAATTAATTACCCGAAATAACAAAATAAACATTTATTAAATCAGAGCCGATGGGAATTTTGCGAAATCATGGCAAATAGATGTCAAGATGATCTGTTATTTATAAAGAAATATTCTCTTTTCTGATGAAGCAACATTCTTCTTAAATGGAACAGTCAACAAAAAGAACTGTGGATACTGGACGAAAATCTACGGTGGACCATGGAGGCCAATACTCAATATCCTGAGAAGGTGAGCGTTTGAGCTGGAATTATAAATTCTCAAATTATCGGACCATATTCCTTTGATAGCACATTAATTAGCGCGTGTTACTTGGATTTCTTGCAAAATTTCTTAGTTTCAGAATTAAGAATACTTTTCCCAATGATGACAACCCTAATGAAATTAATAGAGATATTTGGTATTGAAACGTTTATGAGCCCCGCTGTATAATTACTAAAGAAATCTTGGTCACGTGTACCAGTAAAACGATTGTGGTATATGTGTCTTTATTACACCTAAAATACTGGTCATTTTGTCACCATAAAATTAATTACTATTTATTTATCTGAAGGATAAATAAATAAAAGTTAGGATCCAAATTTCGTTGTGTGTGTAGTAACCCTTTTTAATTACACAGGTTCTTTTATATAAAGTTTAATATTACTTGTTCCTGTCTGATACTATACAGGGTGGCCCGGATTTAATTTGCGTATATAGAGATCTCGTAAACCGCAAGATATACAAAGTTGGTTGAATGAGGAAAAAGTTTCCTATTTTGATGAGTAATTAAATGATTCATAAAAGTTCAAGATATTCCGACGGGTTCCGAAGATATTCGACAAAATACATAAAAGCTCATTTTATTTTTTAAGTCTAGCGTTGTTAGTATAAAAGATATCAAAAAAAAATCCTAAGAGTTTTTGTTGTAAATGAAGTTTACTATAATCTGCCGTCATAAAATTTAGATGTTTCGTCTCATCAGGGCCACTTTCGATTTTTTTTTAAATACGGACCTGCTTTTTTATTTCAAATTCTCATAGCCTGTGTAAGACTAAATACAATAATATGTTACACTTGATCATTTTTCTACGTTTCGTCTAAGAAAAATCATCAGTGTTGTTGCTTCTTATAAGACTGTTGTATTGTTAAGTAAAACAAGGTGAGATGGATCGTTTGAAAGCTTATTTAATAAGTACTCGAAGGCATCAATAAACATAGTGAGTGGCCTATAAACACGGCGTAGAGTTGAAATTTTCTAATAGAGGAGATCTTATAAGTTGTAATTTAATAACTCCTGAGAATCGTTTCTTTATCTCGTTTTAAATCAAGTAATCTAAAATTTGTACCACCTGATTTCCCGTAAAAGCTTTCGCGTAGTTATAGACACTGTCAGGCTTTTTTACACATCATTAATATGTATTTTGCATTTACTTTCCCTGTCTTCAATGTTTTCATTTTTGCATAAATAAAGCCTTCTCAAAATCACTTTAGCTTTGTATGTCATGTAGAAACAATACTACTGTCATATTTATTTATTTATCTGTCACATATAATATTAATGTGTATTGCAGTGCTTTTTTGATCTTAAATCATTTAGAATTAAATGAATAACATGGTTCGTTATACCGAAGAAGAGAAGGAAGATATGTACGGTGTGGAATGAAACACGGGCAGCTCAGAATTATTTACAATTGTATCCTGATAGACAACAGTCTTCTAAAAGGATGTTTTCTTACGTTTAAAAAATATGACAGAGTTTGGCAGCGTAAAAGAAAGTAGAACTACATATCGAGATCGATACAATATTATTAATGAAATTAATGTTTTTGCACAAATTCACATAAACCCTGAAAATTCTACTAGAGGAACTGTTCATGAGTGCGGGGTTGGGCCTTCGACGGTGAAAAGAATTTTGAAGAAACATAAATACCACGATTATAAATTTCAAAAAGTTCAAAAATTGCACGCTGGAGACTCTGATAGAAGATTGGAATTGTGTCGTTGATATAATAGAAAACTACGTATTGATCGTTTGTTATACACTAAGATATTATGGACAGATGAATGTACAATTACTAATAGTGGATTATTTAATCCAAGAAACAAACATGTGCATGCAACTACTAATCCACATTTAATCAAAGAAGTTAGACCACAAGTCTGTTTTTCCCAAAATTTGTGGTGCGGTATATTCAATAATGGGATTATTGGACCCATTTTCTTGAATGGTACCTTAAATCAGTACCGATATCTGGATGTATTAGACGAAGTACTCGATGCAATGCCCTTAGAAGTAAGACAAAATCTTGAATATTTCATGCAAGACGCTTGTGGTGCACATAATGCTGGAAGAGTTGAACAGCATCTTAATCAATGTTTTCCAGGTAAGTGGATTGGTACCAATGCACCAATAAGATGGTCTCCCCGATCACCTTGTCTTAACCTCATGGATTATTTTGTATGGGGTTTCCTAAAGAATGAAGTCTACGGGAAATCAATGCCAACTAATCAACAAGACCTTCGTCAACGAATATTAGATGCATTTGCGAAAATTACGCCAGAAATGGTTGCCAAAGCATGCATGTGAAACTGGGAATGGACCAACTAAATCTATATGTATATGTTCGAAACGAGCCTTGGGGACTGTGAAATCTGAATTGGAGTTTTAGTGTGTCTATTTAATTTTGAAGTTTGACAACTCAGACAAGTTTTAGTCCATAAAATACAGTTTGCATTTATTTTAGGCAGAAGTAATTGGATGTGACAAGTTTTTTGGTGGCACGAATTCCTGGATGGGTTCAATTATGAAAGGCATCGAAAACTGGACATCGTAAAGACTTCGGAACGTAAGTCCGACATTTAGAATTAAAAATATCACACCAAACCTTGTCTTCAGAGTTGGGAATTAAAATTTGTTGCCAATTGTATTTGAATTGTTTATTTGAATTAGTCTGATTATTAATCAAAGAAGTAAGCTCACAATCTTTTAGTTGGGCATCAACAAGTGACTTTAAATTGAAATGCTCTGAAATAGCACAGACGAAGGTAGGTGGTAAATAATGTGCTTATATCGACGAAACATCATCTATACGTGGCAAGGTATCCGCGACGACATAGTTTTTTCCCGATAAATGACGTATGTCATTAGTAAATTGGGCAATAAATTCCAGGTGCCTAGTCTGGTGAGGAGTTTTCTCTATTCTCGTAAAAAGTTCTCGAATTAAAGGTTTGTGATCTGTAAAACAAATAAAATGACCGTCCTTCTAATAAATATCTAAAATGCTTAATAGCTGCGTAAAGAGATAAAAGCTCTTTATCGAAGGTGGAATAACGACTTTGTGCGTCATTCAGTTTTCGAGAGAAAAATGTTAATGGGATGGTAATATTGTCAGACTGTTGTTGCAAAATAGCTACGTTAGAACAGTCTACGGATAATGTAAGCACAACGTTATCGCTGTAATATGGATGTGAAAGAATAGATGCATTAACTATGCTTTGCTTAGCTAAAATGAAACTACTGATACATTCTGTTACCTAAGCATCAATATCCTTAATTTTTCTTTAGCTAATCGAGTGCTGAAAGTATGAAGTGGAGTTAATATTTTTGGCGAAATGAGGAACAAAACGATGGAATAATTTACCATGCCTATGAAGCGTTGTAACTGTTTAAGCGTTGACGGTTTCGGGAAGTTACTAATAATGTCAATTCGCTCAG
The DNA here is from genome assembly GCA_963675555.1 of Leptura quadrifasciata. Taxonomy (NCBI): domain Eukaryota; kingdom Metazoa; phylum Arthropoda; class Insecta; order Coleoptera; family Cerambycidae; genus Leptura; species Leptura quadrifasciata. The sequence continues at coordinate 32,600,913 of OY776680.1, read as the reverse complement.
TGGTAGGTGAAATCCCATCGGAGGAAATGAGCTGTCCTAAGAAATCTAATGATGGTACACCAAAAATACATTTTAAAGGTTTGATGCCAAAATCTTCAAGGGGTTTAAAAACGGTTTGAAGGTGAACTAAATGTTCATCATGACTCCTACTTGCTATCAAAATGTCATCCAAATAAACGAAAATGAATGACAGATCCTTCAAAACTTCATTCATGAATCTTTGAAAAGCTTGACCAGCGTTCCACAAACCAAAAGGCATTCTAAGAAATTCAAAAAGATCAAAAGGGGTGATGATTGCAGTCTTATAAATATCGTCTTTTGCGACTGGTATCTGATGGTATGCCCGAATTAAATCTATCTTTGAAAAAATAGTGCATCCAAATAAATTTGCATTGAAATCATGTATATGTGGAAGGGGATATCGATCTGGAACTGTAACAGTATTTAACTGACGATAGTCACCGCATGGTCTCCAATTTTTAGGTTTCTTTTTTGCAACCATATGCAGAGGTGAAGAAACCGATGAAGAGGAAGGTGTGCAAATTCCTAAATCGATCATTTCTTTGAAATCGTTTTAGCGACGCTTAACTTGACGTTATCACGTCTACGAGGTCGACAAAACGGTAAACGTCCTTTCGTTACGATATGATGCTCAACTGTATGCTTGACTGACAATGAATAATTTCTCATATGTTAATATAACTCATATGTTTGTTCACGTTTAGAATATGGCTCACTAATCTGGTGTCCAATATACCATAAATATATATATATGCTGGAAGCTCCTCAAAAAATCCTTATGAAATAACTGACACATAAGGATGATGGTATCTATCAACCGTAAGGAATAGAGAGTGCCATATTATTCAATTGGTTTTCATTTCTATCTCTTAAAAATCGCAGGATCTAATACTCTTGCATATTTATTTACAAGCTAGTTCACAATAGCACTCAGACCTCTCAATTAACTTCCGAGCTCCACGTTTGCATGACAGAAATGAACATTGTTTTTATCTACCTATTTCAAGATCTAACATGCTTATCAAATCGCCAATTTACGCTTTGGGGCCGTCTATAAATGATGTCACACCTTTTTTGCCAATTTTTGACCCCCTCCCACCCCTGTGCCACACATTGTCACGATCACTCAACACTCCCCCCCCCCCTCCTATGCCTATCGCGTCACACTAACGGATAGCCTTTATTTAGAATTTAGAGGATCGGGTAAACGTCAGTAGAGACACAGGGTCGCGTAAAAACGCTGCATAAATGAATATCAAGTATGCTGATAAATAATCAAAATATTACACATAAAATGATTTTCTTGTATTATGACATCACAATTGCTTGAGACTCCCCCGCCCCCCTGTCATAAGTTGTCACAACTTCCAGAGCCCCCTCCCTCCCTAAAAGCGTGACATCATTTATGGACGGCCCCTTTGTGTCAAAAATTCAATAATCTATGTAACTATATTGACTTATAATGATTCATTGATAACTTGTAGATTAAAAAGGTTTTCTTCGACTCACAAGCATTTTAAATAGTTTCCTTGTTTTATCTTATATTTTGTACTTGTGTTTATTTGTTTATAGGTATGTCAGCCTTTAGTTATATTCACTACTATATCTCTTTTTTATATGTTGTTAATTTGTCTTGTAATTGAGTTATTCCTGTTCAAATCAAAATACATAAATAAATAACAAGCTCGAATATATCTGGATGATTAGATTAGATTAGATTAACAAAGGAGCTGGTTATTTAGCCTTTACCATCGCGACCTTTTCCAGGTCTATTGTGATGCTCCCAGAATATCTTCCTTATAGTACCTCATCCAGCTTTGTCCTTTGTACTAGACTCCACAGCTTTGATAAAGGCCCTTTTGTATAGCTGTCCGCCTTTGGTTATTCTTCTCCGAGTACTCGGAATCTCAGCCTCGCCAGGCCTTCACAGTGGCACAATACGTGAACTGAGGTTTCCTTTTCCTCTTGGCAGAATCTGCATGTTGCGTCCTCTGCCAGGTCCATTAGACTCATGTGTCTATTGAGCCGGCAGAGGCCAGTTAGAAGGCCTACTATTACTCTGTGGCCTTCCTATTCTGGCTTAGTAGATCTTCCGTAAATTTGGCCGAACGTTCTTTAATGAATTCTTTGGCCTGTCTCTGTCTTGGGAGATTCCTCCACCATTCCAGAGATTTATTTTGCACCCATTTCTTAATGACTACTCATATGCATGGCTTTGCCACGCCACAAAAGGGCTCGGGTCCTATTAGGGCTTCAAGTGCGCCTTCCTTGGCCAGTTGGTCAGCCTTTTCGTTTCCTCTGTGTCCCTCGTGTCCTGGTAACCATGCTAGGGTCACTCTGTTCTGACTTCCCAGCTCTGTAAGGGCCGTCAAGCAGTCTCACACCAATCTTGAGTTGATTTGAATGAACTGATTGCTTTTATTGCCGCTTGGCTATCAGAGAAAATGGCAATCGACTGGATAACAGTGCTTTGTCCTATTATCTCCCTTGCGCAACAGCGTTTGGCGATCACTTCAGCCTGAAACACCGTTGCGTATTTTCCTAGACTTATCGGGATACTGGCTTTTGACCCTATCCCGTAAATCCCGACTCCGACTCCTTGTTCTGTCTTGGTGCCGTCAGTGTACCAGACTGTTTGTGCTGATATGGGAGGACCGTTTTTCCAATCCTCCCTGTCTGGTATAACAGTCTGAAAGTTCTTGTTGAAGTTATACCTTACATTACATCCGTGGGCATGCCTAGAATGGGATGGGATCTGTCCTCATCTCCTCATAACTTCTGGTACTCTGTCCCATGTTGCTGGCTAATTGGCGTTTGGCATTGCATTAACCTGTGCATCACTGATCGAGCTTGGCCTTGTATGAATACGTGTAAGGTTGGCAGGTCCAAGAGGACCTCAAGTGCAGTCGTAGGAACAGTTTTTATAGCCCCCGTGGCGCACGGGCAAGCAAGCCTTTGTACGCCACTTAACAACCTTATTACTCCCGACTGCACCGTCTTAGTCCACCATACCACTGATCTATAGGTTATCATGGGTCACATTACCCTGGTGTATAACCACAGGTTCATTTTGGGACTTAACCCCCAGTTTTTTCCACACATTTGCCTACACCTTCCCAGGGTGGCTTTCTGTGTGACTTTTTGGATGTGAGAGTTCCATGTTAATTTTTGGTCAAAAATGACTCCTAAATATTTTGCCTCACAGGCAAATGGAATTGCCACTCCGTTGAGTCTTAGGGGCTTTAGGCCTTGCAGTGCTCTTCTCCGTGTAAAATTGACGACTGTGGTTTTATGGGGATTTATAGCAAGTCCTTCCTTGCAATACCATTTGTCGACAACATTTAGCGTTGTCGCGTTATTAAACGCCCCTTCGCCCGAATGTAACTACTGCCATTTCCTTGTCCTCTAAGGACTTTGCTAGCAGTCTGTTTAATTCATCCAGCGCAAGGTCTGTCGACCTCCTCGGCTGGTATGCATATTGACGTTCACTCAGGGGATTTTCCCTTAGTAGTTCTTCTCTAATGTACTTTCCATCAGTCTTTCCATCGTTTTAAGTAGGAAAGAGGATAAACTTATAGGCCTATATGACTTGGGCGTTTGGTCCGATAATCTACCTATTTTTGATAGGTAGATGGCTCTCACCTTCCACCATATTTTTGGTATGTATTTCCATCTGGATGATACCATGTTAGTATCTTCTGAGTGGTTATAGAAATCTTATGGAAATTCATTTTTTTTACTACAATGTTATGAGAGACGCAGTGGAGCGCCTTACTTAAATTTAAAAAACTGAGGACACCAAATTTCGCTTTGTTCGAAACTAGTATTAAACCTCCAGTGGTCATTTCAATGTGAAAAAGACAGCAGAAGCCTTCTACGGATAGTTTCGTCAACGAGGGTTGCCCACAGCAGTGGAGATAATGCTCCTCCTTGGGGGCATCCTGTAATCACCTATGATACAGTATCGTTGATATTGCTCTGTTTGACAATGCATTCGTTAGTCAATGTGTTGTCGCGTTGTCGAATGCTTCCTTTATTACTAAAATGTTGCTACTGTAATTTCTTTGTGCTCTAGTGACTTTGTTAGTACTTTTTTAATTTATTCAGTGCAAGGCCTGTCGATTTCCTCGCCTGTCACGCATTTGATGCAGTCTAAGGGGATGGATAAAATAAATGTGTTCCCTGAGAAATAAACATCGACATATCCAGGTATTTTTGCCTCTTTCATTTAAGTAGAAACAAAACAGGTTTGAGCTGTTTTCTGTGGACCACCCTGTGTAACTAACGCATTGAAAGAGCATCATCTAGATATCAAAGAATCCAAATAAATTGTGTTATGGAATGTCCGGAGCACGATGTTTTGTCTACCTCGACAAAGCAACAACAATATTGCCAGGTGTCTTCCAAATGCACTAAACAAAAGTTACACTTTAGGGTGGAAGACTAGAATTTGAGAACGACTCTTATTTTCGCACACACGCATACACGCGTGTTGTGTTTTGAAACGTGATCAGATCGACCCTATTGCATTATAACTGCAATTATAACGGTCGGTTGAAATATGAGAAGGTTACAATTTTTAGGTAAATGGAAAAAAGGGAGATATTGTTATATATGTGGTATTATGGATACTATATTTGTACTAGAATATATTTTGTCGGTGTCTTTTGTGTTAAAAATTTAATTAGGTTACCGATTCTTGGAACTGGAAGTTTCTTTACTAGAAAATAACGTTGAAATATATATTCGGATCCGAGCGACAATAGAAAGAAGAAAAATTGAAAACTCGGAAGCGCAGCTGAGGAAATTTGTAGTGTTGAAGAAAAAAATTAACACGAAATTTATCAGAATGAAGCATTCGAAATGGGAAATAAAGCAATTTAGTATTATTTTTTTCTATATTTTTTACGTTTTTACGTGCGTCATTCATCATTCATCATTCATCATTCATCATTCATCATTCATCATTCATCATTCATCATTCATCATTCATCATTCATCACTCATCACTCATCATTCATCACTCATTTTTCATCTTTCATCTTTCATCTTTCATCTTTCATCTTTCATCATTCATCATTCTTTACGTCCTTCAAATGTTGTACCCAGGTAAGCATGGATGATGCATCGATTTGCCTGATTTTTCAGAGGTTCCTTTTAGCTGCGAAATATTCATCTTCTTTCCTTACTTTTTTGGGGCTCACTAGAAATGATTGTATAGTGCTTCATTAATTTGGAAAGTGCCATTTTGACATTTTGAGATAGCTTCCGGTTGATGTCACAGGATTTACTATAAGACATCTGTAAGTGGTCTCCATAACACATGTGGCTTCCGTGAATAAGAAAATAATGGTGATGGTACAGCAGGATGAAGAAAAATTACTTTGATTTCATAACGAACACAAAATTTCTTTATTACATACGACTAAATTTTTTTATTCTATTTTAAAGTTTGCGACTACAGCTTCGTAGAATCTAGTCTACATTTTCAAATTAAATTGTGAGGGTATTTATACATTAAAAAGGGGATTATGTTAATTGGCTATAATTAAACATTGCCGGTAGGCCTTTTATAACAGGGCGGTAAACAAAATGGAATTCCCAATTTCTAGCTGATCATTAAGCAGGGTATGCTTGGATTATTTAATAGATTCTAATATATTTAACTTTTGTTTTGTTGCACAATGTAGAACTTCTAGTTTTTCTATGGACGGAAACTTGTGGCTGGCTTCTAAAAAATGATTTGCAAAATTTGAGTTGCTTTTTCTTTTTTCAAATGATTTTGAATGTTCCGAGTATCTTATGTTAAATGACCTATCTATTCGGTCCATATAGCTGATACTGCATTCTTCGCACGAGAGCATATAAACCCCGATTTTTAACTTTTTTGTGTAGAGAATATTTGACATTTTTTGACTAGGTTTGAATACTACCTGAAGGTTATGGTTTGATAACACATACGAAGTTTTTTGGTGATTTGTCTTTAATCTTGGGGCAAATTTTACTCGTTGTAACGTCTTCTTGTTTTTTTGTAAATAGAGAATCTATCATATTCACTGAAAAACTATCATAAAAGAAATATTTCTTTTATGACTTCTATTTCGTTATTTAGATTTTTTTCGGACGGGTATTTCATAATTGAATGTTGATCCTAACGAGCGATAATCCTTAGTTAATTTTAAGAAAAATTCTTTATATGAACATAGGTCCGCAACCGCTTTACTTCTGAGATAGAGGGTGTTGAAATTTAACAAAAAAACAGTTTTCCCCAATATCTCTAAAATCGATTTTTGTTTTTTTCTCAATTTTAGTACATGCAAAGTACGCTTAAAAATACATTTTTTCCAGGATATGTGTTTTTAAAATTTTCATCAGTGGTGTCCCTATTAACATGCCCTGCATTAATAAAAAAAATAATACGCCACTGTTTTTTTCAAATAAATGTTATGTTCATATTTGCGGTTTATCTTGTCATAAAAATGGCCTCTCGGCTTTTTTCGTTCGGCGGACGGTTTGCAGGGCATGTTAATGTTAAAGAACACGCCAAAACCCTCGATGAACTTTTCTACACTGCAACAAAATCCGACAAACATTTCGCATGAAAAGCGTGCTTCACGTAAAAATGCCGTTGGAAGAGGTTTTTATACATTCATTCACATTTTCGCTCTACGGAGCCTTTTTTATCCAAAAATATCAGAAAATCATCAAGGAGTGTAAATTAAGGAATATACTAAATGTCGCGGCACGGGGACGTAATGTCGCCCCGACCACAAAATTTAGAAAGTATAACGAAAACCGACCGAAATTTTGAAAATAAAAACCTTTTTACGAATCCACGTTGTTAAGCACTGCACCTCATGCATTGTGTTAAATATGAGGACAAGTTAATCCAGTCTCTAGTTAAAGTATTTCGAGATTTTTAGCGGAAATAACCCTTAGCGTTGAGGGTGCCGTATCATTTTCTAGCAGTCGATTTTGACGGAAAAATTATGGGTTTTAACGGTATTTGCCCTAAACCGGTTCCTCAGTGATCAGGTGTCAAAAAAGTATAGTTACCATGTACTCAGAACGTACATGGGACCGCCTTGCCCGAACGTATGAATTGCAGAATATAATTCAAAGTCGTTGCGATTCAAGCATTTTTAAGCTCCGAAGAGCGACCAAAATTGATATTGAACTGAAAATGCGTGTAGATCTAAACTGCTGGCCACTCGAAATTACACATAGAGAATTTTAGGCAAAATTTAAAGTTCAATATTTTCAACAGGAATGCAAATTTTTGAACGCGGCTTGCAAATTTTAAGAGCTAGTTTTTTTCGGATTAAGCTGCATGACGTATATTTATCGTAGGACCATAAGTTTATTATATACGGGATGATCAATGAAGTCATGCAAAAAATCAAAAAGTTTGTATGAGTGAAATTTCCGCAAAAAAATTTTTTTGGTCGTTGCAATATGGTTCGTTACTAAGGTAACATCAATACCTCTAGGCGGTTTTGTCAGTTTTTGGATTAAGGCCCTTAGGCCTTGTACACACTACTCAACATAAACTTTGGATACCGAAATTTTTAAAATGCTATAACTTGACATTGGATTGACGGTTCTTGATGATTTTTGCGGATTTGGAATCCTTATTTCACGTAGATTTTCTATGGTCTAAGCATTTTATTTGAGGGTTGAAATTTACACATTATGCCGGGTCGATAATAAACAAAAATGTAGCGACAAGAACAAGTTTATTACATTATATTCTACAATGTACAAGATTGCTTAACAACGGCCAAAAGTCAATTCTTAAAAAAATTATAATTCTAATTCTGGTAATTTTTAATAATAAAAAAAAAAATTAACTAAAAAACTAAAAATGAATTTAATTTAAACTTAAATTAAAATTACCTAATTAAAATTAGGTACATTAATTAAAAAAAAAAGAGAAGCTAATATTTTGTTGGTCCTCCTGCTCGTAATATTATTTCCCGACATCGATTTGGTAGAGTATCCACAAGATTATTTATAAAATCTTATGGAATATTCTCCCATTCTTCACGAATGGCCCCACTGAGCGTTTCTAAGGTTTCAGGGGGTACATCAAGAGATCTTACTTTAAGTTTTAAATAAGACCAAACGTGTTGGATGACATTAACATCCGGAGACTTTGCAGGCCAGTCCATCCTATTGATGTTTTGTGCCTGCAAAAACTCTGTGATCCTTCGCGCTTTGTGAGGTCGAGCGTTGTCATCCACCAATAGAAGTTCTGGGCAAAAGTCGAGCAAAAGGAACAACAATAGGTTCCAAAATTTCCTCCTGATAAACAGTAGCATTAATGGTTTGGTTGGTAATGAATAGCTCGGTTTTACCATTTCTTATGATACCTCCCCACACTGTAACACCTCCACCACCAAATGCTTCTTGAGGGTCCATATTTTCCTCCAAATATCGCTGATTTGGCCTCCTCCAAACTAAAATTCGGCCATCGGAGTGAAACAAATTAAATCTTGTTTCGTCAGTAAATAAACAATGGCTCCACTCTGCATTACCCCAATTCGCATGCCGATTTGCCCATGCCCGCCTATTCGCTCTATGGTGTTGTAATAACCGCACACATTTTGCTCTGCGACGGGCTCTATAATTTAAAATGTTTAGCATTATGTTATGTTTTTAAAAAAAAAAATCTCACCTCAAGTTGTTTTTATTTAATGTTCTTCTCACTGTTCTGTCCGAAACTCTCACCCCAGTTTGTTGTCTTAAAGAGTCATTTAGTTTTCTAGAGTTCTTTGTTCTATTCCGCATAGTTTCTCTCATTAAAATTCTTTCGGTTCTTTCGTTTATTTTTTTTGTATGTCCACCCCCATGCCCATAAATATGATCACCAGTAGTTTCGACGCGGCGGATCAAATTATAAATTGTCTTTCGGCTGACATTGTAAATGTGCGCAATTTGCTGTTTTGACATTCCTTCGTTGAGAAGTCGAATGCAATTTTCCCTTTCTGCCGTGGTTAAACGCCTCATATTAATTAAATTTTACAAAATTATAACATTGAAATGTGTCAGATTATTTCTAAAATAATGTAAACCGTTTTTAATTGCATAGCAACAAATTTGTTTTTCCAATGCCTGCTTTGAAATTGACGCGCCGCGTAGAAATTACACCCGATCATAATTATGGGCTTGGGGGTGGACAAAGAACTCTGTAAAACTGAATGACTCTTTAAGACAACAAACTGGGGTGTGAGTTTCGGACAGAACAGTGAGAGGAACATTAAATAAAAACAACTTGAGGTGAGAATTTATTTTTACAAAAACTTAAATAATGCCAAACCTTAGAGCGCGTCGTACCCTACGTTTTTGTTTATTATCGACCCGGCCTAATGTGTAAATTTCAACCCTCAAATAAAATGCTTAGACCATAGAAAATCTACGTGAAATAAGGATTCCAAATCCGCAAAAATCATCACGAACCGTCAATCCAATGTCAAGTTATAGCATTTTAAAAATTTCGGTATCCAAATTTTATGTTGAGTAGTGTGTACAAGGCCTAAGGGCCTTAATTCAAAAACTGACAAAACCGTCTAGAGATATTGATATTACCTTAGTAACGAACCATATTGCAACGACCAAAAAAATTTTTTGCGGAAATTTCACTCATACAAACTTTTTGATTTTTTGCATGACTTCTTTGATCACCCCGTATATAATAAACTTATGGTCCTACGATAAATGTACGTCATGCAGCTTAATCCGAAAAAAACTAGCTCTTAAAATTTGCAAGCCGCATTCAAAAATTTGCATTCCTGTTGAAAATATTGAACTTTAAATTTTGCCTAAAATTCTCTATGTGTAAGTTCGAGTGGCCAGCAGTTTATATGCGGTTATTTTATATCCAAAAGCATTATTTGAGTCGACTGTAGTGGCGTGTGAAAATTTTGGTTATCTGTAGATATTAAACGATAGTTTATTTGTATTTTGTCTACATATGGTAAGATCTAGAAAGTTAATTTGTCGATTTTGTTCAACTTCTGTGGTAAACGAAATGTTTGGATGTAGACTGTTAATATTTAATGTTCTATGGATTCCTTGAGTGTCTCCTAAATAGCAAATTAGAATATCGTCTACATATCTATATCAAAAGACGATTTTCTGTGATAAAGGGGATTTAACAATAATTTTTTTCTGCGATAAGAGGACTCCTTGTTTTTGTTTATAACTTAGGCATAGTTCAATTAATGTATTGATTTATTTTTTTATGATTATATTAATGTTCTAAGCGTCCAAGATATTTTGTATAATTTCTAGACACTCTTTATATGATATATTTAAAAACATATATATTCACATAAAAAGTTGCGTTTTATGAGAGTGTAAAATTTTTTAATTTGTTGGTAAGCCCAATCGAATTTTTGATACTGTAGGTAGGTGTGTGAAATTAGTTAAATTTTGTTATTTTGTCTTAAAAGTTTATTTATGTATGACACTACGGACCTAAATGGGTTTTCCTCTTTGTGGACTTTTATTACGCCGTATAATTTTGGGGGCACTGGATTCATATTAATTAATTTGCATTTTTCTTTCTTTGTAAAAATTACTTGTAGGTATATTCCAGGGCCCTAGGATGAGTGCCTTCTACATTTTTGGCCTGCCAACCGTTCCACCGATTTTTGGCTATGGTCCTTAATTCTGAGAACAGCGTAGCAGCGTAGGTCTCATCGCACCAAGTACATCGTTTATCGGGACGAACATTTTGATCGAGTGTTATTACCATTACAATAAGTATAATAATTTTTAAAAACGATTTTTGTTCCCAGAGCATTTAGTGACGTTTTAATCCTCCAAGAATTCAAAATAAAGCACCCCGCACACATTATAGGGAAAAAATGGCTTCCGTCAAATTAGTCGAATTTTTGATATGACGTTGAGTCACTATCCCTATAAAAATTTTTAGTAACATTGTCGCCCAAAAAGCTCTCGTTTTTAAACTGGACCACAAAGAGTTGACAAAATCGGGATTTTTCGATTTCGCGTATGTCACGGGAGATCGACGTATTTTGTCGCTACTATTCACATCGGCGCAAGCAATGTAGTGTTTTTTGTATATATATATATATATATAAATGGTATAGTGGTGAGAGGTAATTGAATCCTCTCATGTGGTCTAATGCTACTATACACCAGACATCATAGATGTCTCCGTGGTGCATAGCGACTTGCCATTTTGCAAGTACCGAGAGCGGCGACCTTCAGCCCTTGGTGGACTTAACCTATATACTGTTATTATACATGATTTGCAGGAAACAACTACTCAGCGGGCAAATACCCCGACCTGCATTGAATTACACCTTACAAATCATGAAAAATTGGTAGCCAATTTTCATGACACCTTACAAATCATGAAAATTGGCTACCAATTTTTCATGATTTGTAAGGTGTAATTCAATGCAGGTCGGGGTATTTGCCCGCTGAGTAGTTGTTTCCTGCAAATCATGTATATATATATATATATATATATATATATATATATAAGTTTATGTAAAATATAGGGTTGTGTTCCGCTCTCTGCCTTGCCCAGGATCAACGACGGGGACGTGGCGGATTTCTGATCCCATGTGTAGTTTGTCAGTGATGTGCATGTGTGTGTATGGTGTACGATGTGTGTGTAAGTGGCTATGTGTGTGGGTGGATGTATTTGCTGGACTGTATTCTTTGATTACTATGTTACGGTTCTAGTCCTCAATGTTAACTATTAGCTGGTCGTTATTTGGATTTCATCTGTTACCTGCATCTTTAATATAATTTACAAGGGCATGATCGGGATATTTCACAACTTGTTGGTGCCTAGCATATCCCAAATACCATAGAACACTGGTTATGTGGGTACAGCACCCCAGTGTTCTGGCTCCGGACTTACAGGTGCAATAATATCCTGTGATTGGGTCCTCTTGGTCTTGGTCCATATCATGTTCGTCAATATTTTGGATAAATAAGATCCACAATTGGTACATTGTAGAGTTTTTAAATCGGGAATATATTCTTATCCGGAGCAGTTATGGATCATCCCTATTTTCGTCAAATATTTCCGACCCGTCCAGATATTTTTTGTCTTGAACTTAAGATGGTGCCAAACTTAACTGCTATGTTGTTAAACGTTGTAGGTACTCAAATCTAATCGTTGGGAAGCCTTGCAAATGGTTTTCACCAAGCCTGGTCCAAATCGTACGTCTTCGTTCGAAGTTTTCCACTTCAATGTATAGTTGAAGTATATTTAGATCATCTATATTTTCTTTCATCGCTTGAGCAAATTCGGCAATCGTTCCTTCCGTGAAAATTAATTCGTGATACTTGTTGATCATAACAGCAGCTATTAAATAAAAGTCTCTCAGGTGAAGGACGTGAGCTCTTGGAATAATACAATCGAAAAGCGAAATATTGATTTGATGTGTCCATTTCGAGCTTCGACAATCCATCTCTGAATGATCACGATTCTTGCTTTATTGGCTCCTTCTATTGTTAATTGGCGTTCTCCTGGTTGTATACTCGGTGGCATTTTATAGTCAAAATTGAGTTCATCGAGAAACGGAATAATATCACGGTATCCTCGATCGACAAGGAATATATGCACCTCTCGAAACCAATTTCTGATACCGCCAATGTTCTCTTGTAGTTCTGTCCGAAGCATTGCGGCATCATTATTTTTGCCGTTGGTAAAATAGGGTTGTTGAATATCTAAAATATAACCGTTCGTTGCAACTAATAATACGGATTTCACCAAGTGCCGACCTTTATGTATGGAATAGGATTATCGCAATGTTCGGTAGTTGCCTGATTTTTCAATATAACTGTAGGTACCATCAACAATGATGATAGCTTTGCGATTGTTAGGATCAGCATTATACAATACGTTAGCGAAATCTGTTCATTCACACGCATTGGTTATAAAGATCCTCAAATTGAGGTTTTGATAATGAAGTTATTGTTCGTAAGTCTTCGTCTGAGAAAATATTCGGAGCAGTCAATTGCTCATTTCTCTTAATCAACACCTTATTACGAAGTTCAGTTAAGAAGTTCAAAACTTCTGCTCCCTGTAATTTTATAGGTCTATTTAGGAATTTCATGCCGTCGCAAAATAATCTTGGAAGAAATTGATCATTATCTAAGTGGTGATTACATAGACGAATAGACTGAGGAAAATAAATATTAATATCAAGATTTATTTGGACTCTTGCTTTAACAGATATGCGACTTAAAGCAGGGAGCATATTGTTGCAAATACAACAAATAAATGATGATTTATGTTTTAAAACCCTGAGTCGGAGGATCATCAGCAATTGCTAAATCTGTCTTCAACAATTAATCGCAGTTGATACATACGTGTGTATTATTTTTGATATCAATTGGTGGATTATTTAGTTCGTTTCGGCAACGTAAAGCGATTACCATTTTTTCTACATCAAAATTCAATACGATTCTCATAACTCTGGGAATGAAGCGGTTGTTGCAAACAAAACAATTAATGCGTTGCGCCATTATACTTGCCTTCAAAATGTTACAGAACAAACGCGAAACAGCTCTGAAAAAAACGCTAGTATAAGGAAAAACCAAACACCTATACACTATATGTTTCTGTTTATGTAAATAATGTTCTGTCTCTTTAATAAAACAGTTTATGCATTTGTATTGAATTTGAATGAAAACGCGAAGAAGTTATAAAAGAATTATTACAACTTTCTACAAACATTTCATACCTAATTTTATGTTATTTACCTTTAGTTTGGTAGCTTTTTCAAACGGTATTTACTTAATTATGAACACACACGATATTATTCAAGTATATTTGTGTTTGACAATACTTGACAGAAGCCACCTATAATCAAGTTATTATTTACTATTTGAAAAATAGTTGAAGAATGTTGGAAATGAAAGTGGAAATTACGGGTGAATAAAAGTAATATTTATAAAAAAAATAAAAATAAATGGAGATTATTATTATTTTTAGTAATAATAATTGTGACATTATATTTAAAAAAAGGATCTCATGAGGTTTTGTGTAAAATACAGCAAGGGGTATCAGATGATTCCTTGAAAATAATATTTGCTCGTTGATACTGGGCAAGGCAGAGAGCGGAGCATAACCCTATATTTTACATAAACTTAAATATGTATGTATATACAAGAAACACCACATTGCCTGCGCAGATGTGAATAGTAGCGACAAAATACGCCGATCTCCCATGACATACGTGAAATCGAAAAATCCCGATTTTGTCAACTCTTTGTGGTCCAGTTTAAAAACGAGAGCTTCTTGGGCGACAAAGTTACTAAAAATTTTTATAGGGATGATGACTCAACGTCTTATCAATAATTCGGCCAATTCGACGGAAGTCGTTTTTCCCTTATAATGTGTGCGGGAGTGCGGGGTTCTTTCTTTAAGAGTCACAGTACTTTACCTGCATGATAAGGTAAACAACTATTTCCGAATTTATGGTACAACATCTACTATCCATAGGTAAACCCAGGCCCGCGCCGTACATAAGGGCAAAGTCGTGTGGTGCACGACGGCGCCGAGGCGCCAAAGGCGCCGAAAAGCCTCAAAACTGAAATGTAAAAAAAAGATAAAGCAACAAACAAAATTGTCAAAACAAAATTTATAATGATAAAAAAAACCAGTAAGGAATTGCTAGCTATTACATTGTTTTTTATTTGTTTATTTTTTATTTTTACTCTTTGAGACGAGGAAACCGAATTTCTTCTCGAAAATAATATATTTTCCAAATGAGAGTACGCAATAATAGCATTTATTCGATCGATAAATTTAAAAATTATTCTGAAAACGAACAAATAGAATTATGTCAAAAAATTGAAAATTTATTAAACGACAAAACTCGCAATGAACGAGACATAACTGCCGTGGAACTTGTTAAAGAATTTCAATATTTACAAAATTTTGATGAAAAAGTTATTACGGCTCCAGAAGAAACTTTAAATTATATAACAATTAACAACTTAGTGGATTCTTTTCCTAATACGAGCATAATATTTCGTATTTTATTAACAATACCGGTTTCTGTTGCTACCACAGAACGATCTTTTTCAAAACTCAAAATAATAAAAAAATATTTAAGATCGACCATGGGGCAAAACCGACTAAGTAATCTTGCTATCATTTCAATAGAATCGGACCAGCTAAAAGAATTAGACACCGAACATTTAATTAAACAATTTGCAAAAATTAACGCACGAAAAGCTCAATTCACTTAGCTAAAATATTAATAACAATACCTGGATATTAACCTTTAAAAGGTGACATGTTGCATTATTAAAATAATATACTGTTTTGTTTTTATTTGTCGATCAGTTTCGTCCTGTGATATATAAACGAGTATTTTTAATGTTTTAAATATTTTTTTTATTTCTTGTGCTTTTGTATCATATCGGATTTGAAACTAAAATACAAAAATTTTCAGTTGTAATACTGTTAGAATATATTTCTGTTTTTTATAAGTTTATAATTATGTTATGTACCTCAATGAGAAAATACTTGTATGGCTTGTACTTGTAAAATATAAAAATGAAATAAATTTATGAAAATACTTTTTAAAATTATTTTTCAATAGTGGATAATAATACCTAACTTAAACCCGTATCTGTACTCACATATGAACGTAATACAAATTTGGGGCGTTATTTTAAATTTGCACAAGGGCGCCAAAAGTGCTAGGCGCGGGCCTGGGTAAACCTTATTAATTTGAGAAACAATATACAATATAAATAATATTTTACAGTTGTGTAAGTCTTGTTACTAACAGTGGTTGTTGTATAATTTAACGGATCTCAAAGAGAATCTACGGGATGAAAGCTACTTTATCTGCTATGCCTCTTGTTACAGCAGCGTAAACTAAAACGGATCTGTTTAATATAAATTTCAACAAACGTAACACCATAAAAGATAATCTCATTTCCTCTAATGGCTCTCACAAAAGGCGAATTCATCACTGAAAACCAAAATTTAATTACCTAAAACGATCAACTTTAATAACCAATATTTTATAACATCCGGTTAGAATTTAATAAGCTATTTATCAAAAAATACGCTTCTCCAGGACATTCCTAATAAACTTACAAAACGTTAGCGTGAGCCGGATATGCTTTATCAAAATTCAGAATGCCCCAATGGCTCTGCACATGTACGCCACGTGAGAAGGGCGGGAAGGGAGCTTACATTGAAATTTTGCAGAACCAGATATAGCAGTGCAATTTACGTAAATATGAATTCACCGTTACGATTTTTTTGGTTAAGAAATTTTATACCTGCTCCTCCTGTAATTGATGCATATTTTATAATAAATATTGTTACAATTTAAAAACTAATTATTTAACTTACAATAATTAGTCCTTATAAAATTACAACATTAAATGACTACTTTTAATAATTCACTACTTAACCCTACTTTTCACTAGTCTGATCACTCGTTCCTTTTCTGTTCCCTTCACTTCACTTTCTAATATCAAACTGTTCGATGTACCTCCTTCGCTCTAAATACTCTAAATGTTTCTGGAACATACCCCCATCGAAAACTCGACCCTTTTTCACACAAAAACGACTTTCAGGCTCAGTAACGCCATCTGTGGACCGATTGTGCAACTACCATTCTATAGAGTAGCTACTTAGACAGGCTTATATCAAGAGGGACTAACTACAGAGATCTCTGCCGTAATGGAAGGTACACTAACATTGCCCCCTCCTTAAGCCTGAACGTCCCGGTCAGGCAATGCAGGCATCTTCCAAGAACTGTTAAACAATTCTTGGGCGTCTTCAACATATTTCGCCAGTTTATACAGATGCACATTTTTGTCTTCGACTTCGTACTCCGTCGAGTCTGATAAACAACGTCATTAATTCGGGTGATGACAGAATGCTTACCTTCCCAAGGAGGTTGAAGCTCCGAGGAGCTTCATTTCTGCTGCTGTGAATTGTACAACCAAACCAGATCTCCCATCTTGAACCGTCCTGAATTGGCTATACGGTCACAACGAGCCTTCATTTGGTCATTGGTTATGGTAATTTGGATTCGAACCAAAGGATATTCCTTATTCCTTAGTCGTTCGCTAATTTATTCACAGAAAGCAGCTCCCTATGCAGTATTCCAAACATCAGGTCACATGGCAATCTGATCTCATGTCCAAATATCACACGACCTGGTATCTGTTTAGTAATCTCATGAACGGCATCCTTGTGCGCCCTGAGGAAAAATGGTAAGTGTCGATCCCAGTCGTGCTGGTTCTTATGAACTACCTTGGAAAGATATTTGTCCTGTTATGTCGCTCCGCCAATCCATTTAACTACTGATGAAAAGCAGTTGTTCGTGTCTTGTGAATTCCCAATATTTCACGAATTTGTTGAAATACGCCTGACTCAGTTTCTCTCTTGATCCGAATGTAGCTTTAGAGGTACACTAAACCAACATCCACTAAAACTCGAGCAACAATAACTGCTTCCTGATTTGGAATGGCATAGGGTTCCGGCCACTTATTAAAATAGTCCATGCCAACCAGTATGTATCTATTGCCATCACCTAGCTACACGGGCTAGCTATATCAATAGCAACTCAAAAAAAGCTTCGACATTTGGTCTCTACTTTGTCTCTATGGCCCTTTGGTGGCCACACATACTTTTGGCCTTAGTCAAGGTCTTATTTACATCAAAATGTCCCCCGAATATTCCATTATGCACTTCCTGAAGTACTTTTGGTACTCGGAACGCGCACGTAACTTCCTTCCCATCTGGGGTTCTCCATGTTCTCTTTAACAGCTCATTTATAATCCCAGTGAATCCCATGGTGCCCATATGGCCTTCAGTTTATCACTTTTGTCTGAATTCTTCTTCCATTCTGGTCGGGTCCCTTTTTATGCCCTCAACTATGGCCCTTTGGTGGCCACACATACTTTTGGGCTTAGTCAAGGTCTTATTTATATCAAAATGTCCCCCGAATATTCCATTATGCACTTCCTGAAGCACTTTTGGTACTCGGAACGCGCACGTAACTTCCTTCCCATCTGGGGTTCTCCATGTTCCCTTTAACAGCTCATTTGTAATCCCAGTGAATCCCATGGTGCCCATATGGCCTTCAGTTTATCACTTTTGTCTGAATTCTTCTTCCATTCTGGTCGGGTCCATATCCTGCCATTTCTTTACATCCACGACATTTACCCTCTTAGGACTCATTTATCGATGATGCCTCTTGATATGTCCCAATTTACCGCAATTATTGTTAACAGTAGATATCTCTGCTCAGCCTTTCACTGCTTTAATTGCTGCTTCGGCTCCGATTGCAAATTTAACTCGGTCAGTACTTGCATGACTATTTTACGTATGTTCGTCAGTATAGCGAGCAATCTTGTCTTGTCTGAATAAGAATAGGAATATCTTTATTGAATGAAAAAGATACATAGACACATACAATTGGTGGAAGGTACCGCAGAGCATATTTCACATAATAACACCATAATATCACAATAAACATTCAACATTCATAGTAGACATTAAAATAAACTTGTTAAACACCCAGATTACATTCAGTTAAAAGTACTGATTCAGGTAACTATTTCACCTTTATCACAGAGATAAATTAATTTGAACAATATCTCATTTCTAAATGTTATAGCGCTTACATTTTCCAGTGTGGGTAACAAATTAGATACATTAAGTATATTGAATACATGGGCCGCCTGATAACTAAAGGAACATTTGTAAAATTCAGTCTTATGTTTAAGAATAAATAGGGCATCTACCTAATATTAACATTGTGTAGGTCCCTACGTCTAACAATTAGTTCTCTTAGATATAAAGGAATATCTGTTGATATGGCTTTGTGTATGAGACAACTCATGTGTAAAAAACGTCTTTGGTCCATGTTGAGCCACCCGGCCTCTAGCAAGTGTTGACTGACATGATTCCTACTTTTCACTTTATATATAAATCATATACAGGAATTTTGTGCTTTTTGTATGCGGATTTGTTAATTCTGTTGGATATGGGCCGTAAACACAGTCCATGTAATTAACTTGTGATAAAATTAGCGAATCTGAAAGGGTACGTTTTGTATAAACAGGCAATTGATCATGAAATTCAGAAATGCACTTTAACTTAAAGAACGCTTTTTTACAAATGGTATTGACGTGTTGGTTAAAATTTTATTTTTGGCCCATAAGTAAGCCTAGGTTATTTACTTTGGTCTCCCATTGCCTAGTCTGGTTATTTAATTTGGTTATTAAAAAATCTTTACGACTAAACATTATAGCCTTTGTTTTGTTGGGATTTATCATTAGTGAATGGTCAATTGCATAATTGTAAATATTCTGTAAGTCTTCGTTCACCTGTTTACTAGTTAATTCTACATTAGAATAGGAATTTGTGTTAAATTGTACGTAGAATTGGATGTCATCAGCGTACATCTTCCACGAACAGTATCTGATTACATTTGCTATATCAGCGGTAAATAACGAAAATAGCAGTTGGCTTAGAATGGAGCCTTGAGGTACATCAGTAGTGATCGTTAAAAATTCCGATATAGAGGGATTCCCTCCATCATTAATTTTTACTGCTTGCTGTCTATTTATAAGGTAATCAGAGAACCAGCTAATAGCAGTGGGGTTCAGTTTATAGTAAATTAGTTTTGCTTTTAAGAGTTGTATATTTAGAGAATCAAATGCTTTGGACATATCTACAAGTACTAATGGTGTACACTTGCCATCATCGAAGCCTTTCGTGATATCGTTTGTTATTTTTAGAAGGGCTATACTACATTTATTATTATATTATTATTATTTAAATATGGAATACAATATACTTTAACATTTGGGTGGAGATATTATCCACTCCCATTGCGTTACTTTTGAGACTATTTATATGGCTAAGGACTTCGGATTGTGTAACGGTATGAAACTCAAAAGAGGCATAATTATTATTGATTGTGGCATATCTATCAAAAGTTCCTGAGTTTACGGGTATATTAGGTATACTCATTAAGAAGTGATTACTAATTACAATCGGATCTTTGATATTTTCTGGTATTTTTATATTTTGTTTTCTAATGATTTCTCAATTTTTATTTTTTTTCCACATGTATTTTGTATCTTTCTGACATAGGTTTAATTCTTGTGTGTAGTAAGTCTGATTTTCCCTTTTAATGGCTGCGGAGACTATATTTTTTAAGTCTATGTAATACTGTTTAAGTTAACTTATCTGTCCTTGCAGCATTTACGTCCCCAGGGCTCCACTAACGACAATTTGGCATGATATGACCTGATTTTAGATTATTATTTTCAAAAGTATCTCAAGATTCTCTGTACTTCATGTTAAATATTACTCTCAATACGCTTTTTTTTATATAATACAAATTCTCTGTAAATCTACACTATGGTATTTTTGAACTGTTTTAACGCAAGTTGCAAATGGCATAGGTTGCAGTGTCCTTCAGTGATTCTAACGGAACCCACAGCGACTGGGTTATCATAAACTATATGTAAATATAGTTATCTCTATAATCGCAAAATATGTGCAAATTTGAGTACAACGAATTTTTGTGTGCACTCACATTATTTTGAAAAATATACAATGTTCTTTTATTTTTACTTTTGCTTTAAAATGTAATATTTATAATATTTATAAACTTCAGTAACCAATTTATATTTATTTTGGTCTTACTTTTAGATTTAATTAAAATAAAATATGAAACCTATTTTTTTATGAGAAAACCTATTGTTATTTTTATTCCTATGTAATTTTTGCCGTCTGGAAATTTTGGTGAACGCTCGTGCTTACGGAACGATCTTAGGGGGTAGCCACCCTTCTATATAACTAAGCCTGAATGAGCGCGCGATCATTCTTCTCTCAAGTCTCGAGGCGTATACATCTAGATCCAGCAGTGCGTGTGTTTATCGTGCTTGGTTTGTTTATTAGCAACTGTCATTTGTCACGTGCTCCTGATCACCGCAGGCACGCTTGATTTCGTTTGAAATAATTAAACTCAGTTTATTTTCCGTTTTTTCTCTGACACAGTTGATTAACTACTGAAATTGGTAGTTAATAGTGATAGATTTGTTTTCTCAAAGAATTTTAAGGATTTACACGGCATCTTTGGGTAAGTAGATATCACATATTTATTACTTTCTTGTTTAGTAAGCAAAATGTATCTCAATTAAAATTAAGTACAAGAATGATTGGATATGGAAATAGCTTATGTATTTATGGTTGAATAATTATATACTCTGAAATGGAAGAAACTGACTTTTAACTTGTATAGAAAGTAGTTGAAAAATTTGGTATCTCATTTTGAGATCAGAACTCAAATTTTGAAATAATGAAAGAGAGAACAAACAGAAGCACAAACATACGCAATCTGATACTGACCAAGCATAATACAAAAATTTTGGTAAATACTTTATCTATGGTTAGACACAAAACAAAAGTTATCTAGCGAATAATGTAACTCTTCAGAATATCTCTATTTATTTAGCAAATAAGCTATGACAATGCCATTATGACTTCTTTTTTGTGATATGTCAAGAAATATGATTATGTTCTTTACCATAGTAAAAAAGGCTAAATAATGTGGTTTACATTTGGTATGATCACTAATTTTTAGAGGCAACTGCACTTCATGTACGGTGCTTAACAAAAAACTTTTATTGTCTATTATCTAATGGATTTGATAATCTTATTGAAATTAATAAATACCTTGCTTCAATTATTCAAAATATCATCGAATACATTTTTATCAATAAATCAAAAGTATAACGAAAATGTTGCTTTCAGTTTTACATTTACACGCGCTGCTATAGATGATCTTGCATAGGATGTTAAATAATATAAAGACAGGAGTGCATAGTGTTGACAACATATCTTGTAAATCCATTTATCCTTTTATTACTTATAATTAATTGTTGCATCGAGAAAAATTGTAGTTGGAATTTCTTTATTAAAAATAGCAGTCCAGGTCTCTTTGAGAAAAAATGTAAGTTAAAGTGGTATATAAAATGTTATTAAAATCAATACTTAAGTGGCTAATAAATATCCCCAATATTATGAAGATTTTCTGGTGACTCGTTTTTAATTGCTAATAAATTCTTTGATATTGTAATAAGTATAAAACCATCAGTAGTAAACAAACAAGCAAATTATTATCTTGAATGTTAAATGCCATCGACAACAACATATTTATGATTAAGATTGCTATATTTAATACGAAGTAGATATATAATTGTACGTTTTTATACAGGGTGAGTCTGTGAAGCGGCACCCCTAATTTATTTTGGAGGTTGTTAAAACTTTAAGTAATACAAATTTGTTGTTGAAATGCTGTGAAATAATTTTAATTTTTTGATGGAAAAATTAGAAGTACAACTTATCAATTGTTGCAATAAATGTACAATAATCATGGATTTGGTCTATAGATATCTCAGCGACATCAGGTGTTCCCCAAGGTTTTGTGCTTGGGCCTTTGCTATTTAACATTTTTATAAATGATATCGTCATTGGCTTACACTGCAAAACATTACTTTATGTCCTAAACATTTTTACATCTATCACTAATGTAGAAGATTGCGCTGATTTGCAAAACGATCGTGTACATCCATGGTCTGGGTGTAGCCTAAACAATTTATAGTTAAATATCTCAAAGTGTAGCACTATGGTATACTCTCGTGCACAAAATCCAATGTAATTTATCTATGCAATTAATATCGAAGAATTGAAGAGCTGTAGTTAAATCAAAGATCTAGGAGTTATATTCGACCCAAAGTTATCTTTTGTTAGCTATATCAATCAAATCACCGCTAATTACTCCAAAAATTTAGGCTACATCATCCGTAATTGTAAACAATTTAACGAAAATACATTAAAACTTCTCTTTAATTCATGTTTGAGGTTAAGATTTGAATATGCTAGAATAGTATGGAGTCCTTGTTATGAAAATCATAAATATAATATTGAAAAATCTCAGAGACGTTTTCTTAAATGCATTTGGTTCAACAGTTCTGGAAAGTACGCAGAGACCATAAACATCTTCTTCCGAGTCTTCTTCATAATTATCAAATTCTTCCATATCATAAATATCAAGATTAATTTCTAATTGCTCAGGCTCTTCATTAACCACAGTTTCGTCACTAATATTATCTGCATTTTGACACAAAGTACTCCTTCTATTGTGGCATAAATTGCAGTATGTGACGCCAATGGTTTTGCATAAGCAACGTTTAGTTTTGCAACCGACCTTACAATCACAAGCAATTATATCGAGTAATTCATTAGGAAGAAGAGCTTTATCAGTCCTTATCGGCATCAATTTATTATCTGTTGTTTGGTGACATCCAAAATCCTGTCAATTTTGGAACTTCAATTAGATTCGAAAGTAGACACTTCTTGCAGTAGCACATCTAGCACAACTACTAGAAAAAGAAAACATGAATGAAATAAAGTAATAATCAATATATATAAAACGTTTAATAAAAATCAAGTGAAATTTCGAAAAAAAAAATGCGATTTTTGCGACAAAAATACATGTAAAAAATAAATTAATTAATCTGTAACGCATCCGCCCTCTTGCCACCACGATTATTATACTGCTTAATAAGTCTATAATCAATTTCCTAAAAGGTATTGTTGGGTAATAGTAATAATGGTTAAACGCGAGTATATCCTGGGCTAATATTATTTTATAAACAAAACAGGATTTTTGCATTTAATTGAATGAAACGGAAAAAATGATAATGGCAATTGAAAATCGGTGATAATATGTTTCCTTTTCCTGTCCTATGGTCAACAAGGCTTTTATATAGGCAAGGATACGGATATCCTGTGTAACGACGTCCTTTATACATGTTTTTATTACAAATGTATGTAAATAACGCCCTGCGTACGACTCGTTTGATATCAGTATCACACATGAGTTTTGGTAGAGTAACTTTACTCCATATATAGTTTCCTGATAGCTGCTTGTTTTCTTGATGCCGGTAAGAAATTAGAATAACGTATAATAATTATTTTTCATTTCTATGAATTATTTATGGCTTATATTAACAAAGAAAAGGAAGTGCTAACGACCCTTGTGCCTGAGTTAAAGCCCTTCTATTAATTTCACTTGGATTGTACAGGGCGGTTAAATTTGTTTATGGTGGTTTCATGTAGTATTCCGGAAATTGGTGATTTTTCGAGTTATCAAAGACAACTCAGTTTTTGTATCGATAAATAAGACGTGACAATTGGGACTTTTTTCGGCAAAATTTCACATGAAACTTGATTTTAAACACTGTAACATTTCCTCATTTGAAAATATTCTTAATTATGTATTTATTGGATTCTACAGAAGTACAGGGGGGGCGTAGTTTAGCCATTAAAAGATATTTTTACACTTTGCCCGTCCTAACCTAGTCTATTCTATATTAAATTAACTTAATACAACAGAACCTAGAGAGATATAAACAATTATTTTAAGATTCACCGACTTGAACTAAGGTTAAGTTAAAAAACTTTTTTCTAATAAATAAAGTAACATAATACTTCCGTAAATATACAATTTCAACATATTATACACATGAAGGAGAGTTGTATTGAAAGATAGCTATTTAGCACTGAGACATAATCAACATTGTTTGGTAGCGAACATTAACATTATAGATGGACTCAGTGAAGACGGTTTATTACCAGGGGTCGAAACGTAGGCCATCTTTCTCAAGGAATGGACAGCTCTAATGATTTTATTATTTGTAACATCTTTACTATTTCAAGACAATGCAAATTAGAGAAGCGACTCAAAATAAAGCATACAAATATATTACAGTTCAAAGCAAAAATCAAATTTACGATATGGTATATATCTTAAGAAATGTGCGTAGACATATTTACAACAAAACATCAAAATTATATAGAGAATTTGATATTTCAAATATATTAAAATTTTTATTACCCAATTTCGGAAATTTTCAAATTTTAGTAAGTTATAATTTTCCCCCTTTTTTATTTATCTAATTAAAATGTCTGGTAATATTGTTAACCAGGTACTTGTACAAAGTAAACGCAAGTATATGCCATCATGTAAATGCAAAACGAAAAATGAAAGCAAATGACAAGCAAAGCAAAGCCGGCGGTATGACACGTGCAACTGAAATGAAATTTGGACTAACTTTATGACAGATAAATTATTATTAAAATTTTGAAATTTCTAGCAAAAATAAAATGACTTTTTGATATCATGGAACAGTAAAATTTGCGAACTTGATGTGGTGAACCCGGTGATGGAATGTTTAATTTTTGAACAAGATGGTACGTCTCAGTTGGAGTGTCCCACTTAAAGGCAGCGTCCCCGACTGAGAATTTCGCAGAAAATAACCCGGTATAACTACTATTATACAGAAAATTTTACTAACAAACAGGTCCAAACGTCAAGTTTTATTTTTGCCTTGGCTTATTTTTATGATCGTGCTTGGTATTAGTTTATGGCAGTTCGACTTAGGTGGAGTGTCCCACTTAAAAGTAGCGTCCCCGACCGAGAATTTTACGAAAAAAAAGTAGTTTATTTGTAAAATTAAAAT
This sequence comes from Leptura quadrifasciata, assembly GCA_963675555.1. Lineage (NCBI taxonomy): Eukaryota > Metazoa > Arthropoda > Insecta > Coleoptera > Cerambycidae > Leptura > Leptura quadrifasciata. The sequence goes on along the minus strand of OY776680.1, from coordinate 32,575,314 downwards.
CAAATCACAATAAATTGTTTCAATATTTCAACGTACACCTCTGGAGTGTCCCACTTAAAGGCACCTTCCCCTGAGGGGTAAAATGCCTTTCTGGATTTACTAGACACGATCGGTTAATTGAAGATTACTACAAGTTGCCAAAGGCACAATTTATCAAAATATAGCAAAGACAAATTAAAATTATTTACAGAAAGTACCGAAAATATTCTAAGCCCAAAATTACAAAAAAAATTAATGTAAATTCAGAGCTGTGAATTATTACAAAAAAAGTCGACTGGTCAGATCGGAAGTAGGAAACCAAAGATATCTTTAGCAGAGGGCCTAGACAGCATATCCCCGTACTAAGCTAAAATTCATCCTATCGGACGCACATTGCGCGAGTATATGTGAGTCAGGCAGTCATCAATTGACGGCGAAGCAAAATGTTTATAATCGGTAGCGTCAATTGATATAAACAATAATTTCTGGACAATTTAAATGACTGGGATCGATTTCAAATAAAATATTTATATGATTTCAGAAAAACAATCAACTTAATAGCCCCGGCATTACTACTTATAATTCTAAATCAAATTATTGCTCTTGAAGCTGGTGCATATTGAAAATTTTGGAGCGTTAATTAATTTGAACAATTGACTCTCACGGTTTAAATTATCTGCAATCAATTTGTAATTAAAATTTTACCTGGTCCTTGAAAAGAACTGAATTTCATTGTCCCTAGTTTATTATTTATCCCTATAAAATCAGTGAGTTCCAATGACTTTTAAAGATAACCTTTCCCTGAAATTAAATTGCTCGAGATGCGGTTCCTTACAACTTCACATTATTAAAATATATCCGGTGGATAAAAAAACTATTACTTTTAATTCAAATTAAAATGAATATTTTCCAAAAAAAAATGACTTCATTACACGATTTAATTGTTTGTTTTTGTAAAAACTATTACATAGTTATTCAAAAACAAAACTTTCTTTAGTTAAAACATCAAACTGTTTCGAAATTTTTACTTCTCATCGGTGCCGTATACGTTCCTCGATGAAATCGTCGCGTCGTTTCGAATCGGATTCGCCTAGGTGGTACTAGTTACATTACTTACAATATCAAATTTCAGTTTCCATAGCCAACTGTGCTGACTCAGAAACAAAACCTTTGAATGTAGTTTTATCATATTTTGTTAATTTTCTCGAAATTTTTCTTATGGAAGTGTATACCTTTTTACATAGTTGTATCTAGAAGTAAAATCTCCACAATAATCGGTAAAAAATATATAGCATACCATTTGAAAAAAAATTGACTATCGCTACTTTGGCATATATGATCACAGAGATGATTCAAGGACATCATGTGATAGAGATTGACAAGCGATTTACAAATATATATATGGTATGTTGTAGTTTATTGTTGAAGTAAAAAAGATAAGGGGCGAGCGTAGGTGCGTCTTTACTATGTACATACTTCGGTATGCGATGTAAAGCAACGACAGGCGCAGTTAGTACTTGGATTGGTGACCATTCCAACGGAAACCGCGTTCTCGCCTCACACATCTTCCAGCGGCTTGTATATCAGTGTATGCGCGGAAGCTATACAACCTTAGGCGAGGGTTTTATAGGAGATATACCATCCTTCGGAGGGGATGTAAAGCCGTCGGTCCCTTGCCTATTAAATGTTAGGCAAGTAAAAGATCCCTACTCTTCTTAAGGGAAGAGGTTCGGCAAAATTCCTGGTTGGGGGTAGCTCGTCTACAGGCGTCGGTGTTAGGCCTGAGTAAATAAATGTATAAAAAAAAAAGTAAAAAAAATATAGGGGCACGAATACCAAGCTGAATCACCTGGTATAGCTAGAGACTGGCCACTCTAGTGGGAGGCACTGATTGGTCCGTATTGAAGGTGGATGCATAATGGCGGTGGATTCGATTTTAATTTGAGGAGCATCGTGCCGTTAGACTTACACTGAAACCATCGCCGCCATGATGCATCCAATTGGGTGGAGTGGGGGCCGAGTGGCCAGTCTCTACTTTGTAGGGCATCTAGGTATAGCTCTGCTTTAAAATGGCATTCGTATGCTCTACATCGGAGGCTTTCGTTAAATATTACTCCCAAAATTTTTGATGTGTTTACAAATTGTATAATTTAATCATCAGTCATAATAGATGTAGCTGATTTTCAATTATTACATTGGTTTTCGGGCTAATTAAAAGAAATATGGATTTTAAGGGTTTCAAGAGTTATGTTTATGAACATAATTTGATAAGTCATTGCTAATAACGTAGAATGTTGAGAAGTATTCACGAAAAAGTGATGGTAGAGGTGTACTGTGTATCGTTTGCAAAACTGATGATTTGTTTGCTCTTGCACAACAAAAATAAGAGAGGCCCCAAGACTGAATCCTGGGGCATACCGGATGTATTTGTCTGTGTGCGATTTTTTGCATATATCTCGAAGAAGCTTCATGACGCAGGACTTGGACCAAAATAATTACAGTTTTCAACAAGAAGGTTAGATAAGGTTAGTCGTATACTCGGGTGTATATTTACTGGGCAGTCAAAAATCGCAACCAAAACTTTATGAGCTAATTAAATTATTAACGCCGGTAAACTATTCGGCGTGGTCTTATCTAACACCGATGCACATTAAAAACCCATAAATATAAGTGATTCAATTTGCAGGTGGGATAGTACAGAGAGTAACGGTATTTTAATGAGGTCGTAAATTATTTTTGCGTTTTTTGACTGCCCAGTAAATATACACCCTACTATAAATACATCAGAGAAAGCCATTGAAATCGTTTTTCATCCCGTCTAGAGGGATGAGATGGGAGTTAAAATAATTTGTTTAGCGTATTAAATTTATTCAATAACAATTTTGTATAGACGTTTCGCTGATATGAAATGAGTACTTATAGTGAAACATCGCATACTTTTTGTAAACCAATAACGATAAAAATTTTCTTTTCACAATTAAATAACGACAAAGGAACGATAAATTTTGCGATGTATGGATGTTTCGCTAATTTTATTTATTTAATTTGCCCTTGAAGGGAAACAAATGCACAGCTGTATCTTTACATATGAATAACATTGCAGTCGGATTCATTTGCAATGTAAATACGGCAATCTTGAAATGATGCGTGTCTCGAGACTTCCGCAGTTCGAAAGTGTCATTTGCAAAGCACATTGTTTGACGTATTATAACGTCCCCCCAAAAATATTAAATTCTTTATTCGCGAATTGTAGACATCAGACTGTTAAGTATACAAGACCGTAAAAGCAAATATTGAGTATGCTTTTATAGCCTGTTATCTCGGCTATCTTTCATTTAATGATTGCATTTAAAGTGCACAGTGACATATTTAAGATGCCGTTGCTGGAAATCGACAGGCCAGATAATTCCGACTTATTGGGCTGAAGTTATGTGAACTGAATGGTATTTATTTATAGTAATTCGTCATAAATATAATTAATGAGCAGAGTTTTTGAAGAATAGAGGACTTTCTACTAGCATTGCTCCTCTACTAATCTTTGTGATTACGGTTAATGTTATAATTTTTATATATCTTCCACAAACTTGAGCATAACTTGATAATACATAAACAAGACTTAATTTACGAAGGGCGCTGATAATCACACGATAATTTTCTCTAATAATGAACCGAAAACTTGTTTCTTAGTAATTACCCGACGCCGTAAGGCGGAGGGTAATTACTTAAAGCAACGAGGGGAGGTTTTATGAAAGGTAGGTTGACTGTCACAATCTTTGTGTGCAAAACACAATTTCTTTGTGAATGTCTGGATAGAAGTGGTCAAGTTGATATTATCTACATGGATTTCTCCAAGGCTTTTGACAGGCCAGATCACAGCAGTGATTGATTAGTAAACATCTTCGGTCTTTCTTATTCGTTATTACAAATAATTCAATCATATTTGCGGGATCGATACCAATTTGCTCAGTATCGAGGTTATAAATCTTGCCGTTTCTTATAGAAATTCAGTGTGCCACAGGGGCCAATACTTGATCCAATTTTCTTTGTTCTGTTTATTAACGATATATTTGAGGGCTTCGATAATAACCCCCATTTCCTCCTATACGCAGATGATCTGAAAATATATCGATTGATTGACTCAATTAATGATTGTGTTAGACTTCAATAATTCTTAAATACCATGATGACTATTTACCTCTTAATGCCAGCAAATAAAATGTAATGTAATTTTGCAGAAAAACCAACATCGGCTACTTTATATAACTTTCGTTAGATCTCACCTTGAATACGCTTCTATTGTGTGGAGTCCAATTTACAATTCCAATATTATACAACTAACGAAAATTCAGCGTAAGTTCTTAATTTTGAATATCCATCCAGCGGATTTCCACACACTGAATTGTGTTTGTTTGATTTAAATAGCAGTCGAAGAGCTAATAACTCCATAATTGTCTTCTTTAAAATTGTAAATAATAGTCTGGACTGTATTTAGCCCAGTTGTCAGAAACTAATTTTGATGAAAAGTTAGAATTAATTGTTACTTCGCTAATTTTTTCATGAAAGGCTAGTCTTTTTGCTAATAGAAAGTGGCAAAAAATAGTTTACCAAAATCTACTCTCGCGAACCCTTATAAATGGAAACGGAAAAATTCAATTTTTTGCTAGTATCTCGAAAAATAATAATAAAATTTTTTTTACATAAAAATAAGTATAAAAGTCTTTTTTATATAAATGTTTCCCTTAGCATGAGAAATTATTACAGTTCGCTAGTTCGGCTCAATATTTCAAGCGCGTCGCACAAGGAAATAAAGCATTTCTCGACTGCCGCTACATAATAAAGACAATTTGTACCCATTAAAAGCGGAAAAAAAAAACAAAGGCAAAGGCAGCATTTTAAAGAGGAAGAATTCAGCTTCCCAATGGTATATTTACTTTTAATTCTTATAATTTTTATTTCTTATAAATTGCGCGTGAAAGTTAAGCTTTATAATTTTTGTCCACTCTATATTAAAACATAAATATTAAATAAAATACTAATTTAAAAAAAAATCTTTGTGGATATAGCTTGTTTGTACCTTAAATTTCATTCTAAAATTAATTTTTATGCTCTAAAGTATCCCGGGTAAAAAAAACTTTTAAATCATTGGTATTTCTTCCAATTTTTAGGGTTAGGAAATTTCCACTTGAAAACTTGTCTAAAACGGTCAAAAAAGGCTTGTAGGTAAAAAAAAACCTACCTTTTTTTACCTACAATATATTTTTCTGTAGCGAGAATGCTGTTTTTGGTATGGATATTTCCTAAGACGGTGAATTATTATATCATTATAGTATATATGTTTCAATACATTTTTAAATCGTTCACATTGTCATAACATCTTTTATATTTTATGTATTTTTTATTTATATTGTCATAACAGCATCATGTGCATTTATATCTTAAAAAAAAAATGTTTTCTTAAAATGTTTTCTTAACCGCCTCTAAGTTACCAAAGTAACCCCTTGGAAGATCTCAAGGATCTTGTGCTAGGCAAAGATAGACGAGGCCCTACAGTTTAATGTGGACTCCGAATCACACTTGGGGCAATTTTTTTAAATGAAAAATTGTTTCGCCTTGCGGGAATCGAACTCACTTCGCTAGGCAACTCAGTTTGCTAGCCTTAACACACTGAGCTACCATATGTTAGTTAATTAGTATTTGTCTTTTTACTCCCTCTTTTGACTTTTTCACTTAGATTTATGTATATATTAATAAATAAATTAAAAAATGTTTGCATGAATACGAACAAGACTTTAATGCTGACGGATATGTTGCAGTGGATGCAGTTCCATTTAGTGTTTTGTCGATCTGGTCAATACATTCGACAGGGGCATTCAGCAGATTCTTATATACTTTAGAAATCATTTCGAGAGAGTATCTTATGATTTATTAAATTTTCTTATCACCTAGGCAACTGTGCAAGTTTTTCGAAAACGGTTATTATGTGCCTCAACTTTTTTAGGACCCGTACCGTTTTTTGTTTACGTGAATGAGGTTTCTATTGATAAAAACAAAATATTTTGCATATCACACTGCATTTATAAACGTAAGTCGTAGTGTTAAAACGAAAAGTATAATGGGGATCTAACCATATACATGTAAACAAATTAAATGTTTCACATTTTTACGATGAGACCAACAGTAGAGTTATGTGTTTCATATGTCTGTATGTGTGTGGTTATGTTTATTGTAGAACCTTTTAACAGAAAAGTGGAAAGGTACGCCGTGCATATCTTCGACTTTCGAAATATTAAATTTCCCGGTTTCTAGTCAGTTCTTAGCGAGGTTCTTAGTTTATTGTGATTTTCCTGTAGTCAGATTTTTGAAATAACATCTCACTTACTCTTACTTCATCATAAATTCTACCTGACATAAATACCATAAATATAAAATATAAAAATATAATTTCATCGTACTCCCTCAACGTTGAACCAAATTATTATGAATTTTTATTGATTGTTATCTAGAACTGGATAAGTGGAGCATTACTGCGCCCAAAAAACAACAAAGAGTAACTTTTATCAAGATAAACATCGGGGAAAAATATCCCACTCTTTTGTTAACATCGTATACTTATAATTTATGGTTGTACACTTTGACAGTACTGAGAAAAATCAACATACAATATAATGATAATTATTACATTTATATCTAATGCCCGTATTTTCTAATTGTGTACATTTTCATATAAATAATGAATTCCATTGTTTATTGTTTATGTATAACAGCGGTTCAATTTTTATTGTATTTAGTGCTTTCATATTCTGAATCGTTGTATCACGTGAGAAGCATTAATATATTGTCTTAAGTTGTCAAGGAGGAAATGCAATTCTGGATTAGACACTATAATTAAACTATTTCTAAGTACCTACATTTCGAAAACACTAATATGTATTTTTTAATTAAATATTTTAGGGTAAAAAATAATGACTTGAAACGAAATTCTAATAAACTGGGTTTAATGTTTTTTTAAATTTTCTTTAAAATCATCGTAATAGTAAATGCTTCTAGAGGGCAGGATATTACAACATAATTTTTCAGTCACAAACTCATCTATGAAACCACACTGCAACCAACAGCTACTCTCCGGGCTATGTGCCGCGCCGAGCGCTGAATTACAAGTTACAAGCCTGGCGCATTAAGTGTAATAATTGCATATTATCAACAGAACGCTAATGTTTCGATTGCAACAAACACCAGCCGAAAGATTGATCCTACTTAAAGGAGCTCTCTCTCTAATGGCACGAAATGTTGAAAATGTTGTCCTTTATTATCTTTGCTCAATTGTATTTTTGTGACGGTAGCTCTGAGAATGTTATTTAACTGTAATTCAGTAACTCTATTAATTCTTCTTTTGACTCTAATTTCCACGTCTTCTCTGATTGTTGGTGCAGTTATATAAACTTTTTTCTTGAAGCAGCCTCATATAAAAAATAAGCGGCGTATGGTCTGGTAACCTTGACAAGCCTATTTGTTCATCTCATCTAGTTTTCTCTAAAACCTTTCGTTTACATGGAAAAAAAAGAAATGAATATGAGCAGAACACCACAATAACTTTCAGACAATATGAAATGTTATTATTATTATGTTAGGTTTTTACATTTTGCGCCCACTTGTATCTACAAAATATTTATATATTCATTTATGGTGACTAAACGTTTTGTATTCATATTCATCGTCTAACAATTTGCTCGGCCGGGGAAAGTAGAAAGTAATAGGAAATGGGTCGTGATTAAATTTAGTAGACGTGCTTGTTTCTGTATGTACCGATTGTGAAAAGTATGTAAAGTTTAATTTGAAAGATTTCTGGAAAACTTTAAAATATTTAAATATTAATAATAACAACAGTGGTCCTATTTCGAGTGACATATTTCAACCAACACTTTTTAATAGTTTCTTTATAAATAATGTGCCCCAAGTAATTAATGTCAACAACAATCCATATGTAGATAAATACAATGAAATTTAAATGGACGATATGGGTAAATTTTCATTTGAGGAAGTTTTACCTGAAGAAGTTGAAAGGATTTTTCATTAACTTTTGCAATTAATAAGTGTCTCATTACATCTGTTTTTCCTAATGTGTGGAAATTTGCCGAAATTTTGCCAATCCTCAAAATCAATAATGCAACGACTTTGGGTTTAATTCACTACAGGCCTATTAGCATTCTACCTACAGGATCCAAAATTTTTGAAAAAATAGCAGCGAAGTTGATTCATAAGTTTTTAACAATAAACAAAAAATCAGTCTGGATTTAGATCTTACCAACTGCACTGCTGCATGTCACTGATGATATTTTTAAGGCTAAATACATGCTTAATTTGACTCGATTTTAACAAAGCATTTGATACCCTAAACCATGCTATTCTTTGTAGTAAAGCTCAGATGTTTTGGATTTAATGAATCTCCCGCAGCATTTTTCTGTAATTACCTACGTAACAGGCGCCAGAGAGTTGGATTAAGATCATTTTTTTTCTAATTTGAACTGGTTCAGCAGAGTTCCACACGGGAGCATTTTAGGACCTTTGTTATTCTCTATATATACTGCTGACTTCTATACGTGTCTTAACTATTGCAGTAGTCATCAATATGCTGATGACACACAATTATTTTTCTCTTTTCACCTTAACGAACTAAGAGATGCCGCTGAAAAAATATTTATAAAATCTCTGTGGCTCATAACTTAATACTTAATGAAACTAGAACTGTCTTGAAGCTCGTTGGACCTCATAATAACGCTATAGCAAATAATGATAACTTCCAAGTTAAGCTTAGGTAACAATATAGAATCTACTAAAAATGTTGGACTCTTCTTAGATATTGTTACGTTGTATTACTGTTCTTATTTCATCTGTTCACCTGCTTGTCTCAAATCAAACTATCCAAGTGTGCCGATTCAGTCCCTATATAACCCCCGTCGAATGCAGTAGAGTATTCCAGAATGTTCCCCAACATTTCTATGATTCCAGTGTCATAGTCATGCACATAACAATATCAACATATCAGCTATACCATACAGAAGTTCTGTATAAAATTAAATTTTACATGCATAGGGACGTTCTGAGTGAAGACGTGAAACTGAAACTATGTGAGTCCTTAATTTTATCACTTATTAATTACTGCGCCGCGGTTTACTGGCCTGCTTTAACTGCGGGAGATAAGTCTAGCTTGCAGAGAATACAAAACTCGTGTGTAAGTTCTGATATAATATCCGTAAGTTTGATCACATATCTAAAATTTCAGGAATCTAGATGGTTAAGTTTAAATAGAAGATATGAAGTACATATGGCATGTCTTATATATAATATTATTAAAACGCAATGTCTAGAATGCTTCTTTACAAGTTTTTAACTGGCGATGGCACCCACACCAAGTTTCTGTAATTTATTCAGAGAACCTAAGCACAGAACTGCCCTATTTGAAAGAAGTTTTGCTTATAATGCGGTTTGCATATATAATAAGATACCTCAGATGGTCAAGGACTCCTACTTAATTAAATTATTGCCATCCAATGATTCTTATGGATGATTAATCATATTATTATTTTTGATATTAATTTTTTTTATGGTTGCGTGGAAGAGCATATACTTGAACTCCGCCATCACATTTGGTATTAAGTTTATATTTTTAAATTAAACTAAATGTAAATAAACACACATTTATTATTATTATTATTGTACTGTCGTGAGCAGAAAAAAATAGGACAACTTTTTTTTCTAATGTAAATCTGTCTCTATTTGAATATGTAATGAGTAGCCGAAATTAAACAGATATCACTTTTAGTTTATTTTTTATTTTAATGCTGTAGTTATTGCTATAGTAAATGATGGATGGTTAATGAGACAAATTGCACTGCGTTGAATATTAACAAAAATTTGGTGTGTAACATTTTAAGAAAGTGGAGAATAAACGGTACGATTAGTAGAAATCTTGGATCAAAGGACGAATGATACCCTAATTAACAAGCAACTACTATTAATATTTCGTTATTGCACCATTTCTATTTATAACTGTCTGCCTGTTTGGCATAGAATTAAATAACCTTATACAATAATCATTAGTAATAATATTTTCCCATGCATTTTTACTATTTTCAGTAATTCTTCGGCATTCCGTGGTTTCACATTTCGTTTTTGGATACTTCTTACAAGTAGTCCCCATACTTCTTCCACAGGGTTAAGATCTGGACTATGACTGGGCCAGTTAAGAACATTGATGTTGTTATCTTGAAACCAGTTAGTTATGGTATGAGCAGTATGAACGAAACAATTATCTTGTTGAAATATGAACTCATTATTAGGAAATAATTGTGACACAGAAGGGAGCATAATATTGCCTAAAATCCTAATATACGTTTCACTATACAATCGTTTCTCAATATGCCATAAAACACTAGGACCACGTGTCGATATCCAAGCCCGCATATTGACGGAAAATCTACCACTTTTATCATTGTCAGATATATATTTCTCATCGAATCGAGTATTCGGAGGGCGGTAAAGACGAATACGACCGCTGTGTGTTGACTGGAAAGTTTTTTCGTCTGTAAAGATTACATTGTTCCAAAAATTTACATGATGCGCTAAAAATTCAAGCGCAAATCCTACTCGAGCTTCTTTATGTTCAGCTTTAAGTAAGTATTTCTGTGCTGCTGCATGACAGCGTAGCTCCGATTCTCTTACTCGCCGGCGACCAGTACTACTCGATCCAGGAAAATTCGTTTCTTCAGCAGCCTGAATAACTGAGTAAAATGGATTTTCTACTAAAGCATTTACCAATTGCAAATCTTGTTGTTGAGTTGATCCAGGATTTCTACTAATCGTACCGTTTATTCTCCACTTTCTTAAAATGTTACACACCGAATTTTTATCAATATTATAACGCAGTGCAATTTGTCTCATTGACCAACCATCTTCTGCTTTAGCAATAACTTCAGATTTAACTAAATCGCTTATATGAGGCATATTAGTTTTTTGCACACTTGAGATAAATTATGACAACTAACTGACAATGTCACAAAAATTAAAGTTAGATGTACACAACTAGATTTTAGCAAAATATCGTTATAAGACTTGTCCTATTTTTTTTTGCTCACGACCGTAATAAGTCGTGCGAAATAATCTTCTAATTCCCCCCCAAAAAATGATAACATTTAGTAATGGGCCAAGTTTGTTGGAATTGATTATTTATTTGACATTAAAATATAGAATTTGTAATATTTCTAAAGCATTAAGTGAAATCCCACTATAGTACGCTCATGGTAGCGTAGGGTCCAAGAGTGCGCCTATAATGGAATAAAATTAAAAAATGTTTTTACCGTCTTCCGTTAAACCCTCTGAAGTCTAGTTGTTCATATAACAGGTCCGGCAGAAGCTTAGCACGAAAGCTTTTCATCACCCGCTCCAATATTTCAATTAATATTATATTTTAAGTAGCCTCATAAAAAGAAATCACAAACTATATCTTGTTTGCAACAATTACATTTTAAGACGATTTTTAACAAAACAGCTACCTTTAGCATATCTCCTTGAATCAGTTGAATAAATATTTAAAGGTGAAGCACTATGTATAGCTGACAGATCGCGCAACATTAAAAATAGTCTGAAAAAATGCTAGGCATTTTATAAGATTGATTTATTGCAAGCCTCGTTACAAGCCAAAGCTATCTGTATCTATATTTATATATATTTTGATATATGTGAACGCATTCCTTCTGCCTACAACTCTACACCATGTAACAAGATATTTTATAGCTCTATAGATAACCATTTATTTATAATAACTTCCGTTACACATAATCGGCTATTTACGTTTGTAAAATGAGAAACGACAGGATTTTTTCCACTCCGACACCGAAAGGGGCGTACAGGGCACACATAATGTGGTGCTTTGTCCGTCAATTTGAAAATAGCTTTATTTGCGGATGTGCGTAAGCGCCCGGGGACTGGCGGAAACGGCACGGCGAATAGGAAACACCCCTTCCTGTGTCTAAAACTACCCCTAACTACCCCTAGTTATGGACCAGACGCACCGACGTTTGGAAATACAGATATCCTGCTGTTAAGTGATACTTTATTTATGGGCACAGTTTATTTCATTTGTATACACGGCGATCTCGCCGAATGTACAGAGCGATTGAAGTTTAATGCTCTTCGTCGGAGTTTAAATACCCATCGAAGGCACATTTGTATTTTTATAAGTAATATGAATCTCTATGAGTCCCTCATAATTCTAAACAAACAAATATTAGCATTTAGAAAATCTTCTTTGTAAGCTGACTATAGCGAAGAAGGAAAGGGAAAAGTATTATGAAAAGAATATTGATGAATGTAGAGGTGATAAAAGAATGTGGCGTACCATTAGAGAATTAACTAGCAAAGCGAAGACAGGAGATTTTAACGTAGACAAAATTATTTTTGATAAGCAATCAAACACACTAGAAGAAAACTTTTACAACTTTTATTATGAAAGCATTAAAGACATAGCTGACGGTATTGAGGACAAACCGTTTGATTGACAAACAGAAGCAGATAGTGAACGAATTAAATTTTCATTATTTAAAGCTATAAACTTAAGTGAATTAAAGAAAATCGTTTTTAGTTTAAAAAATAAAAGTACTGCTGATAAAGAACTTAGCATTAAATTGTTGAAAGACTTATTTTGTGCAATTGATTACTCTTTATTAAATATTGTTAATGGATCGTTAGAATCAGGATATGTACCAGCGCTGTTAAGAATTAGTACAATAATACCGATTCCAAAAGTAACATCCCCTACGAAACCTGAACAATGCCGTCCAATTAATTTATTGCCGGTCGTGGACAAGTTATTGGAAATTATAATGAGTGATCAGTTGCGTGAACATGTTGAAAAGAATCTGGTTTTCGAGAAACCACTCGTGTGGAACGGCTCTCCAATACGTGTACGCCAAATGTAGGAAGGAAATAAGCGATGATAATGTAGTTCACAGTGTGTTTGTGAATTTGAAGCGGGCTTTTGAAACTATTGATAGAGCTTGTTAATTAAAAAAATTATATACATACGGTATTGAAAGCACTGTTTTGAAATGGCTAAAAGACTGTTTAGATAATAGGTACCACAAGACAAAAGGCATGATCAAAATGCCAAGCAAAATTGTTAGTCCATACGGCGTCCTCCAAGGGAGTGTTTTGGAGCCTCTTCTTTTCATCGTATACCGGGTGTCCAAAAGTCTGGAAACGGTCAAATATATCGAGAAATACGCATTCGATCCAAAAAAGAAAAAACTGGTCCTTAATAATTTTAAAAGCGCTATCCAACGATATCAAACGCTACCCCCCACCCCCAACTCTGGGGGTAGAGCGGAGGGCAGGTTTAAAATTTTAAATGGATGCTCCTATTTTTTATTACAGAATCGGATTCTACGGTAAAAATTATGTAAAGTCTGAAATGTTTTTTTTTCGATTCGTGACAGACGTCGCTGTAATTGTAAAAGTATTTTTTTTCGTCATTTCTAAGAAATTACGAAAAATAGTATTTCTGAGATTGTAGATTGTATTATGGGGTCGTTTGGCTTCGAACAGCCTTACTTCACTTCGACCTAAAAGATCTTTTGTGATTTACCCTACATCTAGTTGTTGCCAGGATTCCAAGACTTCTTACAAAGCTTGCGATTTTCCTGGGCGCTAATTTCCCTATGTTTTCAGGCGTTAATTCCGTCTGTTCTAGGAATTTTAGCCTAGTGCGGACTAACACCTTGCATTAACAAAGTATATGTTCCGCAGTTTCAGTTGCAGTATCGCAATGTCTGCATATGTTGCCTGTTGTGTACTCCCTCATGCCCTGGCACCCATATCAAGGTAACATTGTTGTTGTTGGCCAGTTGCTTCAGGGATTGTTTACATTCCCAGGCAATTTTAGACTCAAAGGTATAGGACCTTAGAGCTTTTAGTGCTGCCTGGTTATCAGATAATATATAGATCTTCGGATGCCTTTATTTAGGGATTCCTGGGCACACAGATCTATAGCGTAAATTTCTGCGTAGAAGATGGTTGGGATGTTACCGAGGATTTTGGATAGCCTACATTTAGGCCCTGCTACGCCCACTCCTACCCCTTCAGCCATCTTAGATCCATCTGTATACCAGATGAGTGACCCTTGTTCCAATCGCAGTGCCACTATCTGGCTCGTCTGACGGCTTTCAATTCAAACGGGCAGTCAAAGTCTTGTTTGATTGGCATTGAGTCAGTGGGTTTGGTCATAGACTTCAAATGGATTAACTCCAGAATCATTAAGTGACCAACCTGATCGCCTGGTTTAAATTTATGTGTCCGGTGCAGTCGTAAGGCACTGAGTGTTGCCTCCTTCCTTACATGCAAGTGCAAGGGAAGTAGGTCAAGCATAGCCTCCATAGCTGCTGTGGGATACGAGTGCATTGCTCCTGTAGTCACTATACAGGCAAGGTGTTGCAGTTTCTGCAACTTTCCCTGTGATATTTTTTCTTCTGTTTTTGACCACCATACGCATGATGCGTAGGTCACCATAAGTCTGACAACCGAAAGATAATACCAATGTGTCATTTTCGGTCTTAGACCCCAAGTCTTACCAAACAGCCTACGGCACGTCCATATTGCCGCTGTTGCTTTAGTAAGAGTTCTTTCCAGATGTGAGTTCCAGGTAAGTTTTTGATCCAGGATTACTCCTACTTGACTTCATTGGAAAAAATTAGTATCGCTCCATTCAGTTCTAAGATTGAGTTTTCTTCTTTTAGTGAACGGGACAATAATTGTTTTGCTCGGATTGACATTGAGCCCCTCTGACGAGCACCATTTGGATATTATGTTTAAGGCAATTTGCATGAGGTTGGAGATCATGACCTCATTTTTGCCTCTCACAGTGACGACCAGGTCATCTACATAGCCCTGGACGTTGAAGCCTGAATTACTCATTTTATGTAGGAGATCATCGACCACCATGGACCACAACAAGGGTGATAGGATTCCACCTTGTGGACAACCCCTGACTGCAGTCACCGTACCCAACTCATCCCCCACACTTGTGGTAATAATTCTGCTTTTAAGCATGGGTTGTATCCATTTAATTGTAGGTGACTCTATTCCCCTTTTTCTACGGATTCAAAGGAGGTGTTATCAAAAGCACCCTCTATATCTATGAAAGCACACATAGACACTACTTTACCTGTGGATGTCTTTTCAATCCTTGGAACGGGCAATGTAGAGCATTTATTGTTGACTTGCCAGATTGATAGGCAAATTGTTTAACATGAAGCGGTGTTCCTGTAAGGATTTCGCTTCTAATATATTGATCTAAAAGTTTCTCCATTGTTTTTAGGAGAAATGAGGTTAAGCTAATGGGGCGATACGACTTAGGCTCGTCTGTTGGACGTCTGCCTATTTTCGGAATAAACGCCACCTTAATTTCCCTCCAAGCTTGGGTAATATACCCTAGTATATAGCTTGCTACAATTATACTTCTCAGGCATAGGATAAGTTCCTCAATTCCGCGTTGAAGTAGGGCAGGGAAGATGCCATCTCTGCCCGTTGATTTAAAGGGCTTAAAGGTAGATACCGCCCATTTAATTTTGTTGGGGGTGAATATTATTCTAGCCAGGCGTCTTCCTTCTCTGGTAGGACGATGAACATCCTTATCCAAATAGTCCTGTGGAAATTCACCCTGAATAATGCGAGAGCCTGGAAAATGAGTACCTAAACGCACTCTTATGTTTTCGTGCTGACTCTCTGTGTATTCGCCATCGGGTTTTTTGAGTAGCCCTATTCCATTTGAGAGGAATCTATCCCTTCGCAGAACAGTCTCCATGATCTTATTTTAGACCTTCTCAATTCATTGTTATACTCCGTAAGGACTTTTTTGTAGTCCTCCCAGTTTCCAGAGTTTTTGGCTCTGTTAAAAGCTTTCCTAGTCTCGGCCCTGAAACGGCTGAGATCCCTATTCCACCAGGGCACATCTCTTTGGACTGCCCTTTGTTTAATGGGACAGCTTTTTTAATAACATGATGTCATGATGTTTTGTAGTTGATATAAGGCTATATCTAGTTCCTCTATTGTGTCGATGGAATAGTATAAAATTCTCCTTTTTCTTCACTTGCAGTTACACGTCATCTGCAAATTTGTTCGTAGTTTCTGCCTAAAGCTAGTTAAATCAACGTCGAATTTACGTTAAACTGACGTCAAATTTCCATAGTCAGGTATTACTAACCAAACGTACTGGGCTACTACAATGGGGATTTAGATGTAATTCTACCTATTTTGGTCAATATAACCAAATTTCGACGTCGACGTCGTTTTATTCTCCACTTATGTCGAAACCACGTCGCGTCAACGTATATTTTACTTAAATATGGTTAAATCTGATTTTGCTACTAAATTTATTATACATAATGTAGGTAGTCTCGACGTTAAATTAAACCAAAATATTTGCTGGGTACTTCTTGGATTCTATAAAACAACTCATCGACAGTATGAATAAAATACTACAATGCATCTAGATATGAACCTATTTGACGAGTATGACAAAATAAGAAAGCCCGGCGACTCCACCAGATAATGATATGTCACGACATTCTCCGGATGACCGACATTGTTCCAGTAATATGTTTCTGACACCCATTGTTGCCACTTATGTAACATGTTGAAAAAATTTACAAAAAAAGCATTTTGCAGGTCCTGACAACATTCCATGTGCATTACTTGCTCACAGAGACTTTATATAGCTGACCCACCTTGTGAGTTAATTAATCTTTCTTTTATCGAAGTTACATTTCCCTCTTCCTTGAAAAAAATGTATACACTTATTTAAAAAAAAATGCTCTAAAGCCTTTTTTGTCGACTCTCATAAATATGAGTAAATTAATGTGTTAGCTGTTTTTATGTTGCCCAATTTATTGATGTTAGAAAGATTACTCCGTCGATGCTCCTAGTCGAAAATTTGTTATAAATAAAATCTATAATTAATGTTGTCCATGTATGTAAATTGCGTATGTATGGAAATTTATAATTCTACTGTTGTTACGCTTTTACTAAAGTCCTAAACAAATATAATGGTTATTTCCCTATCGCGGTCCTCTCTCTCTTTGATACGACAAGCTTAAATATGTTCGATAAAAAGTAAATTAACAAGCAGGATGAAGGTGAACCTTTTAAGTAGCAACTTACTATTTACGGATGCTCCTCAAATTATTTTATCTCGAAGAAAAATGATAAACTTCTAAAATTAAATTAAAAGAGGTAAAATCCTAGCCAGCTGTCGAAAATGCAGCTGGAAATCCATTTTTATGTCTGCGGTCTGATCTTTCCGTCTTCAACAAGGGGTAGCGGTAAACTTAAAATAGTTTTAGAGTGTGCTAAAACCGTTAATATCGATAAGGATGTATTTAAAATATCCCGGAGGTGTTTCCTTACAAAGTACACAGGTCCATATGTTTTATATCCAAACAAAAAGCAGGATATATAAGTTAGGAAAAAATGTGCGAGTTTGCTTTTCCTCTTTGTGTAAACAAATCGGTTTTGACGACTTTTTAATATTTTGTTTGTTTTAACAGTAGTTAAAACGACATAATTTAAAAGACAAAATATACAGATTATTACAGATTTATTCGTTACAAAAATTATTATAAATAGTAATTACAGTGTGATGTGTGGATGGGTATATTTAACAAATATATTTTTAAAATAAAAAATGTATTTTTTAATACCAGGTAAATTTTGTAAAGTTTATATAAGATTATCTTTTTTTGATTTGTCATATCTATTCCTGTGTGATAAAAATTGACAGTATTTGAGAAGTAAATATTAAAATAAACGTTTTTGCAAGTAATCAGTTTTTGTGCACTTTACATCAACAACAAATGTCAGACATTGTTAATAATTTTTAAAAATTATTTTTTTTTTCGGATTTGTAACAATGTAAATTCTAATGCAAGGCGTATGTTAACTTTGTATACACTATGTATTGTAAAGAGTTGGATTTCAAAAATATTCTGACAATTTTTATTGCAAAATAGGACATTTTTAACAATATCCCGCGTTCTGTTAGTTGGGCAAATGTGCTGCAAGTTCTTGATATTACTTTATTACCTTCTCCATAAATAATAAACAAATTTAAAAAGTTCTCGTTGGTATAATTTAAACGTGCTGGTATTTTTTGACATAAGATAGTGACTGATTGTTTCTAATCATGGCTATTTTGATGAACTGATTACAATAATTCATGAATTTCTAATAAAATCGCAAATATTTCAAAAAATTGTAACTTTAACCCCCACAATGCTAATATCAGAAAAAAGGGAATTCAATTTTACACAACTTGATATAAAAAAATACAGGGTGTTCCATTTGACCTACACAAGTTTTCGCGGTTTGAAGTTGACAAAATGTAACGCGAAAAACGGAACACTTGATATGATATTATTGAATTTATTTCAGTTGTAGAACGTAGTTCTCCTTGTGTTCTTTTTACGTGACAAGAAGCAAATGAGGATCTTTTACACGAAGAAAGTTATAACGGTTCTTGCAAACCGTTGCACCTGTCAAATTTTCTATAAAATGTCAAATATCTCTGAAACGGCTAGGTGTAGGTATAGGATATGGTACATATTTTCGACTTAGAAAAACAAGCATCACACCCTAAAAGATATAGGATGTTCGATTTGAAATAAGCAAGTTGTATCGACTTCCGGTATAAGCGGAAGTGCCAGCTGCTTGTAATTATTTTACTTGAATTGGCCACACCGACATTAGTAATTATCTAAATTTTCAAAATTTTCTGATGCGTACTTTTCTTTATATCGTTCGATTCAGTTCCCGGTGAGACACCAGTATAGAGCAAGATGTACCTTCTGACTGTTCCTTTGACTTCAACGTCACAGGCGCAGAGGCTTTCTTCAATAATACTCTATTATTTTGTAGATTCTGAGATTGTTTTTAGAAGATATATATGCGGTAAAACCTCATAAGTAGGAAATAGTATTAATAGATTTCACAATTAATTTTAATACAGTCTTGTTTAACTTTGAATTACTTGTATATTTTATTTAGCATATATATGTCATTATATAAACGGTCCTTTTCGTATAATATTTATAATATACAATAAAATTCCCGATAATATAAAGAAGTTAAACCAAACCAATTCTAATTTCGAATGAAGAAATTAATTTTCTCGGGCGGTTTCAAGTTCATAAACACTAAACTGCAATATACTAATTCATTCATTAATTATAATTACATTTTTATTTCTTTTAGGCCCAAATATGTAAAACATGTCTTTTTTCTTTAATATGATTTGTAATCATTTAGTTACTTTTTAATTTTTCCTTTGTTTGTTTGCATACATGAGTATAGCTGGCTTTTCCAGTTGAGTGTAGGAGTACTTCGTATATTGTATATAAGAAAGCAAACTCTGTCGTTTGGTAATAAATATGTACCTAAGTTAAGCTGCTTGTGTCCATCAGCTTCTCTGTAGACATGTATCAATTATTTATTATCAATAAAGGCTATCGTTATTATTATTGTATATTTATCTATTACCTTTAGTATGATACTAATTTGAGTTTTACATTATTTTACTTCCACGTCCAGTGAAAGTATAGTAACGCAAAAAAAATATATTTTTTTTGTTGAAATAGGCTAAAAATGTTATGAACTGTCGAGATTTTAAATTTGATATAAAAAATTTCCTGTCTAACTTTTTTGTGCGCACGTTCCTTTTTTTGATGAATATAAAAATGATAAAATAAAGCTTTTTATTTAAGCTTATTTCATTTTATTACCTTATTTATGTACAAAAATCATTCAAAATATCGCATTCCTCAATCATATCATCAATAAATTGAATATGTGCATTAATATTATAAAGAAAATATGCTTTCCTCCACGAATTTTAAACGGAAGCGCGCTGGAAGAGGCCTCGTGGCTACGTCACAGTGATGGCGGCGCCCCGCTGACAGATTTGGTCCATCTGGCCATCCTCTTTGTTTACAGTCCTTGGGATGATGGGGTGTCATGGATGGTTCATGGGGGTGTCATGACCTGTTTAATATTCGTACAGACCTGTTTATTATACACCTCATGAACCTACCTCCCCGGCCGGTAATGCAGATTCCCTACTTGCCGGCATGGTGCCAATGCTATTACGTCACTGTCTACCTCAACCGATCCAATACCTACTAATACAGTTTTAATTTTTATCGTATTCGATGAGTTGCTCATTATATAACAAAATTTATTTTCATCGCACCACATATCCCAAATGTTTTTTATCGGCAAGAAATAATAATTATTTGAGTTGTTTATGAGTCAATATTCAGTTACAGTGTTTATCACAACCTGTGAGTTTTTATTTGGAAAAAGTACTTAGGATTTAGGAGGAATTATTTAGGTTTCAATTTCCAGAGAGATCCTCATACATGCTATTTTGGAATCAAGCCTTATATATTCCATTGTGGTTTCACCTAAATTGTTACAGTGTCTTATATGTACTTATACAATTGCACAGATATAGATTATTCAAATTTCAATTCTCAGATAGATATAGATCATTCAGGTTTCAATTCCCAGATAGATCCTCATATATGCCATTTTCGAACCATATCAAGTCTCATATATTCATTCCATTGTGGTTACATTCCTATAGTATATACTCATAAAGGTAACTTACAAAAAAAAGGAACTCTGGTTTAGAGACTCTAGCTAGTTGCTTGAATAATGTGATCCAATAATGACATAGGAGAAATCCACTTGTTTGGTGATACTCATCTCTAGTATAGTCTGTACTGACAAAGGCCACAAGATGCTTTTAGTGATGTAGTGTAACTGACATACAGGTTAAATATTTCTTCTGGGGTTTTTATTGTCAATTGCATTTAGATTTGGTTGGAAGCCACATGAAATCTCATATATTCAAATGACTTGTGAATAGGGAAATTCCAATAAACTACATAATGATTTATCTGGATTTCCTGTTGTTTTTACAAAAAAAATCTACGCGAATTTGTAATTGTCCGTCCGTCCAAGATATAGAAGATATACAGGGTGTCCAAGAAGTCTGGAAACGGTCAAATATCCCAAGAAATACACATTGGATCCAAAAAAGAAAAACCACGTCCTTAATAATTTTAAAAGCGCTATCTCCAATGATACCAAATGCGACCCCCCACCCCCACCCCATTAAATTTAGCACCATTGAATGGCTTTTTCAAGAAAATGAACTTGTACTTCATTATATTTCATTCTTCCGTAGAATTTCTTAGAAATTACGAAAAAAAATATATTTGCGATTACAGCGCTTTCTGTCACGAATCGAAAAAAACGTTTCAGACAAACGTGATGTAATTTTTGCCGTAGAATACGATTCTCCAATAAAAAATAGGGGTACCCATTTAAAGTTGCCCCTCCGCCTCACCCCAAGGGGTGGGGGACGCGTTTGGTATCATTAGATAGCGCTTTTAAAATTATCAGGGATATGTTTTTTTATTTTTTTTGATCTAATGTGTATTTCCCAACATATTTGAACGTTTCCAGACTTTTTGGACACACGATATATGAAAATCCTGTTATAAACTAGTAAAATTCAATGAGGGCTTATAGAGAATTACAGTTTCATTATCCAACTTGAATCTTATAGATCCATGTATATATATTTTTTATAAGTTTCTATGAGCTATTTTTGGCAAGGCGAGCAAAGAAACTGATACGCAATCACAGATGGACAAAGATTTGTATTTAAAAAATGGGAGAACCCATCTCTTTCTCACCTACTGTTGAGTTTTTTGACATTTACATTAAAAGTTATTAATTTGAATGTTAAATTATGTCTAATCATTAAATCAGATTATTATTATTAGCCGTTACTCGAGTCCGAGTATAGAAATGTTACAGTCGATAAATTGCGTACAATAAAAAACAAGTAAAAGGTGTAGTCTATTGTAATTCCCATTCATCTACGGTGCACACGACTATGGCTATAGAGGCCAATTCGGGAGAGCACATGTCGACCGCAATCAGGACAAACATAGACCTGGTTAGGTCTTGGATTCGGCCTTCTTGCAGCAACATTTCCTTGATAGCTGGCCACAACCCCTCGCCATTCGGTTCTGTCCGCTGCAAGTTGTTCCCATTGCTCGTCTGCAATACCGCAGGATTTTAAACTTTCATGGAGAGCGTCTTTGAACCTCTTTCGTTGACCGCCACGCTTTCTTCTACCGCTTAGCAATTCACCATAAAGTGTACATTTAGGAAGGCGGTTATCATGCATACGATGAACGTGACCTGCCCATCTTAGGCGTGCTCTTGAAATAAGCACCTCAATTGGAAGGCTGTTTGCTCTCCTGAGTACTTCCACGTTTGATATGTGATGGAACCAACAGATTTTCATCATACTTCTGAGGTGTCTTTGCTGAAAACGTTCTAATTCTTTCACATGCCGACGGTAAGTGACCCAGCTTTCACATCCATATAGCAGTGTTGGAATGACAACTGCTCTGTAGACAGCCATTTTCGTTGACAAAGCAAGGTCGTGGTTGTCAAATACTCTCTCTCTAAGTCCCCAGAATGCTCTAGATGCAGCGTTAATTCTATTGCGAATCTCGCTGTCCATGTTTGCTTTGTCATTAACAACGTTGCCTAAGTAATTGAACTGATCCACCACTTCAAGAGAATTTCCGTTAAGTGTAATGTCTATTTGGTTCACTTGATGAGGAGTTGACATAATCTTAGTCTTTCCAATGTTGATTTTAAGTCCCAAAGAATCATAGCTTTGGGCATACACATCTAAAAGTTCTTGAAGCTCTTCCGGCGTAGAGGCTAAAAGTGCACAGTCATCCGCATACTGGAGATCACAAATGAATCGTGTGCGTGTCTTCGTGAAAGCTCTAAAGCGCCCTATGTTAAAGAGACCGCCATCAAAACGGTATCTGAGACCTATTCCTCTGACTGTCAGTTTGTTGTCAACAATAATTGTTAGAGCAGTGGTAAACAAATTAAAGAGTAGGGGTGCCAGGACACATCCCTGCCTAACTCCAGTGAGAGTTTGGAAAGATTCGGTTGCCTCATTATTATACATAACCTGGGCGTTGTTGTTTGTATGTAGACTGCGACATACTTCCACAAATTTTCTAGGGATACCTAAGCGGAACATAATTTTCCAGAGCACTTCCCTGTCCACCGAGTCAAACGCCTTGGTTAAATCAATGAAGGCCATGTGAATTTCTCCTTGATGTTCGAGTGCTTTTTCTTGAAGCTGTTTAAGTGTGAAGATTAAATCCGATGTGCCTCGGTTTGGTCTAAAGCCACTCTGTGTTTCAGGAAGTAACTTTTCCATAACAGGTGTTAGCCTATTTGCCATCGCTTTAGTGAGTATCTTCCCTCCAACAGCCAGGAGAGCTATACCCCTGTAATTTCCACAGTCCGCAGCGCTCCCTTTGTTTTTGAAGAGGTTGATTAAAAGTGTATCACGAAACTCCTGCGGAGCTTGACCACTTTCCCACACGATATCAAACAGTTTTTTGAGGTAGGGTATGAGCTCTGACGACACAGCTTTAAAGATCTCAGCTGGGAGTGAGTCGGCGCCGGGAGATTTGTTATTTTTTAGCTGCCCAATGGCGGTTAAGATCTCTTCCGTTGTTAGTGGTTTATCTAAGTCTTCGAAGGTGTCATATTGAGGGATAAGATTTATAATATCGTGATCGGCTTGACTTTGCTGGTTAAGAATGCTAGAGTAGTGTTCTTTCCATCGGGCTCTTATTTCCGGGTCTTCTTTGAGGAGATTTCCATTTAAATCTTTAATAGGGCACATATTTTTCCTACTGGGGCCGTACACTGCTTTTACTCCTTGAAAGAAATTCCTGTAGTCGTGTGAATCGGCGTACCTTTGAATTTCTCTGGCCTTACTTGCCCACCACTCGTTCTTTATTCTTCTGATTTCGCGTTGCGTTTCATACTTAGATTGGGTAAAAGCTTCTGCTTTTGATGAGTCGTTGGGGTGGTTGATAGCGTTTTGGAAGGCAGTATGTTTGCGGTCAAGAAGTTCTTGTATAAAAGCTTCATTATCATTGAACCAGTCCTCCTGTTTTTTACTTGCTGCAGTGCCAAGAATTTCAGATCAGATTTCAGAAATCAGATACTCTAAAATCATAGTGTGGCTATAAGTGTAAAGGCTTTTAATAGTATCCGCGGTAAAAGTAGTTAATCTAAAATTCTCACAATAACAATTCTTTTATTCTTCTGTGAATAATTGTTGTCGAAATCTCTCAAGGATTCGGACAGCTTCCTGTCTATAAAAACATAAAAATAGTCTACACTATCTCAGACATTTAAAAATGTTTATTTCACCTCTAGTACATTCGATAAATATTTTGTATTCTTTTTGTTTATCTCTATAATTTATGCCTACTGATACCTATAATTTTCAAATTATTACTTTTTTAAATACTTGAGACTTTGTTAATGCATCCAAATAAACCACAAAATTAAAACCGTATAAAATTTTAATGATTTGTTCTCGAACTCTGTTGCATATTTAATGCAAATTTTTTACATCCTTTGATTGTAAAGTCCGGAAGTCATTAACAGTATATTCTTGAAGCGTAGTAGCACAAATTAATAAGTAAAATAGTACGTGCTGAAATCAAGCAGTTCGCGTAGATCTATTGTGAGATTGCCCTACTTACAAAAAGTAAACTTTCTTTCTTTCATCGTTTGTTGATGAACGCAAGGTAACAAAGCATTATTAAATCACCGGTATGCGCATTTCTGTTTCTTCCATTTCGGTCGTTTACGTATGATTATTCTGTTACCAGTATTATTTATTTTGTTGTTACATGGTTCTAATGTTTTTTTCAGGTTTTCCCTTGACTTTTTCAAAATAGGCTTCTACAGTGAAAAAATAAAAATGGCCCTTCAAGCAGCTGGATCGCCTGTTAGATATGGACCTGCCTCAGAATGGGAGAGATTCTCAAACTATAGGAATACACAGAGCTTCGAGGAAGATAATTTGCCCAAAGGTAAGTTCTTTATTTTCAATTATCATGTCTTCGCCACCTTATGCTAGTATAGGATAATAATTAGTGAATAGTTATTTGAAATTTTTTTATTGTAGCGCTTTCCTTGCATGAAAAGTTGGAAAAAGTTATGCTTTTAGCAGAAAAAAAAACTAAAGCAACATTCTTGCTCCGATTTAGATAGCTCGATTAGTTATTGTTTAGGAATAATGTTTGTTTGTTTGTAAATGTTTTTAACCCAAGGAACAGGATGTGCATTTATAATACCTCAATACAATATCTTAGCCAAATTTAAATTAAGTCAAGAAGTCTTTTTAGCAGAAGCAACTGCCATTTACAAAGCCATTGAGCATGTCACTCACTCAAATATTAATAATAACTATATTATAATCTCGGATTCCTTGTCAGTTTTAATAGCTCTTAATCATAGTTATCCCCCGAATATTCCATCAAATCCCTTTATCACTAATATTAAAAAAATCATTTGACAGTTATACGCAAATGGGGGTCGCATGGCTTTTATGTGGGTCAAAGCGCATATTGGTGCTCATTTTAACGAAGAAGTCGACTCCATCGCTAAACAAAGCATTTCATGCGGTTTAGAAGCTCCAAAACAATTAAGTTACGATGATGCTGTGAACCCCTGTAAACTTTTAATGAATAGAAAGTGGTCAAACATGTGGCAAAAATTTGTTTTTACGAACACTACAAGGTACACTAAAATTAATCCTGAAATACCATCCAAATTCTGGCATGACAATTTTAGCCTACCTAGAAAGTACGTAACAATTATCAATAGAATAAAATTTGGACATGGTTGTTACCCTTCACATCTCTTCAGAATAGGAATTTCCCCTACAAATTTGTGCGATACATGTAACATTGAGGGTGATTTAGTTCACATATTCTTTAACTGTAACAAACACACAGACGCAAGTAATGAATTGTATAAACAACTGATAAATCCTCAAATAAGGAAGCTATAACCATTTGTGGTTTACCTATTTTTCAGATTTTTGTAATATATCTGACAAAGTAGGCTATGGATTTCAAATTTCTTTTTACTGGAATATAGCTCGTGTGTGGCCCTCGTAAAATAGACAGACGGTATACGTATGCATTTTCGATAATTATAGCCGAAAACTAAGTATCTCGAAACCCGTGCACTCTATCAAAAAAGTCGAAAAGTGTTCGTAATTAAATTTTCTACAGAAATGTCTTGAAGAAATTTTGATTTTCCAACCTCTTTTCCGCAATAAATGGAAAACCGGTATACATGGTGTCCCACTTAAAATTCCCGGGCGATTTTCTGGATGACCAAAAGAGTTATTTTTCCCGGGCGATTTTCTGGATGACCAAAAAGAGTTATTTGAGTCCTGCAAAAGGGATTCACTAGAATATGTGTATACTACTATCTGTGTGTACTATTACTAGTATTATTTTGTTCAAGTTTGTCCTGTAATTGGATTTTTATCTGTTGGGCAATAAATAGATTATTATTATTATTATTAATATGTAAATAACTTCACTTTTGAGGGAAAAGATCTTTTCCTCATTGAGATATACAGTGTCTGCCAAAAAGTCTACACCATATGGAAAACTCTTTTATTCAGTTGTTTTTTAACGGATTTCAACATTAGTTTCAGCATGATTAATAACCACAATATTGCCAAAAATATTTATCATATCACAACGACACCTCCAAAATGACATTAGAAATTTTGAGATGGCCTGAAATGCCCTTATTTATCAAAGTATGGAAAAGTACCGAGAAAAAGTTGTTTGTAATTACATTAAGAATCTACATGTGAAGTTTGGTTTGAAAATTTAAACGTTTTAGTTTCTTTAATTTTTAAAAATATTGAACATTTAATTTTTTGTGTATTTTTTGTTTACAACTGCATTAATTTGAAATATTTCAATGCAAAAAATACATTAAATTTTGCATTTATTTTTTAAATCTAATTAACAATTGCAAAGAAAACATTTTTTACAAAAAACAACAGGACACTAGTGGACTATTTTCAGTAATTCTAAACCCTTACTATGGGATTTTGCACGATAATGGGCTTAAATATTTAAAAAACGATTATTCATTTAAATCAAATTTAGATCACATAAGTAAATTTACTTCAATTTCTATAAAAATTTACTTCGATATGTAACCTTAAAAGTGACTAATACGGATTTAGTTAATAACTTTAAACGATGTTTGCAAATAATATTCTCTTAAATTAAATACTACTGTTCTGTATGTCTTCCTTCTCTTTCCATACATATTATTGTCCTATTGCAAAATTCTTTGGTTACATTTCTCAATATTTTTGAGGGTATTTCAAGACAGATATACCAAATAGGGGTCGATATTTTGGAAGGGTCTTATATGGTAAACTTTATTTATCAATTAACCCCATAAAAAAATCTAGGGCCGTTATGTCCGGTGATCTTGCTGGCTACGGGTATTGTAAATATCTGCCAATCCATTTACCTCTATACAAGTTTTTCAGATAATTTCTTACATTAATAGTACTATGAATTAAAGCGCCGTCTGGTTGAAACCAGAAGATGCCACTTTCTTCCAACGACATGTCGTCAATAGGGTTTTCCCACTAATTTTATTTTAACAATTTGTGTCGTGAAAATGATATAATAAAACATTTTATTAATTTACAACAATTTACTTTTCTAATAAGAATTATTTCTAAGAAAATATCGTTAAAACAACTTGATAATTTCACTGCTTTTTAAAACGGGCATTTTTACGCGCCAGAATTACGTATCTACCCGGAAAACCAATGAGATTATGGATATAATTAGTTTGTAATTTGTAATGCTTGTACTGTGATTGGTCTAAAGCAGTGGACGTGTAAATATGGGCCAATCAGAATCCAGATCCAGTTATTCGTGAAAGCGTCGGACGTTAATATTTTGTACTGTAGTTTAGGTTTAACCTTCACCGACATTACATATCAGATGACTAACCTGAAACGTTAAATTTTTATTTTTATGTTTGTATTGTTTGAAGTGAAAATATTATTTTATCAGTTTCTGGTTTATGTTTTATTAATTCTACAATCAAAATGGAATCAAGTGGAAGAGGGCTATGTTAAAGGTGCCGCTGATAATTTACCTAAAGTAGAAAAGTGCTGACTGCTGTCAATAAATAGAGGTTATGTTATGTTAACAGAGACCAAGATTAATCAACAATCTTGAACAGAGACAACCTCTGTGATTGGATTTCAGGGTGTTGACGTCACAACGCGCCAATTTATGGCTGTGTAAAATGAACCCAATATTTTTCAAACTTCAATTTTTTTTTTTTGTTACTATTAGTAAAATTAATAAGATAATAACTATGCCATAAATCATTTTTTTACGTGAGTTAAGTATTTCAGCAATAATTTTTTTTTCTGGGAAAACCCTACTACTCAGCAATTTCATTCATAAGTTCAAATATCTTTCCGAATTGAGATTATACCGAAAAAAATAAGGGCCAATTAGTCTGCCATTAAGAAAACCGCACCAAACATTGGTTTTAAAAGAATACTGGTCTTCACATTCAATACAAAATTCGGGGTTTTCGTCAGACCACCAACTACAATTTTGAGAACTTACTACCAAATTGGAAGAAAAAGTTGCTTTGTCTGTGAACAGGATCTGCATAGCAAAATATCGATTTTCTTATATTTCTCCTTGTATCCAAGTACAAAAAAAGAATCTAACATCAAAATCGCATTCTTTAAACGTGTTAATAAACTTTGGCTTGTACGGAAAATTTGTGTTTTCTCAAAATTCTCTTTATAATAGTCTCCTTTACACGGAAAAATCTCGCGACAAGCTTTTATGTCATAAAAAAAAATATAGAGTGTAACAAAATGATGGGTTTGCTTTACTTTAAATTTTATTTTCTATTTTTTAGAGCATATAAATAAAATCTTTTAAAAAAATATTTTTTTATATAATTTTTTCGTACAAGTGATCCAATAATAGTTATTTATGTATCAAGTCCATAATACAAGGCTTTATTGAACGAGTCCGGTTCATAAAGAAGGCGACTTCAATGAAGCCTTATTATGGATGAGTTGCATACAAAGCTTTATGTCCGACTTCTAAATTGGCTTATTAACGAAAAAAATTAATTCAACATTTTTGACATTTTTATGACTGTTGACATATTTATTTGAAAACATCAAAATCTGACAACGGCTCATTATCAGAAACGTCTAAAACTGACATGATAGTAAAATAAAGTAACTTTATTTTACTGGTACAATAAAAGTAACTTTATTTTACTAGTACACTAAAGAGGTACTTTATAGCCGCAAAACTATATCATAAACAGTCCGTTATAACGTGGTCGGACATAAATATGTTTATTGCGATAATCGGTGATAGTAGACCTTAAATTATCTTGTGCGGGCGGTTTTAGAAAAGAAAACGTTAAAAGATTACAAGAAAATAAAAAAGGCTTTCCGAATTTGCATTTTTTTTATATTTACCTTGTCCTAAAGTATATTGTGATTTAACAAAAATAATTTTCTTATTTGTAAATCGAAATAGGTAAACGCCAAGTTAAAGTATATTAGACTATACCTTGAGACATTTTACTTAAGCATGTGATTAAATCGTCATATTTTCAACCAAAAAGCCTCGAGTTACTTTATGCCCCATTCTTTATAACTCACCCCGTACAAGATAAACAGTAGTATGATGTTGCTGGTATTGTCAATGCAGGAAAAACGAAGTATATATGTATCGTCAGTCTATATGCTAATCTACTTCAGTACATAATCCTTATCGATATCTCCGTGTTTAGTTTGAACGTTCAAAATTTATTTTGTTATCGTCGCCGGATAAACATAAATAATACATCTTATCAATTTTATAACTATTGTTATGGCTCATTAAGACATTTTCGTATTGATATCCTGTTTTGAGTAATAGAACCAACATAAAACGTGTTAGTAATAGGAAATGGCGGGGAAGTAATTACGCTTTTATCTACGGACATTTTTAACAATGTAAAGTGCGCTCTGGTGATAACTAAAACCCACATCCTACTGTGTTTTAACCAATTTCCTTTGGAAAACATATTTGTACCGGGAAGAGGATGACTTGATGAAATTATCTTTTGGATAAGTGGTTTGTTATCAAAAAGGAGTGTCAATATGAACGTTATAGTGTGTTTCTTATTGAGAGAGAGAGAGAGATAAAGAATGCATGGCTCTAGAAGCTATTTTTTGGTGCTAATGGATTGCAATTGATGAAAAGAGGCATGTCCGGATAAATCAGTTTCGAAAACAGTTTTAAATATCTGCTTTCTATGAAGCTTTTGAAAAATTCTCAAAATTTACTTATTTACAGTTATGGGCGTCATCTACAAATGCAGATATATTTATAAACGATATTGACGCTTAAAATCTACAAACGATAGTAATTTGGTGATTTTAGCTGAAGACATAAATAAAAACATGATTTATCGGACGGCATCGCTTTAATCTATATGAAATAATAGATCAAAATGACCTTCGTTCTTAAATAAGTCTATCTAAAAGGGAAAAATACTATATTTTCAATAACTGATCATATTTTTGATAGTTGACCCATTAAAAATAAGATTTACCATCAACTGATTTTACAACAGAACAAAAATCTTCAAATTTCTTATGTTAACTAACCGTATAATTGCTTTGCTTTGTATAAATTATCTAATATACGTTAATTAATTTCAGATCCTCGCCAGTGGACCAGAGAAGACGTAGCCCAGTGGTTAAGTTACGTCACTTCTGTACACAATCTACCGGAAGTGCCACCTTCACGATTTTTGATGAACGGAAAAGCGCTCTGCCTTATGTCCCCCAGCATGTTCTTGAGCAGGGTGCCTCTCGGAGGGAAATTACTGTATAAAGATTTTCAATTGAGATTGTGCGCAGCTATGTATTCTAGGAGTTAAAATTCAACTTTTGAAAAGTTTGTGAAACTTGCTTTTGCGTCTGTTAAAACTGTATGATTGCTATTTAATATGAGTAATGAATATTTTAAAATCATAGTTTCCACATGAAGAACAATGTTTTAATATCAAGTTTAAGAGAATAATATTATTCCATCTCCTAATTAATCTTGTCTCTTGTCAAAGAGAGTTATGTATACAGCACGGGGACAGCTATTAGCCGTATGGGGAAATCATATACACTTATGTGCATGTGTAATAAGGGTGAGAATGTCATCTAATACGCTGGCGACGCTGTGATTGTCGATGGTATGGATTTATTTATTATTTACCAGAGTCCGTTGGGCTTAAGTCATAGGTAACTTTACGAAACTTAAGTATTATTGCACTCAAAATGATATTAATCTGTTAAAATGGATATTTATTTAACAGAAGAGAAAGTACAAATAATGAAATGGTACTATGGTGGGCATTAACCATCCATTTCATATCATCTCGGGATTCTAACCCATATTTCACAATTACAAAAGTGTATAGGATTCCCCTATATGGCTAGTAGCCCTCCCCGTACTGTATATCCCGATGTTGGGATTACTTTTTTCAACTGGAAAATTTCAGGGTCTGAACTGCGGACCCCCAGGATCAAATGACTCGAATGTGTGTACATACCCCTGGATAAAGTAGTTTACCATTAATTCATTAATTTTTTTATGTCGTTTGTGAATACAAAAACTTCTGCGGAATGTTATCAGGTTCATTCTTATAAAATGGGCGCATGCGCATTTTTTAACAAATATTTGTAGACACAGCTATGTGGAAAAGATGTTTTTGAAGTTATTCTCGTCTTATTTATTGTCTACCTCATGCCTGTCTATTACTGAAGATATGTAGTGATCATCGTATTTGTATTTTGTTAAGGCAGCAATCTTGTTTTAGATTTTATAAAAGTGTAACTGGCTCCAAATATTTTTATATGATATAGTTTAAGCAATGGACTGAATGTGTTATTTTTGTAATTATATGATTGAATTTGTATATTTTGCTACTAGTCATGTATATATTTTGATTATTTAATAAAGAAGTTATTACAGATATCGTTTTATTTGGTTTCATTTTTTTGATTTTCATCAGTCGAAGGAGTTTGCGACTTTAAGAAACATAATGATTCGGTTTTGCTTACTTAAGTAATCTTAAGGAAATTATAAATTCATTAGATAGTAATTGTAATAGTAATGATATTTTAAATGCTTGAATTCTAAAAAGTATTTTTAATGTGATTGGACATGTTATTTTGCATTTCATTAATACATCACTGGAAACAGGTATATTTTCATCCAAATTAAAAATCAATACTATAAGTCCTATCCTTAAAATTACAAATACTGTTAAAGCTGTTAAATTTCGACCTATTACCATATTACCACCTATCGAAAAAATTCTCTAAAAAGCTGCATACTTTCAACTTCTTGAGTATTTCAATAAAAATAACTTACTATTCAGTAATTAGTCAGGATTTAGAGAAAAACACTCTTGTGAGTCAGCCCTATAAATGACACTAACAAAATTTAAAAATGACATTGACAATGATAAATATATTGTAACGGTATTTCTTGATTTCAAACCTGCATTCGAAACAATAGATAGAAGGCGTTATTATAAAAAAAGTTAGAATACTATGGTGTAGGAGGGACCGTATTGAAATAGCTTGGTGATTTTATTTGTATGATAGGAAAAAGCAAAAATGTAAAATTAATAATACATTCTCTAGTGAAGTAGATAACAGTTCCACAGGGTAGCGTCTTAGGACCAATACTCTTTATTATC
This sequence comes from Leptura quadrifasciata, assembly GCA_963675555.1. Taxonomy (NCBI): domain Eukaryota; kingdom Metazoa; phylum Arthropoda; class Insecta; order Coleoptera; family Cerambycidae; genus Leptura; species Leptura quadrifasciata. The sequence continues at coordinate 32,542,512 of OY776680.1, read as the reverse complement.
TATAGAAATGATATTTGCCAACATGTTACCTGTGACTTTATTAACTTAATTGCAGATGACATTCTTTTAGCTTGTACCGATAAAAGTCTTGAAGTTTCAGTTACTAAAATGAACTCGATACTAACAAATGTATTTAATTATCTGAATGACAATAAATTAAAACTAAATATCTCTAAAACTAAAGCAATGATTTTTGCAAATATTACGAGTCAAAACAAATTAATGATAATTCTATTAAATTGACAATTGATAGAAGATATACAGATAGTCAGAGAAATAAAATACTGTACTTGACAATACTCTTTGTTTAAAGAATCATTTTGAATATATTAAAAATAAAATTACAAAAAAAATGTGTTTCTTTTCTAGAGCTTCATAAAATTTATCTGTTACAAGTAGGATACTTGTATATAATACAATAATTTAACCACACCTCGATTTTTGTGCATCTCTACTTTATTTATTTGATTTAAACAAAATAAATTCACTACAAAGACTACTGAATCAAGGAATGAGAATAATACTACAATATAATAGATGTATAAGGCCAAGGCCGGTAAGCTTTAGAATGGATATCAGTATCAAATAGACTTTTGTACATGTCTATGATATTTATTTACAAAATTATGAATGCTCTTCTGCCATCATACTTCAATGAATTTATACGTTACTCAAATCAAATTAACAAGAACTAACAATAAAAAAACTATGAACTCTTTGTTTTTTAAAGGCTGTGACCAGTTTAATAATCTACCAGAAGATGTAAAAAATAGTCCCACTCTTATTATTTTTAAATCTAAATTAATGAGTTACAAAAAATAAATATATGGTATAATTGCCTCAAATTTAATTTAATTAATTTAAATTTAATTTAATTTAACTACAGAATCTCTTCACAATTTTGTATCTATAATGTATTATATTTATTGATTTAATCATTGTATATAGTAATTCATTGTATATCAAGATTTCCTATTTTTAATAAAGATTATTATTATAAGTAGCAAACCACTATAGGCTAATCAATAAGGGCTTCAATTTTAGTGCTAATAAAAAGATTTACATATATTTCTCTAGATCTGTTGGATAGAGAATATTTACATAAATAAATAACACCACATGCGAAACCAACCTTTTTTGAAGAATTTTTGCAAATATAAATGATATGCTTTGAAAATGTTAATGGTTGATCAATAGCTACATCTAAATACTTTGTATATTCTATTCTATCCAAAGTTATATCTCCAAATTTAATATTTTCGTTGTGTGGTGATTTTACATATTTTTTATTGTCAATTGCCTTATATTATATATATTATATGACTGATGGTCGAGAGGTAAGCGCACTCCCGGGTTCGATTCCCGGTAGTGGCAATGGAAAATATTGTGAGAGGGATTTTTCCATTATACATGGATATTGGGTGTGTGTCCCTTGTCTATAAATGTAAAGCCCCGTCCCACACAAGGCTATTCTAGAGCCTTCCGGGATAAAGGGGGTCGTAATTACCTTTGGTGTTAATAATATTATATTCAGATTTATTTGAATTAGGGGCGAGCGTAGGTGCGTCTTTACTATGTACATACTTCGGTATGCGATGTAAAGCAACGACAGGCGCAGTTAGTACTTGGATTGGTGACCATTCCAACGGAAACCGCGTTCTCGCCTCACACATCTTCCAGCGGCTTGTATATCAGTGTATGCGCGGAAGCTATACAACCTTAGGCGAGGGTTGTATAGGAGATATACCATCCTTCGGAGGGGATGTAAAGCCGTCGGTCCCTTGTCTATTAAATGTTAGGCAAGTAAAAGATCCCTACTCTTCTTAAGGGAAGAGGTTCGGCAAAATTCCTGGTTGGGGGTAGCTCGTCTACAGGCGTCGGTGTTAGGCCTCAGTAGCGGAAATAGGCCGACGTTAAATAAATGTATAAAAAAAAAAAAAATTATTTGAATTTACAAAGAGTTTGTTTTCATCCATTTCTCAATTTTTAATAAGGCTCGATTTAATTTTTGAATTGCATCGGAAATCGGTGCATTTTACAACCCTCTAAATCAATTAAGAATATATCACTATGAACGCAATGAAGAGCAAAAATCCCAATACACTACCTTGGGGCATTCCATTGATCACTTTACGTTATTTGATAACGATTTTGTAAATATGTACTGGAACCATTCATAACTAGAATTGTCAAGATCAAAATAATATTTCAGTTTATTCAACGATATTTATCTGTTAACTATTTCAAACGCTCGTTTAATGTCTGAGAAGACCGTTACGCTATCAAGACCTTTATCTATATCGTATTTAAATTCATTAATACTTTTTTCAAGTCCAGCTTGACAGGATTGGTTTAAGGATAATATATTATTTATTTTTTTACAATGAATTTTATAAATTATTGATGAGCTACTAACTCAAGATTTTTTCTAAACAGGGAAGTGGATGGGCCGGTCATCCTCAATTAAGGGAATGGGAATATCAACTGATGTTTTTAAAATGTCCGGAAACTGTGATTTGGATAAAAATGTATGGGCTAAATTTAGTAGAGGATAATCCAATATAGTCAATAATATTTCTGAAAACCTTAAACTTAATTTTATTTTCTGAAGATTTATTCTGCTATTTGAAGGTTATTTCCTTCAATTGTGACTATTTTTCATTTTAAATATATTGTTTGCAGAAAACGAGTGAAAAGCGATTGGGTTTAATATAATTCGGGCAAATTCTCGTTTATGTCAATACCATTTATGTTCACTGTTTTGATAACAACTTTTTATTCAAAGTTTTCCACATTTGTTGAGAGTTGAGAGTTATGTTTAACATTATCAATTTTTTCCTCAAAGTATTTTAATTTAATTTGCTTTGATACAGTTAATGCAAAAGTTCTCTTATTTTTGTAAACTTCCCGATCGTCACTTGCTACAATGAATTTAAATTTATTGTTAAGGTGAATGACGTTCAAATATTGCTGTTGTCTTTTCATTTTGTGACGTTAGTCTTAAGATAGGCTATCTTTGATTAACAGGTAGGTATACGTTTTTTAATTGAAATTTAGGAAATAAAATAGTTTTTTAATCACAAAATGGCATGCAGTTTGAATTTGGGGGCTTGGCTTTAGCGAAAGACCCTATTTACTATTTTGTTTATAATAGCTTTAAAATTAATCATTAAAGATTAATTTATCTGGAATAGTTTAAATGGAGGAATAGTGTTTCATAACATATAATTTTTTAAAATCTATAGAATGAGTAGAACATCCTTAAAAAAATACACATTTTTGTGTAAAATTAATATTATAAAAAAAAAATCAATAAATGAATACTAACTACAAGTTTTACTAAATATTTTAAGGGTAAGTGTACAAATTTATTGTTATTTGTTGATTTATAGCCAAATTAATATTTAAAAATGTTAGAAACATATTTATAACAAAATCTAACTTATTAGGCAATATTACATTATAAGTAGGTATATAAACGTTAAACCGCCGAAGTGTATAACGTTTATATTTACAGTTTTTGAGAAATCCAGTATCTTGGTTCACACTCTATTCAGCTGTATAAAAAATTATGTCGACCTGTCACCGTAATATAAAACTTATTTTTTTATTAGGATGAGTTTAAATATAACTTTAATATGCAAACCCTAAAGAATCCTTTATATAAAAGTAAATAGATTTGTTTAAAATGTATATCATATGTAACCTTGAATACAGCAGCGGTGTATTTCTGGTCACCGCCTAATCTTATATTTGCTTCGTTAAAGTATTTCGTTCAATCTAATAATTTATTGTAAATACATGTTACGATTAACTTTTAAAAATTGTCTTTTAAACAAGAATAATATAAAAATACATTGGCTAGGCCATCAAATATTTGATATTTCGTCCTCTAACGTTACAGTTGCAAACTTACTCCGAGATTGTATGGTTGAGATTCTTGATATATATATATATATTTAGCCTCCAGTTAAAGATACTAACTTGTAGATGGCCCTACATACTATAGGTTGTGCTCAACGCATATCTATTTCAGCATTACATTACGACATTACCAAAGGCAATATAAATATTGTTTACGAAAATATATATTTTTTGTTTAATGATTTTTTAAAATTATTTTATTTACTATACACAACATAACAGATGAATTAGGCTATAGAACAAACAATTTTACAAGTATACAAAGAAATGTGCATATAATATTAGTAAAATTACTATGGTTCTTATATCCATCACATTGTGAAAATGTTCTGGAATTTCATTTCAGATTTAAGCCATGATATATATCCGTAATTATTTTATTGTTGATTCTTGGAGTAAGTGATCGACTGTATATACATACATGTACGTGACGAAATTTGTATACAAATATTGCTATACAATAGCCGCCTGCTGTTAAATTTATCATTATTGAATCTTTCTTTCTAACGGTGGATAGATCTTGTTCGAGGTGTTGTCCTTGCTATGTAAATGCTATAATGTTCGTCACTGAATTTGTCCGTTCAATACAAACATACCAAAAAGACCGTTCAAAGCTTCAAAAGCAACATATTAATATTGTTAAAATCACCCGAGTTTCTAATTAAGCCTAAATTTTGTAAGCCGATGTTAACTACCATATTGATGTTTTCTCAAATATTTAAATGACTTTGGCTTATTCGGCAGCATTAGATTTAGCAGAATTAAATAGAAGGGAAGGTACACTAATTATCCCTCTAAACGTTGATCATAGCAATGTTTAACATAACAATGATATTACAGCTGACATAAATTCGATGAATCTGATGTTTACAAAAGTCTAAAGAAACTAAAACCTAAATTTACCACCGGTCCAGACAAAATACCAGCATTTCTCACGAGAGACTGCGCCTCTGTCCTAGCTCAACCGTTAAAAATACTCTTTAATCTTGCCATTAAAACTACAACATATCCAAATATATGAAAAATGTCCAAAATTGTACCCGTTTTTAAAAAACCGAACGGGCCAATATCGAAAATTACAGACCGATCCCGAAAGTCAATAACTTTTCTAAAGTATTCGAAATCCTATTACATGAACATACGTATTTCTATATGCACAACCGCTTAAGTCAATTTCAACATGGGTTTATTAGGTAGATCCACTGTCACAAATCTCTTCTGTATCACACAATTCATAGCTGAATCTATAGACGCAGGCCTTTGTATATATTGATTTTTCTAAGGCCTCAATAGATTGGACCACAGCATTCTCATTGCAAAACTTCAGATTCATGGTTTTTCAACGAGTATGTTAGATTTTTTTAGATCGTACCTTACACATCGTAGGCAATATGTTGAATGCTCTGGCTATCGGCCTGTCGAAGTATTAGCAACATCCGGCGTTCCTCAAAGGTCCAACCTGGGCCCTCTACTCTTCAATACATTCATTAATGACATGTTTGAAACTTAAATGTAAACTGTCTACTGTATTGCGGATGACATGAAACTATACTGTAACATAGGAAGCATGGAGGACTGTATAAAAATGTAAAACGACGTATTGAAAAAAAATTGGTACGTTGCAAATAAACCACATTTAAACGTCGAAAAATGTAATGTTATGACCTATAGCACCAGAACAAATCTGATCACCTTCGATTATGCCATAAACGACACTAACATAAACAGACCAACAACCTTCCGAGATTTAGGAGTAACGTTAAGAACACTAGAGTTTATTTTAAGAAATGCTAGTGACCTCAACAATATCAGCACTTTAAAGCTGATTTTTAGTACATTTGTAAGATCGCGATTAGAGTATGTTTCAATCATTTGGTGCCCCCCATACAATATCCACATCCAGAATTTAGAGATAGTTCAAAGAAGGTTTCTAAAATATTGTTGTTTCAAAGAGGATGGGATACACCCCCCCGTTGGTATCTCGCAGTCCTCGATGCTGGATACATTCTTCCTAAATAGTTTGCAAGATAGGAGAGAAAAATTGCAGCTTATATTCTTGCACAAGCTATTGCATTATACAGAGGATTGTTCTGAACTTTTAGGAATGAGATAACTTCGTGGCAGATCACAGCTATGAGATAATTTTTACTTTTTTTTCCTAAAGGAACGAAGCTTTCGTTGAATGCTATTATGCGAGAGTGAAAATAATTCCTTTAAAGGTGTCCATTCGCGGTAACATAATTACCTGAAATAAATTTTGCACATTAGAAGACATGGTGTAAATGATCGTCATCACATAATTTTTACCTTCTGTAAGTCAACAGCAATAAACAAATCATTCGCCTTAGCTCTTTCCACATCGTTCTGATATTCCCGTCTGCAAATGATTGCTCTTTGATGATGTAGTTTCCGTTCATTACACACTTGACAATTGTTCATATCATCAGATTCTTGCTCAGCACTATGATTTGTTACTATCTTATGGAGTCGGTTTTCTTCGTAGTGCCAGCATTTTTCGTAACCTAAATTACTAAAGGATATATTCATCTCGGCTAAAATTTTTCTGTATAGTTCGTAGGAGAACTCATTTCCATTATCCATAAATCGTTCTTTATAATCTTTGTACATGGAAGATATCGAAATATCACTAGGTAACTACTTCCAATTTGGTGCATGGTCTCTACGATAGTGCGATATGGTTGGGTGAAAGGAATTAATGTGTTCAATAATAAATACCTGTCCTGTCGATTTTTTTAGTGACGGATGTTTTCTTAAATCTGACTTCGGAACAATCAACCCTAGTTTCTGTATTTCTAATATTCTTAAGAATTCGGTCATTGCTTTTTTATAGCCCAATGTAGCTAGAAGAAATATTTTACAAACGTTTACTTCTAGACCTTCTTCTTGTGTGAGGAAATATTTGAAGGAATTTAAGCGCTTGGAATTGTTTCCATTTCTTACAGTGTCTCTTTTTTGGAAATTTCTTGAGACATTTAAAAATATAAAGCCTCTGTTATTCTTTATTAGATAGAGACCAGTATTGCTCATTAATAGATATTTGTATTTCTATTGATATTTTATTCCTACATTTCATTGGACAATCACAATCTTCTTTTACAATACGGTTTTCAACATGCCAAAATAAATTTAAAAGGCCCTTGGTTCTCGTACACACACTAAATCCCAATTTAATTTTTTACTCCTTTTAATAATGGAACGGGGGTGGCCATGGGGGTGATAGAGGGGGTGGTTAATGCCAAAAATTTTTTAAAGTCCATTGGTTCTCATATACAAACTAAATCCCAATTTAATTTTTTATTCCCTTTAATAATAGGGTGGGGGTGACAACGGGGGTGGTACAGGAGGCAGTTAACGCCAAAAAAATTTTTTGAGACGTTTCGTTCTTGTATACCTACAACATAATTACATTTTAATTTTTTTGCTCCCCTTCATAATGGTGTGGGAGTGGTATTGGGGGTGATAGTGGGGGGGTGGAGCTGGCTGATTAAAAAAAAAATTGAGCCCTTGACTTTTCGTACATGCCCTAAATTGCAATATTATGGACTCTTACTTGCTTATTTTATCTATTTACCTGTATTTACCCCATTTACCCCATTTACCCCATTTACCCCCGAACCCCCAACGGAATTAGATCATAATATAGTTCCAGATAAGATAAGTGTACCAATTTTCAAATCAATATCATAAACGGTTCCAGAGTCAACGTGCGCACAAAAAAAGTTACAGACCGACAGACAGGAATTTTTTTCTCAAATTTAAAATCTTGTCGTTTCATGACATTTTAAGCCTATTTTAACAAAAAAAAAATGAATATTTTTTTGCATTATATACTTCCACTGGATGTGGAAGTAAAACCAGATTTGCTACTTTAACGTAAAGGAGTAATTAAGATTTTTATTCACCTTCAGTACCTGTTATCTGAGATCTTACTCTATAAAGAAATATACGTATTAGGTATTTTAGTTGCTAATCGAGCCGAAATACATTTCGTACAAAATGTAGTAAAAAAAGAAAAACTGTAAGTTGATTCGAACCTTCAACAACAAGCATGAGAATCAATTCAATTCGATTCAAAACAACTTTATTAAAATTAATATACAGTAAATGTGCCTCCCCAGAGCCCATCGGGACCGACCCTGCGACCACCGCGTTAACGCGGTGGTGTATCGCAAAGTCGGGCCGAGGCGGGACTGGTTTGGCTAGGTAAAAATGAAAACGATAAAAACAACTCCTTTTACAAAAGTAAATAAAATTAAGTGCTGTGACAAAAAATGCTTAAAAAAGAAAGCTTAACTTAAAACTGGTTAAAATGATCACTTGGCTTTCGCCGTTCGTGCACTTCACTGAATTTAATTTGGGACTCCGTAACTTGCACGGGGTGCCATCCGCGAATTGCTCCAACTACGGGTTGCGCAAGGCAGGCCTAAACTGGGATTCTAAAAATTTTGATTGTTCTGATATAAAATTTGGATTCTGTTACGAGTTTAATGAAGGAAGGATGAATTTACAGACAAAAATGTACAAACAGAAACGAAGAACAAACAAACGCGACACACACAAAAATACACAAAAAGAAAAGAAGAGGGGGACAGGAAAGAATTAAAGTGGATGAAAGGTATGAAATATCAGTGAAAGGTGGATAGTATTAGAGAAGGTATAGTAGGTGAAAGTTTGGCTAGAGTGGCTGCCGGAAGATTGGCAACGTCTGGTAAGGTAAGGGGTGTTTAATCCGAAATGGGGCATTATGCTGTCTAATTTGTGTAATGTGTCTTGTTAGCGGACTATCGCCCAGCTTGAACGAATAGAAGTTTTGGGAGATATGCTGGACGTAGTCCGCTATCAATGTTATGTCGTTGCAGCGTTCTTAGAGGTCTCTGAGGGGTGTATCTTCCAGAATTTGATATGAGGCGCATATATTTGTGTTCTAGCACTTTTAGTTTTTTCATTGTCTTGGCCGATATGCTGCACCACACCGGCGCCGCGTATGTGATAGACGGCCTGACCACCGTCGTGTACAACAATTTTTTATTTTGTCTGTTAAGTCTGCTACCCCTGACCACGAGCGGATACAGACTCCTGGGCAGGGAGTAGACCGTCTGTATGGTTTCATTAATGTGCATATTAAACGTCAGTCTGTGGTCGAGTCTCACCCCCAAATACTTCACGCATCTTTTAGTGGGAATTTAGTTACCCCTGATCGAAATTGGATAATGCGGTTCTCCGTGAAGCGACGCGTGAAGCTTATCGCCTCAGACTTCTCAGCGTTGACCCGAATCTTCCACTGGTCGTAATAAGCCGTGGCACGAGCCATGTGCGCCTTCAGCAGCATTTTTGCCGCCTGTGCGTTGTGCGAATGCGCGTACATGGCCGTGTCGTCGGCGTACTTGGCCAGCTTGGTATTCGGGAACTCTGGGAAGTCAGAGACGTACAGGTTGTACAACTTTGGTGACAGGCACGATCCTTGCGGGACGCCCGCACGAATGTCCCGCCGAGTTGATAGCTTGTTATTCACCCGAACCTGTAGGGTTCTGCCCGTCAGGAACGAGTGAATGAGTTTGGTGATGTGAGTCGGGAAGTTGTAGTGGTGTAGCTTGTAGAGTAGGCCCGGGATCCAAACGGTATCGAAGGCCTTCTCAATATCGAGGAGCATCATGGCGGTACTCTTCCCGAGGTTGTATTGTATCTTCACATCGTTAACTATCCTAACGACCTGCTGCACCGTGCTTCTGCCCCTCCTGAAGCCAAATTGGGACTCGTCGTCGATGTAGCATGAGAATCAGGTAACACAATCACTATACCACGGACGACTTTTAATGAACTTACATACTTTTTGTTATATGAACGTAAGAGTAAAATTTTTTATTTACCTTCTACCTATTATCTATAAAAGGGCCCCGCTTTCAAGCTAGCGAGTACGAAATACGTTTGTACCTACATATTACACATTTATTGTGAAAATCTTAGCTTTGCTAAAATGACGTAGATCTGGCGGTCTGGGATCTTGAACTAAATGTATTATGCATGAAATTTCGGTAATTTTGCTGATTCTTAATTTTATTTTATGTTACTCATACCTCCCTGTAGGTTATATGCACGTTGCACGTCAATTACTTTTTCAAAAATAACAGCGCCAACACATTTAACGCCCTAAGGGAAAATAGTTTTTTTACCATATATGTACCCCCTTATCTGGTAAATAAATTTACGAGTATGAAATATGCAAAGCTTATCTACTTTGCCAACAGTAAATAATTGGATAGGTTAGCCGCCTAAACATTGCATAATTTCAAGGCGGCCGAGGTCTCGTCGTACGCAAGATCAATTATGGTTAAATTTGACAATTTGATTTTAAAAGATTGTTAAAAATTTTAAAATAACTAATTACTAGTTTGCTATATGGGCCACTTCTGAATAATATACAATGTGTCTCAAATGTTCTCTTGAATAAGAATGCTTTTAAATGTAATTCTATAGTCTATTACCGTTAGCTGGCGGATAAAAGTACCAAATTTGGTATGAAGGTAACTTAGGGTATACTAATAAATGTTAGCCTAGGAGACGTCTGGAATTTCTAAAAATTTTCATGTATAGACTACAGAACTAAATTTCAAATGGCAAACCAATACGACAAAATATCACACATTAATACAATGTATTATAGTGTTAATTTTGAATTACAGCTTTAAGTCAACTAAGTACACTACACGCCTAATTTAGGGCAGTCTACATAGTAAATAAAATGCAATAAAATATATATATATATATATATATATATATATATATATATATATATATATATACATATATTAATTTAACGTCGACCTATTTCCGCTACCAAGGCCAATCACCGACGCCAGGGGATAAGCTCATCAGTGTCTGTGTAGGGACCCCTAACCTGGAAAAATAAAATATATCCATATCATTTATTACACTAATATGTAAGTCCAAATATAACGCTAATAAGATTCCCAATAACAAAAAAAATATTCACAGTTATTCATTCAATGGAATTGAGTATGCAACAGATATAATAAATTACACTTGCAAATTACATTTGCACTTGCAAAGGGATGAGTAGTCCAGATTGGCTTTCCCACATTTGCAGTTTTTGCAGTCTTCTCTGCGGGAACATTTAATTAATTCCCTGTACGATCGGGAAACATCTGGAATTGTCATCCAAACTGGTACTCATGACTCTGAAACCTTATTCCAAACAAAATCTTGTGAAGAAGAAATCACTTGCTGTGTTTGTCTGCTGGTCGTCCAAATACCTGCTTGATAACCTCATTACTTGTGGTGTTATTTATTTATTTATTTATAAATTGTTCCTCGTATATGCTGAAGCAGCGCATTCTCATTCGGTGGAAGTTTGCCTTTGCTCGATTTCTCTGACAGAAAAGCTCCTTTCTTATCTGGTTGATACTGCTGAAAGGAGTGGTTTTAACATATAGGACAACAGTCAGTCGTTCTAGCTTCTTGAAGTGATCAGAGTCGGCTTTCAGTAGTTGGAATGAATGAGTGGCCAAACGCTCAAATGCATCAGTGACGTCTTGAAATCCTTACTCTTACCTTTAAAGGTGGAGATTGTACCAGAGAATGAATAAAACACAGGTAGTGCCACTTGATTTTGGTTTCTACAGATGGCATTTATGTGGTAAAACTTGTAATTCTTGCTCATGCCAAAGGCCATCCAGGTGTCGGCCAAAGGTTGAGTTACTATTAGATCATAAATTCTGCCAGCTGGATGAATCACATCTGTGTCTACTGTACGCACAAGGATACTCCTTGCCCCTTGCCGTAGTGAATGGAGTACATGAACCACAAGCCTCGTATCTGCCTCTTCATGATTGTAGAAAAAATATATGTGATATACTGTGTATACTGTGTAGGTGTCAATACTAGTAGTGGGCAGGCAGTTGACAATGACGGCATCGTCCAGAAATTTGGAGTCATAAGTTGAAGGTGGTTCTGATTGACTTGGTTGCGCAAGACATTGCAGTATTCCAGCCTTGTTGCTGGAATACTAGAATGTCATAAATGAAGGAGCGTATTCCTCGTACAAATTTAAGAATATTTTGTCATATAAACAATTGTCATTAGAGCCTTCGTTTACAAGATTCAGGGCAGGGCGTTGTAGTTTTCAAAAATACAATTATTTCCCCAAATATCTTTTGAACAAATGTAGATATCTACCTGAAATTTTGTGTGTAGAATACATGATTAGTATTATAATTCAATTTAAAAAATGAAGCCCCAGCTTTAACCAGTGACGTAAATTTGGGATATGTAGTGTACCTTATTTCGTGAAGGTATGGCACGCCACTGGACCAAATTTTTCTTTGTGGATATTTTGGATTTCAAATTTAATTTTGAACAACAATGTTCTCTTGACATTTTTGAGCAGCTAATGTTGTTATTGTCCTAATTTTTTCTAATTAATATCGTGCCAAATTGAAGAAAAACTAATCAGAAATTTTAATTTTTAATTTAAACAAGTTAGCAAAGATAAACGAAACAAGAAATTAATGCAATAACTTTACAAGAGATGTTCGAAGTGACGTCCATGTGTCTCAATACACTTTTGGGTACGTTGTCTCATAGATGTTTTTACTCTACCAAATATTCCAGGATTCTGGCGAATTTGCTGGCATCCTTCTTCTATCCTATGAAGAAGAGTTTGTTCATCGGGAATAGGAACAGAATAAACATATTGTTTTAAATGACCCCATAAATAATAATCTAGTGGATTCAGGTCTGGGGAGCGGGCTGGTCAGGCTATAGGTCCTCCACGATGTATGCATTTGTTTCATTGAGATATGCTCGTACGAGCAAGGAGAAATGAGGTGGATCACCATCATGCATAGAAAAAATACATTGCCTTACGGCTAATGGAACAATCTCCATTAGAACTGGCAAATTATCTCGAAAAAAATTTAGGTAAGATCGTCCATTAAGTTTTCGAGGTAAAACAAATGGACCAATTAAAAACTCGTCAACAATTCCAGCCCAGACTTTAATTGAAAAACATTGTTGGTGTCTCGACTCAATTATTCCGTGAGAATTTTCATCAGCCCATAAGTGGTTATTAAAAAAATTTATAATTCCATCCCTGTTATATTCATCTTCATCCGTACATAATACAGCAGAATGAAATAAAGGATTTTGAATAAATTTCCGTGTAAACCACTCGCAGAATCTCATACGGTGGTACTGCATCCTCGAGATTCAGTGTCTGAACCCTTTGTAAATGTTATGGATACGATAAATTGGTTCTTAAAATGCGATGAACAGTCATGTAACTCACACGTTCCATTGCCGCAATTATTCTTGCGCTAATACTAGGATTCTCCTCAATTGCTTCTAATATTCTTTCCTCCCGTTGAATAGTTGTTACCGTCGTCCTTCTTCCACCACCATGATTGGGTTTCAAATTTTCTGATTGCGTAGGCGCATATGAATATTCATAAACATTCTTCGATCTGGATGACGTCGGTTGGGAAAGCGCTCTTCATAAAGTGTAGCTGCTTTTACACATTATTACCATTAGAAAGCCCACAACAAAAATTCATATCTGTCATTTTTTAAATTTAAATCGAGAATTCAGATCAATAAATTTGACTGGACGCTAATCAGCTAAACACTGCTTGACAGATGCTCACTTGTTTTTGTAGGGCATTATTTTATCTAACAATACATCAATACGGTTCAACTTTAATAATTTTAAAACGGTAAAATATGCGCAAAAATGTTAAGAGAACATTGTTGCTCAAAATTAAATTTGAAATCCAAAATACGCACAAAAAAATTTGGTTTAGTGGCGTGCCATAACTTCATGAAAAAAGGTACCATACATACCCCAAATCTACGTCACTGGTTAAAGCTGGGGCTTCATTTCTTTAAAATTTAAATACAAAACTAATCATGTATTCTACCCACAAAATTTCAGGTAAATATCTACATTTGTTCACAAGATATTTGGGGAAATAATTGTATTTTTGAAAACTATAACGCCCTGTATCTTGTATACGAAGGCTCTAATGACAATTATTTATATGACAAAATATTCTTAAATTTGTACGAGGAATACGCTCCTTCATTTATGACATTCCATTATGTTACACCCTGTATAGAAAATGACATGATACATTTGTATGATATAGAATAAAACAATTTACATTTATTTTGTTTATTCATTTTATACAAAATATATACTAATACAATTAATACATAATTATACACAATTATACCATGTCATACAGCTTTTAGTCAGTTTCTGGTTCAGACGAAGAGGAAGAGTAATGTCAATCTGCCACATTTTTCTCTTCATTTTGCGCATGTCGAACGGCCTTTTTCCAATTTTCGGCAGAAACATATCCAATAGCTTGCTAAAATAATGGGCGAAAGATATTTCATTTTAAACATGGTATTGTTCCTGGCGACTTCTCCATTTATTTGGTCACATATTAATTTAATGGGATTTAATTTACAATGACATGGAGGCAATCACAAAACTATGTGACCTTGTTATTTTGCCGTTTCATCTAGTACATATTTTGCGACAATGAAAAAATGCAGGAGTTCGGCTCTCCCAAGGTCTATTCTGTAAGGTAAAAGTTAAAATTTAAAGGAACTTTAAAATTTTAACCACCCTAAATGTGGTTTGGCATTCTGCAACAGAGAAAGTTAATATTTAACGGGGTGTTAAAATTTTAACCACGCTGATTGTGATTTGGTATTCTGTATAACATTTTTTTGTTGAAATTTTTAACCTGCTCCAGTAAATTCATCAGTTAAAACATTATTTTTAGCGGTGGGTGAACAGTACCCCTTAAAATTTAATTTTGATGTTTATTACATCTTTTAATAGTTGACAGAGCAGAAAATAAATTACAAAGATAAGTCAAGTAAAGACATATATCCCATTTCTAATAAATATTTCAGTAATAGACAAAGGTTTTAATAGTATATGAGAACATAACCTCACTTTGCCACTACTTTCAAAAATATATATATATATATATATATATATATATATATATATATATATATATATATATAACACTTATACACCTATATCTAAATCTATATTTTTCTTATGGGCATATAACCAAGATATTTTTTATTAATATTATTTTACAGTAGAGAATTTCGAATCCGGCAATGATAATTAAGAGACATGAGTAATCACTTTAATAACCCAAAAGAGATGTTCCTTAAACTGTTCAGGCTCGATAAA
Source organism: Leptura quadrifasciata (assembly GCA_963675555.1). NCBI lineage: Eukaryota > Metazoa > Arthropoda > Insecta > Coleoptera > Cerambycidae > Leptura > Leptura quadrifasciata. Next base: position 32,527,331 of record OY776680.1, on the reverse strand, counting down.
TATTGCTACCAAAGAAGCGATAAACAGTATAGGGCTCTATATGAATCAACCACATAGCCAAACAAGAATACAAACACATCTGCGAATTTTGGCGGGATTGTACTTTTTTTATCAAGGGAGTTACCAGATAGCTACTGGTCATGGATATTCAATTGCCCAGAGTCAACCAGCTGTCAGTAGGTGCATAGTTGAAGTTTTTGATGTTATAACCAAACGCCTTCTTATTACTTGGATTAAATTTCCAAGTTCAATTGAAGCCAAACAAGCCGCAAAACGGGGATTAGCGGAAATGACTGCATCATTTTCTCACCTTATTTGTGTAGTAGATGGTACATAACTACGAATAATAGCACCAAGTGCAAATCATCCAATAAATCCTGGACAACCTTACTACTGCTGGAAGAGTTTTTATGCCATTAATACTCAAATTATTAGAGAATCTGTGAATGATACGGCTATCTGGATGACGTCTGTAAATTTTCTTTGCCAACCGGTTCCAAAATTTCAAAATGAATCTTCGTTTTCATCAATTTCGGCTTCTGGTACACAAATACCTTCAATGACTATTTTCGCAGACACTACTACAATTCGCTCTTCTAGGGCCATCGGAATTTATATGTCTTTGTTGGGCCACGTAGTAGTGCAGTACTCTGGCCTTCTTTCGAATGTTGGTCAATAATTCATTAAACGTTTGCAAATGATTGCAAACTATTTTGTTTTTTAAACAAATTTGTGTCGAGTTAGGTAACTATGCTCAATTCCAAAAATGATTACGTCCGCACTTACCTCTCTCCACTGTTTTGCGCGTTTGCTGGCACCCTCAAGCCTATTTTTGTCCGCCAAAAAGCAACAACAAACTTCATACTTGGTGGTGTTAGTTTATCTTTATTTAAAAAAAACTTGTTTTTCTCTATATAATTGATCATATATTTTTTTGTACTCTTGTCACCTTTGGGCCCTGCGATTTTTTGACTCGTATTTTGCATCACAAAACACAAAAGACAAATAAAGAAGCGACCACAAGATGACAATAACTCAAGTTGTAGAATATGAAAAAAAGGTTAAAAACATAAATTTAACGCCCTGTTAAATTATAACCTTTACCTTACAGAATAGACCTTAATATCTGCTTGTATGGCTTGTATGTCTGCCTTCTTCGTGCAGGCATCCGGAATATCCTAAGCGTTGCCCATCACAGAATGCAAAGAAAAATATCCTCAGCGAAACCGTTCTCAGATCTTATATGAAACACTATAAGACGGTCTCCTTGGCCTGATCGATCGTTTAACCGTGTCGTTAATCCTTGGATGAAAGCCTGTCTGGAATTCAAGATTGTTGTGTCCTTCCATACTTTACTTACAGTATGGCCAGTGTTCACCCAAGACCCATCTAAGAAGTATAGTTTCCTGTCTTCTTCGCGATAATTTCGGATCTCTCGCAGGAAATATCGCCTCCAGGTGATGATATCGTTCTTCCCCTAAGGACACTATCGCGTGACATTAAACATGCATAAATAAAATTTATTTTTACTCACCGAAAGCTAATTTGTTTGATCAATTTGTTCAAAGTTCTTCGTTTAAATTGAGGTAGATATTCACTTTCATCCACCTCCGCTATAATCCACCGCATTTAGTTAAAAATGAGCCGAACCTTCAGACCAATTCATACAAAAGCAAATGATAATTTTCCAGGTAGGCTGTGGTGTCCTGAATAAGGTCTCAAAAGTCCCCGAAGTGGAAGTGTAAGGATAAAATTTGACAACGCTGTAAAGGGCTAAAATCGTGCTCTAAAATGAATTTTTCGAGATATTTCGGTTTTAATTGACTTTACGACAAAAATACATTAGTCCAAAAAGAAAGGTATGGAAATTCTCTATAAGAAACCTAAAGAGTCTTTTTTTCGTATACGCAATAGTTTTCTTGAAAAATTCAAGTAAAAGTCATACTTAAAATAAAAAAAATATATTTGTGGCAGTTTTTATTGCACGAAGGGTTTCTTTTAATTTTCACCTCCACTGATTTAGTTTAGTGGAAGAAGTACAAATGAAAGTATCGAGAATAAATGGCTTTTTGAACTATTGACTGCATGTAACACAAGCGAAGGACTCGGCAACTTTTGTGGGGCTTTCTTTTCACTCTGGGGAACAGCATGTTGACGCAAGATACTGAGGATGTTCATAAACTGTCATGTTGATTAAATTCTCATAATCCCTTCCCAACTGTGACAAGAATTATATCAATTGCAACGGGGTTACTGGTGATGGAATAGGATTGGAACTGCTGCAATTGAGAAAAGAATTGGCAACAATTTCTATGATACTCAATTCTCACGTGCAAATAAAGTGCTTCCACTATTAACTGTCAATAGCAATGTTACAGCAGACGATAATACAATGCCATTGATTCATTATTGTTGTTTCAAAGGATTACTGTCATGAAGAGAACAAATGAAGACTTTCGCACCTACTTGGAGTATGAATTGGCTCCGTATCCGGTGTCACTCTTTGAAGAAACTGATATGCGAAAGACTAACAAGCATATCAAGCATATGTTAATTATGTGCAAAATCACTTTGACTCGAACTTCATTATTATTTTTGATGGTTATGAAAATACTAGCAACAGTGTGAAGGCTATGGAGCAGCTTCGCCGATTTTCAAAACCTTCATCTGTTGCCATTTACTTTAATGAGCAGATAGTTGCAACTATAAGCCAATAGGAGCTCCTCTCCAATAATAAAAATAAAACCAGATTGATTTCGATGTTGACAGAAAAGTTTCAGGCAAATAATTATATTGTTAGACATGCTGAAGATGATGCTGATATCTTGATAGTCAAAACAGAGCTTTAATTTTAACTGCTCGTACACCTATTGATAAAGAAATTTTTCTCCAAAAACCAGGCAGAGGGAAGGTCGAACGAAAAATTTATTCTTCACTAAGCTTTGATCACCATAAATATATTCGAGATCACATATTATTTCTGCACGCATTCTATGGGTATGTCACTACATATGCCCTGTTCAATAAAGACAAGACTGCATCTTTGAAAGTAATGAAAAAGCGGCAGGACTTGAAACTTGTAGCTGAAGTTTTCAGTAAAACTTGTAAAGCTTGTCGAATAACGAAAACAGCAAAAAAATGTACAAAAAAACATTACAGTAAAGAACCGGTTAAATACTATTTACTCATTTCAGTGGATTGCAAGAAATGGTCCCACTAAATGGCCTCATTTCAAAATTGCATAAAGACGTGTATCAATCAAAATGGGCAACACGTCGAACATCTATTATAAATTTTTCTAACGAATTATTTGAGGGAACCTCTTTTTTAAGTTTATTCTTGAATTTGACACTTATTTATTTATAAAATGAAAATGGTTGCAATTAGCCATAGGGAAGTACTTACAAAAAATATTCGTTTTTCATTTCTACATTACATCATTGAAAAATATACAGGGTGTTCCATTTGAAAAAATTGAGAAAATTCTATTTAAAAAGTTCTTAATTGAAAAATAAACATTTATTTATAAAACGAAATTGGTTGCAATTAGCCCTAGGGAAGTATTTACAAAAAAATGTTTGTTATTCATTTCTACATCACGCGCGCCAATATCCATTGGCTGGATGTCGGTCTCGATAACTAGGGCCGAGTAGGACTATTACTCTTTGCACCTAGATTATCTCTGTAGACCTGGACCGGCCTTCGTGATAGGTGGGCCCGCGTACTTCTACCAGACCCAGCTCACAAATGTGAGATGTGTCGTGGTATTTTCTGCGGACCTCCCCTGGTCCTGGCTGTTGAACCTCGCTGGCTGAGGTCTCTTCTGGCGCTCTTCTTGTCTTGATGTTTTCTTTCTTCGCCAGCTTGTCACCTCCGGGGGTAGTCATCGGTTGAGTTGGGTTTAGGAAGTTTTGGCTGGGACTGACTGCCGGTACGTAGGACATCAATTGATATCCTACCCCGGATCGCCGGAAAGGTAAGGATGAGCTGTGTAGCTCGGGAGTGTGGAGACCTAAGTGCTTCTTGTAGCACTTTCGGTCTCCACGGAGCAGGTAGGACAACGGGCGTCGGACGGTATGTTGTCCGACGCCCGCAAGGAGGTTGGGTTAGGGTTGAAAACGTCATGTCTCTGGTAGTGGTGGTCCGTCCTGGCGTATCTGAAACAGATCTGTTAGTGGGAAATAAAGGTTATATTTACCCGTTGTCCAGTAGCTGAACCCTCGGTCGCTTGTGCCTCGGGGCGTCGGCGGGGTCGTAATCAGTGGCCTGTCTGATCAGCGGGTTCCCATGCTCCTCGGCTTGGGCGTACAGCTTCTTCGCTCGTTCCCGGATGACTTCAGTGACCGTGGTGTACTCCAGGTCTCTGACGATGTCTGCGGTTCTCATGTACCATGGGGCGTCAACTACCGTCCTGAGGGCGATGTTCTCCACTGCCTGGATTCTCTTCATGTAGGACTTCGCCTGGTAGCCCCACGCTACCGAGGCGTACGTCAGCTGCGGCCTGATGAGGGTCTTGATAAGCGTGAGCTTGTTCCTCAAGTTAAGTCGGCTCCCATTTCCCGTCATTGGGTAGATGAGGGCTCTCGTACGTCGGGCCTTGGCTGTGATGGCGTCCGTGTTTTGTCTCCATGTTAGGCTTCTGTCCATGACCACGCCAAGGTATTTGACGGTGTCGTGCCATTGGATGTCCTCGCCGTTCATGGAGACGTGTCCTGTGGGAATTTCTTTCCGCACTCGTCTGAAGAGGATGGCTTGGCTCTTGTCGGCGTTGACTGCGACTTTCCACTTCGTGCACCATTCTTCCAGGAGTGTGGCCGCTTCCTGGAGTTTTCTGGTTGCGTCTCTGGCCTTCCAGGATCTGGCAATCAGGGCGGTGTCGTCTGCATACAGGGCTAGGGCTGTATGGTCGGTCCGGGGGTCTACATCACATCGTCGGAAAATATACAGGGTATTCCATTTGAAAAAATTGAGACAATTCAATTTAAAATGTTCCAGTTATAGACTTTTTTATCTAGCTTACTTGTAATTTTTTAAAACATTTCTAGCTTTCCTAGAACTCGAGATATCGAGGTCCGACGCACTATTGCCCCACTCTGTAGATGTTAATAATAAAATCAAACATAAACTATAATAAATATACATAGTTAAACTAAAAATACCTTAGAGAAAATGCACGCTTGTATAATGCAAAAATGAAAATTACTCTACGTTTTGTGTCTTAGCGTTATCCGAATTCTCTCTGACACAAGCCTTATAGATATATAAAACGCATTGCTTATCGTCAACTGAAAAATTACTGGCTCTCTGTTTTTTCAGTGAGCCCTGAAAATTTTTAACCGCAAAAAGAAAAAAATGGTTTTGACTAATCAATATTAATCCAGTTAGTACTTGGATGGGTGACCATTCCCACGGAAACCGCGTTCTCGCCTCCCACATCTTCCAGCGGCTTATATATCAGTGTATGCGCGGAAGCTATACAATCTTAGGCGAGGGTTGTGTAGGAGATATACCATCCTTCGGAGGGGATGTAAAGCCGTCGGTCCCTTGTCTATTAAATGTTAGGTAAGTAAAAGATCCCTTCTCTTCTTAAGGGAAGAGGTTCGGTAAAATTCCTGGTTGGGGGTAGCTCGTCTACAGGCGTCGGTGTTAGGCCTCAGTAGCGGAAATAGGCCGACGTTAAATAAATGTATAAAAAAAAATATTAATCTTTTTCATTACGTACCTTAATATACGCAAATGTTCACCAATGTATTTAAGAATACTGTTTTATTAGGTAAATAGGAATAATAACAAATAAAGATAATGAATAACTTAACAGCAATTTTTAACAAACGCCAAAAACTAAACAACATCAAAAACATAAAATAATTGCTTTATAAACTTTTTCTGCACATTTTCTAACATTTGCATATATTTGGCATAGAAAAGACTCCAAACTACAGAACAGTAATCTAATTTGAATCTTGCAAAAGTTCAAGTATAATATTATAATAGTTTTCTCATATTTAAATGATCTGCAGTTACGTAGAATAAACCCTATATTTTTATATGACTTTCTTTCCTATTATTTTGGTTTTCCTATGTATTATTAACATCTTCAAAAACAAATCACCGAATCTACAAAATAATAGAATTATTGGAAAAAAATCTCTGCGCCCGTGACGTTTACGTCAAAGGAACAGTCAGAGGTTATGTTTTGCAAATAAAATAAATCGGAATGAATACAGAAATAATGTATTTTGCTGACTTTTCGGAAAGTAGTCTCTTTCCGTTTTCAAAGTTTTTTTTCGAAGAAAACTTATTTGCTGTATATGTCAAATACACGAGTTAAGATTCTGTTTATGTTATTTCCATAGATACTTACTACTTACACAGAACACAGAACTGATGATATTTTCTTTTAGATAATCTTGAGTTTGTTAAGTTCTTCTTTTAACATTGGTAGCCAGGTTGTACAAATATCTACAGAACAATTCGATACGCACTTATCTTCATTTTTTTTTTTACATTTATTTAACGTCGGCTTATTTCCGCTACTGAGACCTATCATCGACGCCTGTAGACGAACTACCCCCAACCAGGAATTTTGCCGAACCTCTTCCCTTAAGAAGAGTAGGGATCTTTTACTTGCCTAACATTTAATAGACAAGGCACCGACGGCTTTACATCCCCTCCGAAGGATGGTATATCTCCTATACAACCCTCGCCTAAAGTTGTATAGCTTCCGTGCATACACTGATATACAAGCCGCTGGAAGATATGTGAGGCGAGAACGCAATTTCCGTTGGAATGGTCACCCATCCAAGTACTAACTGCGCCTGTCGTTGCTTTACATCGCATACCGAAGTATGTACATAGTAAAGACGCACCTACGCTCGCCCCCCACTTATCTTCATTTAATAAGATTATTGCTGATTCTTTAATTTTTCTTTTTTTGGTATCTGCTTCTTTTGTTAAAATTTTTGCCGAGTTCCAGTTTATTCTGTGTCCGTTTTGCCAAGCATGTTCACAAATCTTTGATTTCTGAATTTCATTCTTTCTAAGGTAATTCTTGTGCTCATCCAACCTCACACTGAAAGGTCTGGATGACTTACCAACATAACATTTATCACATTCGCACGGGATATTGTAAATACACTTTTTTGAATTCTGCTCTCTGTTTATCGGTTTTGTTTTTGTTAAAATAGAAAGAAAGAGACTACTTTCCGAAACGTCAGCAAAATACATTATTTCTGTGTTTATTCCGATTTATATTATTTGCAAAACCTAACCTCTGACTGTTCCTTTGACGTAAACATCACGGGAACAGAGGATTTTTTCCAATAATTCTATTATTTTGTAGATTCGGTGATTTGTTTTTGAAGAGGATAATAATACATGTGGTAGAAAACCCAAATAATAGCAAAGAATATTCGTAGAATGCCACAAATAACTTTCAGACAATGTTTATAGGACTTATTTGAAATACTAATTACATGTGATCATAAAAGGTTAATTTGATGTCGAGTACCACACCCAAATCAGTTTATACAAAATATAAACCCTTTCTAAATGTTTGTTTCCGATTTCATATTTATAATCAATCATATCTTTACTCAACTTGAAAGTCATTACTTTGCATTTATCAATATTAAAGGGCAATTGATTTTCAACAGACCAATTAAATATTTCTTTGATGTTATTTTGTAATTGTAAGCAGTCTTAGAAATTTCTTATCTGCTTAAATATTTTTATCATTGGCAAATTGGCTAATTTATAAATATTTTACGGTATCTACAATATCATTTATAAAAATTAAAAATAAAAGTGGGCCTAGGTTTGAACTGCTGAATCTGATGTGTAGTAATCCAACTCTAAATTATTTATCATTACATGCTGTTGCCGATTTATCCGGTAGGTAGACATAAATGTTATTAAATCAGTGGAGACGGAAAAATTTCTAAGCTTATTTAATAATATGCAGTGATCAACGTTATTAAATGCTTTGGCAAAGTCAGTACAGATCACATCCATTTGATTATCACTTTTTGTTGTATATATTTCACATTTTGTTCCTTATATTTCCTACTATTTTATATTATTTCCATGTATTATATTTTATATAGTTTTGTATTGAGATGTTAATAAACTTATTATTATTATATATTATTATTAACGTAGAGTTCGCCTTTGTTATCCTTGTTGGGGTATTTACTAACTGATATAAAAAAATTTGATATATAACATCTTTAATTTTCTTTCAATAAAATGTATTGGACCACAAGCCCATGCTAAGTTTTTAAAGGTATAATTTTTGTAGTCCTACAGAAATAAATCATTTTGAGCCCTATGCCGTACATTTTAGGTGGGACATGGGAAAGCTGCGGAAAAGTGAAAATCGTAATCCACTGGAGTTGCATTTTTTCAAACGATCCTATACGGTTTACGTTTATTTGGACTGTATTTGTATCTGTGACTCTTAAAAAGAGAATGCCGTATAAAAATAATGGGACATAAGTACAGGAATAATTTCCGTTTTCTGAAAAGTGACATTTAAAATCTTTTTTAAAAAATGGTCCGTCTAAAAAGAATGGGTATTATCAATGTAAATAAAAAAATCACCCCGAGAAAGGGAAAAACTCACGTTTTCTAGGGTAAGTTTATTTGATACTGTACGGCTATTTATTATATACCTTAATATACGCAAATGTTCACCAACGTATTTAAGAATACTGTTTTATTAGGTAAATGGGAATAATAACAAATAAAGATAATGAATAACTTAACAGCAATTATTAACAAACGCCAAAAACTAAACAACATCAAAAACATAAAATAATTGCTTTATAAACTTTTTCTGCACATTTTCTAACATTTGCATATATTTGGTATAGGAAAGACTCCAAACCACGGAACAGTAATCTAATTTGAATCTTGTAAAAGTCCAAGTATAATATTATAATAGTTTTCTCATATTTAAATGATCTGCAGTTACGTAGAATAAACCCTATATTTTTATAGGACTTTCTTTCCTATTATTTTGGTTTTCCTATGTATTATTAACATCTTCAAAAACAAATCACCGAATCTACAAAATAATAGAATTATTGGAAAAAAACCTCTGCGCTCGTGACGTTTACGTCAAAGGAACAGTCAGAGGTTATGTTTTGCAAATAATATAAATCGGAATAAACACAGAAATAATGTATTTTGCTGACGTTTCGGAAAGTAGTCTCTTTCCGTTTTCAAAGTTTTTTTTCGAAGAAAACTTATTTGCTGTGTATGTCAAATACACGAGTTAAGATTCTGTTTATGTTATTTCCATAGATACTTACTACTTACACATAACACAGAACTGATGATATTTTCTTTTAGATAATGTTGAGTTTGTTAAGTTCTTCTTTTAACATTGGTAGCCAGGTTGTACAAATATCTACAGAACAATTCGATACGCACTTATCTTCATTTAATAAGATTATTGCTGATTCTTTAATTTTTCTTTTTTTGGTATCTGCTTCTTTTGTTAAAATTTTTGCCTAGTCCCAGTTTATTCTATGTCCGTTTGCCCAAGCATGTTCATAAATCTTTGATTTCTGAATTTCATTCTTTATAAGGTAATTCTTGTGCTCATGCAACCTCACACTGAAAGGCTTGGATGACTCACCCACATAACATTTATCACATTCGCACGGGATATTGTAAATACAGTTTTTTGAATTTTGCTCCCAGTTTATCGGTTTTGTTTTTGTTAAAATAGAAAGAAAGAGACTACTTTCCGAAACGTCAGCAAAATACATTATTTCTGTGTTTTTCCCTTTCTCGGGGTGATTTTTTTATTTACATTGATAATACCCATTCTTTTTAGACGGGTCATTTTTTTAAAAAGATTTTAAATGTCACTTTTCGGAAAACGAAAATTATTCCTGTACTTCTGTCCCATTATTTTTATACGGCATTCTCTTTTTAAGAGTCACAGATATAAATACAGTCCAACCCCGGTGGGTTACGATTTTCACTTTTCCGCGGCTTTCCCATGTCCCTCCTAAAATGTACTGCATAGGGTTCAAACTGACTTATTTCTGTAGAACTACAAAAATTATACCTTTTCAAGCGGTATCATATGACCCCCTAAAAATTTAGCATAGTCTTGTAGTCTATATCTTTATAGTAATTAATATTAAAATAATAATTTATTACAAGCGTACCTCTACATTATATTGATCTTTTTTCGCGTAATTTTACCGAATTAACTTGAGCCCTTTATTTAATAAAAGTGCCCTTGTCCCCTTTCGTCTTTTTAAAATATTTTCAACTTCAATATTAGGCATGGCCCATATATCATATGCAGTTAATACAATTTTTAATTTGGTGTTACATCTACATGATTTACAATTTAGCGAAACGACACAAACCGGTTAACATAGTATTTAATGCACCAATAAAAATATGTAATTAATTTTTATTATCTTAATTATAAAGTTTTCATTTGAATAATGAGACAATTATGTAAATGAGCGTATTATTAATTGATTTACGATTCTATTCCAGAATGTTTATTAGATATTTCAAGAGTTTTAACGAATTTCTTACTGGTAATGTACTTCGAAGCAGCCATAATAAAAATATTATTTATTAACACGAACAATTTTAATACTGGAAAAGAAAATGTTATCTAGCCATTAAAATTTTGATTGGATCTTATTTATTGGAGATAATAAAGACATTTTTGAGGGAACTGCCCAGGGGTGCAATAAAAAAGTTGTTATATAACTATTATAATTTTCAATTTTAGTCGCTAATCATCTCTGTATAAACAAATTAAAATTAGTGACGAATTAAATTGAAGCCGAATTGTTTGTTTGCTTTCAGGTGTGTCCGAAGGCTTCCTTAGAGGTAGGATATTTAAATTTATTTTATATTCAAACGATAAATTAGGTTTATCTGGAACATTTGAGACCCATAAAAAGCACATAAAAATCATGGAAAATAATTTTTTGTTCGTGTACTGTCTTTCAGTTAGAATTAGCATCTTTTGATATCTACGTATCATTCTAATTTATATGTTTTTTATGTGATTGGTTTAGATATATAAAATCCTTATTGGAAAAGTAAGTACGGATTAAGTCTTGATAATCGGTAAGGCCTTTGACCGAGTAACAATACTCATGGTCATTTTAGTGTATGTAAAGATAAGGCAAAAAAATTGGACACAATGTGTCACAAACAATTATTACATAAATAAATAAATATAAATATATTATGGCGTTCCAAAAGGTACAGTTTTGGGCCCTGTTAAGCTTTGCTGACGATAGAGTAATTTTTTGTTCTGCTGATGTAACCATACATCTACCATTAGTAATAATAATAAAGTTTGTAACGAAGCGTTTTTCGCTACCGAAAATATGCTCAGGATATTTAAGTTTATTTATAACCTCTATATGAATTATCCTTTTGTATTTATTATTGTATATATATGATACCGCCTTAAGTGAGTTAGTTTGAAAATTAATAAAATTATTAATTTATAGACGTACCAAATAATCCTATCAGTTATAAGTACAGATGAACTCAGGTGGTGGGGGGTGACGAGAAAGAATTCTACATTCACGCGGACCAAGTTTCAATACGTACTCAACCATCTCGTGTGTGAGATGTGTGGAGCTCTCCATCCTGTACCGATCTAAGTGTCAAAGTAAGCTAATAGAAATCGATCGACGTCATCTCGGTAAAGGGGATAATTGAAGCCGTACGACGTTCAGTTCACTAGTCGCCGTTTCAAGCGTAAAACGTGCCTGCCCGCTCCGATCTGCAAAGAGAATATTATAAGTCTCAAAATTCAGGTGATAGAATTACTTTCGCTAAGTCAATATTATTCCATAATATTTTCTAAGTCGATATAACGTCACGTCGATACATCGCGCATCCGCTACCACCGTTTCCCCCGTCTGTAAGTATTTAAAGGAAATAATTGAATTCATCCCGCAGTCAGTCAGAGCTTATCAACAGCAGACGTGTCCACTCCGAAATCCGATCCCAGATATAGTCGAATACATATATTCTCAAAAACACAAAAAAACTTTACGACGTCATTATTATCGGCGTTAGATCAAGCGGCATGATGTAATTAAACAAGCCGACGCACATTAAAAACCTGTAGAGGTAAGCGAGTCAATTTGTGAACGAACTAGTACAGATAGTACCGGTATTTTAATGAGGTCTCAAAGTTTTTGTTGCGTATTTTGAATGCAGAGAATAGATGTATTCGGCTATACAGTTATTGCCATATATCATTTCTGAGCAGCGGAATTTTGACAAAGTCCGTACTACGTCATCGACCAGCAGCGCATCCGTCTGACTCCCGCTCCTATAGTAAGTTTTTCATTCCAGAAAAGGACTTGAGGAACCGTGCAGTGTATTCCATTCCGGCCGCTCTACCACTACAGATGTGTTCGACCATAAGTACAGGAAGTAAGTAAGTACATGGAAGAGTAAGTAAATTGAGGTATTAGCCAAGCACTATATCAAACTTTTTTATAATTTTGCAGTATAATTTTTTTATATATCTGTGGTCTTGCTTCTCACGTCTGGTATCCGTGTTGAGTTCAATGCGTCCAATTTATAGTTTTGCAAGTTGCTTTGGGTTACCTCTTATTCTGTGCCACCATTTCGCCGCTTGTTGTCCCTATCATTTGAGTCATCTGGTAGTACCACTTTCGTTGCACCGCTTGCCTTCATAACTGCATTTAGTAAACAAATAGATTTGTATATAGTAGATTTAGTTGAAACGTTTAATTTAAATTGACCCACTGGAGTACCATTTCTCCACTTCTCTCGCATGTCCGGCTTGTGGGTAGTGTGTCCTATCACTTAAAGTGGAACTGGCGACCGAGCTTAAACCGAAAACTCGTTTCCAGAGCTCGAGTGACAGAAATGGCCCTTTTCTCCTCGTCGCCGGCTGGAGTGGAGAAAAACTAGTCACAAGTTAATGAAACAATTAGGTGAATAATTCATCTTTATTTTATATATGCTAAACAAGTGAATAATTATTTAAAAAGCAAACAGAAATTTAATCTAAAAAGTTATATTAAATGTTTAAAGTTGTTTCCATCCTTCTGAACACACATATTGTATCTATTTAAGAGTTCAGTTCTATAAACTTTTAGTAACGTCTCTCTGTTAAACGCTGCCACAGAAGCACAAATTTTGTTATAAAGATCAGCCATTTCTTCAATTGGTTCTTCGTAAACAGTACTTTTCAGGTAACCACACAAAAAAAGTCTAATGGAGTTAGGTTAGGTGACCAAGTTGGCTACTTGACAACACCATTAGTACCAATCCATCTTTCTCGAAATGTACTATGTAAATAATATGTAATAATTTGAGCATTGATGATTTGGTTTCTTATTTGTCTCAACGATCCAAGATTTTCCTATGACCAGTATCTACAATTATGTTTGGATACCACACCATTATCCTGAAACCTGCTCTCATCCCTCCACATAATGGTTGATTTCCCGATCGACAAGGTTACCAGACCTGACTCCTATGGATTATTTTTTATGGGGCCATTTAAAACAAAAAATGTATGGCGCTAAATTTGCAATCAGATAATTTAAGTTTGGTATGATAAAAAAACGTTTAGAAATTAAATTTCGCACCGTGGAACCATCAGAAAATTGGTTCAAATGTAACAATTGAAATTATTTTTTTAATATTTAAATTATTATTAAATAAAGAAAGATATTTCTTGCAGTCTTCAAATAGTTCCTCTCCAAACTCAACTTTGATAATATCAACTCGCTCATCATCTTGGAAATAATCTGTCCCATATTTTGATTAAAGAAAAAAAATCTTAGGCAATTTTCCTCGCTGTTTTCAAGCAAGCTCTTCCCGAAGTCACCGTCAACAATGTAAACTCACGCTACCATCTTCGAAGTAGTGCAACATTTTTTAAATCTGTCTTATATTTCGATTGTTGCTTATTACTAGAGTCAAATGGAGTACTAGCAGCGACTCCATAATATGGCCGACTGAGTGCTCCTGAATAACCGATCCGTATACATTTGACATAAGAGTACATGTTAGCTTATAATCGCTTTAAATAGTTTTTTTTAAATAATTTATTTACTTCGACCTATTCCCGCTACTGAGACCTAACACCGACGCCTGTAGACGAGCTACCCCCAACCAGAAATTTTGCCGAACCTCTTCTCTTTCGAAGAGTAGGGATCTTTTACTTGCCTGACATTTAGTAGACAAGCGACCGACGGCTTTACATCCCCCTCGAAGGATGGTATATCCACTACACAGTCCTCGCCTAAGATTGCATAGCTTCCGCGCATACGCTGATATACAAGCTACTGGTAGATGTGAGGCGAGGACGCGGTCCTCCTTGAAGGTCATTCATCCAAAAGTTTAAATAGTAGTGGTGCATAATTTTATTATCAGATTTGTTTTGATGACATTGACTAGTGTATTTTAACTAATAATCAACGGAAACCGCGTCCTCGCCTCACACATCTTCCAGCGGCTTGTATATCAGTGTATGCGCGGAAGCTATACAACCTTAGGCGAGGGTTGTATAGGAGATATACCATCCTTCGGAGGGGATGTAAAGCCGTCGGTCCCTTGTCTATTAAATGTTAGGCAAGTAAAAGATCCCTACTCTTCTTAAGGGAAGAGGTTCGGCAAAATTCCTGGTTGGGGGTAGCTCGTCTACAGGCGTCGGTGTTAGGCCTCAGTAGCGGAAATAGGCCGACGTTAAATAAATGTATAAAAAAAACTAATAATTAATTTTACAAAAAAGAAACACCTGTAAAACTCTTTAAAACTTGGTATAGTTAAATAACCTGAAAGGCAACAAAAACTTTTGACGTCTACGGATCTGAAGTTTCAGCTTGATGTGGCGTCGGCTGCTACTACTCTATTATTATTATATAGTATTTGTAAAAATATGAAAAAGTTCGTATAGATATGTATTCCTGTGAAGATGGTGGCCCTAGAGTAGGTCTGTAATATTTTAGGAACCTTTTGTATTACAGCAATGAGATTTAGCAAGTTATTTCGAATCAACAAGGGTTAATATATTTCATCGTATTAACCAATACGAAATTCAATGAGAGGCATGTAAAGAAGAGGAACCGCGTTGCAATTTAATCCAATACTTATTCAAACAAATTCAGTATTTATAATTTTTTACAACCAATATAATTAAATATTCGATTGTGACTTTTTCAACATTAATTTTCTTCGCAATTTTGTTAGGAATACATTTTTCTTTACTTATTTTAGGAAACATTGTAAAATATATTTATGGTAGATATTTTTTACCTCACCTTCATAATTTTTAAGCTACCTTCGATCATACCAACTCATTGTTTCTATCCAATACCTGCCGACTTGAAATAAAATAACAATGGTCAGACTAAAAATTTGAAAAAGTGCTAATGTCCTCTATTGGACATTTAAAGAAATTCTTTGAAATTGAAACATTTCCAAGCAGTTGAATGACAAGCGAGAACTAAACCTCGACCTCTTGCCCAGCGTATGCAGATAATCTCGGATTCAGTTCATTACAATATTGTACGATAATATGCGTACACACGGAATACCATTCTACGGTTTATGCAATCTACTGTCCTGGGGCGCAATAAGCACATATGGGGTATGTACAAAGGCGTGTTTTATAAGTGGATAATTTATATTCAACACGGATAATACTATTTTTGTATTTTTTTTATAAACTGTCTTTTGTACTGTAAAATAGGTACATTTTGTACTTGAAGCACCACACTTTTACACTTTGAAGTTATTTTTGATCGAATTACTTAACATCTGAATATAAATTGGATTTGCTGAAATAGATTACGCGTCTATTTAGGTACTCACGAACGCTAAGATTATATTTCACTTTAATAAGTTAAAACATTAAAAAAATTAAAAGAAAGTCTTATTATTCCCATACCTAAACTTAATGATAATAATGCTGTCAGACCTATTGCTCTTAAGTCCTATTTGCTCAATACATTTAAGAAGAGTGGTTTTTAGAGCGGAATAATCTGCTTCCATCTGCCGATATTTAATGAACTGTTTTAAAAAAATATCTGGTAACTTTATATCTTGACATCTCAAGTGCTTATGAAAGTATCACTTCGATGTACTTTTAGACAAACTATTGGATAATAATCTATCAGTCAGCTTTGCAAAAATACTGTCTATTTGCTAGGTGGACGACAAATTTTTATCCGTTGCAATAATGAACTGTTGGACCAAGGCTTGGCAATAAAAGTTTATTCCAGGGATCACTGCTAAGTTCACTGTTATTCAATGTTTACACTCTCAACTTACTCAATATGGATATGGAAGCTAATGTTTTGTAATTGGCAACTAATATTTGTATATACATTGCCAATAAGATCAATGCATGATTGACTTTAAATATATTATGTACTGCTGTTAGAGTTACGTTTTTTAACAAGGATTTAATATTTCTCCTAAAAAATCTGCAGCTGCTATTTAGTCAAGGCATAGATTGGTGACTTAAAAGCACCCCAACTGCTGCAGCCGCGATTGCACTATTAACAAAACTGGCTGATCTTTCTGCATACAATTTCATATTGGCTGAATAAAACATCTCCTATTCTAGCAGAAACCTTTATTAAAACTTTAGATTATAACTCTGTCTCTCAGTTCAGTCACTTACGGTTGTTCAACTCAGCATATGATATTTCCTCTTTAAAACCCACCATCATTTTACCAGTGTATAATCCTCAAGAAAGCCATTATGTAACATTTTTGGAGACTGCACATCAATGTTGGGATTCTGTACAATATCTACAGATGGGTCTAAGTCAGGTGTAGGCTGTGCAGTGTTTATACAAAATACGAAAGAACATATAATGACCAGACTAGACACAAAGTACTCTATGTACACTGCAGAGTCAATCGGTATCAATTGAGCTATAGGCAAACTAGCACAATCTATCATTCGTTTCTATTCGTTACCGATTAACAATCGATCTTACGAGCCCTTTTCAATCCAATAAAATACATCTTTCATAATACAGTTCTGAAGCATCTGCAATTAAAAATAATAAATTGGCAGGTCATATATATTTGGGCAAAAGGACATATATTAGCGGTAATAGAATAACGGACGATTTTGTTAAGAGAGCCAATGTAACTGGTGATACCCTTGATTTGCTACCATTTACTGACATTATTGCGAGTCTCGGAGCATTACAGGAAAAATGAGAACAAGAATGAATGAACCTGACCGAAAATGCATAATACCTGACCTGCATATCTGCATAATATTATAGCAATTAAATTCTTAATGAGAGAGTTGGTAAACCGTGGCATACTTTTACTACAAAACAGCTCATCGCTTGGATATTTGATCGTTAGAAACAATTAGTTAAAACAATTTCTTTTAAATTCATTAAGCTGTGTAAAGTAGAGATTTAGAGACTATCAACTGTATTCTTCTCTGTCTTTATCCTGTGAGTATAAGTCAATTTGCGAACAGCAGTACAAAGAGTACCGGCATTATAATGAGACTGTAAAATTTTTGTTGCGTTTTTTACTTGCCGGGAACTTATTACTTCAACTACACGAGCATAATTGAAACCCTATAAAAACTAAAAGCCGGCAAAAACAGTCGGCATCTCTTTATTGTATATGGACGGAGGTAAATATGCTTGTCATAAGAAAATGTTAAACTTTTTTGAAAATTGTATTCATTTTTTTTTTTTTTTTGTTTATTAGATACCTATATTTGTTTATTTCGCCAATAACATATTTTTAAGGTATTATATCACTTTTAGATATAAAGTCTAAATATCTCAATTTATTTTATATTATAATAGATATTTATGCACTGCACTGAATAACCATTAAAACACACTGACAGTACATCCCAAGTCCACGTTGACTGTTTAACAGTCGGCATCTCTTTATCTCTTAATATGTATGTCCTCTGTATGTTAAAAAACAAGGAAGTTATTGCATTTTGCAACTAAGCTCTATGAAAAAATTAAAAAGATAACAAATTTTAAATAAAAAAACCAAAAAACTAAGTTTTGTTAGTATTGCTAGGGAAAAATAACATATTTAAAAAAAGCCCTCCGAATTTTAAGAAACAAGGAAGTCATCACTTTTTAGCTCAATTAACAATACTTACATTATAATGCTTGTAAATAAGTTTCTATAAAACTTTTTTTTTTTGAATTTATCACATGAAATGAATAGGTTTCAAAATGATACAGTCCAAACTTTAGCTCAAAATATGCTCTTGCTGTTACCAGACTATACCTATCTCTTTATTTTTTGGCCTTTTTTTCTGCACTAAAAGTATTACATCTAATAAACACCCTGCCTGGAATTTAGTGCTGCTAAATTTATTAGGGAGCTATTTAACACATTGTTCACGTCTGAGCAATTAGAGCTCTTCGAAATTAATCGAAGTTAAATTTTACAAGAATCATACAGCTCAGTCATCTCTATAGCTTACACATTTCTGAAGCATGTGCAAGAAAACAGTGTACATGTTGATGGAGACTCATTGACCTCCGCCTTTGGTGACAAGTTGGAGTGCCTGTTCGAGACCGGCATCTACCGTTTCTAGTTGAACTGAATAGATGTTGAATTGCTAAGGCCTCTGAGACCTTTCAGACAACTTTTCCCATCTGTCCGGGTCGCGAATTGACCGTTAAAGTCTATTTCATAAATTGTTTCCTGTGAACGGACACAAGTGAGATGCTTCAGCAAAAAATAATGCAGGCACTTATTTTTCTGTAAAATGTACATGCATAATTTATAAGTGAATAATATATATATTTGTTTGATTGACAATTATAACGCAGCTACGATGACTTTATAACTATACAGTAAAACATAAATATCTTATAATTTTTTTTGGTACTACGGATGAATTGATTGCAGTCCATAAATAGGCTACCCGGGTCTGAGATATTCAACGGAGATAATGAAGTTCATAGGGTCTACAAGTGGCAATCTCCACTTTATAAGCATTTGCATCATCACCATCAATTGACTCAATTAGCTGTGGCATCACAACTTATGCAACCAAACATACTATTGACATAGAAATTTTGGTCCCGTCGAATAACACTGCAATTTAAGCCTTACTACCTTGTTCAT
Organism: Leptura quadrifasciata; assembly: GCA_963675555.1. Taxonomy (NCBI): domain Eukaryota; kingdom Metazoa; phylum Arthropoda; class Insecta; order Coleoptera; family Cerambycidae; genus Leptura; species Leptura quadrifasciata. Next base: position 32,508,191 of record OY776680.1, on the reverse strand, counting down.
AAAGACTATAAAACATAATACTAAAACATTGCTTATAATTTATTGAATTTCTCGGTTGAATGAAATATTTAAGAACTTCCAGTGCCAGATAGGTTAAAATATATGTATTTATATAAGAATTAACAAACCATTAATTTTATTTTAATATTGCCAAATATAAAACAGCAACAGTTTCCTCCAGTGGGAATGAATGAACAATGTGAAATTTTAAATTATGTGTGCGGAAAGCAATGCAATTGTAGCTAACTTCAAAACTCTTGTTTGATTTTATATATATAATTCATAACCAAATCTTCCTTTCTCTAATTAAATTTTGTATTATTTTTAAATTTTTTGAACTATGGCTTATATTTTGTTCCTGAATGAGAAAATACTAATAAAAGTGGATGTAAAATGTTTAATTTTCCAAGGGATGCCAAGTTAAAAGAAAAGTGGGAGCTACTTATTAGATAGGTTAGGGTTCTATATATTTTACTTTATTATAGAGTTTTCTAATAGTAAAATGTTGATTTACAATAAGAGCATAAGTTCAAGTTATTAAAATTTATGAAATAGTTACATTTTTGTAATATTATTCCGGTGTCGATTTTCATATGAAAAATTACGTTAATTTTACTATTTACATTAATTCTATATAAAATTTATTATAACCTGTGTACCTAGTTAATTTTATTTGTTCTATTTTCAGAAGGGGCGATAGGAAATTTAATAAGTTTTCCTTGATATGTTCTTGTCACTTTGAAGATGGTGACAGGGGCGAGCGTAGGTGCGTCTTTACTATGTACATACTTCGATATGCGATGTAAAGCAACGTAAGGCGCGGTTAGTAGTTGGATGGGTGACCGTTCCAATGTTATAGGGTATTCCCCCTATAAGTCAAAAACAGAAATAAAAAAAATGCAAAATTAACAGAAATTTCATATTAGTTCAGACATCATGGCAAACCATGATAAAAAAGTCAACCAGACCTAGTTTAGCACAAAAACCATATGCAAGGTCACCAAAATCAGAAAAAATTCACGCACATTCCATAATTCACAAGTAACGTAAAATCACCGAGAACACACTCCCAACATTCATTCCAGTAATTTTATAAAAGAAATTTCACAAAAAACGTCCCTTAAAAAATAGCTCCCGTATATTCTTCAACCTAACCAAAATCACTATCTAAATCCAAATTTTCAACGTCTTGCTTCAATCCGTAAATTTTCTATAAACAATTTCATTTTCAGAATCTTATTACTTCTTGACGACCCCTCGTATACTTCAACTTACCTTCAAACACGCCATTAAACTTCAATTCATTCAATTCTTACATCCATTTCAAATTTTAATCTTATTACTTTTCGATCACCCCCCTGTATACTTCAAATCACGTTCCGTGCCTCGAGTCTTAAAGGTTCAAACTTCATTTCATCAAATTTCCGCAACTCGATTGCTATTTTAAATTTCACCCTTTTTTGATCACTCCTCGTATAATAGCATACAATATCTCGGTTCAGCTCGACTCGTACCCGTTAGGAACATTTTAATATCTTATCTTATATCGGGAACATGATATCGTTTCAACTTTTAAACATCGGACCTCCGTTAATACTTTACGGGGTCGCGTCAGATTTTACTAATAAAAACTCAAATAACTTCTAAACCAAAATAGATCCGACTTTCATTCTAATTTTAATAAATCCCTATTTTCATTGCCGATTTTTCTATATAACTTTCATCTTAAAATTTTTAAAATTTCCAGTATTGCGCAACATGTCGTAATCGATGACTCATCCTCGCCCGTACGGAGCGATTCCAAGCCTTTCCAGATCTTTATAACGGGATGCGAGACTCGATGGAGCACGACAAACGAAACATTCCCATACACTATAAATACCGGCGTGCAACAAGCCGAAGTTAAGTTCAGTTTTGACAGTGACTCCAGTGTTAAGTATTCGCGTAGTGTTCATGTGGAAAAATATAAGTTTCAAAAAGTGAATTTTTGTGTAATAGCTGATTATGCGATTGAACGGGTCCGGTTACTATTTAACTAATGTTGTAGATACCTCCGTCTAGCTAGGCTTTCTTATTCCCAGTCCCTGCAAGCTTTTCGTAACAAGCTGTTCAATTCTAGCTTCCCAGGCCGAAACCTGGTTAAAAAGAGTTAGTTTTAAGACCTCGCCTTAAGTGGCCCCTTTTATTTTAAATTATAACAAAACACTTCGCCTTAAGTGGCCCCCTTTTTAATTTTTAATTATAACAAAATATTTCGCCTTAAGTGGCCCCCCTTTTCTATTTTTTCTTCGCCTACGAGGCTCAATCGTCAAAGTGAATTTTTCCAAATTAATTTTTTTCAACATTTTTCGAATATATTTTAAAAGCAACTTAAGACAGAATTTCTGTTGTCGATTATTTTCAACTTCAAAAAGAAACTTATAAAAATAAAATAAATTTTGCTCAACTCTGTTCAAAATCCTTTAATAAATAATTTTGTATTTCCTTTAAACCATCGTGTTTAATTTCAAGAAAAATAATATACAGGGTGTAGCCGTTAACCCTGCAATAGCTGTAAAAATCAAATCAGTGCTAATTTAAACCAAATGATAAACCATAGTGCAAAATACAATATACAGGGTGTAGCAATTGACCCGATCAAACATCTCCAGAAATCAAACCCTGAGACTCTACAAATCGAAAAATAAGTGCACGAACGCCCTCTGGGGTCTCAGCTCTAAACTCTCACAGTTCCAGATTTTTTTATTTCACACAGGGCCTGATTCGTGTTCACAACGAAGACCGCGTCCTCGCCTCACACATCTTCCAGCGGCTTGTATATCAGTGTATGCGCGGAAGCTATACAACCTTAGGCGAGGGTTGTATAGGGGATATACCATCCTTCGGAGGGGATGTAAAGCCGTCGGTCCCTTGTCTATTAAATGTTAGGCAAGTAAAAGATCCCTATTCTTCTTAAGGGAAGAGGTTCGGCAAAATTCCTGGTTGGGGGTAGCTCGTCTATATCCGTTGGTGTTAGGCCTCAGTAGCGGAAATAAGCCGACGTTAAATAAATGTATAAAAAAAAAGATGGTGACAGAAATAATTTACCAGCGATATTTAAACGGAATGTTGGAAAAATATTTTCATATTCACCTCCAGAAAGACGAATTCGCCTATTATACCTACCTCAACTTTATACAATTTTGTCTTTCATACTTGCTTGAACTTATCCACGTATGGTACGCAGCTCATTATCATACTGCATTTTTTAACATATCCTTAAGATATAGAATTTTCTCCTTTCAGTATGATTTTACTTTCTATGCAGAAGTCAAATATTTCAGTCATACTTACAACTATTTTTTTAGATATTTTAATTAGGTATACTTACATATACCAAAATACGTACTCAAAATACTAAATTTGAAATCAAAAAGGTTTCAGAGATATACCTGTTAGCTGTGCGAGGTTATAATTTTTTTAGAAAACTGACAGAGCAAAATGTAAACTAATTTGAAGTTAGCAGCAAACTAAATGACAATTCTTGTATTCTTAATCCCTATTGGAGGGTACAATGATTTATATGTATATTATGAATTTATTTAATTAAAAGTTAATTTCTTCTAACGTACCTTATATATACAGAGTTGGGGCAATAGTGCGTCGGATCATAATATCTCGAGTTCTACGATAGCTAGAAATTTTTTAAAAAATTGCAAGTAAACTAGATAAAAAATAAATAATTTTTGAACATACAGGGCGAGCTAAGACGAAATTACAGGACCAAGTGCCATTTTTTAAAATGGAATGCTATGTATATCAGTACATTCATTGAAGACTCTTTCTAAGCTTTATTCATTGCTATATTAGCATTGAATATTTCCCAACCACTTGGATGTAATTAATTTTTCTGTTGAAAAAATGCAATCCGCAGATGGATATTAAAAAAATCACCACAGTCACAATCATGGGTTTTAAGAAAAACTTATGTGAGTATCAGTTACGAGACATCTAATTAATGTTTTTGAATCATTTTCTTTTCCTAAAAAAAAATGTGCAGTGTGGCCAAAAATGATTTTTCAATTAAGAACATTTTAAATTGAATTTTCTCAATTTTTTCAAATGGAACACCGTGCATATTTTTCGACAATGTGATGTAGAAATGAAAAACTAACATTTTTTGTTAGTGCTTCCCTAGGGTTCATTGCAATCAATTTCGTTTTATTGAGCAATAATTACAAAATTCAAAAATAAAATTAAAAAAGAGGTTTCATCAAATAACTCCTTCCACATGTTGCCCATTTTGATTGACACATATCTCTATGCGCTTTTGAAATGAGATAATGAGATGCCCACTGTTCCTAAAACTGCCGGTGTGGTAGATGTAGAGGCAGTTATTATTCTTTCCTTCATATTTTGTACTGTTGTTGGTGTGTCTCTATAAACAATTTAATTCACGTATCCCCATAAAAAGAAATCCATTTTTGTATGATCTGGGGATCTAGCAGGCCATTTAGTGGGTCCATTTCTTCCAATCCATTGATGAGGTTAGGTATTATTTAAGTGGTCTCTAACTGCATTTAAATAATGTGGTGGAGCACCATCTTGCTGAAACCACATCCTATTTTGAATTCGGTTAGGGAGATTTACCAATAATTGTGGCAGATAGTTTTCCAAAAAATGAAGATAAATAGCCCCAGTCAATGTACCATCAAAGAAATGTGGCCCTATTACATATTTTCCAATAATTCCCCCCCAAACGTTTATAGACAATCTGTGTTGGTTATCAGCTTGCATAAAAAAGTGAGGATTTTCCGAAGCATAATAATGGAAATTGTGCCTATTAACAAATTCATTTTTACGAAAAGTTGCCTCATCACTAAATAAAACAGTATTGAAGAAGTTGACATCATGTTGCATTTCACCTCTGGCCCAATTACAAAATTGTAGGCGCTTTTGAAAATCGTCATCAGATAATTCCTGGTGCATTTGAATATGATATGCATGCAACTTATTTGTTTTTAAGATTCGACCAACAGACCGTCTACTTATTCCTACTAATGAGCTCACTTCTCTTTGACTAACATGGGGATTTTCAACCATTGCCACCACCACAGAAAACTCATTTTCTTCGTTCACAACACGTTTTGTTGTTTCACTTTCACTTCGTCATTGAGTAACCGCGCATCCGTCTGGCACATACTACCGCTCCTCTAATAAGTTGTTTAATTATAGGAAAATCCTGTGAGCCTGAAAAGAGGGTCAGTCCGTTCTGACCGTTCCCTCAGCAGACGTGCCCAAGTGTATACCAAGAGGTAAGACCATAATAAAGAAGGAAGATAACTGAGTAAGAGAACTTGGCTAGTGCAATTGTTGCGCATTATTCATACCTTAACTTTTCAGCATTGTCATTTTCTCTGAATGTCATTGTTGCTTGTAGGTGTTCCTGTAATACCTCAGGGGTTCTGTGAACGCTGAAGAGTAACATAACTGCTTATTAATTATACCTTAGCTTTTCAGCTTCCGCTTCGAGGACTGCCGTTCCAGTCAGATCTCTGTGCTACTTGTAGGTGTTCCTGTAGTAGCTACGGGTTCTTGAAACACTGAAGAGTAGAATAACTCTTTATTAACCATACCTCAACTTTTCAGCTTCCACCACGGGGGCTGCCGTTCCAGTCAGGTCTCTATGCTACTTGTGGGTGTTCCTGTAGTACCCCAGGGGTTCTTGGAACACTGAAGAGTAGCATAACTGTCTATTAATCATACCTTACCTTTCCAGGGAGCTAATCAGATTTTTGTGTGCTTTCAGGCCATATTAATAAGTTATCGCTGCAACACTAGCCAAGTACTATATCTTTAAACTGTTGCACTGTAGTTTTATATTTATAGATATAATTGTGGTCTTGCTTCACTTGTCTGGTGTCCGCATCTAATCTGTCCCCTGTTTGTTTGTACTAACCGAATATTATGCGTTGCAGCTTGATATCCCCGTGTCACCTGAGTCATCTGGTACTAGTATTTTCGTTACTACTAGAATTGTACTTTCTCCTCCCGGTATATAGTAGTCTGTAGATTTTTATTAGAAAATAAGTATTTAGAAAAATAGAGCTGTTATATTAGGTTTTTCTGAATATACTGGTTTAATTGAAAAACTCTGAGTTTTACTGTTTGTGTGTGAACGTCTAATTTCTCATAAATTGATTCACTGGAGTAAACTTTCTCCACTTGAGCTACTCAGCCTCGCGTATTCGGCTTGAGGGTAGTGTGTCCTATCACTTAAACTATTACTGACACGCGAGCAAACCGAAAGCTTGTTTCCGAAGCTCGAGTGTCAAAGAGTGGCCCGTCTCCACGTCATCGTCTGAGGTGGAGAAAAACGCCTCATAAAACCAATATTCTTAAGTCATCACACCTGCATCAAATGTATATTAACTACACTAACCTGGAAAGTCGACTTCATATATTTTGCACTAACACAATATAAATAAAAATATACATATTTTTTTTTTACTAACGATTGTTTATCTTAAAAGTTTGTTATGTTTTGGCTACACTGTTTTATTTTATTGTTCTTTTTTTACCATGGATTTACATAAACTATTAAGTTTAAATATGTAACATGCTCTTGAATTTTAATGAATTTATAACTGTTGTAATTTTGCTCTCTTTACTGTAATTGGGCCCTGTGCAGTTAGACATCGTAATAAATAAATGAATGAATGAAAGATCGAATAATTAAATGAATAAATAAATAAATAAATAATACTACTTTATTTCATTGAAGTTTCAATATTTTTGTTTCCAGGCGTGATATTTCTAATTCAAGAAGCAAGTGAATAGAAAATTGCGTGTAAACAATGAGGTATTTTTCAATTATTTAGTTTTCTTGTTGTTAAATGAAAATAAACATATTGCATATCGTCGTATTCAAAATAAAATCAAACTAGTATCATTCGATGCATGCCTGTGCTATATTTTTTATTGCATGTCTGCTCAAACTCGTTAACGTTAAATGAAATGAAACAATAATTAATATTCATAGAAAATATTTAAATGGTTCGAATGCAAATTCAGTACTAATGGACTTATGGTTCGTTGCATAGTAACAACTATTAGCAAGCTCCAATTTCCATTGTCACAAATAAAATTATGTCTGCATGTTCGCTTAAGATATTCATCATTAAAAAAAATTAAAACTCTTGAAGGTTAGTGGCTCAGATGGAAATGTCAAAAGGCAACATAATGATATTGGATGTTCCACGTTGAATTCTCAGAACCTATGAAAATAATGAAATAAAAATATAGAGAAAATTTTTCATTTCCAAACAAATATATTTTCACTTCATTCAACACAAAATTACTGAATATTTCTTGAGGGGTGCATATAAATATGCAAAATATTCTTGCCTAAATCCTCAAGATTGCCACCTCGCGCCTTAACCAACGCGGTTATCGGCTAGGTAAAATAAATAAATAAATAAGCACCACAGAAATTAGACAACCCCCAATTTCAGAAGCCAGAGGTTTGTGCGGAAGGCGGTTACACATTGAAAAAACGCACACATACAACCATTTCTTCCGATAGTGCCAGTGCCGGAGCTAGGATTCGAACCCAGTGGCGTGCTACCTATGTGAGTAATCGCGATTGCCGCCTCGCGCCTTATCCAACGCGGCTATCGGCCAGACACTAGGCACATATTTCGATATGCGATGTAAAACGACGTCAAGCGCGGTTAGTAGTTAGATGGGGGGCCGTTTCAAGGTGCTATAGTATATACCCCGTACCTTTGAAAAATTAACTTGAAAAAATATCAAAATTTGACAAATAAATCAACCTTTCAGCACGCTGTGTCAAATTAAAAGAAAGCGTCCGTATAATTTAGATGATCAAAAAAACTACCATTTTTCAACATAATTTCCGAAAAAATTCACTATCACGCGATAGTTCCCAAAGATGCCTAATATATCGTCGAAACATTCTATTCGATTTGTCCATTTTACAGCTCAAACTTTTCAAAATACTAACTTTAAAATTATAACCCCCGTATATTATCAATCCACTCATAAGACTCTTCGAATACCCCATATCATATCAAAATTAAGTTCATTTAAATAAAATGTATACAAGCCATTATTCATAGAATCTAAATGTCTGACTGACTGGTGGGGGAAATTATCCAGACTTAGACCAAGCCCGCTCGGAGTACAGGGACCTTCCCAGACAATAAAGCAGCGATCGTGTCTGACTCGATGGGCCACGAATAACGCAACAACGATGATATAAAAGACCTAGCGCTACGACTCTCGAGCATTTCAATTCCGATCCGCATTCTACAATCGATCTCGAGTTCTTCCTTGGTGGCTCCAAGTAAATAACAACTAATCTCTTTGCTCTCGCGCATCTAATTTATAAACGACCATTTTAAAATAATAACTGGCACCTTCGCCCAATAGTGAATTTATAAAATCTACAAGTTAATTTTTCTTTCTAAAACAAAACTTTGGCTGTTGAAAAGTTACCATTTTTGAAATCTATTTTAAGTTAATTTTAACTGTCTTAAACTCTGTGCAGTGTACGTAAATAAATATTTTAATTTTCGTTTTAAACTAGTGTGTTATTCTGAGTAATAATAGAAACCCAATTTAACAAAAAGTAATTTTTCTAACTTTTGGCTAAAAATAGGTGCTCCAGCTGCATATACAGGACGAAGCCTTGACCCTGGTGCAGAGAATATTTTCCGGAATCACAAACCAACACTCTTCACTAAAAAACGAACGAACGCCCTCTAGGGTTTCTACTTTAGTTCTACGACTGAATCAATTTTTATTTTGCCATCTCGAGGGCCAAATTCGTGTTCAAAGGAAGATCGTGTCCTCGCCTCACATCATCCAGCGATTGTATATCAGTGTATGCACGGAAGCTATGCAATTAGGCGAGGATTGTGTAGTGGATATACCAACCTTCGGAGGGGATGTAAAGCCGTCGATCCCTTGTTTATTAAATGTTGGGCTAGTAATAGATCCCTACTCTTCGAAAGAGAAGAAGTTCGGCAAAATTTCTGGTTGGGAATTATTAATTATTTAAGGAGAATGCAACAAAATATTAACAAGAACATGTGATATGTTTGCTTTGAGATATCCTGATAAACCCAAACCGTCACCCAGGCCAATTCTTACAAGATAATAGGATAATAGGAGGTTGTAGTTAGGTGTAGGAAGTAAATGTTAAACTGTCCATATTTTTAGTCGTAGAATTTGATAAAATAAAAAAAAATGTAGGTTTCCATTTAAAAAATTGAAGATATTTGATGTTTCGGAATTTAAAGTTGTACTCAGCCTGTATAATATTTAAATCTTTTTAATTATTTTGAAATAACTTACGTCTGTGCTAATTAATTTCACAGTAAAAGATATTTAGTTTCTTCGGTGGGTTATGCACTTGAAGAATTTCTTTAGGGGTCTGCAGCTGTCAGTCAACGTGGTTATTCAGAGTGACCTTGAAATTTTATAAACTATTAATATTTTGCAAATAAAAATATGGGCGTTCATTTCAAATAACAACGCTGACATCTACTTCCGGTATAAGCGGAAGCGATAGAATCCTTAAAATATTTTAGTTTGATAGGTCATATACTGTTTACTAAAAATACATAATTTCACAAAAATTCGTTTAGTAGTTTCCAAGATATGGATTGTGTAAGCTCTCGGTTGGACACACTGTATAAAACATATGTGTATTTTTAGATTGTTTTAAAAACTTGTATATGTACAGTATTGTTATTGTACATTTTTTTATATTTTAGACATTTGCTTATAGAACCATTGACAACCTTAAACATGTATATGTAACTTGGGCAATAAATTACCATTGTTAGTATAATCCCCTCTATTCGATTTTTTTCATGATATAATGTCAAAGAACACGCCAGAACCTCGAAAAATTTTTCGAAACTACTACGAAATCCGAAATATTTCGCATGTGAAGCGTGCTCCGCGTAAAAACGCCGTCGGAGGATGGTTTTAGGAAGTATTAGAAAGATTTGCTCCTCGGAGCGTTTCTTATGCAAAAATAAAATTGTCGCTCCGTGGAGTGTAATTTTAGGAACTACCATAAATGTCGCTGCACGGGGCGTAACGTCGCGCCGGCCTCCCGACATTTTAGCAACTATCATGAAATCCAATTTTTACTTCCAAATAAATCTTCTTTTTATGCGCCGACGTTGTGCTGCATTGCAACTCATATGTTGTATTAAATATGAGGATATGTTAAAAGTTTCGAATTCAAAATTTTAAGGAGGATTTGGCTTGAAAGACAAAAATTTTTGAGGGGACATTTCCATTTTTTGCAATCAATTTTGGTGAAAATGCTTGTTTTCCGCGTATTTGCCCTTAACTCGTTCCTTAGTGATTCGGTGGCAAAAAAGTTTTATTGCCATGTACTCACATGTACATGAGACCGCCTTGCCTGAACGTATGAATTTATAAGTAATATTATAATTCTGAATTGTTGCAATTCAAGCATTTTTAAGCTCTAGAACGAGCGCCCGAAATTATTACTGTGAAATTTAAAATGCGTAAATAGACAGGCAAGCAAAAGGCTACATATTCGTAAATATCAAATTTTTACATTGAGTCTTTGTGTATCAATCGCTTGCTAAAAACTAAACAGTGGATGGTAGTTGGAGACATTGTCTGACTCGTTCCGTTCCTCACCATGTGTGGTATATGGACCAAAATTTGCTAACCTTATACACATTTCTTGAGATTTTGTAAAAACATTTTATAAAAGAACAATATATTTTTTAAACTTTAAATATCATCTTTATCTTATGTTTCAAAATTCCCTTTCAGGTTAATTAAGAGAGTGTTTGTTGCTTACAGTGTTAGATTAAAGACAGTGCCACGACGTCCAATTGATACCATTCAGTGACAGCAGTTAAGCAAAAGAAAAAGTAAATATAAATTTTGTATTTTTCGTCTGAATCAGTTGCTTCGAACCCTTCAGGTGAACACTTTAATATCTGTTTATGAAGGGTAGTAAAAAGTCCTTCAGGCACGTTAAGATGTATCGTTCGCAACACCAGTCTTTGCAAAAAATTGTTGCAAATTAAAACACACATCCATATAGTAGACAACCCCCAAATCCAAAGACAAGGGCTGTTGGTAAAGGGGTTACACATTTGAAAAGCGCATACAACATCCATTACACACCGACATTGTTAGTGTCGGTGCTGGGGATCGAGCCCAGAACACAGCAGATTTTGACCAAAGCGAATTTTCCACATAACGCGCTCTAGCCGACTGAGCTACCGTGTCGATAGTCGAATTTCTTGTATTTTTTGTCATAATTAAGACACGTTCATCGTCAGTTTTATTTATATTTTGTTGTAAACATCGCCAAATTCCTTTTTTTTTTTTCATTAAGTTTGTGTTTACAAACATACATGTTTTTATAACTTTACTAATTTGACACATGCTACTTCGATAAAGGCAGCACATATTTCTCTCGATTTGTTCTGCATCAATGGCCATTTTTTTGCTATAATAAAGCCTTATTTGTAAGATTTAAATCGAGCAACATATTTTACAGATTAATAACTGCCAGCGATAGTAACTTACACAAAAAATATCAGCCCTATAACTCCGGGGGCACATTGGCCATACTTACCGAGCTACCGTCTTTAGAATTCAAAAAGCCGTTAACAATATTTGGATTAAGACCTGAAGAAAAAAAGTATCTGACAATTTATTTTTTTCACATCCCACGCAAAATTCCAAAAATTTTGTTCATCAACAACATACTCGATCCATCCTGCTATACTTCATTAACCTTTACGGAAAAACAAACAAATGTCAATGTGATCCATTTTTTCTATTCCTTTCCTTTCTACTCAACAAAAATGATCTTATCTCTTTTGATTTATTATTAACTTAATGACTCCATTAAGGCCATTGTAAGTCAATTTTAGGTATCTCCTTATCCACGTCGAGTAGTTTATACAGTTCTGTATACATTTTGCATATAAAACCGACATTTATAGAACTATTCTAAAAGATAATAACATTTCAACAACAATAAAATGTCACAGATACAAACATGAATAGGCTTTTGTCCTAAACACGATAACGCATTTAACGCTTAATAGCGAATGCATTGCTAACAGTGGCGTTCGTTTGCTTACAGTAAGGCTGACGTCAAGATGTAAAACCCGTTTTGCAATAAATGTGAAAATATAACGCTGGTCTTAATCTTAAAAAAATATATTACTAATGTACAGCCAATTGACGATTATAAAGGTGTTAGTTAAAAATGTCCCAGCGGTTAGATCTGGTGGGAAAGATATGATTTTGACAGAAAAAATAAAGTTTCAATTTACGTAATTCCAGTTTTCCTTGGGAAAAAAATTCTTATTGATATTTGGTTACAGTTCTCCAATTTTATAACAAATATTAGAAATAGGATTTTAAGTATAATAATAATAATTTTTGGTAGTACATAAAATATAATAAAGAATGAGACACCTAAACTCCTTGAGAGAGTTTGTCTTGTGCCTTAATTTATAGATTAAATGTATATAATAATATTTGAGCAAGTGACTTATACAGAGTAAACCTTAAAATTTAATGATAAATTCAAAGTGCAAAGTGAGAAGAAGAAGATAAAAATATGTGTAATACAAAATAAGTCATACCCAAAATTATGCTAAATTAAATTCTCATTAACAGAGCAGCAACAACCTGAATAATATTAAATTAATCTATTTCCTAATTGTGTAGTATATTTTTTAAAGTTTTGATATTATTACATATATAAATTTTGGAATGCTTTTTAAATAATGCGAAGCTATTAATTTCTTTTATTTTGTTTGGTAGGGTGTTATGGAGATTTATTCCTATGTAGTCTATGAATTTACGAAAAGACGTTTTCTTAGGTTGTGGTATTATAAAATTTTTATAAATTTTTGCTCTAGTTTGGTACCTGTGTTTTATTCTGTCTGAAAAATTTGGATGTTTTTGTACGTAATTAATTGCTTGTAATATGAATAATCCCTCAATATCTAATACGTTCGTCTCTTCATAGACTTTTGTTGTTGAATATTTTTTGGTTTGCCTAATATTATTTTCAATATGTGCTTTTGAACAATTTTTAAACTGCTTAGTGTGGTTTCGTAAGCGCCTCCCCATGTTATTATGCCATATGTTAGAAGAGATTCTACTAACGTTTTATAAATAGACATTAGCTGTTTTAATTTCATTATTTGTTTTAATTGATAAAATTTATGTAATAGCCTCCTCAGTTTACCCGTTAGAATATCTATATGTTTGTCCCATTTCAGAAATTGATCTATATGTATTCTTAGATACTTAATTGTCTCAGAGAGTTCAATATATTCCTGGCAGTTGTTGCAGGTAGTAGGTTCATTACAATTATGATATATTATTTTTTCAAAGTTAGCTTTTCCCGATACAGATAAAGAGAATGTAGTGAACTTTGTTTTTGTTTGATTTACTGTAAGTAAATTATTATTCAGCCAGTTCTTAATTTTTCATAATCCTGATTCAGCTTTTACTTTTACTTCCTCCCAAGTGACATCAATGAATAACAACACAGTATCATCCGCATATGAGACGATCTTACCAGGTATACTTAATTGGAGCATATTGTTGATGTAAATTTGAAATAATATTGGTCCTATTACTGTACCTTGTGATATCCCATATGTTATAATTTTCTCTTGACTGTTTTCTGATTTTATAGTTAATATTTGTTGCCGATTTGATAGATAGTCCCTGATAAGTTCGCCACATATACCTCTGATTCCGTAATAGTCTAACTTATTCAGCAGTTTTTCGTGCGATTTTTCGTCCGATACCAAGAATACTGCCAACGGCTTTTGACCCTTATTTAGAGCCAGGTGTATGTCACTGACTAAATCGTGTATCGCATCTACTGTGGAAAGTCCATCTCTGAAGCCATATTGTGAGGATGATATGACATTATATTTATTTAAATGGTCTAAAAGTCTGTTCTTTAAACATTTTTCAACAATTTTGGCTATATTACTTATTAGAGAAATTAATTTGAAACATTTGTTACATCACCTTGCTTAAATATAGATTCGATGATGCTTTTCTTTTGAATCTCTGGAAATTTGCCTTGTGAAAAAATTTGATTTGTTATGTGTTCTAACGGTTTTAGAATATATTTCTTCGTATTTTTTATTGTATTTACCATTAAAGTGTCGTGACCAGGGGAACTGTTATTTTTTAGGCTTTTTATGACATATATTAATTCATTTTCTGACACTGGACTTAAAAAAACTGTGTTTTTTATTTTTTTGTCGATGTTGTTCTCTATATTGTCTCCAATACCTACCTTATTATTTGTAATATTTTGTGCCATTTTCTGTCCTATTTTTGAACAATAATTTACAAATTGATTACAAATTTCTAAATTGTTTGTTATAGTTGTGTCATTGTCTATTTTTATTTTTAATAGGTTTATATTGTTTGTGGTTTTTTTGCACAATCGTTTGTTGATTCTCTAATTATATCCCATGTTTTCTTAATATCTTTTTCTGCTTCTTGAAATTTTTGTTTATAATATTCATTTTTTGTTTTTTGAATTAATTTAGTTATTGTATTCCTATATGATTTATATTTGTTTTTAAAATTGTGTTATCCGGATTTTTGCGAAGTTTTTCCTTTAATTTGTCTCTTTCTAATATTGAAACAACTAAACCCTGACTTATCCATGGCTTTATTTTTTAAATTTTTTTAATATTAATAGATACTGTTGTTATACAAGTATTGATTATATATTTATATTTTGTGACAAATTTATTAGTAGCCAAATCTGCATTAGACTCGCTTAAAACATCTTCCCAATTTTCCTTCTCGAGATCTTTTTTCAATTTGCTATAGTTAATTCTTTCATATGTTTTTATTTCTCTTTTTTTATTTGTTTTAGTTTTGTTTTCCATTAAGTATAGCATATTCGCATAATAATCAGTTACACTACATTTTAAAATAACATGGAAACTGACCAGACTATAGTTTTCATTTAAAAAAAAAAAATGTGATCTATGCACGTGGAAGAGTTATCACTTACTCTAGTGGGTTTATTTATTTGTGGGTATAATCCATGTTCACATAAACAGTTTAGGTATTGTTGAATAGTTAAGTCATTTTTATTTAAAATATCTAGATTTATATCTCCTACCAGCATTTCTATGCAATTTTTTTCGTTTGTTCTCAGTATATCATTCAGGCCGCTAATAAAATTTAATTCGTTTGTAGAGAGGGGTCGATATGTTGCAATTATACAGTACTTTTTACTATTTTTTTGACAATTCATTTTAGAAAATGTAACCTCATTTTTTTTCTCATTAGTTACATTATTTAAAATCATTGACTTGTTATTTATGAATATCTTTAAATATGTTACCTTCAATATAAGCCAAAGATATGAATTTATCCTGTGTGTTTACAGAAATTTATCTTTATATGTATTCCTTTTTACTTAGGTGGAAATGAAGACCTTGAAGGTCTGGAGGATTTAAAGAAAATACAGGAGCCAGGGGTCGTGTGTCGATAGGTTCGCAACCAAGTATTGCCCTTCGAAGTGACAATTCCTTTATCGAGGTGGATGATGTGGAATCTGTTGGAATACAGGTTGCCAGTAATACACATACTGATTATATCGTAAAGTTATTTACTGGCACAGTAAGGTTATTTACTGGTAACCTTATTTTAATGTTGAGAAAATTATCAAATTCATAAATATTACTCCTTGGAACTTCTAAGCTTAATAAAAACTGCCAGTGACAAAGTCTGCATGCACATGGACGAATTTCATCATTTTACTTGGTTTTTTAAGTCCCGTTCATTCAGTTAATACAAACCTGTGTTAATGCTGTCTTTATTTCCTGTCGGTAAAATTTCAAGTTGGAAGTTCACATCTAATCAAAATATTATATGTGTTCTTTATACTGCGTTTATTAAATTATCTATGATATTGAGTTTTAAATTGATTAGCAATTTACCGATAAATAATTATTGAACAAGTTATTATTACATAAAATTATGCAACGGACCATTATAAATCTAGTTTCTAAACATGAAAGAGAATTAAAATAATAAATAAATAAAAAATATACAAATATATAAATAAAAATGGGACATTTGTAGCAAGAGCCGTTATTAACTGGAATACTTTAGGAGATTGCAGTGTTTGCATGAATGTTTTGAGAATCTACACTTTTTTCAATTGCCAGTTTAGGAAATCGTGTCTACTACTAGTACTACTATGCCTTTGTGCCACAAGTTTATGGAGCCAAAAGGTTAAAAGTTTTAATCATATCTCTTCAGAAAAAGATGTTCCGATTTAAATAAAATACTTTCAATATGAAACAATTCTATCAATATGCGCTCGTAAAAAATCTCCCAACGTATTATAGTGGAGTCAAATTAGCTCAGAAATGCGCTATGTCTCGGAATAACTACGCGAAGCTTTGACTTTCTTGAAACTTTTTGATAGATACTTGAAATAGTTTAAAATAAAAAGTTATACTGTTATATTTGCCCGCTAATTGGTTATTAATTGTTTAAACAAAAGAAAAACTTTTTTCTGTAAAATTGTAATAACACGATGAATTTCAAAGCAATTACATTCAAATTGATGTTCTAGGGATTTTTAAGGTCACTAAAAAAGAATATAATGCTGAAAAATAAAAGTTCAAAATGGCTGATCCAATATGGTGAACTTTATGTAAAATATTTCATAAAAAATTACGTAACTCGAAGAATTTCAAATAAATTTCGCTTAAATTAATATTAAGGGTGATTTTGAGGTTACTGAAAAAGAATATGATCTTGAAAATTAGAAAATCAAAATGGCTGATTCAATATGGCCGACTTTTGGTACAGTATTTCATAAAAAATGAATTTTAAGTGTAGCGTACTTTCCCACAATTAAGCACGGAAATACCATAATCGTAAAACTAACAAAGATTATGCCTTTAAGGCAAAAACGCCGACAGGCTGGAGACAGTAATGGCCAACTACAATAGCAAACGTAATTTGAAAATTACGCTCATTTACCCATCCCTCGAGACGTATACGAGAGAGCGCCGAAATGCAGGCAAAAGAGGTCAGTCATATTTCTGTTCTCAAACCATTCACTTCGTATATTTAAACTTAAGATTCGTAACCACTTTTTGTTAAAGTTATGTTTAATAAATAACTTCTTCTGAAGAACATTTAAAGTAAATGTCGTTCGATTGAACATATAGTTCATTAATAAGTTTTTTTACCAAAAAATTTCAATTTTTTCTCAGTTATTTACGATATTTTCGTACATCAATTACTAATTCAAATAAATATTAATTTCTGTAGTTTACAGTTTTTTCAGATATTTACAACTTTTATCGATTAATTGCAGTTATTTTTGTAATGTTTTTTGGCATAAACAATTTTCGTGTCGAAGTAGATTCTTCCGGGTCTTGCCGTGGTCGTCGAACTTGACTTAATTTAACTATTTAACTTAAAAAATTTAGATATGGCATTTTAAGAGATTTTGTAGAAAAACTCATTATGAACTTCATATACATACCATACATATTGATACAAAGTTTTTGAAGTTTAAATATTAGAATCCAATACCTAATGCGCTCTACTTTCATTTAAATTGTGGATTGTACAATTTCATGGATTACTTAAAAAGTTATAGCAAATTAATTACAGCGCCTGCGCCCGCGCGCTTCTCGCGCGCTGCCTTGTATGCTGCCTCCATGGCATATGTTCGGACGTTCAAAAAAAATTCTACAGCCTACAATTTTAATTGTACAATAATACTTCCAATATCATTTTTATTTAAAATTTTCCGTTCTTTCGAATGGCCATAGTAGTTTTTTTTATAAAAAAATTTATTTTAAGAAATTTTTTAAAAAAATTGGTATTTTGCAACTAATTTGTTAATTAAAAAAATAAGCAGGCACTCCTTTGTTGATAACTTTAAGTTGTTCGTAACATACTCACGAATGTACAGTAAAAAGTTATCACTTCCCGGAATTTTTCCGAAGTGAAAACCTACTTTGACTCCACTATTAATCATTATTTTAATAAAATACTAAAGCTGTGCAGTGCATTCTTCGAATTTCTATATATAACTCTATACTGCCTTGTTACACTTCGTAGAGTCGTGCGCCGCTGAATTCCACGAATAGAAATAGAAGAGCCGACAACAATCTCTCATTTTAAAATTGTATATTCTAATATTATTTCCCATATAAGAAATTGCACTATGCATTTAATACTATACAACAAACTATTTCTAGTTAATTTAACGGTGTCACAACCGCAGTTAAAATGCTAAATTACTCTGAAATATTCATGATATACTGGATGATCGACAAGATAAACATTCCGCATGACAGTCCTAGACCTCTTTTCTACTCGAACGGTTATTGGATAGCAATAAAAATATATATTACGTATTTCTGTTCGATAATTTGTATTGACTGGTATTTCTATTCGTCATATTTTCATTTTGAAATAAAGAAATTTGACACTGATTCGGTAAGTGATGGACTTGGGAATATTTCAATTTTATCAGCGATAGTATAGTAAATACGGCCAAAATTGAAACTGGTCAGTTTTAAAGCACAGGACCGTGCGCACTGAACTTGATATATTGTCCTATATATTTGGCAATGGTATCGAGATTCGAACGGTAGTTGAAACTATGCAGGCGAGTCCGAGACTGGCAATGTAATCAGCCTGAATGAAGCATCTACGACTGCACTGGTTTAAAGGTAATAAAACGGACAGGCCTACTAGCACAAAAAACTCGTAAATCGTTACTTATCAGTCAACGTGGAAGTCTAACAACGTGCTGTCTATGTATCAGTGCAGTGCATAAATACCTATTATAACATTATTTACTAATTTACCATGGCTTTCTGGAGACCATTTGAAACAGAGGATTATATAATAAGCCCGAAAATCCCGAAATAGTTAAACCGGTTATTGTCGAAAAAGCCGAAATAAATTTAGAGTTTAAAAACCAAGATTTACACGTACAAAGCCAACGTATTATTTTAAATATACATGAATGTTTGAAAAGCGAAAATCCTGAACAATGTGAGAAAGAAATAATACGACGTATTAACGAATTAACTAAAATATCAAAATCAACAATTTATCGCGTAATTCAAGAAGGCGATGTTATAGATCACAGCGCAAAGAGGAAACGGAAAAATACGAAATTAAAAAATATTGATGATGCCACTAGAGATGTAATACGGCGTATAATTTATAATATGTATGAAGAAAATATAGTTCCTACGTTAAAAATGATTCAAGAAAAATTGAGCGATTATCCCGATTATAATTATAGGTCTTTAGATACACTACGAAATGTCTTATTAGAATGCGGTTTTAAACATAAAAAACTTGACAGTCGTATGGTAATTATGGAATCGCGACGTATAGTTTCACTTCGAGTAGATTATTTGGAAAAAATTAGAGAATATCGTAAACTAAACAGGCATATAGTGTATCCAGACGAGACATAGTTTGACACGCATGATGTTGTTCAGTATGGTTGGATAGATAGTTCGCACAATTGTGTTTTAAATACTCCGTGTTCTAGAGGAAAACCCGTTATCATACTTCATGCGGGAAGTGAAAATGGGTTTGTACCCAATGCGTTGCTCTTGTCGGACAAAAAAATATCGCAGTCTTCTGTAGACTATCACGAAGACATAACAGCCGATCTATTCGAAAAATGGTTTTCTCAACAGCTTCTACCAAATATTCCGCCAAATTCGGTAATTGTATTAGATAATGCTTCTTATCACTCGCGTATATTAAATAAAATACCAAATAACAGCACAAAAAAGGAAGACATTTTAAAATTCATGAGAAAAAAAAATGGAAATTCCTGTAAACGTTCCAATAAAACGCGAATTACTGAACAGAATAAAACAACAGAATTACAAAAAGGAATATGTTATTGATAACTTATCCAATATACACGGTTATACACTTTTAATCCTATCGAGATGGTTTGGGGAACATTAAAAGTGCGTTTATGAAAATGTAATAACTCTCCAACGTTAAGCGCGATAGTAGTTGATCATATAAGAGAAGTAATAAATGACATTGACAAAAATACTGATTTATGGAAAAATTGCGTTAGGCATGTAATTGGAGAAGAAAATCGATATCCAACGCTACCCCCTAATGCGCCGATTTTAATTCAACTGGATAATGATTCGTCTTCAGAAAGTGAAGATTCGGACGCATCAATTAACATTTAACTTTTCTTAATTTTTTCATTCACTTTTTTATTGTTACATTTCGTGGAATATATTTTATTTAGTTGACAAGAAATTTTAATTTAAGTTACTTCATTCTAGAGAAATATTTTAATTTTGTTTTTATTTATGTTTTATA
This sequence comes from Leptura quadrifasciata, assembly GCA_963675555.1. Lineage (NCBI taxonomy): Eukaryota > Metazoa > Arthropoda > Insecta > Coleoptera > Cerambycidae > Leptura > Leptura quadrifasciata. The sequence goes on along the minus strand of OY776680.1, from coordinate 32,487,752 downwards.
TATACAAATATTTATTTTTGTTTTCATATAACAATTCTTTGCTTTGTTCAAGAAACTTACATTTTTATTTTAGAAGAAACTTAAATTTTTATTTTATTTTTGACTAAAATCGTTGCCTCTCGTTAATCTAACCTGTCCCATCCCCTCCTGGCAAGATATGTTCATACCTTCTCGTTGGTCCTTGCTGAGCAATAACATATTTCAATATAATATGGGTTAACTTTAAAACTACAACCAATAAATTTAAATATTTAGACTTTATATCTAAAACTGATATAATACCTCAAAAATATGTTACTGGCGAAATGAACCCAATAAACAAAAAATAATAAAAATGAATACAATTTTAACATTTTATTATGACAATCATTTCTATTTACCGCCGCCCATCTACAATAAAGATACACTTCGTACATACACGTACATACACGTCGTATACACTTTACATTACCTATAGAAATGAGAAGATGCAATACTACGAATGTCACTGCGGCGTACCACATGCTATTATCAAGTCATTGCTATTATCATATACTATTGACATTTTTATAAAATTAGGGAGTCATTAGAAAATTTTGATGTACAAGTATTCTAAATTCTGTGTGCTTGTATACATATATATATATATTGTTATTATAAATGATTTGCAGGAAACAACTACTCAGCGGGCAAATACCCCGACCTGCATTGAATTATACCTACAAATCATTTGGTAGCCAATGTCATTTGTCAATTCCCCGACCAGACATAGACCGGTTTCGAACTTATTAGTTCTCATCAGTATGCCATAGGTCGTGGAACAGACAAATGACAGTGGCCAACCTGCTAGTCTTATACAGACTAATGTAAATGGTGTAGTGGTGAGAGGTAAGTGAATCCTCTCATGTGGTCTAATGCTACTATACACCAGACATCATAGATGTCTCCATGATGTATAGCGACTTGCCATTTTGCAAGTACCGAGAGCGGTGACCTTCAGCCCTTGGTGGACTTAACCTATATACTGTTATTATAAATGATTTGCAGGAAACAACTACTCAGCGGGCAAATACCCCCCAATAATAACAGTATATAGGTTAAGTCCACCAAGGGCTGAAGGTCACCGCTCTCGGTACTTGCAAAATGGCAAGTCGCTATACATCATGGAGACATCTATGATGTCTGGTGTATAGTAGCATTAGACCACATGAGAGGATTCACTTACCTCTCACCACTACACCATTTACATTAGTCTGTATAAGACTAGCAGGTTGGCCACTGTCATTTGTCTGTTCCACGACCTATGGCATACTGATGAGAACTAATAAGTTCGAAACCGGTCTATGTCTGGTCGGGGAATTGACAAATGACATTGGCTACCAAATGATTTGTAGGTATAATTCAATGCAGGTCGGGGTATTTGCCCGCTGAGTAGTTGTTTCCTGCAAATCATTTATAATAACAGTATATAGGTTAAGTCCACCAAGGGCTGAAGGTCACCGCTCTCGGTACTTGCAAAATGGCAAGTCGCTATACATCATGGAGACATCTATGATGTCTGGTGTATAGTAGCATTAGACCACATGAGAGGATTCACTTACCTCTCACCACTACACCAATATATATATATATTGCGATGTATTTGCATATTGGACGATTACGAAGATTGCATGTTTGTGTTATTTGCTGAATCAAGGTTTGAATTTGTTTATTTCCTTTAGATCGTTTTCAAAATTTATTTAAATTAGCTAAAGATCCGAAAGATATGTGTTTTAGAATGTTAATACTTATTTAGAGTTGTTTTAATAGTTTTAAAGTTTTCATTTGATGTCAACAGTAAGTTTGATACTGACATCTATGTTAGTAGTTATTAAGTTATTGTTGAAATAATTTCTGACATTTAAGTCATTTTGACATTTCTTTTAAGTAGGAAATTTTATTTTATAGTTGGTAAATCTTTTCCTGGAGAAAGACAAGGAGGTTTAAGTTAGGATATGTTTGGAATGAAATTAATCAAAATTCATATGGTGTTTTGTTTTGTTTATTTTGGATACTTTGATATTTAGTGAGATAGAACAATAAACAACAGATAAAAGAGAGGTTGTAAAATTGGAAAAACAAATTTAAGAAAAAAAGAACAAGTGAAAATTAGGGAGTGAAGAAAAAAAATAATAAACAAGGATTAAGAATTTTGAAATTGAATGGAAAGTCAGAAATTGCGGAGATCAGCGAAGAAGAGAAAAATAGACTGTAAATAAGAAGGTAGAGGTGTTATTGTGGTTTGGAGTTGCAGAGGAGATAAGGACGAGATAAGGTGAAGAATTAATGAAAGGAGAATTGTTGGATTTGGAAAGAGAAGTGTGTAGCTACGAAGAAGGAAGGTTTTTGTGTGTTTAATTTTGGACAAGGTCGTATATTAAAATTTAAATAGTGTACTTATTAGACTTTCGAACCTGTTATAAAGCTAAATTATCTAAATATCAAAGAAAATAAATTATTTATATCAGATTAAAAATTTTACTTTAATAAAAATTTCATTTTAAATAGGAACTGAATTTGAACCTGCTCCTGAAGGGAAAGATAAGCTAGCCGGCCCATTAAATATTTTGACATACTTTCGGATCAAAAGGTAAGAGATTTTAATTTGATCTTTTGGTTTTAAAGTTTTTTTTTATCTATTGGAAATAAGCAAGTTAAGGTTTGATTAGTACTGCAAATTATTAAGTACAATAAAAAGCAAACAGCACATTTGGCGCCCAACGCGTGGCGATTGTAAAATTGTTGATTTGATAAAGTGTGCAGTCTTGGTGAAAGTTTGTGAACTGTTGATTGTGGTACATAGTTTTAAAATTCAATAACAATTTCATTTATTAAGGGTATATAAAGTATTAATTCTTAATTGTGTGGTATTTGTATGAAATTAAGATCAGGAAAACAAACAAAAATGGAGAATAAAAATCAAACACCAGAAACTTCTCAACAAGGTGATACATCCCAACAAACCCAAAATTATGATAAATTTATACAATTAATGAACATGATAGCGAACAGATTTGATGAAAATAACAAAAAAATGGACGAAAACAAACAAGACATGAATAATAAATTTGAAGAAAGCAAACAAGATATGAATAAAAAAATGGATGAGAACAATAGAAAATTGGAAACGAGTATAGTAGAGTTACACAATAAAGTGGACGAGAAAATTAAGAAAGTAGAAGAAAAGGTAGAAAAGGTTTATGAAGAGATAAGTGAATTTAAAAAAGAAGTAAGAGTAGAAGTAGAACATGTTATAGTAGATGGTATGAATGAAATAGATATACGCATGAAAAAACAAGAAGATATAATCAAAACACAATTAAAAGAACAGGATGGTAAGATCGAAGAGAATACGAAGATATTGAAGGACACATACACACCTATATTTAACACATGTGCTACACATCATACACTGGTAAATCAATTCTATGGTGATTCCAGAATCCACCCAAAAGTATTTTTAGAACGTTTAAGGCAATATCTAAAATCTATAAATTTAAATTTTAATTTAAAACATGAAATTCAAAATTCATTAAAAGGTGAAGCCGAAATTTTGTATCAAATTGTAGAATCTGAATTTGAAACTTTAGAAGAATTTGAAAAGTTATTATTAAAAAAGTATTGGTCTGAACATTGTCAGGAAAAAATTCGTTTCAATTTATTTAATGGAAAATATTCAGAAAATAGTGGTATGTCTAGGGAAAATTATGTCATGCGTAAAATGTATAATATTAAATTCTTAGAGCCAAATTTGACAGAAAATGAAATGATTAAATATCTAGCAAGACATTTTTCTGATGACATCCACCAAGTAATCATTACACAACGCATTACGACATTAGATGGTTTGAATGAGTATTTGAGAGTGATCGATGATCTACATATGGGATGGAATAAAAATTATAAATCATTTAATAGAAAAACATACAACCAAACAGATGGTAATGATCAAAATTTCAACAGACAAAATTATTATGCAAATAGACAACAAAATGGGTATAATAATAATTATCAAAAAAATTATGACAGTAGAAATTTTAATAATCAAAATAAAGGTAGAGATTATGACGAAAATAGGAGGTACAACGGTAATGATAATTATAATAAAGATTCAGTAAGATATGCACAGGTAAACAATACAAATGTCAGATCTGATCAACAGAATGACATGAACAAAATTAAGACGATAGCAGAGGTAAATTCACATTTTCCAAGGGAAAATTTTTAGATAGGGAAGTTTTAATTGGGATGACGACATATGGACATATGCGAGAATTTATAGGTATTGAGAATGAATCAAATTTAGATAATAATAGAATTAGTAATTTACCAATCATCAACATTAAAGTTAATGAAATAAATTTAAAAGCATTGCTTGATACGGGATCAGAAATCAGTTTAATAAATGGAAAGATAATAGATAGTAAAAAATTGTACTAAGATTTCAAAAATTAAATTATTAAATGCAAATGGTAAGAAATTCACAGAATGCAATAAAATCATAAATTTAGATTTTGAAGTAAAAGAGATACGTTTTAGAGGCGAGTTTGTAATTGTTGACAATTTGAGTTTTGATGTCATAATTGGTGAAGATATTTTATCACGACTTAAGGCAAAAATAGATTTTGGGGAAAAGTCCCTAGTTTTAAAAGGTACTGCGGTGAAAATATTTAATAAAAATGAGTTAAACATAGTGGGTTATATAGGTAATTGTAACAATAATAATTTAAATGATGAAAAATATAAGCCTACATGTGAAATGAATAATTATAAAATGCCTAAAAGGTTGGAGATAAATTATCCTACTAAATATGAAAATCTAGTAAGAAAATTGTTACAAAATTATATGTCGTTAATAAATTACAAACCGAGAATAGCTGAAAATTATGTACACAAGTTGATAGTAGATGAAAGTAAACTCAAAATATTTGGAAAAAGAAAACATAAAAACTTCAAGACGAGGAAGAAATTTTGCACTGGAAATAATTGGAACAGGAGCAATAAGAAAAATACGGAAAGGGACATGAATACGGAATTTTATACGGAATTATACACTATATACAAACACGGATCTATTAACAAAACAGCACAATATATATTATATATATATATATATATGTTCCGAGAAGCTTCCGCGGTCGTTGGTATGAAAAATACTAGGTTCTTGAGTTGAACCGCGTCTGAGATTGTTAATGTCTCGACGTTTCGGCTCCCGTCTTGGAGCCATTTTCAAGAGAAAAAGTGGGTCAAGAAAAAATTGTCAAAGAAAATTATGCTAGGAGTTCGTGGAACTGGTTCGATTCCGGGGTCACAATCTGCCTACTCCCCAGATCTCACCACGATCCGTCTCTAAGGCCTCAATCTGCCTACTCCTTAGAGCCGAAACGTCGAGACATTAACAATCTCAGACGCGGTTCAACCTGAGAACCTAGTATTTTTCATATATATATATATATATATATATATATATATATATATTTCACGAAATAGGTTCTAACCATTTTTTTCATAAAATCGATCTCCATGGCCTCTCTGGTAATCCTTGACCTTGACAACACCAGAACAGTAGCTAATATCGAGCATTATAGGTCAAGGATTACCAGAGAAGCCATGGAGATCGATTTTATGAAAAAAATGGTTAGAACCTATTTCGTGAAAAATTTTCTGGCCTTTAATTGGTTACGTAACTATTTTTGCTACAAAAGCAACGAGTAACGAGATATTTTAAAAAATCTCTTTTTTTCGCAATTTATTACAATATGGCGGCGCCGGTGGCAAAGACACGAGGTGGCAAATTCAAAATTTTCCAACTAAAGGCAATTCACAACACGTAATTACTAGACTATTATTAAAACGAAGAAAACTTTGCTTGTTTTATTTGGATATTTTTCAATATAATCGGATCATTTAACCCATCCTGTATATCAGATTCTTTGATTATTTCCAGGACGTTGCTTAACATAGTGTCTATGTTAGCGTCAGGGCTTCAGTAATATTAATAATAGGGAAAGTGCTCTTCTTTGAGTGATGGCATCTCCTAAAATTTATTCACCTGAGAAAGCCAAATTTAAATAAATCTCTAATTTAGATTTTGTTCAGTATACCATTATTTCTTATTGTGACACAGTCGTCCACAAACTCGTTATTAAATCATGCTTAACTATATATTGTTTGCTATCTTTAGTAATCTGCACAATTTTGCTCTTCTGATTTTCGCAGTTTATATTCCGTATGATGTAGTAGTTTGGTTAAAAACAGGTTCCTTGTAAACGTTACTGCCGATGTGCCAATCAATCTTTTAAGTAGCATGGACGGTGCATTCGCTTAAAACATATTAATCAGTTAGTAATCGCGGGACATAAGCACACAAACACTTAACTGGACGCACTATCGGCCAGTGCAAGGGACAACATTGCGATGACTGTGCCGATTACAGTTAATAATTTTCGTTTGGGGAATGGTTACAGTTATTTAAAAATTCTTGAATCAGAAAACCGAATCTGTTTGCCACGTTATCACGTTTAATGTTTCTTCAGGACCTAAAAAACGGCAGATTGACTGGAGAATGACATCGAATAAATAATTGCCAAAGTAACTGTAGAAAATAAATTGTGTTACAAGAGTTTTATATAAGCCCACTAATGCCACTAAAACTTTTGTTTAAGGAGAGAAGAAGTAGGGACTCCTTAATTTAGGATTCAGTAACAGCCCACTTCCTTTCCACCTTAAAAGTTTAGGAATCCCTAGCTAAAGAATAAAAAAGGCTGACAAGGGCGCAAATTTTAATTACATTGTTATACGCACGCCCACGCCTTCTTACGGAGCGAGGCTTAATGCCTAGTAGTAGACAGAGTAAAAGGAAGCCTGTCTAATGGGCAACCAGTAAAACAATAGTTCCCCAGTCGGCCAAGGGTGGTGCTGCCTCATAGATACACTGGAAGGAGTAGAATCTTTCGAATCACAGACTGGATTATCGAGAGTAAGTGCCACAGATATATAAGTGGCAGAGCCAATGCGCTGGAGTTAGTTCAGTGCAGTTCTGAATGAGTCAGTTCATTTATGTATTAAATCAAGTGACCAGATAAGATAACGAACAGTAACAAGTTGTGAATTAAAGCAGTGAATCTATAATAGTAGATTGAAGTTATAATTAGTGTGTTACTATAAGGACTAATTAATGTAATTTAGTTATTACTAAATCAGTGGTTAGTGAAAATTCGTGTTGCAATTATTGAACCTACGTTTAGAAGATGTAAATGCGTAACAATATTTTCATCTTTATTTTAATAACAATGTTGTTAACGTCAACTTGAATATCTGATGTAAAGAATTCAATCTAATAGTTTGATTACAATATGGAGCAACGGAATCAAATTTGAAAAAGAAACCCCAAATTACTCTTATGCTGAGAAAGTGCATCTGCTTAATTTAATTCACAGTTAGAAACATGTAAAAAAAATAGAAGGACTGACGGAGTATCGATTGTACAAAAAGAAACAATTTGTTTACTTCTTTCTGGGCCAGTATATCCATATTCTGTTAAATTTATCTTGTAGACAAATCCCATGCAAATAATTAGATACAGTTGTATAAAAGGAAATCAGCTGCTTGGTATATATATTCAACTAGAGATGGATCTATCGATCCTAAATATTGCGTCTTTTGAAAGCACGGCATCAAAACATATTGTAAACCCTCTAGTAAACACCCTCAAGCATAGGTCCGATAATTACGGCACTTTTTGTCGCTAACCACCAATTTATTTAATACTTAACTTACGATAATTGGTCTTATTTATAACTCTTAACTACTATAAATTCACTACTTATTGTCACCGTACTAGTTTGTGCATTGTTTTTTTATCTTATCTGATCGTTTGGCTCATCTAAACTGTAACTGAACTGACTCCAGCTCGTTGGCTCTGCTACTTACATACTCCATGACCACTATTCTAGAATTTTCTCTTTTATTCCAGTCTCTCATTCGAGATGCTTCTACTATTTTCTAGTTTATCCGTGGTAGAATTAATGGCGCCAGCTCTGGGCCTACTGGTGAACCATTATCCTATGGCTAGCCTTTCTATGACGAGCTTAACCTTCTCTTCGTAAGAGGGTGTGGATGGGCATGCACATAACAGTATACTATAGCTTGAACGAAAAGAGTAAATAGTAGAGCCAGGGGCGTGCGAATTTACGAATTTTGTAAATTGTAAATTGTGTTAATTATGTTTGAGCTACAATGTCTTAAATTAAAATATTATGGATTCTCTGTATAGTAAAGAAAATGTTGAATGATGAAATATGGACATTATTATTTTATATATACCTATATAAGTATATGTGTGGCGCCACTGGATGACGAGCTAAATGCATATTTAACATTCATCTGTAAAAGTTCCACCTATTTTATTTCACAGCAGTCAACAAATTATTAAATGCGGCACATTCACACATTCAACCCATTTGGTCGACTATGGCAATTACACAGTCCTAGTCCAGGTTTTCATTCTGGTAGGAGGCAATAATGGACAAAATTCAATGTATTTTTATGGTAGAACGAGGTACCGCTTCGATATTAAATAACAGCTAAATCATTTGAAGAGAATGCCTCTGATTTTTTATTTTATGTACTTTTTTTGGCTCCGCTATAACATATAGTTGTAATCATTAATGTTGTCGTTCACGTCATCAATTTATGTACTTATCAACGACATACGATTTTTTTATCTTTGCAAATACAAAGCGCATAGGGTGTGAAAAACAGAAAGTCACGTCTGCTGCGGCTACGACAGAGGTTTTGAACGGAACGACTGGTTTTAGAACTGAATATTGCAAGCGTTAGTCGTAGCCGCACCCCAAGTTCAGCATTGTGTCAGTTCTCTGTCAACTCAGTAGCGTGCGGTGGATAAAATACTGAATGCAATAGCTAGAGACATGGTGGTGAAATTAAACGAGTGCTTTGATCAGGAAAAACGTAACAGATGTTCCCTTTTACCTTTGCAAGAAATCCATGAGGTGAATTGTAAAATTAAATGCTACAGCTGATATTAAAACTCATTGTGTTGCATGCTATTATTGTCCAAATATTTTCCTAACAAAATATTTCTTGTCTTGTTGATACGCCCATGCCATTGTGTGTGACCTTGAGATGATTTGATTCGGAGATTAAAAGATGATGATGCGAACGACAATATTCATGATTTAAACTATATATTAAATTTCATCTTACTGGGAGCGTAAAATGATGCAAATACCGGATTTGTACATACTCTTGTTTTCTAATGTATTCGTTGTCTAATGTAATTTCCCTCACTATTACTCTCATAGCATACTGAAAATCATGATTGTAAAGCCAGGAAAAAAGATGATATATACCTCGGTATTAAAAATCTGACCATGTCAGGTACACGGGTATCGCCTATCGAGGACCTAAATCATATAACAAATTAAAGAAAAATGTTTTCTGAAATGATTTCTAGACCGCCTCTCTAGTTACCGAAGTAACTCCCTGGAAGGTATCAAGGATCTTGTGCTAGGTAAAGAGAGACGAGGCCTTACAGTTTATTGTGGAGTCCGAAGCACTCTTGGGATAATTTATTGAATGAAAAATTGTTTCGCCTTAAGGACTTCGAACCCATTTCTCTAGGCATACTCAGTTTGCTAGCCAGACGCTTTAGCACAGTGAGCCACCGTCTCCGTAAAATGTAAAACAACTACCTCTTGATCGATTCAGATCTGAAGTAAAAAAAATCTTGACAGCAAATGCCTTCTAGTGATCTGATGAGATTTCTAGTAAATATTTGTGTCATATTTTATACAAATTTTATACCATTTGTATTTCAATTTATGTTCCTCTAAATATTTTGTGTAGTAATAGTATTTTATATTTTGACGTGTGTAACATTAAGAAATATACCACTACTATTAATGTTCTTTTTAAATTGATACATGTTTACACTTCTATAACAGTTACTGATTTGAAGTATATTTAAACAGAGACTGCCTTCGGAATATTTTAAAATAAACAATAGACAATATGTTATATTCGTTAACAATTTTCAGAGAGTCTCCATGTAACAGCTGCGCCAATTTTTAATGCATGCTCTTATGATCTACAAAGTGATTTAGTGTCAGTTGTCATAGCGGCTGGAACGTATGTAATAGATGTCAAAAGCCCACGCCGTTTAGTGCATTAGCTTTACATTTGTTATGTAACAGTTGTAGTTTGCCATTATATGTGTATTTATGTCCAGCATAAAAAGTTTATTGTACGTTAGCACGGGTGCTAGAGGAAAATAACCATCAGTGATTATTGGAACTATACTTATTTGCAATTGAATTTTTAATTAAACTATATCCTAGAAGATTTTAGGAAAGTACATTCACTGAGGATTTATTATGAAAAAATGGGCTTTTAAGATAAATTTAACGGTGAAAATTACCGTCCTATTACTATCTGCAATTTCGCTAAGGTGTTCGAAATTTCTTTATATGACGAAATTTATGATAATACACAAGGGCCGATCACTATTTCCTATTTGAAAATTTAAATAATTACTAATGTCGGTGTGGCCAATCCAAATAATTACAACATTGTGCTGCAAGTTCTTGATATTACTTTATCATATTCTCCATAAATAATAAACAAATTTAAAAAGTTTTCGTTGGTATAATTAAAACGTGCTGGCATTTCCTGACATAAGATAATGACTGATTGTTTCTAATCCTGGCTATTTTGATGAAATGATTACAACAATTCATGAATTTCTAATAAAATCGCAAATATTTCAAAAAGTTGTAACTTTAGCCCCCACAATTCTAATATCAAAAAAAGGGAATTCAATTTTACACAACTGGACGTAAAAAAATACAGGGTGTTCCATTTGACCTAAACAAGTTTTCGCGGTTTGAAGTTGACAAAATGTAACGCAAAAAACGGAACACTTGGTATGATATTATTGAATTTATTTCAGTTGTGTTCTATTTACGTGACAAGAAGCAAATGAGGATCTTTTACACGAAGAAAGTTATAACGGTTCTTGCAAACCGTTGCATCTGTCAAATTTTCTATAAAATGTCAAATATCTCTGAAACGGCTAGGTTTAGGTATGTTATATGATACATATTTTCGACTCAGAATTTGATGCTCTTTTCGAAAATCCTAAAATATATAGGGTGTTCCATTTGAAACAAGCAAGTTGGTATCGACTTCCGGTATAAGCGAAAGTGCCAGCTGCTTGTAATTATTTTAGTTTAATTGGCCACACCCACATTAGTAATTATCTAAATTTTCAAAATTTTCTGATGAGTACTTTTCTCTATATCGATCGATTCAGTTCTCGGTGAGACACCCTGTATACACCAATTTTTTCAAAGTCTTTGACAAGCTTGACCATGGTATCCTTGTTTACAAGCTTAAAGAATTTTATTTTTCAAATTTATTAACCTCCCTGCTTTCCTTTTTTTAACTGGCAGGAATCAATATGTAGAGTACCGCGGTTTTAAGGCTGAGAAATTCTTGGTTACATCTGGAGTGCCCCAAGCCTCAATACTGGGACCTTTATTATTTATTTTGTTTATTAACGATATAGTTAGAAATGTTGATGAATCTAAATGATGTAAATGGTTGGCGCCGTTGTAATAATCTACCTTTAAATGTCACCAAATGTAACGTCTTGTCTTTCAGCAGGAAAAACAGCGATTAATATTCGATTCTGAACTGGATGATACTGTCCTGAACAGATCAGTTGAATTTAAACAAACATATAGGAAATATTGTTCAGTGTGCGTATAAAAATTTGGATTTTGTGATTAGAAATTCAAGTGATTTTAATGACATTGATTTGCTGAATCTGTTTATACTGCATTTGTTAAATCTAGGCTGGAATATGCTTCACTTATCTGGAATAACAATAATAATATAATAATAATACCTTTATTGCCCAACAGATAACATTCAATAAAGGACAACTTTTTAACAATGTTTCACAAACGAAATATAATAACATTACATTAAATTACAAGAAAAAGTACAAAAAAAGTGCATTTGAATAATAACAGTAATGAACCACAGAAGAATGTATTAAAGAAATAAAAATATAGGAAATGAATAAATATTTTAAAATGAAACAGATAGAATACAGTACATACTAATTACAATGCACACTCGAGAATTTAATAATGTTTGGTTGAGGAGAAGGTTCAAGATTATTTGATTATTTACAGCCGTATGTAAGATTTATTTTTTTTAATTATTAATGTCACATAAATGACAAGTTTGGTTGATATTCCTATACATCGTATATATGGGACACTTCAAAAGGAGATTACTTCTTGCATGAGGACAGTGTACTGTGTAAAGCATAACTGAGCCAACAAATCAGGACAGTCAATATTGTTATCTAGTAAATTATGCAACTTTCTTCTTAATTCCAAGCTGTTCATTTCAAACCTAGATAAAAGTGCGCTTTGTTCAATCAATTTTAAATAATAAAAATTTAAGAAACTTTCTCTGCACATTTTCTAAAGCCAATTTATGATTTATTTATAGGAGTACCAGATAAGTGAACCATACTCAAGTTTAGACCTCACATAGAAAAAGTAAAGGATTTTTAGAGATTTAATGCTGGTAAACATATTGCAGTTCCTGATTATGAAGCCAATAATTTTAGTAGCTTCTTTCGCATTTAAATAAATATGATCGATATATGATAATCTAGAATCAAATATGACTTCAAGATCTTTCGTAGAATTGGATCTAGATAATGACATTCCATCGATACAGTAAAGATTTTCAATACTGAAGAGCTTTTTAGTAAATGTGATAACTTTACATTTAGAGGCATTAAGATGTAATCTAGGGGCGAGCGTGGGTGCGTCTTTACTATGTACATACTTCGATGTACGATGTAAAGCAACGTAAGGCGCGGTTATTAGTTGGATGGGTGACCGTTCCAACGAAGACCGCGTCCTCGCCTCACACATCTTCCAGCGGCTTGTATATCAGTGTATGCGTGGAAGCTATACAACCTTAGGCGAGGGTTGTATAGGGGATATACCATCCTTCGGAGGGGATGTAAAGCCGTCGGTTCCTTGTCTATTAAATGTTAGGCAAGTAAAAGATCCCTACTCTTCTTAAGGGAAGAGTTTCGGCAAAATTCCTCGTTGGGGGTGGCTCGTTTACAGGCGTCGGTGTTAGGCCTCAGTAGCGGAAATAGGCCGACGTTAAATAAATGTATATAAAAAAAAAGATGTAATCTATTACTCATACACCAGCTTTGAACCTGATTAATATCATTTTGCAGCAAAACACAATCTTTTAAAGGTTATTTTCTTATAATATCTTAAGATCATCAGCAAATAATAGCCTACAACTATTGTCAATAGTTGAGGTTATATCATCAATAAAAAGTAGATATAGAAGAGTACCCAAGTTAGAGCCCTGGGGAACCCCTGATGTAGCTATAAATGGCTCAGGGCTGTAACCATTATACGAAACAAATTGTTCACAGTTGGTAAGGTATGATTGCATAAATAATAGTAATAAAGAATTTAAGCCCCAGTTGCCTAATTTAGAAAACTGTGATCGATCCCATCAAAGGCCCTAGAGAAGTATAGGTCACATCAATCTGCCCAGGCTCGATACTATGAGATTCAAACTGAGTGAAGATAGCCAAACTGGTAACTGTTGAACGGTAGGACACAAAACCATGTTGATATAGCATGTAGATGCGATCATATAGGTTAATCTCGAAGACCTTTGCAAAGTTAGATAGAATTGCAATCGCTCTATAATTACTAATAATAGACGAGTCACTTGTTTTAAAGACTGGACAAATTTAAGCTCTTTTCCACGTGTTAGGAAAGTTTTCAAAGATAAATTAAATATAATTAATAAAGGTTTTGACATTGCTACAGTTTTTAATAAGAAAAGAGGGTATTAAGTCGAGGCCTGAGGTCATCTTGTTTTTTATTTTAGTAATAGTGATAGAATAATTATTTAGCATGTTTACGATGGAATCAGCAATATTGGGATTATCATTTTTAGGAAAATAAACGCCTTGAAAGAAAACGCCAAAAGCATTTACAATATTCTGAGGACAATCATAGTAGTTTTCTTTATACTCCATTTTTCCTGGTATTCTAGAAGAGGTTCTTTTTGTATGAATGTATGACCAGAAATTACGAGAGTCAGAATTAATTGAGGATTGAACATTATCCAGACTGTACTTTCATAAGTGCCATTGGGCGTTTAAACTCCTGCAAATGATAGTTACATTGAGTTTCCTTATATTTGTCCCAATGTCTGACTTTCTTGAGTATGTTTTTTATTATTTCTGAAGAATACCATTTTGGAAATTTCTATATAGAAATTGCTCTCGTGTATTAGTAATTATCGAAAAGTTCATACAGTCTTGAATAGAATAGATCAGTATCAATTTTTACATTATGTATTACACTCAAGAAGGATCAGTCGATACTTAGCAAAGACATTATATAATAGAGGAAAATTGGCTATAGTAAATATTGTAATAGTCTCGACAATATTCAACGCCGCTATCTAAAATTTGCACCATACAAACTGGATAATGTACATAGGTTTTGACCGTGGTCAGTTGCTAAGCAGATTCGGCTTTTGTAACTTACCCGACCGCATGAAAATCTTTTCTCCTGTTTTTACATAAATTAATTCATGATCTAGTTAACCAAATATTTTGTATATGTTAAATTTTCATGCCCCTACATTTGAAACAGGTAATCATAATACCTTTTATCTTCCTACCCTTCGGACAAACGTACTGAAGTTCTCACCTTTGTATTTTATGTGCAACAATTACATGTCTATAGAGGATCAGCTTGATATATTTCTAATATAGCGAATATTAAAAGTATTTTTTCCTAGCCATCTCAGTATAAACTTTAATGCACTCTTTAATCCCTTGGTTTATTGTGATTTTATTGTTTCTTTATTATCTTTTTGTATATTGTATATTGTACCTCTTTTTAAATGTGCTGATATCATATTGTATTAACTTTAATGTATTGTATGATCTTATATTGTTTTAATCTTATTTTGCATTTTTACCACCACGTGATTGGTTCTTACTGTGGGGTGGCATGCCTAAATAAGTAAATAAATAAATTACTGAACACCGCCAATAAACTAAATATGTAATTATGTTATATGTTCATTTATTCACCAACTGACTGCTAAACGAAATAATAAAAATGTAATCATCGGTAACACTACGTGAAAGCTAGATTGTTACCAAATTCTGACCATAATTTGATTAATTACGTACCAAAATGAGAAATCTATGATCAGTTGCTGTACGGTACGAAATTATGTCACCTCCATATATACAAATTTATTCTTATCGTCACTTGCGAAATTGTTAAATGATTGAATTGAATAATTGTTCCAGATGTAATGTCATTATCATAATAAAATCATTATTTCTTGTTAGTAACGTTGTTTTGCTAAGATAGATTGATGTTTTTAATTGGAACACTTTCGCGTTGTCAAAATATAATGATTACGTGTTCATTTTAACCTGAGAATGGATTAAAAGTCACATATGCCATGGGGGACATTGTTATAAAAGAACTAAAAACCAGCAAACATTTCAAATTCATTTTACGGTCAAATAAATCAAGTTAAATTGTAATGACTTTCAGAGGTGAAAAGAAAACAGTAATGAAATACTATAAACTAGAAAATGAGTTGAAGTAAATTTTAATAGTAATTTTGAGTTTTATTTATTTGATCTAAATTTAATTTAAATGAACAAACATTTAAAAAAATATTTAAGTCCATTATCGTGCAAAATTCCAAAGTAAGGGTTCAGAATTACTGAAAATAGTCCACGATTTTCCTGTTGTTTTTTGTAAAAATGTTCTTTTTGCCATTAAAGAAATGCAGGATTTATGTATTTTTTTCAGTGAAATATTTCAAATTAATTCAACTGCAAACAAAAAACATACAAACAATTTAATGTTTGGAAAAAATGAAAAACCAAAACATCTAAATTTTCACATTTGGATTCTAAATGTATTTACAAATAACTTTTACTTAAGATACTTTTCCACATTTTGATAAATAAGGGCACCTTGTACAGACTATTCAAAAGCGTTCTATAGGATAGACCACTCGATTCTCTTAACTAAATTAAATGACTCTTGAAAACCGCAGAAACTACTACTGAGCCATATTTGTGTATAAGTTAACTAATAACCTAATGGATTGCCCTGAGTTATTGTCTCAACTAAACTCTTCATATACTTCGTATTCATAGTAGAGGTGAGATATATTTTTGTCTCTCTACCTCTAGGTCAAATTTAATGATTAAATCACAAGTGTATTCCATCTGTAACATACTAGACCAGCTCTGTAGTTGCACAGACATCTATTGGCATACAATTGGTATCTTTAAGAAACTGATTAAAAATTAATTAGAATCACAAAAGTTCTACTCTTGTTTGTTTTTTCACATGTTACTTTGAACCCTACATATATTGACATTCATAATTTATTTTAATTTACGTTGCCCACATCATATCTCTATGTTATTTTATCCTGTAATTGGGTATCTCATCTGTTTGGACAATAAAGGATTTATTTATTTCAGGCAATTTTAAAATTTCTAATGACATTATAGAGGTGTTATAGTTGTGACATAACAAATATTTTTGACAATTCTGTGGTTATTAATCATGCTGAAACTAATGCTGAAACCCGTTAAAAACAATTGAATAAAAAAATTTTCCATATGATGCAGACTTTTTGGCAGACACTGTATATAGATCAATGAATATCGGTTTAGTGTCCGCTCCCTAGCCTGTTCCTCCTACAATTCTGACTGCTCTTCGTTGTAGGCCAAAAAGTCTACGTCTACTAGCCGAATGCCCCCAAGCGAGAATAGCATATGGGAATTTAGAGTGAAATAGTGCCATGATAGGCAGTTCTTAAGATATTTGCAGACACTCTATTTGATAACTGACGTAATGCATATGTCACTCGACTCGATTAGCAGGTTGCCATTGGCATTTCACATTTAGAATTCAAGTTAATTCCCAGAAACTTTACAAAAGCAGGGTTATATAGATTTTTTAGATTTTTGGTGGATGAAACCGTTGTGATGATTTTATTTTTATTTAATTTAAATTTATACTCAGAAAAACACATCTCACCGTTCGATTGCATATTCCTGCAATCATCGTTTAGTTCGTCTAGGCCAGATCTTAAACTAAATGCAGTTTTATCATCTGCATACAAGAGACAGTCGACACCATCAAGAGCAGTCTTTATTTCGCTAATATAGACTAGGAACAGCACATGACCCAAAATAAATCCTTGTGGTATTCCATCCTTAACTAGAAATTTACTGGATACATCCTGACTCATACGGACTATCTGTTTACGATCGGCAAGGTAGGATTCAAGTAATTTTAAACTGCGATTACTGAAATTGTATTCGGACAGTTTTAATGGCATGATCTTGTGGGATACGCAGTTTAAGGCTTTACTAGGCAAAATATTGATGCCAAACAAAGTCCATTTGCAAAGTAGTGCTCAGTTTACTCGTAAATCCATACTCAGAGTTATTTAACAACTCATATTTCTCAAGGTAATTTACAATTTGTAATTTTGAGACTTTCTCGACTTCGAGGAATTTATCATATCTGATGATTATATTAATTAGTTTAGTTAAAGGTATTACTTTTATATGTTTGATACTTTTAATTAGTGGAACATTTAAACCACATATATCTTTGCTTTTGCTATTTTTTAGGGAATTAATAATATCTCTGATTTGATTGTAACTTACTTCGTGAAAACTTTGACAAATGTGAGGAATATTGACATGTCTGAGATATTCCATTGGATCAGTGTTAGTTGGTAGTTGACTGACAGTTTTTGCAGAGACATTGACAAAGAAATGATTAAAGTCAGTGCTATTTAGAGTTGATACTGGAGTTTTATCAATTCCCAGATAGTATTTGACACATTCTTGAGTTATTTATGACGTTATCATTTGCAGCAACTTTTGCCGTTTTAGAGTATATTTGTATCGTAATCTGGAAATGTTTCTTGGTTTTCTATTTTCAGGTGTATTATGTATTTTACACACATACATTTGTGAAATGAAGTTCCTCTCACATTTCTCTCAATTCTGTTATAAATCAGTTAACATGAGTATTATGGTCACTGTATCATAGTTGGTTTTCTGGAAAAGCAATATCATAAACTTCATTAATATAAGAATATAATGTGAACATTGAAATTTTTTTGTCAATGTCTAAATTTTCACTGTCAATAAATTCCCAAGGAGTTTTTTCTATTGTACTATGAAATGTTTGTGTTCCCTTTTGTGAGTTTTGTAATTTACCTTTGAGGTTATGTTCCTTAATTTTGCCCCTAAAAAATTCTGTGTAATGTATTCTCATTAAGTCATGATTATCCATAATTTGTAGTAGTAACTGATTCAATAGATTATTTTCTTTCATTAATTCCTGTTCATTTATTGGTTTACTTTTCCAGGCACTATTTTCGCGGCCATTTTTGCCGCCTTTTTGTGCGTAACATTCAATGTGCAATAATTAGTTGAAGCACACCACTTTCATGTCTTTTATTTTTACAGCACATGAAAGGTGGTAAAAGTTTTCATATTACATACACATTAATACTGCTTTTGTACCTCTTAAACATGGCTTACATACTAATTTTTCCTCCAACGCGATCGACTCAACCCATCCGCCGGGGATGTTGCCATTAATTATTCATATCTCTAAAAAATAGTAAATATACATGTGTCGCCTTCATCCTCGATCGACTTATGCCATTAAAGCTGTAACGTTTAACTTAAAATGAAAGTTTTTATCACCTAATACCTGGGAATAGATATAGGTGCATTATATTATAAACAAACAACAACAACACCACAGGTAATTACGACCCCCTTTATCCCGGAAGGCTCTAAATGAGCCTTGCGTGGGAGGGGGCTACACATTTAGAGACAAGGGACACACACCCAATATCCGTGTATAGTGGAAAAATTCCTCTCACAAAATTTTCCACTGCCACGACCGGAGATCAAACTCGCAACTTTTGGGTGAGAGGCAAGTGCGCTTACCTCTCGACCACCAGATATAGTCGAGTATATTTCTATTTAGCGGATCTAAATGTCGCTTCATATAAACTAAAAATGTATTCGTTGGATCAGAATTGTTAGTGGTTCTCAAATAGTTCACGAATTATTATATTATTATACCTTTGACGGTCGCTAAATAATAATAATAAAATATAAATAAAAAATAAAGGCCGCGGGTATTCGTCTTACAATTAGACAAATAACCAGGTCACTAATCGACTTCATTTACTTAGAGATGAACTCGCTCGGAATAATAAAAGAAAAATTTTTAAAGAACGGAACTTTTAATAAAACTAATCAAATAAAAAAGAAATGGTGGAAGCCAACATGAATTGAACTCGAATGTACTCAGTTGCTAATCCAGTTATTCAATCAATCAACACAGTTTATTAACGTTAAACAAAACAGTTCTCCAAGGGGCCTGACCTGGTGCCAGCGAATTTAGAAACCATGACGCGAAGCGCCGTGGTGAACTAATCCAAGTATCTTACACATTGAGCTACACGAGAACAACAATTTTGCTATAAAACGTGTAATATAAAGGTATTAGAGAATTGCAAAACTTTTAGTGATTTGACAATGTCCGCTTGTGGGATGCATGTTTACCACTGAAAATAACTTAAATATTGAAAACATATTACTTATATCTTTCTCTTCAGTTAATATATGATATTCCTCTCCCATAAGAGGTGAGAGAGAAGGTTGGTAGACATACGTGAACAATGTTCTTGGGCTATTGCTATAACTTTGTGCGGAAGAGAAAATGAAATCGTACGCGCAATGTCAATTCACACACGCGTCGCATTGCACGGTTTTTGCTATAGGCAAAGAAGACCTTTGTTCAGGGAGAAATTAACGGATGTTTAACAATTTTTTGTTTTATTAATACCATTTTTGCAGTCAACATGACGTGAAATCTCTCCTCCATTAATAGTCTCCAACTATTAAATTATTTTGAATAATAATTATGTTAATGGCAATATGATGTTATTATATCGCCAGGTATGGGTTGGTAGACTCAAACCTTAAGTAATTTTGGCACAAAAGCAAGTTTTCTAAGAATACATTTTTTTCCTACACGTAAGGTACCGACTCTAATTCTCACCTCCGTTTTCTACGCGTTGATAAAAAGAGTGAGTATGACAGTTAAGAAATTTAATGTCCGAGTAGATCCTTGTTGTGAGCTCCGGTAAAACCGTCTTAAATTTTGTAGTTTCTTTTGTTTTAAGAAAACTAAATTTAAACATTCCCATACATTTTTGTGAGGGTGAACAAGCTATTCTGTAAAGAAAGTGTGTTTCGATCAATTTAATGCAACTGTGCGTTGTTCTAGCTGCATTGAATTTACTGTCAAATTCCTGCTAATTCTTTCTACACTTACCAGTTCGATAATATTCTACAGTCGACAACATGGCTCCTATGAAATCAGGCAAGGGATCTTCAACTAACAGTGAAGAGCTGCACCTAGAGTCCTTAATTAATAAGGTAAATGAATAACTTTTGTAAATTAGCAGGAGTCTAAAATAGATAATAAACTGGAGAAATTAGATAAAAAGTTAATAGAAGTCGCCAACTCTATCAAACTTCTCAACAATACTGATTGCTGACTTTGCGGAGAGATGTGACGTCCTTGAGCAACACGCTAAAATAAATTCGTTGCGTTTCCTTGGCATTGAGGAGAGCAGTGATGAAGTTGTTGATGTTATAGTCTCATTCATAAATAATATGCTGAAAGTTCCATGTTCTCTCCAAGTTATTGATTGTGCATTTCGAATTGGCAAACAAATCAATTCAGAAAAGCCGCCGGCTATTTTAGTGAATTTTGTTAGTAACATTAAACGCACTCAGGTGTTTAACTCAAAAAAACTACTAAAGAAGACTAATCATTCTATCCACGAGGATCTAACACAGCGTCGCTATGAACTCCTTAAGGCTGCTAAGAAAAAATATGGAGTGGGCAAGGCGTGGTCTGTTAATGGTAAAATATAATTTATGATTTTATTGTAGTGGTAGAACCATATGTGTTGAAAATTATAATTGTATATTTATCATTTATCTTTTTTTGTTAAGTCTCTTTTTTTCCCCTTTTTATTCATTTAATTTTATTGTGGTATATTTTTTAGTACGTTTATATTACTCGGTATTTACTGGGGTCTTACTTCGCAAATAAGTATATGACCAACAATACGTTGTTTAATTTTTCTCATTTTAATGTTCGTTCCTTATGTGTTGGGCTTTGATTTGTTTTCAGATTTTTGTTGCAGGGGACTCTTTTTCAGTTATCGGGCTCTCTGAAACATGGTTAGAGGAGGGGGGGTGTAGCTTTATATATTAGGGATTTCCTTAAATTTACTCTCCTTGACGTCTCCCTTCCAAATAATTCACTAGAACAATGCTGGATTAGTCTGGTTAAAGCAGGTAAGAAAATATGCTTAGGCATATTATATAGACCTCCGAATTCGAACATTTTGAATTTTATCAATAGCTTAGAAAATACATTAATACAATATTTACCTGACCATGATTACATAGTATTTGGAGGTGACTTTAACATTGATTTTTTAAATACTGGTACTAATGCCTATCATCAGTTTAATACTTTACTTAATAAATATTCTTTGTATCAGGTGATTAATAGTGGTACGCGCATAACTAACACTTCGTCAACTTTAATAGATTTAATAATTACAAACAATAGTGAAATCGTTGCTGATACAGAGGTGTGTAATATGGATGACATTTCTGATCATAGTCTAGTTAAGTGTGATTTAAGAATTGCAATAATTAAACAGGCTACCTGTTACCGAACGTTTAGAGATTTTGCTAATTTTGATAATGAACTGTTCTTAAGCGATTTGAAAAGATTGGACTGGGACTATATTTTTAATCTTGATGAGGTGAATAGTATGGTTGAGTTTTTGAACCATAATTCATTACTTTTATTTAATTTACATGCCCCAATTAGAACGGTCAGAATTACTAAGCCGCCAGCTCCTTGGCTAACGCCTAACCTTAAATTAATGATGAAGTTAAGAGATAGAGCGCGTTGTAAATATAAGAATAAAACCGAAGTGCCATTAAGGGAGTATAGAGAACTGCGTAATTTTGTAAATATGGCAGTAAAAAATGAAAAAAAAGCTTTCTTGCATCAAAGATTTAAAACTGATCCTAAAGGTTTCTGGTGTACTCTGAGATGGCTTAATGTTGGAAAATCTGAAAGTCCTCTTGTAAATTCTGGCGATCCTGATGAATTCAATGATTACTTCCAAAGCGTTCCAAAAGTTAATGTTATTAACAATGATCCTCTATTAGACTCTTATACAAACGCAACTAGTCCAAATGTTAGAAACACTTTTGATTTTTCAGAAGTTACAATTGAAAAGGTTGAAAAAATTCTACATAGTATTAGATCTAACGCAAAAGGGGCCGACAGATTAGATTTAAAAATTATTATGTTTATTATTCCTCATTTAAGCACTCATTTAACGTTTATTATCAAAAAATGTCTTTTAAATACTGCCTTTTCTTCTAGTTGGAAAATTGCTAGTGTCATCCCTATTCCGAAGAACAATTCACCGTCTCTATTTTCACATTATAGACCTATCAGCAACTACCCACCTTATCTAAAATTCTTGAAAAAATAGTTCACGAGCAGCTAAGTCAATTTTTATTATTCAACGAGGTCTTTCCGCCCACACAATCTGGTTTTAGACCACACTTTAGTACAACTACTGCTTTGTTAAGTGTGACTGATGATTTATTAAGGGCATTTGATGATAACAAAAGTACTTCCTTAATTCTCTTAGACTTTAATAAAGCCTTTGATACTTTAAATCATCCCATACTGTGTACAAAATTACGTTACTTTGGACTTAGCGAAGCAGCCGTACTATTTTTTCAAAATTATCTAACTAAAAGAAAACAAAGAGTAGTGATAAACAATTGTCTTTCGGAGTCTATTGATATTGAGCAAGGAGTACCGCAAGGTAGTATTTTGGGACCATTGCTATTTTCTACTTATACTGCTGATTTTTATAAACATTTGAACTTCTGCAAGTCCCACCAATATGCTGATGACACTCAAATATACTACTCCTTTTATCTAACAGATATAAATCTTGCTGTAGAGAGAATCAACTCTGATCTTGACGCAATTTCTGGTGTGACTAAATCTCATGGTCTTATTTTGAATGAAAATAAAACGCAATTGTTACTTTTAAGCAAAAATAAGAATTCAATTCAGGAAGATGATAATTTTAAAATAATTGTTAATAATTTAATTTTACAACATAGTGAAAATTGCAAAAACTTGGGTATATTCATTGATGCTGAGTTAAGATTTTCTCAACATATTTCTCATCTAATTCAAAAGTCCTTTGCCAAACTAAAAAAACTTTACATTCACAAAGATTTCTTAAGTACTGACGTTAAATTAAGATTATGTGATTCGCTTATTTTATCCCACTTGGCTTACTGTGATACTGTCTATTGGCCAGCTCTATTACAGAGCGATAAAGACAGTCTCCAAAAAATTCAAAATTGCTGTTTAAGGTTTTGTTTTAATTTACGCAAGTTTGATCACATCTCAGCCAAATTTAAAGAATCAAACTGGCTTAATCTTAATGAAAGGTCCAGGTTGCTTAATTTCCAAAGCTAACCGCGCTCATTCGCCACAATATTTATTGAGTAAACTCGTTAAAGGCAGTGATGTTCATACTCGTCCTACTAGGCATTGTAATCTTTATAATATACCTAAGCATAATACGGCTCTATTTCAACGTTCATTTAGTTTTAACGCCGCCAAAATTTACAACTCTTGCCTAATGACCTGAAAAATCTGTCCTCTGTTGCCTTATTTAGGAGATAAATCAAAGCCCACACATTTGGTAAAAGAAATGACATTTAATTTTGTATTGTATTGTATTTTGATTATGATATGATTATTATACTGTTTATTGTAGTTATGTTCTTAATTGAGATGGTTATATGGAAGAGCAACTATGTTGAATATCGCCATCTCCCTTATGTACTCTTTTGTATTTTTTGTGCTATAAAAAAAATAAAGACATATTATTATTATTATTAAACCAGAACATGATTGCTGGTTAATGTAAACCCTAGTGCTGTAGTGACAAGTGTTATGTTTGACCTAAACAGAGTTTTGCGCTTTGTTCATATTTAAAGAAAAAAAGTTCACGACAAGCTTTACTCCTCTGAATTAAGACCCAAAATAGTAAGTGATTACATGTTACTACTGGAAATTTTTTTACAAGAGAACTAACACTCCACAATGAAAAAGGAGTGTTCTAGAGTTTTATTACAGAAATATTGTTTATTTAAATTGCAGAATTTGTTCCAAACTGTTCACACTGTACCAGTTCGTCCTATTTTTGTCCGGTCCGCTGTATAAATTAAGTAAATACCGAGGTGCAATACGTACGTATACTTGAACCGGCAAGAAAGCCGGGGAGATAATTAAATCCATTAAATGTCACCTTAATTTAAATTGTTGAATAGTCTATAAAAGGGCGGCAGTCAATTTCTAGTATGTTTGTCTTGAAATTCCTCGAGGTTTAAACTCGGATTGTTACAAACATCTACAAACGCAGCTAATGACTTAAACACACGTACTTAAAACCACGTGTTAACATAAAATATGCAAATACTTGACATCAGTAATTGCTCTATTAACTTTCGAAACAAGATTCCTCTCCAAACATAAAAATAAGAAAATATTCAAGTGAGCAAATTTTTTTTATATAGCCGCTCAGACCAACAACGCCTACGTAATGAGTCGCCAATGGCAATAGGTCGATAGAATCATAAAAGCAGACATAAAAATATGTTAAATAGATACAAATAATTATAGAAAACAAGTTTAAGGTTAATAACAACCGAAATGAAATGTCAAATATGCGGAATGTATTACACATTTGAATATGCTGAATGATTTCCTTGTTTTTTTTAATAGTTCTGCGGGGTCATTGTTGAATGTAATTGAAATAATTGAAATATTTGTTATGTAAAATATGTGCATGTTGCCCATTCAAAATTACGACAATGAAAATGGGTTTGCTCTAATAAGTTAAATAGGTTACCTATATACAGGGTCATTGTCAAAAATTTAAACTATGTTCGGTGGAAATTTGAATAGGTATTAGGTATCTCAAAAATAAATAATAATACTATGAGTAACAAAAAAAGGCTACCAGGCTAACAAATAACTCAAAAAATTAATTATAGCCGTCCGTCATGTAGATTAACATCGTTTTAAATCGGACAATGATTAATGTTAAATTTGTGAATTTTTTTTCTATGAATGAAATGGGATGGGTTATTTTGAATAGAAATTTAAACTCAAAAAAAAATACGGTCTATGTACAGAAAAACAAATAATAAGTTCTTTTATAGGTTATTTACGTGAAATTAACAATATAACCTCAGTTAGCCGGCTACTTTATTTATACAATTTAAAATTTCAGCAATCGACAATAATAAGTCCCTTGTGGAATTGCAGAAAATGGCGAGAAACTTTAAAGTACTGCAGGCAGCAAAAGACATCCCCCCGTTTTCAAGTGCGAGGAATACGATGATGACAATGGTTCACACCCCACTAAACCACTCCCGTATCCAAACAACCACCCCCTTTTCCGGTTTTTCGAATCGGGTGTGCGAGGGCTTGTCCGATCCGGATTTTTTGCTCAATTTGAAATAATGTTGAGAATGTCCAGCGCCGGTTTGTTAAGTATTTGTTTTATTGAAGATGGTATCTATCCAATAACTGGATATCCGCAAAATATTATGTTGGAAAGATTTCACATATCAAGTATGGAAAATAGAAGGTTAGTACACTCAATATATATAATTTTTCTCTATAAAATTATGTTTAACATGTTTGATTGTCCTCTTCTTTTGGGGCAACTGAATTTTCATACACCTGAGGGGTGTTTTGGACTCAGCGCAGTGTGCACTATCTCCCATTTCACTATGCCCGTTTAGATTTGGAACACCGCCTGTTATTAAGTCAACAGAGATCGCAATAAATTTTTTAGAAAATTGTATACAATGTTCTCTTGCTTTTAGATATTTTCTGTCTATCAATAGTTATTTGTGTAACTAGTGCAACAAGTAAGCTTTTTGCACATGTTGCACACAACATTTTTTCTACGATCTAAATAATAGATTCTTTTTAATTCTATTGAACATTACATTACATATTAACCCAAAAAATATTACTAACCTTAGAACAGTTCTCATAACAAATATGAAAAATTTAAACCAACGATATTTTCATAAAACTAGTTATTTACTTTTTTGAGTTAATTTCAATTTTAATATCGCAGTTAAAGCAATTTGCTTTGGTAACTCATGGACAAACTTCATTTATAGTAATTTTTTGAATTTTGATTTTGTTTTCACTTGTGCTTTAATAGTATAGTTACCACGTTCATACGTATACTCAAATTACAAGAAAAAATGTTATATTTCAGATCAAATTCGTAATCAATAGGATATCAAAGTACTTTTTGCACTAGTGCAAAAAGTAAAATTTTTGGGACTGTAAATAGTGCTAATAATAATAAACACCACATAAATTAGACAACCCCCAACTCCAGAAGCTAGAGGCTTGTGCGGAAGGAGGTTACACATTGAAACAACGCGGACGTACAACCATCTCCTCCGACAGTGTCAGTACCGGAACCAGGATTTGAACCCAGTGGCGCGATACCCGTGTGATTAATCGCGATTGCCACCTCGCGTCTTAACCCACACGGCTATCGACCAGACAAATTATTAACTTTTTGCATAATCGTATCGTAGAAAAATAACATTTACAGTGCACTATTTTAACGTAAGTAGCTGTTTTGGCCAATGAAAAAGAATATACGCAAAACAGTTTAAAAATAAATAAATAATTAATTTTATTCCTTGTCATGCTTTTATAGAATTTATAGCAAATTTCTTAAAATCTGCTTTCCCCATTTTTTCCACAAAAAGTTTTTATTCGACATTATATTAACATCTTGGCGGAGTTTTGCATTAGCTATTCCACAATTGAAACAGGACACATACATACAAACAATTACACAACGACCATTCCCTACGACATTGGCATCTGCCACAGCTGGAACTCGAACTCAGAAGTGGTACAGCGACTAGTCGTATTGCCTTTCACACAATCTCGTCTAGTTCACTGCTACCAACTCGATAACACATTAAAAATGCCACTAAATTTCCATATTCTTGGCAGGATTAGAATCCGGATCTCTTTGGCCTCAAACCTAACACGTAAGCATTGACCACTGAGCTGGTATAATGTAAAAATTTGAAAAAATATATTTATGGGTCCATGAGAGCCATAAACAACCCGTATATACTTTAAGGGTAGTATAATTAAAAGTTTAGCAAATAAGATAAACATTTTTGAATAATGCAGAAAAAATTCTAACCTATTTCGTCCCCTAAGCGCTTTACATTTTTTTTCTTGCTAGATAAATCACTTTATTTAACAGTACTATCAAATATAAATAACTGTATCTGTTTTGAGCATCACACGACAGACACAAAAAATAAAATATCGTAACAACCAATAACTAGTCTGAAACAATTCGAGTCGTATCAAACTTGTTCACAGAACTTGTTGAAAGATAATAATTATTTAATCAGCTTTAAATCCTATCGGTTTATATTGATGGAATTTTTATGTCGCCATCATATCCATTTTCATATTTAATGCACAGCTATGGTACAGGGAGAGTCAAGTTATAAGGCAAGATGAATTGTTAGGTCTTTATTATTCACTACTTTCTCTATAGAACATTTCATTTGTGACAGATACTATACAGGTTGATTCATGAGAGAGTGGGTAAATTTAAATTTGACAACGTTGTGGTATATTTATACGCTAGACACTTGAGTCACAAAAGGTCATCCAAAACGTTGTTGTTACCAAATCTTAATGTTACAAAATGTGAATCCCATTAAAGCAATATCAATTTAACAACATTTAAAAATGTTCGAGATGGAAGTTTATTAGTTGGGAGAACGATACTGAATTTACCAAGGGACCCCACACAAAAAGATATGATTTTTGACCTCACTGAAAGTCTCTGGAATTGAGTTAAGTGGATTGTTTTTGGCCTCCTGATCATAAGTGCCCATGGGTGCAAGTAGAAATAATGGACGAATTTGAAGATAGAAGCGGAAGGATGTCCACTGTCCCAGAATCCCATTTTTCGCAGTTCCGTTTGATAGTGAAGGATAATAATATTATCCTCCTCCGGTATATATCTGGATATCGTCCTGACTCATCAAGAAGACGTAGATGGTTTTACTCTCGCTACGAAGTCCTAAACGATCTGCAAAACGACAAGCATTACCACTCAATATTTCGAACCATAGTTATCGCCGCATTCTGACAGTCTTACACTTCCATTCCTACAAAATTCAAGTCGTACAAATCTTCTGCCTCAAGAATTTTGAAAGACGCGTTGATTTTTGCCAACATCTAGAAGAACTGTTTGCTGAAAACCCGAATATTGTTGAATGCTTGCTGATGTCAGATGAAGCTCATTCTCATCTTTCCAGATATGTTAGCAAACAGAACTTTCGCTACTGGGTGACGGAATATCCTCTGCAATTGCATGAAGTACCGCTTCATAGCAAAAAGGTTACTGTGCGGTGTGCAGTATATTCCTTTGGAATTTTTGGGCCCTTTCTCTTTGAGGAAAATGACTTGACGGTTATTGTTACATCACAATGTTATCAACAAGTATTGTGTAACTTTGAACAACAATTTCGTAATGTTGGTGTGGATATTCGAAGAATATGGTTATGGCAGGACGGAGCAAATTTCCACACTGCTTGGAATTCTATGACAACTTTACAAAGGATGTTTATTGGTCGTGTCATTTCGGAATTTGGGAACATAGTCCCAGAAATACGAATTATCCTCGCTTCAATGGCTTATCCGAAAAAGGTTTGTTACGAAAAAATATAGAAGGAAATCAAGATATCTATTGCATTTATGTTACCGGTTACAATCATTTATTTATTTATTTATTTATTATACAGAAAGAAGAGCAGGGAAGATATACCCATTATGCTCAACAACAAAAGACATTAGGTCAAACAGCAATACATTAAATACAAGAGAAAAAAAAATGATCAAAAACATGTCTGTCGTATCTACATTTACACGAATTTAGACTGGGTGCGGACACAACACAAGATGGGAGAGTGTTCCACGCGTCGAATACGCGCACTGAAAGGAAGCATTCGCAAACAGAGCTTCTGAAGGGGTCCGTGGTGATCTTAAATGGATGTCCACGTAACCTGTTGTCATTAGCGAGAGTAAATAAGTTGTGAATTGGAGATAATTCATTTCGTATTCCTTTGAAGGTAGTGATAATGTAATCAATCATGTTAATAAATTTTAGGAACCTGGAGTGACTTTTACATACAGGATTCCCCAGGTCGTATATGGTTCAGGGTTGCCATGGTAGGTCCTATGGTTACGAGGAATATAGATTTAAGAAAGTCACTTGATGAGAGATTTAGCTACATTGTCTTGTTCATTATCATACTCAAAATCTCAAACACATATATGTATAATATTCAGTTTTAAATTGTTTACCTAGCTGTCCAGATTTAGTTCTTAGTTTAGTTTTATATTTGTATGATCTATTCATACTTACATTATATTTTGTATTTTTGTACCTATATTGTATTTGTATTGTATTTGTATTTTCATCTTATATTTATATAGTGTTGCCCTGTAAATGATTTCTCTGTTGGGTAATGTAATAAAATTTAATTTAATTTAATAAATTTGAAGATATGAATATAGACCTACATGATAAAATGAATACGACTGAATCTGGCCAAAATCCGGTTAATTATAATTCTTCTAGTGGTGCTCTTGTTGTTCAGCTAACAGTGTTGCTACTCCAAGTACTAGCAATCAGTCTTATGCCACTAGATCAGGTCAACATGTCAGGAAACCGTTAGACTGCTAACTGCTAGAGTTTGCGCTATATTTAAAAACGGCTAACTAACAATTACAGGCCGATTTCTACCCTTGCGAACTTTGCGAAATTGTTAGAAATCGTTTTATATAACCATATATACTTATCACTACGGGATCGAATATTACCATTTCAGCACGGATTTTTAAACAATAGATCAGCTATGACCAATTTAACAACATTCACTCAATTTATATGTGAAATTCTAGATATTCAGGGGCAGGTGGATGTAATATACCCTGACTTTGCAAAAGCGTTAGACAAAATTGGTCATTGTGTTCTTTCAAATAAACTAGACAGCTTTGGTCTCACTATTTTAGCGCAAAATTTTTTTATTTCTTAAAGTCAAAGGAAGCAACATGTCTCATATAATGGCTATAACTCTTTCACATACATATCAACATTTGGAGTACCGCAAGGGTCTAATCTTGGACCGTGAATATTTCTCCTCTTTATTAATGACTTAAGTGAAATTCTTATGTGCCATAATCTCTTTTTTGCTGATGACTTAAAACTGTTTACTGACATTAACTGTACTGAGAATTGCGTTGCTTTGTAATCTGATCTTGTTCGTTTAAAAGTTTGGAGTACTGTAAATAAATTGCATTTAAATACATCTAAATGCAAGATATCTTTTATCAGGAAACAATAAATGTATCGCTAATTAGTAATTCAGTTCTTGTTCGTTCTGATACTTCTAAAGACCTTAGTATTCTTTTTGATTACAAACTTACTTTTACGCCACACATTGCTCTAAAAACTGATGCAGAAAATAAAATGTATGATTTTATTGTCAGAAACTGTAAACCGTTTACTAACATTGAGGCATTAAAAACTTTATACTTTTCCTATGTCCGGTCGCAACTTGAGTATGGCTCTATAATTTGGCATCCTTATTATAGCAATTATAAAATAATAGTCGAGAGAGTTCAACGGAAATTTTTAAAGTTTTTATCATATAAAGTTGACGGGGTTTCTTAATAGATTCAATTTGGTTAGTTTAGACATAAGAAGAGAATGTGCTTTTCTTCGCTTTTATGTATAAATCCTTACACAACTAATTCACTTGAACTGTTAGATCAATAAAATTTTTCCGTGCAAAGATTATCTAATAAGCATAATGTAACATTTTACCGCAACACACCTAACGTGTTGCTTCAATCTGTTATGTGTAGCAATTTCAATAAGCTGTGTCACTTATGTGATATACATTTTTTGTAGTTTCAAGGAACTTTTACATGTAGCAGTGCATTACTTGGATGGTGAATTGTTCATATAAAGTATAATTTGTAAGCATAATCTATTAGAACTTTTATTAACAAATGCGCGTGTCAATGTTTATTCAAATTTTTCTGTTTTTATATTTTTATATTTTCTATTTTCTACTTTGTATTTATTTTTTGTATTTTGCCCCGTAAATGGGTTACTGTTGGACAATAAAAGCTACTACTATTATTAAGATTAACTATGTATTTATTCATTTAAAGGGCCCTAACTCTCACGACTAGCACAGTACCTAGGAAATGATTCAGATTCCAAACATTGACCAAGTATTACTCCGATTTCCCCCTATTCCGCCCTTTCGTCTGTTACGCCTCTGTCACGGCGTCCACCACAGCGGTATGCCAATCACGAATCTACAAACGGCAATCTAGTTTTTGTCGTTGTTTTCTGCAGTCGTGTTTTCTTGCTTGTCTGTCATATTCGCAGAGGATAGGAGTTCGGATAGGTCTAGATATAAATACGCCAAGAGGAGAAATTGTGTCACAGGAGGCAGTAAGCCACGAGAGATATTTATAACCCAACGATTCTCGATTCCATCTCGAGATCATATCAGCACCACTAGGAAATCTACTCGCCTCGGTCTTGAGCTTAACACCGTTTCAAGAATTATAATATGCACCGGGATTGTATCCAAGTAGTGCATCCATTTGCCTTTTACTATGCTATCTTTTTATGTACAGTTCGTCTTGTTTATAGATAGAAAACAAATAACTAAATGTATTGTAGTCTGGCGTGATATTTGCATTGACACTGATTTTATATTTATTTTCAAAATAAGGTTTTGAATATTCCATGCTTGAGAGCATACTTGAAAGTTTGAATTCAAATCTAATCGGTGGATTTGTATATTTGTCCCGGCTAAAATTAAACGATATTTGTAGTAAGCTTATACAGGGTGTTGCATCATGAGAGAGACATACTTTAGTTGGAGGTAGAGATCATCAGTGGTAATCAGAACCTCCTATAGAAATTTCTCGCTGGGCCTTCGCTACAAAGTTGCAAGGTGTTTTATAATTTTTGACAAAAACTGCTTTTTGTCATAACTTTGTCAGGGAATGGAATAACGGATTCATACTTAGTACAGCTAATACAGTAACGATCCTTCAGAAGTGCCGCTCCTGAAGTAATTTTGCTGGAAGACTCTTATCATCCTGCTCTACAGGTTGAGTTAGACATCGATAAAATTCCCAAGAAAAATTTTCCGCTTCAATCAAATTCAGATTTCAACATTCGCAAAGCCAATCTTGTACAATTATATAATGACTTAGCGAGTATTGATTGGACCTTCCTTGGAAATTATGGTGAGGCTAATGTGGTTGTGGGTGCTCTTTATAACAAACTAAATACCAGATTTGAGAGGAGTGTACCTAGGAAAAAACCAACCTCTAAGGCATATCCACCATGGTGCAATACCCAAATTATCCACAAAGTAAAACAAAAAGGCAAGGCATTTAATAAATATAAGGGTACTGGTAATCCTGAATGAGAATTAAAGTATTACGAACCCAAATAAAAAATGATATTCGGATTTCCTATGCTACATACTTGCGTACCATTCAGGGTGACTTAAAAAATAATCCAAAAAACTTTTGGGCATTCGTCCACCATAAGAATAATGTATCCTCTGTTCCCTCAGTAATTATATATAATGGCAAAATAATTGAGGATCCTCAGATAATAGTGGACAGTTTTGCAGACCGTTTTTCTCATTCTTTTACAGATCCAGTAGCTGAGATTGATGATCTAATGGACGATCACAATATGATGACATTAGACATTAAATCTGTGTCTGAAGAGGATGTTTTACTTGCTATTAAGAAGACTAAGGCCAATATGACCATGGGGCCTGACTTAATACCTGCATCTTTGATCAAGGATTGCTCCTCGGTTTTTGTTAAAACACTCACTGTCATATTTAACCTTATTTTGAAAACCTCATGTTTTCCGCAGCTTTGGAAACTATCTCGCGTTTGTCCAGTCTACAAGAAGGAGATAAAAGTGATCTTACTAACTATAGACCAATTACGTTATTGTGCAATTTTGGTAAAATTCTTGAGTTTTTGCTGCACTCTGCAATGTACAATCATGTATCAGGATTGCTGTTTACTGATCAACACGGTTTTATGAAAGGGCTATCTACAGTTACGAATCTTGCGTGTAAAACCCAGTTTATTTGTGAAAAATATGATCAACATAGAAAAACGTAGAGTAATAACAAAGAATACCGCTACTTTTAGTCATAAACCATGCATAGATGCCACTATAATTAATCAAGGAAAGTTTCTGAGAGACTTATTTAAAATTTACAAAAGAAATAACGACGAGGCAGTATTTGAAAGGTACAAAATAATTAAAGCCAACCATAAAAAACAGATTGAGGTAGCAAGGAAAAACTACCACGATAGCCTACTTTTCCGTTCACAAAATAAATCAAAAACCGCCTGGTCCTTTATAAAAAATGAATCTAATATCAAAAGTAAAAAAAGGCTTCCTGATCACTTTTCCGATGTAGATGGTAATTATATAAAAGATTTTAGTATGTCAGCTGATTACTTTAATAAATACTTTGTATCATCTATTCAAATGTTAACAAATAACTTGCCTCTTGCCTATAGTACTAGGTCTAAGATCAATGATAAATCGTTATTTTTATCTCCAGTAACAACTTATGAAGTATATGATATATCTCTTTTCAGGAAGGAATTTTTCCATAAATGTTAAAAAAAGCTATTATTATCCCTATTCATAAAAAGGGCAATACTAATGATATTTCTAATTATAGAGGAGTTGTACTACTATCCGCCTTTTCAAAGGTTCTTGAAAAAGCTTACTTCATAAGAACTTCTGCATTTCCAGAGAAAGAAAATATTATTTCTAATCATCAATTTGGTTTTAGAAAGGGTCTTTCCACTCAACATGCAGTACTATCCTTATACAATTTCATTTTGTCAAATTTAGATAACAGCAGTATATTTTTCGATCTAAAACGTGCGTTTGATACTATAGATCATGCGCTTCTTCTAGACAAATGTTATAATTATGGTATACGCGGAACAGCATTAAGTTGGTTAAAATCTTATCTCTGTAATAGGACACAAGAGGTCAGGTTATCAGATGACGGTTCAACATATAGATCAAATGAACTCGCTTCTAGTACTACTGGGGCCGTTATTTTTTATTATTTTCATCAATGATATTGCTGAGCCATTAACAAATTGTTACATCTCATTATTTGCAGATGATACTGCTGCTGCTGTCACTGGCGATGATTTCAGCGGAATTAGTAAAAATGCAAATGATACTGTTATCTCTATGCAGAAATATTGCTTGGACAATGGTTTGGTTTTAAACAACTTAAAAACAGAACTGATAGTTTTCGCTACTCGTGAGTTAAACAAAAGTCTCCTTGTAAAAATTGATAACAAATCTATTGAACAGAGTGTAGTTACCAAATTTCTTGGATTGCAGGTTGATTCTCTATTATCTTGGAATTATCATATAGGCGGGATAACAAAAAAACTTTCCACGCACTGCTTTGTTTTATGGCAGCTAAGATCAAAAGTTAGTGTTGAACTGCTAAAATTGTATTATTTTGCTTATGTACATGCGTGTTTAAACTATGGAATTATTTGCTGGGGAAACTCATCGAGAGTAAAAGACATTTTAGTCATACAAAAAAAATCATGCGAACAATAACTTTTAAATCACCCCAATATTCTTGTAGACAACTTTTTAAAGAATTAGGTATACTTACAGTTACAAGTTTGTATATACTAAACTGTGTCGTTTCCGCTAAAACTAGCCCTAATAATTTTATTCAGAAGAGAGATGGCTTTGAGCACTACGATTTAAGGCTGAATAATAACATTAGTTTACCACAACACCGTTTAGCTATGGTTGCCAAAGGACCTACCGTCATGTCTATTAAGTTGTTCAATAAACTACCCAATTTTATTATAAATAAATATCAAACGTTTATTTATATAAAAGAGCTGTAAAAAGTTTCTTATTAAATAATGTTTTTTACTCCATTTCAGAGTACTTGGATTGTTCTGAATTTGATGTTTGAATTTCTATGACAATTAGTTTTTTGTTTATTTATATTTAAAAACTCGTATTTCTTAATCCTGACATTTAGTTTCTTATATCACCTGTACCATACTTGGCATATTTGTTTTTACACCTTTTCTTACTTTTTTCAGTATTTGTTTTTTATACTTCGTATTTACATTTCATTGTTTGTTTGTCTGCTGTTTTTGCAGTCTTCTGTAGTTGTAGTTTGTGGTTTATAGTATTTCTTGTAGTTTTTCTTGCAATTTTTTGTAGTTGCAAGGAAACTGTTGACGTTGTTCTATATACTTGTATTACGAGTCCTATTGAAAATAAAGAATGATTTGATTTGATAGTCAAGTTGATGTCATATACACGGACTTTTCAAAGGCGTTCGACAGAATAGACCATGGTATTTTGCTGAAGAAATTAAATTCATATGGTTTGTCTTCAGGCTTAATAAAGTTGTTTGCCGATTACCTACATGATAGATATCTATTTGTTCAGTACCACGGTTTTAAGTCTGTTAATTTCCATCAAAGATCCGTGGTTCCGCAGGGTTCGATACATGGGCCACTATTCTTTGATATTTTTATAAATGACATAACATCTGACTTGGATGTACATTGTTTGATGTATGCGGATGACTAAAATTTGTACTGTACCTATATAGTGTAAATGGTTATATATCTTATATTCACTGAAATTTATTTAGGTATACCTATGTATGTTTGTAGTTGTATATTACTGTATACTATTTTTATGTATATTATTGTATACTCTCTTTCTCTACCCTATCCTGTAACTGGGTGTTTGCCTGTTGGATCTGTATTGAAATAAATAAATAAAAAATAAATAAATAAAAGTGCATGTAAGACATGATAAAATCCAGGGCCGGAGTTACTAAAATTTATGTTCCTTCTGGACCTCTAAAAACATGACCCTGCATTTTTCTTTTTCGAAATTTCTGTATGATATTTGAAAAGAACAGAAAAAATAAGCAAAATGGCCTATTTCAGTTACACCTTTGTGATTATTTAAATACAAGAATATGGATTCCAGAACGATATTAAATGAAATTGACGTGAAAATTATAATATTGTAACTAAAATTTGCAAAACTTCCATTGAAGCTGGGTGGTCTGGGCGAATCCTAATTCCAACACTTTATAAAGGTCAATTTTGATAAAAATAGAACCCTAATAAGTAATCCGGTATAAATTAAAAAAATATTTATTCAATGATAGTAGGATTATTCAAAGTGACATAATAGCTGAATAATTAATTGTTTGTAACATAATGTGTCAATAATCCGCATTTAATTTGTAAAGTACATTAAATCGTAAAAATTCGTGTAAAATAATGTAACAATGCCACTAAAATTTACAAACGGGGAATATGCTGACAAAATATTTATGTAATGGAAATGGTAGGTCGGTGGAAAGAGAACATCGGCTGCGTTTATCTGCTCACAATCACAAAAGCTAATCACAATCGCTAAGCCCTAATCACAAAACCTTTAGTGCGGTATTCCAGTATTCAAGAGACCATGGAAAGTTTCCTATTTCTGTAGTTGTGAAGCGTGTTTTACAACGAGACGTGCAGGAACAAAACAATATTTTAAACATAGTTCAACAAAACCCAAATATTAGCAATAAACGAATCAGTTAGGCAACTTGTATTCCTCATTGGCTAATATGGGGACCCCAAAAAAATAACGTTATCATCCATATCATATCTAGCAGATACAGCGTATTGAACAAGGCGACATATCCTCCGGCTGGCATTTTGTCGTTGGTTGTCTAACCATCGCCCGGTCATTTACAGAAGCTTATTTACGAATGAGGCATAATTTACGAAGGATGGAGTAAACAACTCAAGAAATAATCATAAATGGGCACAGGAAAAGCCATGTGTGACACGCCGACGCCATTCGCAACACAGGTTTTCTGTAAATGTTTGGGTCAGGCTTGTGAATACACATTTGATAAAACCACATTTTTTTGAAGAAAGATTAAATGCCGATATTTATTGTAAATTTCTTCAAAACATTTTACCGAATATCTTTGTTAGAGGCATGTTATTTCAGCACGATGGAGCCTCACCGCATTTTAACATTCAAGTAAGAGAACACTTAAATAATGAGTGTCGTAATAGATGGATTGGTCGCTGGGGTCCACATGAATGGCCAGCAAGGTCTTCTGATTGTAACCCTTGCGATTACTTTTATGGGATCACTTTAAAACCGAAATTTAGAGTGTCGAAATTGATAGTAGACAAATTTCTGCATTGCATGGGTTTCAAGACTACGATGAATGATCTTCTGGTCGCTAGAAAATAAGCAATTCTTTGTAGATGCATTTACATTTTGAGATACACTTCCTTCCTAGCCGGCTTTCTTGATTTTTGGGTGTTCCTGTTTTATTTCTGAAAGAGAACTAACTAGCCATTAAGCGATATAAAGTATAAATCAGGGTCTAATTTGTCCTCTATCGCCAACTTCAATACGGAATCTGTGGGTCTTATATACCGCTGGGTATCTTTCTTGGTGTTTAGTCTCAGTATAATTTGTCTGATGAGAGGGTTCAAATCGCGAAAAAGGAGATTGCTATATTGTTTTTGTTCAGCTCCTTCTACTTCAACCGCCTCTCCCCCCTCTCCTCTATCTCCTGTGTGCCGACCCGCACTACCAGCTATATTGGCAGCTCCTACTCTTCTTGGTGGTGCATTTTCTTCGACTTTCGGTCCCTGCCCACAGTATCTATTTCGAGTTCCTTTTAATGATAACGTTTTCCTACCAACAAGATTTTGTTCGATGATGTTCAGTTCGCGGTGGGTTCTTAAAAACTTGTGAATAGTTTCTGTCTCAATCTAGATAGAAAATCGTTCCTACATTCCTTAATGAGCCATTATGTCCATATAACATCTATACTCATTTCTTTACTCAATTTTATTATCCTTGCTGTTTCCTCCTGGCAGCAGCCCGTTCGGTTCTACGACCTCGGCTTTGTCCAGGTGGTGGATTGGCTCTCCTATGGCTGCTGATGGTAATTCTCCTTCGTTATTGTGTTCATTGTGTATGATAGAAAGATTTACCATTTTTTCACCCACGTAAATTAGATGCTAATAAATCCAGCAAAAGATGAGTTCAGATAAATAGTGAATCTAGGCAGTTGCAGGCCTTCTTCATCATTTGTCTCTTCCCCGCTCCGTATGTTCCCTAAAAAATGATTGGCGACCTTGCGGCGATTATAGACAATTAAATACTATCGCTGTACCATAGAGATATCCATTACTTCATATTCATGATTTCAATTCCCAACTAACGGTTGTACAATTTTTCCAAAGATAGATCTAGTCCTTGCATATCATAAAATACCTGTTGCTGAAGAGGATATTCATAAAACTGCCATTACTACACCTTTTGGTTTATATGAGTTTTTACGAATGCCTTTTGATTTACGGAATACAGGGCAAATATTTCAAAGATTCATGAATGAAGTACTTGCAAATTTAGATTTTATTTTCATTTATTTGAATGACATACTTGTAGCAAGTAAAAATAAAACCATCTAAATGCGTTTTGGGCGTAGATAATTCGCATTTTCTATGGCGTAATATTTAATCAAATGGTATTTTACCAACTGAAGAACGAGTAGGAACAATCAGAAATTTCCCTCATCCTTCTATACTCAAACAGCTACAGGGTTTTATCGGCAATGCTCTGTCGTTTTATTCCTAATATGCTGAAATTTGAAACGCCTTATAAATTTTTAGCACTGAATTGGAGCGTAATGATATGACAGATATCAGCTCATGACCAGAGGAATGTAGTTTTATAACGGTAAAATAAACCCTTGCTAATTCAACCGTTCTTACAAGCCCTAACAGAGGCAATAATGTAACTTTGTCTATAACGACAGATTGCTCAAATGTTTCAATGGGTACAGTGTTGGAACAAAATATGATAGAGAATGTAACCCCTTAGCTTTATAATGTTCAAAAACGATATTCTACTTATAGCGCAGTAAAAATAGCATAAAAGATAATAAATATAAAGGAACTTTTTCCATAAGCAGTTTTATGTTTGGATCCTGTTGGGAAGGTGTTCAAGAGTACCCAAAAAATGTTCGTACTGCAAAGGCTCTGCGCTCCAATTGTCATTAATAATTTAATTTTTTTAACCGCGTTTTGCAGCCTAAAAATATGAATAACTCGAGATATATAGGTTCGATCGGGACAACATAAAAAAAACAAAATCTGTGATTAAATATTCTACAAATTTACGTTTAGGAACGCAACCATAACCTACAAAAGTGACAAAACTGGCAAAAAAATCGTTTTTCTTCATTTTGCTGCCCAGAGCCGCTGGGTTTGTGAACGATCCATGCTTTGATGGAAGTCTGAAGGACGTATTTTCTGCTCGAAAAACTTAGAAAAATTAAAAAAAAATAGGAAAAAGAAAAAATTAATTTTCTTCTTCCTCAACCTTTTCTAAATTCTAAATAAAAATATTACGTTCACAAAATTTTTAGGGTTCAAAGTGACTGTTTCAGACGGAGATTAATGGATAAATCATACTTACTGTCGTTTATGCTTAACTGCGGCTCTGATGGTATCAATTGGAAGACGTCGTAACACTATAAATCTAACACTGTCTGTTTTACACTCTCTTAAAATTAAATCTGAAAGGGAATTTTGTTAGAAAACACAAGTAAAAGACAATATAAAGTTCAAAATATGTATATTAAATCTTTTAAAAAATTATGTTTTTACAACAACTTCTTCAGAGAAAATGTTAACAAACAATGGTCTGACCCGTGTACAACACATGGTGAGGAACGGGACGATTCATACGGTACCAACTACCATCCAATATGCAGTTTGAAAAGCTAACGATGCACAAAAAGATTCAAGGAAAGTTTCATGTAACTGAAATTTTGGTGGGCTTATGCTTGCCTGTCTTATAAACGTATTTTATTAATTCACATAAATTTTGGTCGCTCCTCGGAGCTTAAAATTGCTTGAAGCGTATCTACTTCGTTTGTATTATGCAATAACAAATTTTACGTTCAGGCAAGGCAGATCCCATGCACGTGTGAGTACATGGTATAGATACTTTTTTGACTCCGAATCACTGAGGAACCGGTTTAGGGCAAACCCCGTCAAAAGTCATCATTTCCCCGTCAAATCCGACTGCTAGGAAATGATGGGAGTCCCATGTCGCTAAGGGCTATTTTCGCTATAACTTCCGATATACTTTGAATAGTCGTTGGACTAACTTGTCCTCATATTCCATACCTCGTAAGAGTTGCAGTGCTTGACAACGTGGATTCGTAAAAAGGGTTTTTAATCTTGGAAATTTGGAAGTTCAAGTCCAATTTTATTATACTTTCTAAAATTGGGTGGTCGGGGCGACATTACGTCCCTGTGCAGCGACATTTACTACACTTACCAAATTAACGCTCCTCGAAGAGTTAGCGGAAATTTGGCATAAAAAACGCTCCGAAGAGCAAAAATATATTTCCAAGAATTAAAAACCTCCTCCACGGCGTTTTTACGTGAAGCACGCTTTTCTTACGAAATATTTCCTAAGTCGGATTTTGTTACAACGTCGAAAAGTATATCGGGGTTATAGCGTTCTTTAACACTCCCCTCCTTTCCGTGAATCTTTTTGTGTAACGTTTGGTAAATTGTTTGTTTGAAAATAAAATGGATCATTGGATGTAGTCTCCCATGTGTTGTATGCGGTTATAGTTCAGACCGGCCTATCTGAACAAAACATAGATGCAAATCTAAAAATGGTGATAATTTGAACATATATCGATGCATAGCATTCGATTGAATTATTGAACATTGTGTTTCAAAAATGGCATAAAAAAAAAGAAAAAATCGAAAATCCTCGGATTCTCGATGACACAACACAAACACTTTCGACGCACTTATCTTTCTTAGTGTTCTTCCACTAATGCGGGCTTGCGTCTGCTCCTCCTCGTGTCTATGCCTCGTCGATCACCTTCGGTGTCGAACTGCCTTCTGGAACAGCTTAGGTGGTCCTCGGACTGCTTGGCTCCAGCTATGCTATGGCTCTGCTCAGTTTATATGAAACAATATAAAACAAAATTTTAGTAATATGTTTGTTCATATCCCGTCTGGGGATCTGCGACCGATAACATATCGTCGTCTTTGAGAATAGGAACACTGAATTTTGTTGACTTATATGGATTGAAATGGTTTCCGTGTAGTTAAAAAATCTCTTCTTGGGAGAAATCTGCGACCGATATCACATCGTCGTCTTTGAGAATAGGAACATTGAATTTTGTTGACTTATATTGATTGAAATGGTTTTTATTAAAATCTCTTCTTGTGAGAAATCTGCGACAGAATCTGCATCCGTCGGATCGTTGCATCTGCCCCTCCAGCAGACGTGGCGGCATCTCGCCCTTGAGTTGCTAGACTCGTCTGAATCGCGCTCTTGCGTCAGAGTCGTCGTCTTTCCATGCCGTGCCAATGGAACATTTGTTTGGACCCTTTGGGTCGGACTCTGCTTACAGATGTATATGTTTTGAACATATGAGGACTTAGAAAAATTATAAAAAATACCAACTCTGCCGGACACGGTCAGAGTTGCTGCAGTGAATTTGGAAGATTTGTACGGACGATACAATATCCTCGATAAAAATAACTTGTAAAAAATGCATAAAAAATACCAACTCTTGCCTGACACGACAAGAAGTTGGTATGGAAATTTTGATATAAAATAAACCTAGCACTAAGTTAAAACTTAGCCTAGGTTAAAAATATAATGGAATCAGAAGTAGGAATGTTTTGGACTTTTTGAACTGCTTTCGCCTAATTGAGGCTCGTCGGCAGGTACATGAACTGCTTTCACCTTATCGTGGTCCGTCAGCAGGCCCATGAGCGGCTTTCACCTTATTGTGGTCCGTCAGCAGGCACATGAGCGGCTTTCACCTGATTGTGGTCCGTCGGCAGGCACATGTATTGTGCTCCTGTCTGCTCGGACTGCGGGACCCTCGCGAATTCTTGACCTGATTGAGAGGTAGTGTCGTCGAGGAATGTGTCGTCTGGACTGTCCTCCTCTTCCTCAGATGAATTCAATTATTGGGCTGCGGGACTCCCGCGAGTTCTTGCACTGATGAAGAGACAGTTTCGTCGAGGAATGTGTCGTCTGGACTATCCTCCTCTTTATTAGATGATTTGGAATTCAACGTTTAGTTGTTTGTGTAGAGCTGATCGCAAATCATTGACATGGATCTTTGTAATTATATTCCACTTCTGATCAATATACATGGCATAAAATAAAAAAATTGTTTTAAAATTATTCGTTAGGAAGATCGTCTAACGTGAGTTGCTTCTGCCTTGGTTCGGGCGTTGAGCTGGGGATCTCGCAGATGGACCCTGGCCTGGGTCTCTGGCCCCTTGAAAGTTTTCCGGTCTCCTGTTGAGATGAGGATTATTCGGGCATTGGCTATGGAAGTGCCACTGCACTGTGTCTGTACAGTATCGGCACGGGGTTGCCGGTCGGCCGGGTACTCGGAATTTCCCCGATCCGCCATTGAAATTGGTTTGCCTGCGGTCAGGATTCACTGATCTGCTTGAAGAATTAGGCATAAAAAAAGGACGACCAGGCGCTCTGCCTGGACCGTCCTGTCGAGATACATCCTCTCGGAAATGCACCCTCGGTGCTGTCGGAGTTGGGCTTCCATTGCTCCTTATACTTGAATTTTGTGGACTTAAACGTCCCGGCTCTTGATAGTAAGACGCGCGGGACAGACGTTGATCTATAAGCTGGATTAGCGACGTCTGTTCGTCAGCTGAATCCCGCTCGACGTTAGTAGCCGCTGCTATTAACATCTCTGTGGTTGAAATTAGGTTGCTTCTCAAGCGTGACCTAATTTCTGGACGCAGTTGGTCCATGATGACCCGAGCTCTGATGGCTTCGGATTTAAAGGGATCAATACGATCGAAAAGACAGGTTTTCCTTGTGATAAACAGTGCCGTGTCGTCTAAAGACGTTTGCTTGACGGCATACAGTTGAGCAATAGCTCGTGACTGTATGTCGGGAGAATTAAATCTCGTAAGGAATCTTTCCTTGAATAAGGTATACGAAGTAGTCAACGTCCTAAATTGTTCGGACCATCGTTGAGCTTCGCCCTTGAGTTGGCCGGTTACGTTATGGAGGCGATCATAGTCGTGGCTTATGCGAGCTCTGTCGAAATATTCCTCCATAATTTTCAGAAATGCTTCTGGATCTTCATGATCAAGCCCATGGAACGTCACGTTCGGACATCTTTGTCTCTCATGGGGCGTACAGGTCGACACGTTCTGTATCGCCTGCACGAAGCCCTCTGCCATTTTCAGAAACATACTTTCCATCGAATTAGCAGTTTGTGGCTGTGAAGCAGATAAATTTACATTATTTCCCTCTGGAAACAGTCGCTGTGGTTCTATCCCTCTAGAACCGTCGTCGACGAGCGGCGCGGTGACTCGCTCGTAAAATTCTCTTGGGGTCGGCCCCTCGGAGTCTTCCGCCATGAATGAGAAAGGATTAGTTGGGTTTGGGGACGGCATGGTCCCTGCTCGGGCGCCATGCGAACGATCCATGCTTTGATGGAGGTCTGAAGGACGTATTTTCTGCTCGAAAAACTTAGAAAAATTAAAAAAAAATAGGAAAAAGAAAAAATTAATTCTCTTCTTCCTCAACCTTTTCTAAATTCTAAATAAAAATATTACGTTCACAAAATTTTTAGGGT
Source organism: Leptura quadrifasciata (assembly GCA_963675555.1). NCBI lineage: Eukaryota > Metazoa > Arthropoda > Insecta > Coleoptera > Cerambycidae > Leptura > Leptura quadrifasciata. Next base: position 32,443,450 of record OY776680.1, on the reverse strand, counting down.
TCAAAGTGACTGTTTCAGACGGAGATTAATGGATAAATCATACTTACTGTCGTTTATGCTTAACTGCGGCTCTGATGGTATCAATTGGAAGACGTCGTAACACTATAAATCTAACACTGTCTGTTTTACACTCTCTTAAAATTAAATCTGAAAGGGAATTTTGTTAGAAAACACAAGTAAAAGACAATATAAAGTTCAAAATATGTATATTAAATCTTTTAAAAAATTATGTTTTTACAACAACTTCTTCAGAGAAAATGTTAACAAACAATGGTCTGACCCGTGTACAACACATGGTGAGGAACGGGACGATTCATACGGTACCAACTACCATCCAATATGCAGTTTGAAAAGCTAACGATGCACAAAAAGATTCAAGGAAAGTTTCATGTAACTGAAATTTTGGTGGGCTTATGCTTGCCTGTCTTATAAACGTATTTTATTAATTCACATAAATTTTGGTCGCTCCTCGGAGCTTAAAATTGCTTGAAGTGTATCTACTTCGTTTGTATTATGCAATAACAAATTTTACGTTCAGGCAAGGCAGATCCCATGCACGTGTGAGTACATGGTATAGATACTTTTTTGACTCCGAATCACTGAGGAACCGGTTTAGGGCAAACCCCGTCAAAAGTCATCATTTCCCCGTCAAATCCGACTGCTAGGAAATGATGGGGGTCCCATGTCGCTAAGGGCTATTTTCGCTATAACTTCCGATATACTTTGAATAGTCGTTGGACTAACTTGTCCTCATATTCCATACCTCGTAAGAGTTGCAGTGCTTGACAACGTGGATTCGTAAAAAGGGTTTTTAATCTTGGAAATTTGGAAGTTCAAGTCCAATTTTATTATACTTTCTAAAATTGGGTGGTCGGGGCGACATTACGTCCCTGTGCAGCGACATTTACTACACTTACCAAATTAACGCTCCTCGAAGAGTTAGCGGAAATTTGGCATAAAAAACGCTCCGAAGAGCAAAAATATATTTCCAAGAATTAAAAACCTCCTCCACGGCGTTTTTACGTGAAGCACGCTTTTCTTACGAAATATTTCCTAAGTCGGATTTTGTTACAACGTCGAAAAGTATATCGGGGTTATAGCGTTCTTTAACAGGTTAACCGATCAGCTTCAAACTTTCAGAAAGTCTGCCTTTTACTCTAACATAAATTATCCTGAAAATTTGGTGCAAAAATATTAAATCCATTATGCACAGTTGAATTTGTTATTTAAAATTTGAATTGGCCGCCATTTTATGCCGTTAAGTCCAAAATGGATCATTTTCTTTCAGAAAATTAGGCATCGATGCCAGATTTTTCATGATGTAAAAAATTTCTTTTAAAACCTATTTTGGCAATATTTTTGCATTTGTTTAAAACCCAATAAACAAAAAATGAATTTTTTAGACCATATTGAAAAAAAATTTGAATTATTTTTATCAGATCAATAAGAAAATTTTAATACCTTTACTTTAATAAAAAAAAAGTTTGTTTTGGTCAAAATTTTTTTCAAAATGGCCGATAAAATTTATTTATTGTTAATTGGGTTTTTAAACAAATGAAGAAAAAATGGCCAACATAGGTCTAAAAAACTTTTTTCTTACGGCATTAAAGAGCTAGCGTCGAGATCTAACTTTTGAAAAAAAAAAATGATCCGTTTTGGACTTAATGGCATAAAATGGGAGCAAATCAAATTTTGAATAACAAATTCAATTGCGCACACTGGGTTTAATATTTTTGCACCAAATTGCACCAATGTTTTTGCTAGAGCAACAGGTAGATTTTCTGAAAGCTTGAAGCCGATCGGTTCACCCAGCGGCTCTGGGCAGCAAGCTCAAGAAAAACTGTTTTTGACCAGTTTCTTCACTTTTGTAGGTTATGGTTGCTCTCGTAAGACCTAAATTAAACGTATATTTGTAAAAAATTTAATTACAAAGTTTTAGTTTCTTTATGTTGCCACATTCTTAGGTTGAAAAACGCGGTTAAAAAAATTAAACTGTAAATAACAATTGAAGCACAGAGTGTCTGAAGTACAAACATTTTTTCGGTACTCCTGAACACCTCCCCAACAGGATCCAAACATAAAATTGCTTATTGAAAAAGTTCCTTTATATTGATTTTTTATGCTATTTTTACTGCGCTATAAGTAGAATATCGTTTCTGAGCATTATTAAGTTTATAGGTTATTTTCATAATTTTCAAAATTCCTATGATTCCATAGATACCGACTACATCATCCACAAAGTAATGGATGAGTTGAAATATTTCACAGAACTCTAAAAACTAATCTAATTCCAGGAATTTTATTCGGTTTGTAAGCAATGCCAAAAGAAGATTTACAATGTTCTTCTACGGACCTTGTTTTTGGTCAATCTTTACGTCTTCGTGGAATTTTTTTTATTAATTGTCACGATTACACAGATCTGCCGGTTTTTATAGCAAAATTAAGCGAGCACAGATTCAAAACATCATATTTTAGAGAAAAATCATTTGTCAATCCTGACATACAGACATTTGATTATATTTTTATTAGGAAAAAGAAATTAAATCCTTTTTTGTCGCCGATGTACAAAGGACCTTTCAAGGTGATATCTCGTATCGATAAAGTTATTTGTGTTAATAAGCATGAAGCAGAGTCTACAATTAGTACAAACAGAGTGAAACCTGGTTATCTTTTAAATGTTGGTAACCCAGATGTGGTAATTCAATTTCTAAAAAAAAGTTAAATTCGCCATTGATTCTTTAAATGTTTGACTGCTTATTTTTAAGAGAGGAAGTATATGTGGTGTACCTACTACTAGACAATTTTATTTTTATTATTTTTATATTAAGAAAGATACCTCTGTATCTAGGCCTCATAATGGTATCTATGGCACATAATAATAATAACACAAGATTTTTATGATTACAATTCTATGTTTGGTATTGAAAGAAGCATACATAATTTTATATTGTACATAATTAAATACAATAAATTACGTGAAATATACATATCAATATTCATTTTATTGTAGTTGAACCCACACCAGTCCTTTTAAGTGGATCCCCACATGCTCTCAAATCTAGAGCCCTGGCGTTCCCCAGGCAGCGGCCCTATATAATTTGTCCCATTATTCACCACGTTCATGAATGCATCAGTTTTAGTTCCACGAAGAGTATTTTATTTCTTTCCTAGTCTGCTAATGTCGAGTGTCCCTTATTCGCAAGGAGTCGCGCCCAACAGAAGAACTGACAAACCCTTACTATTATTATTATTATCATCGAATTGAGCAACACACTTTTTTTTTACAAAACCCAGTCCACCCTACTCTGTGGCTCCGACCCTCATAGAGGGAAGTTGGTAATAAATACCAATATCCGCTCCCCACGCCCGTGGGGTGAGTGACTACCGGGTCCGTAAATCGTGTGCCCTGAGTAGACGCAGTGAACTGAGGATGACAGCCTTCTGCATTCTGCCGGTTAAGATCTCTGCCGAATCTCGGCATGCCGGTATGATCTTTAGTTCTGAAAGCTATTTTAACAGAATGGCCTGGATAAAGCCTGCGGAATTCGAAGAGCAAATCTCGATATTTTGTCCGTTATTCCTCCTCTTTCAAGACAATGCTCTCAGCGGGGGCTGAGAATTCCGCGACATACATTGTCTTGAGTTGGTGGTCGAGGAGTACTATGTCAGGCTTGTTGGCTTGTATTTGCCCGACGGTGGGAAACGAGTAGTTCCAATAAATTAGACACTTCTCATTCCCCACAACGGACTCAATATTCCCCGGAGCATAAGGCAGCACTGGTGTTTCGTCTATCCCATATGAGTGCCTTAGATGATAATAAAGCACTCGTAATGCTGCGTCGTGTCTATGAATATAGGCCGAGACTGCGTATGTATATATGATTTTTGCAATGTTAAATCAAATGAGCTTTCGGTTGATATAGGAGTCCCTCAAGGGAGTGTATTAGGGCCATTATTATTTTTGCTGTATATAAATGATATAGAAAGTATATTCTCCACATTTTACAGTGCATTTGCAGATGACATTTCTATTATTGTTAGTGCCAGAAATGAGCACGAAGCCATTAACAAACTAAATGAAAATCTATCTGCTGCTGCAAATTATTTTCGGAAAAATAAACTTGTTCTTAATCAAGATAAAACATTCTCATTGCAATTTCACCCCATCGCATCGAACTATTTGTCTAGCGTTTTATTAAAACTAAATGGTAAAAGTATACATCAAGTACAGCAATTTAAATTATTAGGAATATATATTGATCTTTCCCTTGATTGGAAATTCCACGTCAATTCACTTTGTAGTAAATGTGCTAGTAACTGTTTTGCGTTGAAAAGGTTGTGTCAAATATCCAGTACTTATGTTGTAAAGAACTTCTATTATTCTAATTTTGAGTCACGTTTAAGATACGGTGTTATTTTTTGGGGAAATTCCACAATGTCTGATCGTGTTTTTATACTGCAAAAAAGGGCCATACGCGCTATGTTTGGACCTGGATATCGAGAATCGTGCAAATCTTCATTTATTAAGCACAAAATCTTAACTCTGCCATCTTTGTACATCTTAGAGATACTAACATTTGTCAAAAAAAATCTTTCCGATTTTACCTTCCAAAACGTTTCTCATGAATATTCTACACGTCACGGTTTTGATTTGCAGTATAATATACACCGGCTGGAACTGTACACAGCAAATCCCTATTATATTGGTGCCATACTGTACAATAAATTAGATAACGTTACTAAAAATATACTTAGTGTGAAAAAATTTATATCTACTATTAAAAATATGTTACTTAAAGAAGCTTACTATTCTGTGAGGGAATTTGTATTGTCATAAATTTTCCTCTTTTTTCATTTTTCTCTTGTTTTTGACTTGTCCCATATCATTTTGTATGATCTCTTGGACTAATAAAGAATTATTATTATTATTATTATTATGTCGGGCAAGCCGACAGTAAGTGCATTACAGTTTCCGGCGCCCTGCGATAGGCCCTGCAGTTGACATCAGGGACCTCCGTACCTATGACACAACGTCGATAGATGAGGGTGTTAAATACACTATCCGGGCAAGCCATTATGATTCCCTCTGTCTCGGAGTTCAGCCCGGCCGACCTTAAAAAGGCGAAGGTCAGCCTTTCGGATAAGCCGAGGCCTTTTATATTTTTATAGAAGACTCCGTGCAATGGCTTATCCTTATGGAGCTGCAGAAGGATGTTGTGTTCTGCAGCTCTAATGTGGGCTTTTAGTCGAACGGGTTCCAACTCGGTGACAGAGTCGGGGTTTACCCGCTCGACGTCGAAGATGAGACCAAGTTCATCGGCTGCTCTCCGTGCTGCCTTAAAGAGAAAAGGTCCTACCTCTGCATTTTCATAGTCTCGGACCATGCAGAGGAGAGGATTCGAACTCCTGATGACCTTACACACTCCATCCAGAACCATCTTGCTATAGAGACTCTCCAAACGTCAAGAGTCCACGGCCTTCCCGATGTCGTGGGAGATATAACCGTGGAACGGACGATTTAGGATGCAAGCTCCTATTGAGATGCATCTTCTTGCGGGTTACTACATCGAGTTGACGCAGCTCTTCTCTAGTCCACTTCACTACTCCGAAAGAGTAGAGAAGGATCGGAACGGCAAGCATATTTGTAGCAGACACCTTGTTCTTCCCCGACAGTTCTGAAGACCAGATCTGTCGGAGTAGGTGCTGATACTTGCCGCGGAGAGCGTTTTTCACTACACTCACTTCTTGGGTGGAGCGTTGCTCGACACCCAAGTAAGTGTACGACTCTCCGGCATCTAGATGGTGTAAGATGCTTCCGTCCACGAGCTGCGCGTCCTCTCCATAGTCACCGCATCGTCCTCTCTTGAGATGGATCAGTGCGCATTTGTCCAACCCGAACTGCATACCGACAGCCTGCGTGTACTCCTGTACCACCCTAAGGGACTGTTGGAGGTCCCTCTGTCCAGAGGCATAAAGTTTAAGGTCATCTATATAAAATAGATGGGTGACCTTATGCCTCCTGTCGCCGAGGGGACCGCAGTTGTAGCCACGGGTTTTCCGGAGCGAGACGGATAATGGCAGTAGTAAGATGCAAAACAGAAGGGGGCTGAGGGAATCTCCGTAGATAGGTTCCGCTTATACTGCATGGAGTCCTGCGTGACACATCTGTCGATCAGCAGGTTCTCCTTGCAGCCAGCGACACCTCTTTTCGACCCTCTTTTAAGCAACACACTTATTATTATTATTAGTATTATTATTACTGCAACTTCTTTTATCGTAATACGGTTACGACCCATAAAAACTATAGAGAAAATTTGCTATATTTGTTCCAATATTTTTTTGTGAATCATCCTTCGCGAAAGCTTATGTTACGCAAAAATGGCAGGTAACATATCCATTTTTTTTATGTTTAATAGTACCTCTTAACTGCGTTTGGTTAAAAATTGGCACATAAAATTTGATAGTCCCCACTGCGATTGGTCCGAGACTTGACAATGGGTTCTTGAACAGTTAAAAAGTAACTAATTAATTATGATAACTAGAAACAAATGAATTCGAGGCTGTATTAATCAAAACAAGCACGTTGAATCCGGCAGGCCGTGCATACCGACTGTCAAAAACTGCATCATCAAATATTTCAAATGAGTATACCAGAAAAAACTTCAAGAAATAACTTTGGCTTTAAACAGTCTACAATGGGTTTTTTTATTTTGTAATCGTTCGGTGAAATTATTACCAACTTTTTTGGAGGTTGTTGAATTTGGATTTACTTTGTTGCTACATGTTTTAGATGCCGTTGATAAGCAAATAATGTCCCTTGTACAGGATGTGTTGCATATTATGGCTACTTAGTTGGATGATTAGTGTTTTTGAATAAATTTCCATTTATGTGAACATATTTTATGCCGGTAGGCAATTACTTAACAGAACTTTAAATCTGTCATTAATTTTCTTAGCATCCACGAAATTAGGAAATATTGATTAATTATTAACTTCAACATCTTGTCTTACATTAGGGTCATTTTATTTTCTAGTATTTTATTTTATGTCACGCCACTCAGCAGATCTAATAGCGTTAGCGATTTTTCGTGTTAATGTCTATAAAGCTAGATTTTCCCATGATAGTTTAGACAGTATAAATGATGGAAGTGCAAGTCTATCAAACTTTTAGTTGTAAAAACAAGTAAAGAATTAAACAACTATTGCAAAAGTTGCATAAATGTATTATACCTACAAGATTGAAATTTTACATATTCATAGATGGCATAAAAATATACCGGAAAATGATATTCTACCGCGTCGGAAGCGTTGCCGTGTCAGGTCTACCACCCACACAAAGTGTGGAAAAAACGAACATTTTTAACTTATATCTACAAGGCTGAATATTTTTTCTGGAATAGTTTATTTAATAAGACATCCAAAAATACAGTCTACCGAATTTTTCTAACACAGAAGAAATTACACATTTTTTACAGAATGCATCGAAGAAGCAGCTGAATTATCTATACCTAAAAATAAACCTTTTAAAATAAAAAATCGGATGCCTCCCCCTTGGTGGGATGGAGAATGTGAAGACGCTGTTAAATTGCGAAAATATGCAGTAGAAAACTATAAAAGGTGCAGTACGATTGAAAACTATATAAAATGTTAAGAGGAAATGGCTCGAACCAAAAAACTTTTTAAAAGTAAAGCGAAATCAAATTGGATTAACTACGTTTCGAGAAAAATATCCCATATACCGAACTATGGAATCAGGTAAGGAGAATTAAAAGATTGCCAACCACCTATAAAAAATGTGAAAACTTTAACTGGGTTGAAACCTTCTACGATAGTGTCTCTCAAAAACCCACATATTTCAATAATACCGAAAATAATGATTTCTTAAGTAACACTTTTACTTTAACTGAACTAGAATATGTACTCAAAAAAAACACGCAACACCAGTCCTGGATTTAATGAGTTTAGATACCTGATGCTCATAAATCTTCCAATGTCTGCTAAAATATTCTTGTTAGAAATATTTAATGATATATGGGTAGGAGGAGTAGCCTTGCAAATTTGGAAAAAAGTATTCATAATTCCTATACTTAAACCCGACAAAGATCCCAACAACGCTGATTCATACCGACCTATTTCATTGCTGTCATGTATTTTCAAAACCTTTGAAAGACTAATAAAATGTAGATTAGAATGGTGGTTACATAAACATCATCCACTCCCCGGTAATCAATATGGTTTCAAAGTTGACTTCGGTACCATGGATGCACCAACTCATCTGATGACAGATATACAAATTTGTTTCTCGGATAACAATTATCTGGGATCTGTTTTCTTGGATATAAATGCGCCTATGACTCTGTCAATCTTTTCATATTTCAACAAAAAATGTGCAATTTTGGTCTCCCAGGGAAAGTTGCTGAAAATATATCGAAACTTTTCTGAAATATATCTTCGATATTATAACGCCAAAATAGGCCCGCGATTTACCTCATTAGGTTTACCTCAAGGCTCGGTATTAAGCCCGATCCTTTTAAATTTTTATACTGCAGATTTACACAATTTGTTCAATGATATTACTATCATGCAGTTGCGGACGACTTTTGTATGCATATTCAGAAACCTTCATATGAAATGTACTTACACTCGCTAGGTACCACAATAATAACAATTCAGGAAAGCTTACAAACCAGTGGTTTTACATTGTGTGAAGAGAAATCCATGATCACCGTTTTCACAAGACATAATACCCCGATACGTGATCACATAACGCTTTGAAACATAACATTCCCATATCTCAATGAAGTAAAATATCTAGGACCATTTCTCGACAAAAAATTAACCTGGAAATCCCACATTGATTATATGATCACCAAATGCCAGAAAGGAATTATCTTTTTAAAATTAACCTCAAAAACTTGGTGGGGAGCAGATCCACAAATTTCAGTTCTCTTTTATAGGTCATACATCCGATCAATAATTGACTATGGTTGCATACTATATGGATCCGCTAGTAAACATATACTGAGTAAAATAGATATAATACAAAATAAAACTCTTCGAGTATGTACCGGTGCTATGAATTCAACACCAATTGAACTTTTACGAGTTGAATTCCGAGAACCCCCTCTTTTCCTTAGGAGGCAATTTCTGTCTGAAAAAAGTATTTTAAATTTAATTATTAAAAATTCTGCGATGATAGATAAAATACATAATCTAAATATTTTAGATCTCACTAATAGTTTCTGGGAAAAGAAAAGTTCCCCGCTACTGTGTATAGGATATCGGGAAGTATTAAAAATTTCTAAAAACATTAATCAATCCGACTTTCTTCATCAGCCTGAATATTTTGACTCGATAAGCTAAACAAACATACAGAAAGCCCCATAGTAAATGGAACGATTCTCAAGAATATGTTAGAAAGATTCACCAATGCTACGCATATTTATACAGATGGCTCAAAATCTAACCACGGTGCAGGCTGTGAATTCCTAATACCTAATTCAAGTACCCAGTCAAAATTTAAACTTTCCAAGGAGACGTCAATTTATTCAGCAGAAGCTTATGCTATAGCCAAGTCCTTAGAATATATTACAAATAAAAAAATTAAAGATTCAGTTATTCTAAGTGACTCCAAGTAATAGGTAATACGTATAATTCAATATCCACCCTTTCATTAAATCAATCAAGCATTATAATTACACATTAAAATATCTGGGTTTAACATCAATTATATATTGGTTAAAGCACATAATGGCATAAAATATAATAAAAAAGTCGAGTTATTGGCCAAAGACAGTGTTTGTTTTGTATGTATAACACAATACCCTGAAAGACTCCTGGGCGAGAAGAATATGTGCAAACGTATCTCCTTTGAGTCTTCCCTATAATTTCCATTTTTTGGTAAGATAGGTTTAGGGTGGAGTATATGTACTCTGTATGTGTGCATGATTGTATATATTTCTAAATTATGGCATATCTAATACCTTGTGCATGGCTGCGTGGTTTGTTGCTTAATGCCATTAAAAAAAGCTTATTTTTCTTTCTACAAGCAGTTTATCCACTATTTCGATTAAAAATCACATTCTATCTCCACTAAAAGATAGCTAAATCTATGGTAGACATTGCTAAGATAGCAATACATAACCAAATCATAACAATTATAGTCTTCTTCTTATTATATTAACTAACAGATAGTTTTCTTATAGATGTGTTAATAATTACTTTTATATAATTTCTGTGGTGTTTATTTATTTATTTATTTATTTACTCCATTATCATCTGTGTTTCCGTAAGGAAACTTATCTTTCAATTTATGTTTTTTTGTCAAAATATTAATAAATAATAAACTCATGATCCTATGTAAATCTCATTGAAAGAAATGATTGTTTTTTGTAATGTGATAAGCGTTTTTGATACTTATCCCTCTCCTTCCTGCAAGATCAAAAAATTAAAATTAGAGGTCCATCGACACGCCCTTCTGACTTTTCACCTCATTTGAGAATATTACTTTCAAAGAAGAGGAAGCCGACACCAAAATGATCTATTATATCTGCAATTTTGAAGAGCTTCAGCCACCATTTACGTTCTCGTGCGATGCTCAGACCCTGATATATTGATACTAATGTTAAACAATATGAAATTTGTGCATCCTGAATTAAAGGTGTAAAATGGAAGTTTAATCACTTGACAGACAACTTTTTCACCATCAATTATGCCAGACAAGTTTGTTTCAATTATTTATGATTTAATGAACTTATGAAACAAGGTTTATTTGTGCTCGACTCAAACATTTTAGATTCTATTTTGCAGTGTTCGTCGGCCAAACAGACAACTTTTGCACCATCAGATTGATGCCAGACAAGTTTTTATGACTATTTATGGTGTAAATAAACAAATTAAAAAAGGTTTGGCTTCGCTCTATTTTGGCAATTTTTACTCTATTCTGCAGTCTATGAAACCCTCTAGCGGAGCGTTGCACCGCTAAAAGCTAGCCAGATAAGTGAAATCCGCAATTTCGGGGTAGAAATTACGAAATAAACGGGTTTTCAACTTGTAAATTGTCACAAAAAAATCTGTCGTCAGCTCCCTCGGACTATTTAGTGGCTTCTGTGAGTCGGAAAAAACCTCGAAAAAAGAAAATATTTTCTAACGCAACGAAACTAGTTACCCCCCTCCCGTTTTCGAGGATGCGGAACACGATGGCGGTGGTTTAAACTCTTTTTGAGTTGACCGTCACCCCCAAACGGCCAAAAACAACCTGCAAAAGGGGTGAAACGCGAAAACACCGTCTTATATTGAGAAAAACTGCGTCACCCCCCGTTTTCGAGGATTCTGAGCACGATGGTGGTGGTATAGACTCTTTCGGAATTGACCGTCACCCCCAAACGGCCAAAAACAACCCCCAAAAGGCGTGAAACGCGAACACACCGGCTCATACCGAGAAAAACTGCGTCACCTCCCGTTCTCGAGGATGCTGAACACGATAGTGGTGGTATAGACTCTTTCTGAATTGACCGTCACCCTCAAACGGCCAATAGCCACCCCCAAAAGGGGTGAAACGCGAACACACCGGTTCATACCGAGAAAAACTGCGTCACCTCCCGTTTTCGAGGATGCGGAACACGATGGCGGTGGTTTAAACTCTTTTTGAGTTGACCGTCACCCCCACCGGCCAAAAACAATCCCTAAAAGGGGTGAAACGCGCAAACCCCGTCTTATATCGCGAAAAACTGCGTCACCTCCCGTTTTCAAGCATGCTGAACAAGACGGCGGTGCTTTTGAATTTCTCCGAGTCAACCTCATCCCTGCGTCAATAAAAATGTATGGTATGGATATATAGTGGATGTGTAGTTGTATGAGTCAAGGAATCTGTTTTATTTTTATATATATAGCAAGTAAGTAATTGTATGCGTCAAATACACATGTTCATAAGTTAATATAATAAAATATATGAAATTTACCACTGATTCCATACAGCAGATTTCCCCGCCTGAAAATCACCAAATAACCTAACCAGACCCTATATATGCGCCTATTTTTTAGGGTAAGAGATCAGTCAACAAACGAGGAAGCATCATCCGGTTTGTATTCAATGATTTGTTATTCATTTTGTCATATCGGAATTTTCTTATCCACTTCATAAGGCAGGGTCTCACGGGGTAGTGTTTGTCCGGTTCAGGGGTTGCTTTGCTTCGGGGAGAAGATCCAGAATCCCCATCATGTTCAGCATACTCGAAAACGGGAGGTGACGCAGTTTTTCTCGGTATAAGGCGGTGTGTTCGCGTTTCACCCCTTTTAGGGGTTGGTTTTGGCCGGTGGGGGTGACGGTCAACTCAAAAAGAGTTTAAACCACCGCCATCGTGTTCAGCATCCTCGAAAACGGGAGGTGACGCAGTTTTTCTCGGTATGAGCCGGTGTGTTCGCGTTTCACCCCTTTTGGGGGTGGTTATTAGCCGTTTGAAGGTGACGCTCAATTCAGAAAGAGTCTATACCACCACCATCGTGTTCAGCATGCTCGAAAACGGAAGGTGACGCAGTTTTTCGCGATATAAGACGGTGTTTTCGCGTTTCACCCCTTCTGGGGGTTGTTTTTGGCCGTTTGGGGGTGACGGTCAATTCAGAAAGAGTCTATACCACCACCATCGTGCTCAGCATCCTCGAAAACGGAGGGTGACGCAGTTTTTCTCAATATAAGACGGTGTTTTCGCGTTTCACCCCTTTTGCGGGTTGTTTTTGGCCGTTTGGGGGTGACGGTCAACTCAAAAAGAGTTTAAACCACCGCCATCGTGTTCAGCATCCTCGAAAACGGGGGGGGGGTAACTAGTTTCGTTGCGCTAGAAAATATTTTCCTATTTTTCCGATTCACAGATATGGATCTAACTTGTATAGGTATACAAGGGACGTCAATACTACGTGGGTATATGCAGAAATCATCTGTATGCTGCAAAATATTGACTTCGATACCCATATTTTGTAAGTCAAGGTTGTAGGATATGGAATAACAATGGATTCTTGTTGACAAATCCTCGTATCAAAATTTATTGGTAGTTTAACATCGTGTAATTTATTTATAGCCCAATAAAATGGGACGAAATTTGTCGATTTGGATGAAATAATTCAGAGCGGGCTGCAATTTTGGGAACAGGCTTATTTTGTAGTTTTTGTCGGTTTTTCGCAAAAAAACTCGGGAAGTACCAATTTTACAGAAAAATATGTACACATGAAAATTATAGATAATAAAAATCCGCGCAATTACGTTCTTTCTTTAACTTTCTATGACCTATTGGAGCCGAGATAGGTTTTTTGAAATTTTGACAGTTTTGTGACGCAAAGGAAATGCGCGCATTTTTCGCTAAAATCTCGAAAATGGTCATTTGGATCGGAAAATGTATCAAATGAAAGTTGTAGAGAATTCGGTTATGAACAATTTCCTTTTATTTTTAATTTCCATTCGATCAATATTGGCAGAGATATGAATTGTTACACATCTCTATAGCGCGCTATCCGAGCACTTGTTTCATGATAAAATCGATAAAAACTCGAAAACGATAGATCGTACGTATATAGTGCATCTAATAAAAGTTAAAGAGAATTAAATTTTGAATTTATTGGTGTATGTACAAAATCATTTTGACGAGTGAATGGAGATATAAGAGAAAAATATGAAAATTTGTCATTTTCAAGTGCATTTTGACAAATGGCTAGTTTTTTGATTGGCAATAATGACACTAAAGGTTTTTTTGAAGAGAATTAAGTTATCTGTAAAATGAGCTCCAAGTGACCTTCATACGATGAATGGTTCACGTGTTGCGGCTGTTTAAAGCTATGAGCAAAAATTTCTTTTTTATTATAAATGAAGATTTTACTGCAAGAATTGTGCATAACAATTTTTTAAAAATTGGTTTTGACCTATTTTTATTAGTTTATATACATATGAAAGTAATGCAATAGCATAAGTCGTTCGCAAGGTTTATTTTCTTTTAAAACAGTTCTTGGAAACTGTTTTAGTTCATAAAAATTGAATATTGAACCAATATTATTTTTTAATGTCTTTTTTTTGTATATATCATCGTTGCTTTTGACTTTACGACAAAATTTCGTAAGACCTAAATTTCCTACAAAAACACTTTTTCGTGTATGATTTTCAATAAGTACCGACAAGGAACTGACGATTGAAAATGCGGTTGATTTTTAATTTTTAGCAAACAGGCAATTTTCGTCACGTTTGATGTACAAAAAAGTACATTGTGTGTAAATAGTACTACACGTCCTAAAAATATGGGCCCAGTACGAAACCACTCAAAAATGCCCACAGAATAACTTCTGATACTTATTTCAAAAAGTGAAGAAAATATTACTAAATGTACTTTTTTGTACGGTCGTGAGCAAAAAAAGTCTTATAACGGTATTTTGCTAAAATTTAGTTGTGTACATCTAACTTTAATTTTTGTGACATTGTCAGTTAGTTGTCATAATTTACTGCAAGTGTGTAAAAAACTAATATGCCTCATATAAGCGATTTAGTTAATTCTGGAGTTATCGCAAAAGCAGGAGATGGATGGTCAATGAGACAAATTGCACTGCATTATAATATTGACAAAAATTCGGTGTGTAACATTTTAAGAAAGTGGAGAATAAACGGTACGATTAGTAGAAATCCTGGATCAGGGCGACGAAGGATATCAACTCAACAACAAGATTTGCAATTGATAAATGCTTTAGTAGAAAATCCATTTTACTCAGTTATTCAGGCTGCTGAAGAAACAAATTTTCCTGGGTCGAGTAGTACTGATCGCCGGCGAGTAAGAGAATCGGAGCTACGCTGTCATGCAGCAGCACAGAAATATTTACTTATAGCCGAACATAAAGAAGCTCGAGTAGGATTTGCGCTTGAATTTTTAGCGCATGATGTAAATTTTTGGAACAATGTAATCTTTACAGACGAAAGAACTTTCCAGTCAACACACAGCGGTCGTATTCGTGTTTACCGCCCTCCGAATACTCGATTCGATGAGAAATATATATTTAACAATGATAAAATGGTAGATTTTCCGTCAATATGTGGGCTTGGATATCGGCACAAGGTCTTGGTGTTTTGTGGCATATTGAGGAACGATTTAATAGTTAAACGTATATTAGGACTATAAACAATATTATGATCCCTTCTGTGTCACAATTATTTCCTAATAATGAGTTCATATTTCAACAAGACAATGGTTGCGTTCATACTGCTCATACCGTAACTAACTGGTTTCAAGCTAACAACATCAATGTTCTTAACTGGCCCAGTCATAATCCAGATCTTAACCCTGTGGAAGAAGTATGCGGACTACTCGTAAGAAGTATCCAAAAACGAAATGTGAGACCGCGGAATACCGAAGAATTACTGAAAATAGTAAATAATGTATGGTAAAATATTATTACTAATGATTATTGTATAAGGTTATTTAATTCTATGCCAAACAGACTTACAGAAGTTATAAATAGAAATTGTGCAATAACGAAATATTAATAGTTAGTTTCTTGTTAAGTAGGATATCCTTTGTCCTTTGATCCAGGATTTCTACTAATTGTACCGTTTATTCTCAACTTTTTTAAAATGTTACACACCAAATTTTCGTTAATGTTTAACGCAGTACGATTTGTCTTATTTACCATCCATAATTTACTATAGCGATAACTACAGCATTAAAATAAAAAATAAATTAAAAGTGATATCTGTTTTATTTCGGTTACTCATTACATATTCAAATAGAGACAGATTTACATTAGAAAAAAAAAGTTGTCCTATTTTTTTTCTGCTCACGACAGTACTTCAAACGTGAAGAAAATTGCCTGTTTGCTAAAAATTAAAAATCTACCGCATTTTCAATCGTCAGTTCCTTGCTACTACTTACTACTAATAAATTTTGTAAGCTTTCATTTAGGTCTTGTGAAATTTTGTCGTAAAGTCAAAGGAAACGATGATATATGCAAAAAAACGGAATTAAAAATAGTATTGGTTAAATTTTTCTGAACAAAAATAGATTTCAAGAACCTTTTTTTGAAGAAAATATACCTTGTGAAAGACTTGCTATTGTATTACTTTTGTATATAAACTAATAAAAATAGGTCAAAACCAATTTAAAAAAAATTGTTATGCACAGTTCTTGCTGGAAAATCTTTATTTATAATAAAAATGAAATTTTTGCCCATAGCTTTAAACAGCTGTAACTCGTGAACGATTCATCGTATGAAGATCACTTGGAACTCATTTTATAGATAATTTAATTCTCTTCAAAAAACTTCTAGTGTCATTATTGCCTAATGCCAATCAAAAAATAGCTATTTGTCAAAATGCACTTGAAAATGACAATTTTTCATGTTTTTCCCTTTTATCTCCATATTAAGAATTTCATTCTCCTTAACTTTTATTAGACACACTATATACGTACGATCTATCGTTTTCAAGTTTTTATCGATTTTATCATGAAACAAGTCTTCGGATGGCGCGTTATAAAGATGTTTAACAATTCATATCTCTGCCAATATTGATCGAATGGAAATAAAAAATAAAAAGAAATTGTTCGTAATCGAATTCTCTACAACTTTCATTTGAAACATTTTGCGATCCGAATGCCCATTTTCGAGATTTTAGCCAAAAACACGCGCGTTTCCGTTGCGTCGCAAAACTGTCAAAATTTAAAAAATCTATCTCGGCTCCAATAGCTCGTACGAAGTTAAAGAAAAAACAAAATTGTGCGGCTTTTTATTACCTATAATTTCATTTGTACATATTTTACAGTAAAATTAATACTTTCCGAGTTTTTTGCGAAAAAACAATTTTTTTCACTTATTTTCTCCCACTCCATCCCTCCGCCGCTGTCTACGGGTGAGGACTTTTGATATGTTAAAAAGTACCACAAAAGAAGCCTGTTCCCAAAATTTCAACCCACTCTGAATTATTTCATTCAAATTTTTCCCATTTTACTGAGCTATTGAAGTATATCGTAAGCCCTTGAAATGTGAAAAAATAAAACTGCCAGATAATAATTCTTTGAAAGAATCAGTTGAATATCGGTCACCATTATTGGTCACCATTTAGTTGCGTAATCAGTAGTACTTTTACCACTGCGCTAATTTTAAAGGAACCAACTTAAAAAATGTAGAAATCACAAAGTAAATTGTCTATCAAGTTAAAATGTGAATAAGAGAAGCTACAAAAGTAATATCAATCCCGAGTGAATTATTTCCCTACATCACATATGACTGGACTATATGGTGTTGAAGTTTATATATTAATGTTATAATAGTAGGAAACAATATAATACAAAATAATAACATCCAGTCTTATTGTTTTGCAATTACATTACTGCAGCATATAACGTTCCCCGGCTATTCTGGTTTAAATAAATCAACTAAATTTCTACGTAGGTGGTGCAATATGTAATCGAATATTCTAGTAAACCCATTATATATTTAATTAATAAATCACGTTGGCGTGACAGTTATATTTTAATCTGGTCGGTCTAATTTTCCATTTCTGCGTTTACGTCTAACGTGGAACTTTTAAATGGGAACTGGTTCAATGATAAATAATTAATAATGATTCATGCGTATATTACTTTATGTATTTGTATTGTAATATGCGCCATAGGCGTTTTGAAAGGTAAAATGTGGCGTTAAAAATGAGAATAATGCCAATATATGGTTATGGGCCAAGGGGCTTTACCTACTCCTGTTTACAAATATTAATTAAGTCAAGAAATAAATCCAGGCGTTTTTAAACAGCTATGTTGTTATTGCACGTTTATATTCATGTGGTATTTCTACCGGGTGCTCCCGAAGTACTTATCGGGTTTACACGAAATCATTTGACGGATTGTTTACGAGAAACACTTATAGTGGCGGCAATCTGTCAAAATTTTTACTGTAGGCATATTGAATATGCTAATTTAGTATTTTTAAACATTTAAAGGAAGCTCAGATTACCCAGAGTCGATTTACAAAAAATCAGAACTTTCTATCAGTTATATCTGTCAAGATATAATTGATGAAAATAACGTAATCTTAGCTGCAAATCAAGCGAATCCAAGATTGAGTCTATGAGTTTTAGCATCTTAACTGAATATCGATAATATATATTTTTCTTTTCTCCAATTTTTTGCTCTGTTAGAAACCATAAGCCAGCAACACAGATAAAGAACGGAGCAGGAAATGATAAGGATGTACGCATTTCACGCCCAGGGGTCCATCAGGGGGACTTAAAGTAACACATAGACTGGACATGGCTACTAGCTTAACCCACAAAGGATGCAGAAAAAATATCGATAATAATAATAATAATAATAATAATAATATCGCTTCGGAAAACCCGTGGCTACAACTGTGGTATCCCCGGCGACAGAAGGCATAAGGTCACCCATCTATTTTATGTGGATGACCTTAAAATTTATGCCTCCGGAGAGAGGGATCTCCAACAGTCCCTTAGGGTGGTACAAGAGTACACGCAGGCTGTCGGTTCGGTTTGGGTTGGGCAAATGTGCACTGATCCATCTCAAGAGAGGACGATGCGGTGACTACGGAGAGGACGCGCAGTTCGTGGACGGAAGCATCTTACACCATCTAGATGCCGGAGAGTCGTATATTTACTTGGGTGTCGAGAAACCCTCCACCCAAGAAGTGATTGTTGTGAAAAACGCTCTTCACGGCAAGTATCAGCACCTACTCCGGCAGATCTGGTCTTCAGAACTGTCGGGGAAGAAAAACGTGTATCATACAAATATGCTTGCTGTTCCAATCCTTCTCTTTTTGGAGCAGTGAAATGGACTAGAGAAGAGCTCCGGCAACTCGATGTAGTAACCCGCAAGACGATGAATCTCAATAGGAGCTTGCATCTTAAATCCGTTCCACGGTTATATCTCCCACGACATCGGGGAGGCTGTGGACTCTTGAGCTTGGAGAGTCTACATAGCAGGATGGTTCTGGATGGAGCATGTAAGGTCACCAGGAGTTCGGATCCCCTCCTCTGCATGGTCCGAGACCATGAAAATTCAGAGGTAAGAGCTTTTCTCTTTAAGGCAGCACGGAGAGCAGCCGATGAACTTGGTCTCATCTTCACGTCGAGCGGGCAAACCTCGACTCTGTCACCGAGTTGGAACCCGTTCGACTAAAGCCCATATTAGAGCTGCAGAACACAACATCCTTCTGCAGCTCCATAAGGATAAACCATTGCACGGAGTCTTTTATAAAAATATAGAGGACTTCGGCTTATCCGAAAGGCTGACCTTCGCCTTTTTAAGGTCAGCCGGGCTGAAGTCCGAGACCTAGAGTATTTTGCCCGTATTTAACACCCTCGTCTATAGAAGTCATGTCATGGGTATGGAGGTCCCTGATGTTAGCTGCAGGGCCTCCCGCAGGACGCCGGAGACAGTAATCCACTTACTGTCATCCTGCCCGACATACGCAGTCTCGGCCTATATTCACAGATACGACGCAGCATTACGTGTGCTTTACTATCATCTAAGGCACTCGTATGGCATGGAATAGACGAAACACCAGTGCTGCGAAAATAAAATTGACAATTTATATTAAATTAAATGTAACGTAATAGAAAAAAATACAATACATAAAGAAATGTGCAGATATGCTACATTAGTTTCATATTTTAGAAAAAGAAAAAGTCCGTATGTTTGTTGCGCCAGCATTTTTAATACACTTCCTATTGACATAAAGAACCAACAGAACTTTTCTACTTTTAAAAATAAATTAAGAAAATATCTAATAAATAAATGTTTTTATTTCTTGCAAGAGGTTTTTAGTAATGAAGGTAACGATTAAGTTATATATTACAGACATAGTTTTATTCAATGTATATTTTAAAGTTTTAATAGTGTGAGTGTGTTGCATTTTATT
This sequence comes from Leptura quadrifasciata, assembly GCA_963675555.1. Lineage (NCBI taxonomy): Eukaryota > Metazoa > Arthropoda > Insecta > Coleoptera > Cerambycidae > Leptura > Leptura quadrifasciata. Next base: position 32,423,557 of record OY776680.1, on the reverse strand, counting down.
AATTTAGCTGTCTACAGTGTATTATTTGTAATTTTACTAATTCTTTTATTATTTATTTACGTGTGTTCTAAATTGACTTGTCACATCTATACAAATGTATAGCAAAAATGAATAAAGAATTTATTATTATTATTATTATTATTATTATTATTATAAAAAAGACAACATATATAGTAAAATAGAAATTACAGGTCAAAATTACTAAAATTTGACTCATTTTTTAAGTAATATTTAATTATGTTCCTAAATTGTGTGAAGGTTAAGTCTTTTACATAATCGGGGAGGATATTATACAATTTTATGCAGCGATAGCTAGTTTTGTCTCTAGTACGTGATAGTCTCAGCTAGTTATAAGATATTCGTTTTCTATTTCGAGCATAGTAATTATGTATATCACAATGTTTAATATATAAATTCTACCTCGGTTTGTAAATAGTAGACATTCTAATATGTACACACATGGTAGGGTAAGTACATTTAATTTTATAAACTACTCAATGCAACACTCTCTGTAACCTATTTGAGTTATGACTCTAATGCATTTACATTGTAAGCTAAATGCCTTCGATCAGTGAATTGAGTGACTCCAATTTAATAAAGCATGTGATATGTTTGAATGAAAAAAAATGTCTGAATTTTGCTTTCAGTTATGCTTAATGCATTTGCTGTAAACCAAGGCTTAAAATGTGAGTGTGTGCTTGACACATCACGTTGAATTACATCTAACGATGGATCTTGAAAAAGTTTGGTTGTATCATCTGCGAACAGAATAGAGTCATCATCCGAGCAACAGTTTGGTAGGTCGTTGATGTAGATTAAGAAGAGGATGGGTCCTAAGATAGAATCTTGTGGTACGCCATGCTTCACCAGCTGCCGCTCGGATGTGCACAGCTCACATACTGCAATCTGTCCGAAAGGTAAGACTTAATTAGTGCTATGCTATTGATGTCGAAATTGTAGGCTTCTAATTATTGTAATAAGATTTTGTGGGACACACAGTCTAAAGCTTTCGTTAAATCTAGGAATGATGTGTGGGTGTACAAGTTTTCATCAAATCCCATTAATACTATTTGTGTAAAATTATTTACTGCCAATGAGGTAGATCTGTTGTTCCTAAAACCATGCCGACATGAGGAAAATAATGCATTGTCTTCAAAGTACTCTATGATTTGGATTTTAAAAGCTGTTTCTGAAATTTTTGCAAGTATAGGAACCAGTGAAATGGGTTTGTGTTAACCCATATCATAAATAGATCTCTTTTTAAGACAGGAATAACTTTTGCAATTTTGAGACAGTTAGGAAATATGTGGCTATTTATGTAAATGTTTATTAATTTAGTGAGGGGCCCAATAATAATGTTTAATAGAGTTTTAATAATTCTTACAGTTACGTCATATGGATCTTTACTATTTTTGTTTTTTTAAGTTAGTTACTATTGATCTTACTTGATTAAACGTTATTTCCTTTTTGAAATTTCCTCTGGCAGAGTTTGCGGTATTGGTTTAATATATAATTTCATTTCATTTCATTTCATTTCATTTCATTTCATTTCATTTCATTTCATTTCATTTCATTTCATTTCATTTCATTTCATTTCATTTCATTTCATTTCATTTCATTTCATTTCATTTCATTTCATTTCATTTCATTTCATTTCATTTCATTTCATTTCATTTCATTTCATTTCATTTCATTTCATTTCATTTCATTTCATTTCATTTCATTTCATTTCATTTCATTTCATTTCATTTCATTTCATTTCATTTCATTTCATTTCATTTCATTTCATTTCATTTCATTTCATTTCATTTCATTTCATTTCATTTCATTTCATTTCATTTCATTTCATTTCATTTCATTTCATTTCATTTCATTTCATTTCATTTCATTTCATTTCATTTCATTTCATTTCATTTCATTTCATTTCATTTCATTTCATTTCATTTCATTTCATTTCATTTCATTTCATTTCATTTCATTTCATTTCATTTCATTTCATTTCATTTCATTTCATTTCATTTCATTTCATTTCATTTCATTTCATTTCATTTCATTTCATTTCATTTCATTTCATTTCATTTCATTTCATTTCATTTCATTTCATTTCATTTCATTTCATTTCATTTCATTTCATTTCATTTCATTTCATTTCATTTCATTTCATTTCATTTCATTTCATTTCATTTCATTTCATTTCATTTCATTTCATTTCATTTCACTCCATTCCATTCCACTCCATTCCATTCCGTTTCATTTCATTTCATTTTTACATACACTATCCAAGTACTGCAATTGTGCCAAAGCTTAAGTCCGAATTTAAAAAAATCAGGAATATATCCGGTTGTCTTCATTTTAGTGAGACACCGTGTATGAAAAGGAGGTGATATTTTTCCATATTTTCTGAGACGCCAAAAATAATTGTCGAGAATAAAATTACTAGTCAACGAACAATAAAAAAAATGTATTAGCTTACTACAACTGAATAAATTTTTTTTGCACATATTTATGTCAAATACAAGACACAATATTCAAATGTACTGATTGTGGACACGCCTTTAGAAAACATAATTTTTCGCTACATCAGTCGTATTATTCTTCTAACCTTGAAGTATAAATAATCGGCACCTCTGAACTATCACAATCAACCATTCCTACATTAATTTAATAAATACACAATAGGGTTACCATATAATATAAAAATATTTCTTGACAACAATCCTATCTCCTATTAAATCTTCGTATTTTTTCAACGGTGTTATGTAATGTAATATAGTTAATTTAATGATATTTATTATAATTGTTGTCAATTTTTTTCCCGTAGCCTCGCTCGGTCACATTCAAATGTTGCTTGATGATTTGTTAAACCAATTTTTTACGGTAATCCACCGCAGCGTTTTTTGCTCCTCACATTATTTGCCGAAGATCTAAGTAATTATAGGAGTAATATTTTGGATTGTTATTCAACAACATTTCTACACCAGATCATTGATATAACCTCGAACGATCTTATCTTTTTAACAGTTCCATTGTCGATACTCATTTGTTTTCGCTACACGCCCGTATTGCAACACTAACTAAACGCAGCACAAATGATATCTTGAGGGAATATTAACAAAATAAAACCTCGACGAAACTATTATGAGCCGCATTTGAATTTCCTGTTATAAGTCGCTTTTGTAGTCAATGATGCATTAATTTGAGACACTGTTGCCGGGGTTTATCGTGTTGTGTAATAGGTCACAAGACCATAGTTCAGATAATTGTCTCTGAATTTCATGAAATCATGGTCTTTTGTGTCCGTGTAGAATAGAAACAGTTCGACCTGTAAAATGACAGAGATTAAGAGCGATATTAGTTTGAATTGTTCGTTTGAAAACACCGGCACATTGTCGACTTTGATAAAAAATGAGGAATACTGGTTTGCAGTATTCGTTTTAAAAATAGTAAGATTACAGACCTCGACGTTTATTCTTCCTTGTACGGTGTGATCCGAAAATAACGCCCGTCTTCTTGGGAATTTATTACCAAATGAAAATGATAATAGTAAAAATAATAATAAGATTACAGGACAACCTATGACAAAGAGTCAAAACTAAAGGAGTAATACTTAAGAGATGAAACTTCCAAAAGAAAACAACAAAACCAAGAGGTTTGTTTAAATGTTAAGTAGTTTTATAAATTTCTTGATCGGATAATCCACCCAACATCGTATTTGGAACTCCATCTGAGCAGAATCTGTGGAAGTTGATCTCAATGCTTCATGAATGAACTCAATTCGCTGTGACGTCACAACATATGCAACCAAACATACTACTGTTTTAGGAATTTTGATCCCGTCGAATAGCATTGGGATTTGAGCCTTGTTACCTTGTTCGTAAAGACTATAAAATATAATGCTAAAACATTGCTACCTACACATTTTATTGAATTTCTCGGTTGTAAGAACTTCCAATGTCAGTGTCATATACAAAAGATGTATTAAAATGTATTTATATAAAACTCAATAAACCTTTAATTTGATTTTAGTAATGGCAAACATAAAACAGCAACAGAACCAGATTATAAACTATAGACCAATTACCATCATTTGTAACTTTGGAAAAATTTTTGAAGTAATTCTTCACTCCATATATTCTCATGTCTCTGGCACAATATCTATCGATCAACATGGTTTTATGAAAGATAGGTCACCTGTCACAAGCCTTGTGTGCAAAACACAATTTCTTTGTGAAAGTCTGGATAGAGGTGGCCAAGTTGATATTATCTACACGGACTTCTCCAAGGCTTTTGACAAGCTAGATCATAGTACCTTCGATCTTTCTTATTCGTTATTACAATTAATTGAATCATATCTGCAGGATCGATATCAATTTGTTCAATAGCGAGGTTATAAATCTGGCAGTTTCTTACAAAAATCCGGTGTGCCACAGGTGTCGATACTTGGTCCGCTTTTTTTGGTTATGTTCATTAATGATATTTTAGAGGGCTTCGATAGTAACACCTATTTCCTCCTGTACGCAGATCATTTAAAAATATATCGATTGTTTGACTCAATAGATGACTGTGTTAATCTTCAAAACTGCTTAAATACAATTAATACAACATGACAACTATTTACCTCTTAATGCCATCAAATGTAATGTAATGTCATTTGGCAGAAAAACCAACATGTACATGTTTAATTATAACATTGACAATGATAGTTTACAAAGGCCTGAATTCATCAAACACTTTGGAGTTTATTTCGGTCCAAAATTATTTTTTAATAAATATGTGAAAATAACAACTGCTTCTGCTTTTAAAAGCCTTGGTTTCGTGATATTTAAGTGTAAAGGTTTTAAGAATATTTCCACCCATCGGCTACTTTATATAACTTTTGTTAGATCTCGCCTTCAATATGCTTCTATTGCGTAGAGTCCAATTTACAATTCCAATATTCTAAAACTAGACAAAATTCAGCGTAGGTTCTTAAAATCTGTTGTGTATACACTTTACTTGGAATATCCATCCAGAAAATTTCCACAAACTGAATTGCTGGAAATGTTCAACTTAAAAAGTCTCAGCAATCGTAGAGATGCTAACTCCATAATTTTCCTCTTTAAAACTTTAAATAATAGTTTGGACTGTATTAACATATCAAATCAAATCAATTATATAGTACCTAGAATTAGTGTTCGACATAACCACGTACTTGCAGGGCGTACACCACGAATAAATATCCTTATATCTTCACCAATCCATCGAATGTATGCCAATTATTCTAAAATTGAACATATTATTGATATATTTTTCTGTAGCGAGAATTCAATTAGAAAAGCTGTTTTTGGCATGGATATTTCCTAAGACGGTTGGTTATATCATTATAGTATATATATATATATTTCATTACATTTTTAAGTAGCTTATATTGTCATATCTATCATATTTTACATATTTTTTATTTATATTGTCATGTGCATTTATATCTATGTTAGTTCCTTAGTATTTGATTGTATATTTATCTTTTACTCCCTATTACTAGTAAGTAAGTAAGTAAGTAAGTAAGTAAGTAAGTAAGTAAGTAAGTAAGTAAGTAAGTAAGTAAGTAAGTAAGTAAGTAAGTAAGTAAGTAAGTAGGTAAGTAAATAAATAAATAAATAAATAAACAAACACAAATAAATAAATAAAATAAAATCTATATTGTACCGCCTTACTAGAAAATATTTACAATTTGAGTACCTGAACATTTATTTAAAGCCAGAATATTTGTAAACTAGGAATTATTGTTTATTCTTTGAAGTAATTAATTTAATAATGAATATCTGTGGCCGATTAAATCCATTTCTTTTTCGTAGTTAGTTAGAGTAATTATTTGAAACAGATCGTAAGCATTGCAATATTTAGAATACTTTGTTTATATTAACTGACGCACGTAATCATAATTTACCAGTACATTCAATATTCAAAGCAGCCGCTCTCGCTATCTCGTAACAAGCACATCGTTCGATGCGCATTCCTAAGGAGTGTAGATTCCCGCGATGCCCTGGTAGGGAAGCGCGGCTATAAAATATACCGCAACAGGAGCTACAGCCAGTAGTTGTTCTAGAGTCTGAATCGAGCAGTCGACTACCAATCTACCAGTGCCCACCGCGAAGTTCGAAAGAAAGATAAAATTTATACTTATACTTGGCTAGTGCAATTTTTATTCCGTGTTTTACTTTAATGAATTTGATTCCATGTTGTACCGATTAATATTTTCTGGCATTTTGCTTATTTTACTGATTGATATTTTATGATAAATTGCTTATTTCTGTGACTTCCCTTCTTTCCACCCTGCCTTCGCAGCGCAGCAGAATTCCTTTTTTTACCTTGCCTTCAGATCTTCGCGGCGCGGCAGGTCTCCTTTTTTCACTTTGCCTTTAGGCCTTCGCGGCGCCGCAGGTTTCAATTTTTCACCTTGCCTTCGCGGCGCGGCAGGTGTCCTTTTTTCCATCTTGCCTTTAGGCCTTCGCGTCGCGGTAGGTTTCTTTTCCACCTTGCCTTCAGGCCTTCGCGGAATGGCAGGTTTCTTCCACCCTTATTTACCTGTTGTCATGTTACTGTTTATTACTGAGTATTTAACTGTATTCTGTTCTTGGGTATTTTATTGAGCCCGGGACTAGAATTTTCACGACGCAAATCCCTTCTAAAAATAATTGCTCATTATTTATACTCATTTCATTGATACTTAGCTCACCGTTCTGTTTAACGTCATTAAGCACTAGCCAAGCCTCCGCGTTACATCATAACCTGTCATATAACACCGCAATTAATATTGTTTGCTTCTCATTTTCTGGTATCCGCTTGTTAAGCGTTTTATGATTCACTCACTAATTTTCCCGCTCATTATAACGTCATCCTCGGCTTATACTGCTTTTACGACGAAGCTTTCGGTTTGCATCATAACCTGTAGTATAATAGTAGTAGTAAATAATCGTAAATTGTTTTCATTTTTTTGGTATCCGTTCACTGTTCGTCTGTTATTCGCTAATTTTATCACTTATACTGCTTTTGCCCCTAATCTTGTTTTACTGCTTGCTAATCTCTCTCTGCTGCCTGTATAAACTTGTGCTTAGTTTTTCATACTTTTAACTTAGAATTGTAAAATGTAGGGTAACGGTAATACACTTGGTTATTTTTGAACTTCTGCGTTTTACTGCTGTGTTTGTGAAAGTTTAATTTCCCTTATTGAACCACTGGAATCGACCGATTCTTCACTGAGTTGCTCAGTCCAGCTTACAGACTGGATGGAAAAAACGCAAAATTGGTATGGTCTTTCGAGTTTAGGGGTAGTTGCTGAGGAATGGGAACCTTAAAAATATCACCATCGTGATCAGCGCCCTCGAAAACGGGGGATCCATGTTTCATCCCTGTAACAGAACTTTCGTGTTTTAAGCCTTTTTTTTTTCATGGAGTAAAACCAATAACGGCCAATTAAGTAATAAAAGCCAGGTAAGTTGATCAGTGGTAAGAAGTTTTTATAAATAAAAAAATACTGTGAGAATCAAGTGCAGATTCGATCTAATGACCTTCTAATTCTATTTGCGCAAGCAGACTGGAAAAATTCCTTTAGGTTCATATTTCTCAAAAACGGTTGGTCGTACGACCGACGTTGCAATGGAATCATATTCCGAGAGACAATCACAGAAAATTCACATAAAAAAATTTGGGGGAGAAGTAATTTCCCCCTTACCAATTTTTTGCACCCCTGATTTAATTTTCCCTTGGTGGATAATATCACATCAATATCTTTATTGATATCGAATCACGTGCAAAAATTGGTTACTGTAGCTCAAAGGGTTCCTGAGATATTAAATAAAATGTCAATTTTCAGAGGCCCGCAGTGCCCTTAGGAGGGATTTCCGGACCTATGTTTAGATGAACTATTTTTCCTATTTTTTAAAGTAGAATCACCCCTAGAAATTAATTACCGCATATTTGAAACACCTTGTATAATGTAGTTGAATAATTTATCTAGGTATCCATTTCATTATTAATGCATGTCTTATTTGTATGTTAAGTTTTTATTGTATTCTTTATGTACCTAATTTTTGATATAATATTTTGTATTTACCCTCCTGTTCTATAATTGGGTTTTTCCTGTAGAACAGTGCACTAGTAGATAAATAAATAAAAGAGTTTTTAAGAAGCCTATTCATACCTTCATATTTCCTGATAATTGTGTTAGGCAATAAATTAAGATGCACGTTTTATTAGATACTATGCCTGATTCATACTCTTATGTGCCATGAAATCATTGACACTTAATGTTGCAATTGTTAACATGTTAGGTTAGTTCGAGATGTAGATGTGGGAGCTTCATTAAGACACCTACTTCAAAAGGTTATATTAGATGAGTGTCCGCCATATTGAAAGAATACCCAGGTAGCATCAATTACTCAGGATATTCTGGATTCTCCACAGAGAAACAGTTATCCCATTTTTGTGAGCTATATTTCAGTAAAAAAAAATCCATAGCCTACTTTGTGAGATATATCACAAAAACCTGAAAAATAGGAATACCACAAACGGTTATACCTTCCTTATTCGAGGAGATACGAAGAAAATTAAAGGGGTGAAAGTTGACGGCAAAGACAATATGAATAATAATTTCTATCAAAAAATTCGAAAAACGTAGTTGGATTTGACATACGCTCTTGTGCAAAAATGAAAATAACATATCCCAAAGTAGGCTATGACACCATTAATTCCATTTATTTTTTTATCTTTCAACGATATAAAACATGTAATAATAATTTTAACTCAGAGTGTCAATATTTAACATTTTAGGAAAAAAACAATTCATATTATTGAATCGTGAAAATCAGCAATGCCATAATAGTAAAAATTCACTTTATAAAAATTATAATTCAGAAATTATTTATTACAACTTAATACAAACAAACAAATATCTCATAAATAAAAATGCAAGTACAAAATGAACATCCAAAGAAACGAAAAACTATGTATATCTGTACTACCTACTACCATACTGAAAAGAAAATATGTGTATGTATTTTTCTAACTACAAATGCTCAAATTGTGCACCATGCATTCTAATACACAAACGTGCTCTACGAGACACCTCACGCATTATATTTTGGAGCATTTCAGGAGTAACTGCTTCACATGCGTTTATAATTCTGGTTTCGATGTCCCAAATATTTTCAGAGACACTTTGAAATACCTTGTCTTTAATGTAACCTCAGACGAAAAAATCCAAGGGGGTAATATCTGGTGATCGATTTGGCCATAGAATGGGTCCATAGGTCCATATCCAGCTATCTGGCATAACTTGATTTAAATAATTTGACATATTACAGCAGTCTGAGGTGGAGCCCCATCTGGTTGAAAATATGAATAGTTTAATCTTAATCACTGTTAATTCATAAAGAAAATCTTGAAATTTCTTTTGCAGGAAATTAAGGTATCTACGAGCGGTTAATTTGCGATCGTAAAAATAAGGTCCAATTACTTTAGTCCCTAAAAGACCCACCCAAACATTCGTAGAAAATTTTGCATGGAAAGCAGTCTCTCTGCACCAATGTGTGTTTTCTCGTGTCCACTTATAATGCATATTTCTATTGAAAAATCCATTATTAGAGAAATTTGATTCGTCTTACCAAAGAATTTTGCTACATATCAGTGGGTTATTCCTTTTTTAATTTAACAACCATCTACATCTTTACTCACCTCGGCTTATCTCCCTCATTTAAATGTTGAACTATCCTCATTATGTAGCATCGAAATCCAATTTTTTTAAATTATTTTTCTTGCACTGTCTGTCGTTTTTTTATGCGACAGTTTCTCTGAATTTGTCTCGAAGAGGTTCCTTCATTTTGGTTAACATAATTCAATACTCTATTCATTTTTCTTACATTATCCGTAACATGCCCTCACCTTACTGCTTTTTTGAAAATGAACCGTGCGTTTTTAGATTTTGAACTAACTTCGCAAACATAGTTCGATTTGGCTGCGGAGCATCTGGAAATCTATCTCCGTAAACCGTGACTGCCATCTCAGCATTAAAATTGCACTGACAATAAATGCTAATTATATCGAATTTGTTATTATTGGTGTACACCATAATTACTGATATAAAACTTGTCTTATAACTCGACAACACAACATACAATATACAACAGTGACAATCTGTCAAATTTGTTAATAACTATGGCATAGCTGATTTTTGCGATTCAATGATATGAATTATGATTTTCGTAAAACATTAAATATTGACACTATCAGTTAAAATTTTTGTAACATGTTTTATATCATTAGAAAGAGAAAAAATAAACGGAATTAATGGTGTCATGGCCTACTTTGAGATTTGTTCTTTTCATTTTTGCACAAGAGCGTATGTCAAAGCCAACTACGTTTTTCGATTTTTTTGGTACTTATGGTCTTTGCCGTCAACTTTCATCCCTATAACTTTTTTCGTATCTCCTCAAATAAGAAAGCTATAACCGTTTGTGGTTTTCGTATTTTTTTAGGTTTTTGTAATATATCTCAGAAAGTAAGCCGTGGATTTCAAATATCTTTTTAATGAAATATACTCACAAAAAATTGGATAACTGTTTCTAAAGCTTTATTCTTTTACAATAGATATATTTGTTGTGGCCCTCTTATAGTAGACATACGGTATATCTTCCACTTTCTTGCCTTATTTCAAACATGCATTTCAATCATAACTACAAAAAAAATATCTTTAGTTTGATCAATAGTGTTTTCTGCTAGTAAAATTCATATCCAAATTCCTCAGTGGATTTGGTGATTTCTTGAAGCCAGTAATGATCCTAACATTAGAATTGTTTTATTGCACACTTATATAAGTTGCGGTCATTATTTGGCTCTTAATAATATTAATCGGTCACTCGTATGAAACTGCGTGTCCTTCGTCTCTCAATGTGTAGCCTCCTCCTATACGAGGTTCTTCCATTCCGTTAATATTCAAGGATTAACAAGTCACTTCTATGAATTTCCACAATTTATGTACATAGAATGTGCACTAGCAATATGCTTTAATGAAACACATGTAACAGACGAAATACAGTATAATGAAATAGAGATAAATAGTTATAAACATTTTGTTTATTACTCTGAAAGTAGGTACACCTGTGGGATAATTATATATGTTAAAAACTATGTCAACGCTACTCCTGTATATAATGAATCTTCAGAAAAAAGTTTATTGGTCTATGTATGTACAAATCAGTATCAGTAGCCAAACATTCCATGGAGCGGTCACCGATTGGATATTACGACAAGTTTTAGCAGTTTTTTGAACTCAAACTAAACAATGCATCGATCTGAAAACAAGATGTGATAATCGCAAGTGATTTTAACATAAATCTAACAAACAAAAATTCTTCAAACGGGAAAAGTTCTAAACATCTCTCAAGCTACTTAGGTACTTTAAGCAAATTATCACAGAATATGTTAAAGAACACGCCAAAACCCTTGATAAACTTTTCGAAACTGTTAGAAAAGCGTGCTTCACGTAAAAATGCAGTTTGGAGAGGTTTTTATATTTTAAATCATATTTTCGCTCTACGGAACGTTTTTTATGCAAAATTTCAGAAACTCATCAAGGAGTGTAATTTTAGAAAGTGTAGTAAATATCGCTGCACGGGGACGTAATGTCGCCCCGACCACAAAAATTTAGAAACTGTAACAAAAATCGATTTCAAAATTAAAATCCCTTGTATGAATCCACGTTGTTAAGCACTGCAACTCATGCGTTGTGTTAAATATGAGGACAAGTTAATCCAGTCTCTTGTCAAAGTATATCGAGAGTTTTAGCGAAAATAGCCTTTAGCGACAAGGGTCCCCTATCATTTCCTAGCAGTCGATTTTGACGGGAAAATGATGAGTTTTAACGGGATTTGCCCTAAACCGGTTCCTCAGTGATTCGGTGTCAGAAAAGTATAGTTACCATGTACTCATATGTGCATGGGACCGCCTTGCCTGAACGTATGAAATTGTAATTGCAAAATATAATTCAAAGTCGTTGCGATTCAAGCATTTCAAGCTCCGATTAGCGATCAAAATTGATATTACGTCAACAGACAGGCAAGCAAAAGCCCACCAAAAATTTTTAAACAATGAACTTTTCTTGAATCTTTTTGTGTAATCGTTAGCTCAAAAACCGCATATTGGATGGTAGTTGGTACATTATAAGTAGTCCGTTCCTCACCATATGTTGTACACGGGCCAGACTATAGTTTGTCAAAAACATTTTTCTTGAAGTATAGTAAAACATGAATTTTTAAAGAGATTTAATATATATTTTTGAACTTTATATTGTCTTTTTCTTGTATTTTCAAAATTTCCTTTCAGGTTTAATTTTAAGAAAGTGTTAGTACTTACTGTGTTAGATTTGTAGTGTTACGACGTCGAATTGATACCATCAGTGAAGCAGTTAAGCATAAACAAACAGTAAGTATAAATTTTGTATTATTCTCCATCTGAAACAGTCGTTTTGAACCCTTATTTGTGAACATTAATATTCATTTTTGGAAAATATTGTAGAAGTCCTTCAGACGCAAAAAGATGGATCGTTCACAAATACACACGTATTACAGACATTTCAAGTTCACTCATTGACCATATCTATACAAACAATAATTATTTATTGCAACAATTACCGAGAGACTACACAAACCTTGCAGATAACAAAATAATTGGAGCCGAATTGAATTTGCAAAAAAAATGTAACCCTTATATTTAAATGAATGCGAAATCTAAGTAAAGGAAATATTGAAAAACTCAAAAGCGGTTTATTGGAAAAATCATGGAGCTATACATCAGCAGACCCGGACATTTTGTACAAGGATTTTATTAACAATATTATAGCTTCTTTCAATAAAATTACACCCAAAAGAAAAATACGTATAAGTAATATCCCTTGGATAAATAATGAAGTACGCTTAGTGCAGAAAGAAAGGGACAAAGCCATAAGAAATTTGTACTCTCCAAGTCGCTGACTAATTGGAATGATTATAAAATAAAGAGATATAAAGTCGGGCACACGATAAAACGGGAGAAGAAAAAGTTTTACGAGCAATATCGACCGAAATAAGGGGGACAGTAAAATATGTGGAAAACTTTGAAACAATTAATGACCAATACAAAGGGGGACAGAACAAACATGGAGAAAGTAGTTTTTGAAAATGATAAGGATCTATTAATAGACAAGTTTAATACGATTTATGCACAGAGTTTTAAAGACATATCAGACAGTATTGATAGTGGCGGAAATGATATTATTCAGGCAACAAATGATAGAAAGTTGCTGGAAATTAAAGCTATTTCCTTGAATTAACTTCATAAACTTGTTATGGGTTTTAAAAAGAAGTCGACGTCTGATAAAGGTATAACAATAAAATTACTAAAGCACATTTTTGATGTGGTGGGATATTTGTTACTATACCTAATTAAATACATCCCTAATTATGGGCGTAATTCCCGCAGAAACTAAAAACTAATGTGAAATCTCCAGTACCCAAAGTTGGGTCTCCGTCTCAACCAGCTGATTATAGATCAATTAATTTACTCCCAGTTGTGGATAGTATTCTCGAAATTATGGTTTCTGAACAACTACGTGAATACTCCTGAAATAATCAGTTGATTTTCAGTGGCCAGTCAAATTTTCGGCAGAAACACTCATGTGAATCTGCTGTACAATTGTGTGTGCCAAGTGAAGGGAAGATATAAATGACGGAAAGATGATATTAAGTGTTTTTGTTCATCTTCAGCGTGCCTTTGGGACGATTCATAACCAATGACTTGTGACGAAACTTAGCTTATACGGAATTAAAGCTATGGAACTGAAATGGATAAAGAATTACTTAGGTAACGGGTATCATGAGCTAAAGTGAACGGAGGTAAATCCGAAAAATTAGGAGCGATATTGGTGTTCCACAGGGTAATGTCCTTGGGCCCTTGCTGTTTATAATTTTTATAAATGACCTAAGCAAAATGTTAAATAAAAATATTTTTATAAATTTATTTGCTGAGCTTAACATGTTATATAAATGGTTATGTAATAATAAAGTAAAGTTAAATGCACATAAAACTAAATCTATGATGTACTTAAACAATAACCTTGATCTTTATATTAAAGATACAAAGAACAACTTTGTCTCAGAAATCAAGTACCTTCTACATGAAGTTTAATCTGCTCCAAATTTAAAAATATTTGAAAGGAAATTTAAAAAAACTGTATCTAACCTAATATCCCTTTCTTAATGTATTTACAATATTTTGTATTCTCTATATTCTATACTTATTATATTTTAAATTTATTATATTATTGTATTTACAATAATAATATAATAATAATAATAATTTATTTCCTTTGAAATAAGTAACATGTAACAATAATTCAGGAAAAAAACAATATCAAAATAAGGGAAACCACTAGGCTGTGTTCAAGCAAGCAGTACAGAGTACTACCCCCCGGATTAATACACTATTAATACACTAACCTAGTTTACTATAACACCAATACTATAATGCACATGACCTAATTATATATTAAATTTCTAAGTTGTGATGTACAGTAAAACAAACAAACAAGACTTACAATAAATTTATGTACAACACTACAAAATAATTAATTTTTATTTACAAGTTTGTTACAGTGACTGCTTTTCCACCAGGTCGTCCGGGCAACGCCTCCACGCGCGGATTGCATAGCGATCCAAGACGCGCGCAAAGGCATCGACCAAACGACCCAACGGAAAACCGTCACTAATCTGTTACTGGTTACTTATAAGTACTTCGAAACATTACTTTTAAACTGTTTAGTGGACATTATTTTAAAATTATCTGGGACTGCATTATAAAGTCTTGAAACATTACAAGAAAAAGATCGTTCATAGAGACTAGATTTGTAGGTCGGTGGTATTATATAGTTTCTACTGCTAGTTTGAATGTTGTGCACATATAAGGAAAGGATATTTTATCATAAAGATAATTAGGAGGTTTCCTACAAATTATTTGATGATAAAGGCATAATGTCTGTAATATTAAGCGATTATTCATATTTAACCATTTTCGATCTTTCAGTTTATGCGAGATATGCTCCCTATGCCGTATTCCATGTATATACCTTATACACGAATTTTGAGTCCTTTTTATTCTGTTTTTTTGTTAATACATCAAGACATGGGTAGTAAACAGGGGCGCAATATAGGAAATTTGACAGGGCAAGACTTTCACACAATAATGTTTTTATTTTTATAGATAAATAATTTCTGTGTGGATAGAGCAACTTTAGAGCTGAATAAGACCTTTGTATGTACTTACTAATGTGTGTGCAGAATCTAAAAGTATTGTCAAGAAATAAGGCCAAATTACATGCATCTTGAACAATTGGAATAGTTGTGCCATTAATTGTTATGTGAAAATGTTCAGAAATATAAGAAATAGCACCTTTATTACCAAATAAAATTAATTTTGACTTACTAGGATTCAAAAATAAAGAATGCTCCATTGACGCCCTTTCGATAACTTTCAGATCTGAATTCATTTTTATTACAGCATCATCAACATTATTCCTACTGAATGATAAATACAGTTGCGTGTCATCTGCATACATATGTGAGTCATAGTATTCCAAATTACTGCAAAGATTACGTGTATAAATACAAAATAGCAAAGGTCTCAAAATTGAACCTTGAGGCACTCCGACTTTAAGATGACTACTGTTTGATAGTGCGTTTTCTATTTTTACTTGTTGAGTACGATTTTCCATGTAGTTTGTTAGTAAATTAACTGCATTTGCACCTAAACCAATAAAGTGAAAAATACTTGTGAGAAGTTAATGTTGCAAGGTGTCAAATGCCTTAGTAAAATCTAATAATACTAGAGCACTAATTTTATTGTCATCAGAAGCTTTCAAAATATCATCAGACACTTTCAATAGTGCAGTAGTGCAACTGTAATTTTGTCTAAAGCCTGACTGATAAGAAGGGATAATTTCATATTTGTTTAAATGTTCCGTTAATTGAAGATAAATAACCCTCTCTAAAATTTTAGATAAAGTAGGCAATATGCTAATTGGACGTAAATCTTTGGCAGACTCGGGGTTTGCAATTTTTGGGACTGGGATTACATAAGCTTGTTTCCATTGATCAGGAAAGGTATTAGTCAATAAGCAACTGTTTATTATGTGAGTAATGTATGGAATAATATGATAACCGCAGTGCTTTAACATAACGGGATTTATACCATCTGATCCTACAGCGTGCGTTTTAATACTGTGCAAAATTTTTGAAACGGTATCTTCAATTTATTAAACTAAAATCAAAATCAGCTGGAATATTTTTAAAAGTGTTGGTTGCATAATAGTTTACTAAATGATCATTTCTATAATTTGATATCGGTATGTTTGTATTCGTTTAAATGTACTATATTTACATACAGGGTGACCCAAAAATCAATGCCATCCCTTGGAGGACTGCTAGGCCAGCTCATGTCTGACCAGAATATCAATATATGGCCTTAGTAAAAAGTTGCTAGTTTTTGGGATATATTGGCACTTTTAAAGTCCTAATAAACCGTTAATTTTTTTTAATAGCTAACTTAAACTCTTCATACTGTAAAAAACACCACGCTAACCCGGCAAATGATTTTAAAGAATTGCAATTGGTGTAGTTTTTAAAATGGTGACATTTTATATGTTTTACTTTAAAAAAAGATAGCTAGTAAGTAACAGGTATTTATTAAAAACTAAACAAAACACAGATAACAATGAAAGAATGTGTTCAAGTTGCATGTTACCAAGTCGAATACAAGCGCGTAGCATCTTTTTAACAAAGAACTTTTTATCCGTTTTGCACTTCCTGCGACATTTATTTGTTGTACGGCCTCATTAATAGGTGTCTCAATTGATTTACATTATTTATCGGTTCTACATAGACCTTCTCCTTTATGTAACCCATTAGAAGAAATCTATTGGATTGAAATCTGGAGACCGGGGAGACTACAAAATGGGACCAAGACGGCCGATCCATCTCTATGGGCAAGTTTGGTCTAAATAATTTCTCACCTCACGCGTAATGAGCTGACAGCTGTCATTTTCAAGCCACATTACCCTGCGTATGGCCAAAGGTGCATCTTCCAAAAGATTATCTTCTAAAAAATCATAATTTTCAGGTACTTCAAAGGTGCCAATTATTTGACCGTTCAAGACGCCGGTACACAAATTTATTTTGAAGCGATACTTAGCTTTTATTCTCGAATTGAATGTTGATTTTCAACAGCATAACTATGAAGATTGCGAGTGTTAATGGAACCATCTTTTTTTAATGTGCTTTCATCTGCCCATAAAATTTCATCTAGGAACTGGGTCTTTCCCATGTTTCTGCAGTATTCTTTGGAAACGTTTTGCGTAGTCACGAGGATGCAACGCTTGCACCATATGGGTGGTACTGATACCGTCTTGTAATTCTGTTCACTGTGGATTTCGGTATCCCTGTATCCCGTATGTATTTCTATTGCTCGTGCCGAACTAGTTAGATCATTTTCAATCTCTTCTAAAACTTCTTCATCGTAATCCAGAATAGTTGCAGCAGCACCATTTCCTCCGCTTTCCCCATAATTGTAATGCATGTTAACGTATTCGTGAGACGTATACTGGTTCGGCATAATGAGTATTATTGAACCTCAAACACTTACTTAACACAAATACAGAGTCTAGAAGGCCAGATCAGTTCATTATTATCTCCAATTCAATAAGCTCAAATCACTAGGCAACACATAAGTCCAAAAACAAAGCAAAAACCGTTAGTACGAGTACAAGAACAATAAGAATGCGAAACGATGCACAGCAAACGATGTATTGCAATAGACAATAACAGCCAGAGGTATGCAGCCCATGTTCAATAACGTCACTACACATGTCACTCTAACTCATATCAAATGGCGTCACTATATCTAACTTAGTTGAAACATGGGTTTATACTACGCAAAACCTAAACACACGTCGAGAAGCTTCGCTGCAAGTTACTCGGATTAATTATTGAAATAATTTCACAATGAGTAAAACAGCAATTTTTTTTTTCTAAAGTAAAACATAGAAAATGTTATACCATTTTAAAAACTACATTAAATGAGCAAATTTTAAAAATAATTTGCCAGGCCAGCGTGGTATTTTTTTTACAGTATCGGACAATAATGTTTTCTTTTTCAAAGCTATAATAAAAAAATTGGGAAATATTTTATAATAGCAACGATGTAAATACTTTATGTAATATAATCGTAAACAATATTGAAGAAAGCATAAATGCATCCTCGAAGAAAATAAAAATTAAAAAGATTCATAAAAGAAAAGAGTGGATCACCAATGGATTGATGCACTCAATCAAAAAAGAGATTCCCTTTACCAACAAGTTTTAAGAAACCCCCAAAACCAGGATATTAAAGAACAATATCGATTATACAGAAATAAAAAAAATTCCTTAATTAAAAAGCAAAAACGCAATTATTTTCAAAACAAAATACAGGTGAATAAAAATAGTTCAAAAGAGCTATGGAAAATCACAAATGAGATATTAAGGCAGGAAAAATCTCAAAATGATATAAATGAAATAAAATTACAAAATGGTGAAAAAACAAAAAATTAAAAAAAAATTGCGAATGAATTTAATACCTTTTTTCAAGTAATAACATACAGTAATAAATTTATGACAAATAGCTTTTTCTTAACATAGTAGAACACAGTGAAATACAAAATTACATAAAAGAATTAAAAAAAGGAAAAGCGCCTGGCCATGACAATATTACCACAGAATTGTTATTAGAAATCATAGATGTTATTTACACCCTTAATGGTTGCCCTAATAAATACAATATTCAAAACCGGAGTATGTCCGAAGCATTTTAAAATCTCATACATAAAACCACTTTTCAAAAGTGGAAACAAATTAGATGTTCAGAACTATAGACCAGTCTCTCTGATTTGTAATCTGTCGAAAATATTCGAAAAGGCTTTAAAGATCCGCATAGTAAAATACTTACATAAACATGAAATACTATCAAATAGACAATTTGGCTTCCGGAAAACACCTCAACTGAAGATGCAATATCTCATTTAAGCGGTAATATATACAACAGTATTGATAATAAAGATCCATCATTATGTGTATATGTGTATTATGTGTATTAGCCATGAACAAATTCTAAAAAAATTATCCGATCACGGGTTCAGAAGAATAGCCTTGAATATTATAAAAAGTTACCTTACGGACAGAAAGCAACAAGTTAAATTGACACTGAATAAGCAATTTTATAGCAGAAGGAAATTTTTATAAAAATATAAAATATAGGAATTATAATATTCCAACCTATCTGCAAGTGCCTTATATAAATAAGGACTCAAACAAATTAAACCAAAACAGCTATTCCCCCTTACGAGCGCTGAATTATATGATAAAATCAGTGTATTTTAGTGCTAACTGTGTTTAGACAAAATACGCAAATGTCTATGGTATAGGTGTCTATGAGATGCGAACTCCAGGTATTCAAGGTATCACTTGCACTGCACTGACGAGACCCAAAGCTAGGTCGAAACCGGTCTGCAGTTAGTGACATCCTGAGATGAAGGAGGCCTCGCATCTTCCTCGTAGAATTTTCGAGCATTCCAAATCACTGTATTTTAGTGCTAACTGTGTTTAGACAAAATACGCTAATTTTACCATATAATTCAGCGCTCGTAAGGGGAATAGCTGTTTTGGTTTAATTTGTTGAGTCCTTATTTATATAAGGCACTTGCAGATAGGTTGGAATATTATAATTCCTATATTTTATATTTTTATTAAGTTAAATTGAATAATCATTTAAGGCCGGATTGTACAAACGTGGTTCAACTTTGAACTAAGTTCAATATCCAAGGTTACAATTGTAGCAACAATGGTAGCCAAGGAAATTGAATCAAGTTTAGGTTGAACTGGAACTGAACTTCGTTTGTACAATTGGCCCTTAGTGAGGCAAAACCTATAACCTGCGGATTACCGCAAGGGACAGTTTTGTCACCAGTTCTATTTATAAATAAGGTTCAAAGTAAGTCATTTAGGTATATTATAATATACCTAAATGACTTACTTTGAACCTAAGCGGGGAAATAATATCCTTTACCGACGACACGGCCGTCATCATTAAGGGAGCAACATTGGAGAAAGTGAGAACGAAAACATCTAACAGTCTGCAAAAAATAAAATACTGGTCTGATCAACATTTACTAACAATGAATGTCTCAAAAACAAAATATTTACCTTTCTGTTCGTACCAAATCAATCTGCCTAAATATGAAAAAATTAAATTTAGCGACGAAAATAATGAAATTAAGCAAGCGAAATCAATAAAATATCTTGGAATCATGATAGATTCTCATTTAAAACGGGTCAAACAAATTGTATATGCAAAAAAATACATTATTTTCTCTATACATTTAAACAAACAAGCTTAATTTTAAATGACAAACAACAATTAATTATTTATAATGGACTAATTCAATCAATTTTAAAATACGGGACTAAAGCCTGGGGCGGAGTAGAAAAATCGCATTTGGAACCTCTAAATAAATTACAAAAACGTTTAATAAAAATTATGTTTAAAAAAGAATTAATGTACCCGAGTAAAATTCTGTATAGCAAATACCACATATTTAAAATAAAAGAATTATATGCAGAAACTTTATTAATTTATGAAATAAAAACTAACTTACAAACGTATCAAACGCATCAATATAATACCAGACAGAGAGATAAGATAGTAGTACCAAGAGCACAGAAAAATATAGGGACCAAATGTTTTGTATACTTAGCGCCCAGACTATATAATATAGCACCAAATGAAATAAAAAAATAACAAAAAATGGGTATCTAAATATTACGAAACAAACATTAAGATTACTAGAAAATGAAAACTAAAATTGTACCTACATAGAAAGTAATGAGGAACATAACAAATAAGACAAATATATTTAAAGTTAAGAGAGGTAGAAAATGCATTAAAATTCAACTTGCAAATAGAAGAGATCATTACAACTAGTAGCTTCAAATAATAGTGGAAAAATCAAGAGTGAAAAAAAAAGAGAATATATGTGTATACATATATTTTTTGTTTTACCTAACGTGTAAGCGCACTCACGTTCAAGTTTATATCATATAAACTTAAGTGAGGTATACCACGTCTTTATTTATTTATGTATTCTTAGATGTAGAAACAACAAATATGTCCAAATTAGTTTTTCTAAATTATGCAAATATTTAGTTATTTATTATATGTTATCTGTTATTTATTATATATTATTATTATTATCATCATACATTTTATTGTGTACTTTGCCCTATGTAATATTGGATAAATAAAGTTTATTATTATATTATTATATATTATTAATTTTATTTTGGACTGTGATCAATAGCAGGGCTATTCAGTGTTACGTAACAAAAACTAAACTCTTAAAATATGGAATTTTGTAGCTGTGGCACTCGAAAACTTATCTAAGGTGTCGATTTTCACGAAATTCATAAAAGTGTCAACATCTCAAAAATTAACAACCTTAGGGTCATATTTTGATATTCTGATCGGTCATGAGCCGGCCTGTCAAGCCTCCAAGGAATGACGTTGACTTTTGGGACACCCGGTATATGTACATTTAATAGCTTTTTGTTAAAGAATAAATTTACTTACTTCAGGAACAAAGGGGGTCATGTTACCTGCGGCGGTATTATATGGTTTAAAATAATTAGATATTTTTTGTTATCATTCTTCTAGACTTATATTGCTTTATAATAGAAATTGCATTATATACCAGACAGAGGAAATGCAATCTATTTTTTTTACATTAGTCGTTGTGTCGACTCCAGAACATAGACATTTCAACCAAAATCTGATTAAAATTATACTGTATTTCTATCCGAACAGCCAACTTAAACATATTTACGACATTGGCTATATTTCCATTATATTTATCATTGTTTAATTAAATTAATTTTAAATATATTCCTCGATCTACTAATCCTAGCTCCCTCGTAAACCCGTCCATAATTAATCACGGACGACTCACCTATTTGTGTATCAAATTACAGCAATTAAACCCAAATTAGAAGTTGTTAATTAGTAACCGATAAATTAATGTATACATAAAGCGTCATCCGGAGAAAAAGGAGGGGAACCGAACACATAATTTGGTGAGTGGACCGTTGTAATATTATGTTGTAATGGTGGTACCACTGTTTAAAAAACAGTTACTGAACAACTTGTCGAACCAAGGATGGGCGGGCCTTACCGGGTCATTATTAACTAATGAATTACGGGTGACAATTGCAAATCAACTGCCTTCATTTGTTTTCGGAGCCCGCGAGTTTTTGCAGGCACGCCATATTTTTCGGCAATTTAAATTAAATACTTTCAATTTTTGGGTACTATTAAATACTTACTGTGGGTTTCATTCCTTAGAATTATATATCGTCCATGATGCTTCGTAAATTATATAAAAAAAAATATTTCTCTTTTTGCTTGAACATCTGCATTAATTCTACAAACTAAATCTATTGCATTTTACAGGACGCCAACATCTAACACATTAAACTTCATAAATGAAGTAAACAGTTATTTAAATATTAATAGTACAGCCGACATTAATATCATGGTAGGGGATATCAATATTAATATAAAAAACCCTAACGTAACAGTAAACTCATATTTAAACACATTAAGCTCTCAAGGTTATATATCTTATATAAACTCAAACACCAGAGTGACGAAAAACTGTGAAAGTTGCTTAAATCACATATTTATAAAAAAAAGAACTGACCATGTAGTTGCACAAAAATTCACCTCAATTATCTACGAAACTGCCATTACCGATCACTATAGTGTGATACTTAATATAAGTGAACATAATACAAAGACCAACAACCAAAAACCGGAAGATTTTGTACAAATTGCTAATATTGATTATATTAAATTAAATAACATCCTACAAGAGGAAACGTGGCATAATATATATGCGGAAGAAAATATAGATGTAGCTTATAATAACTTCATTAAACAGTTAAAATATTACATAAATAAATGTACTCGATATAAAAATATTAAAATACACAAGAAAATTAAACCATGGATCACAAATGCACTAATAATATCAATTAAAAACAGGGACAAAATGAAAAAACAATGTTTGAGAGGCAAAAATAATGAACAGTTATGGAACCAATACAAAAACTACAGAAACATGTTAACTAAATTATTACAAAAGTCTAGAAAAGACTATTACATAAAAAAACTAAATGAAGCAAACAAAAACACAAAGAAAGTCTGGCAAATAATAAAAAATTCAGTGACAGAAAATAATAGCAATAGTAATTACCAAATATATGATCAAAATAATAAAGTTGAAACAAGTGCAAAATTAGTATCTGAAATTTTTATTAAATACTTTTCTAATGTTGGTGAAAATTTAGTTAACAAAATAAAATCAAGTTCAACGTCAGAAACAACAAATATATCATCAAAAATCGCAAATATTGAAAACTCTATATTTCTAAAACCGGTCACTACAAATGAAATAGCAACCATAATTGATCATTTGAAATTAAACTCATCTCCCGGAATAGATCAAATAACCACAAAAACACTTAAAAATATTAAATCTAATATTCTTAATATCCTAGTACATCGGATTAACTTCTCATTCCAAAATGGACAATTTCCAGATTCACTAAAACAAGCTATTATTACACCTATATTTAAAGGTGGCGATAAACTTGTTACGAACAACTATAGACCAATATCGGTAATTAGTAACATAGCCAAAATATTTGAAAAATGCATGGTCTCTCGACTTCATAGCCACTCACTGTCTCACAACATAATATCGCCAAAGCAATTCGGATTTAGACAAAACTGCTCCACGGAAAACGCCTTACTTCACTTTACAAACAAAATACATGAGCATCTTAACAAAAATGAAAAAACCATTGCCATATTTTTAGATCTAGCTAAAGCTTTCGATAGTATATCACACGAACAATTGTTGGAAAAAATGGAGAAATACGGAATTAGAGGAGTAGCATTAGATTGGTTAAAAAGTTATTTATCAAATAGAAAAGCCTTAGTAAAAATTAATAAAACATTAAGTAGTCCAGAAAATGTGACATATGGTGTTCCACAAGGAACAGTTTTAGGTCCGCAATTATTCCTTTTTTACATAAATGACATGCTGAAATTAAATATAAGTGGAGATATCATCGCATATGCTGATGGTACTGCTCTAACATTCCACGGTACAGACTGGTCTGAGGTCACCAAAAAAAGCGAAAAGGGACTGTATAAAATTAAATGCTGGATGGACAATAACTTGTTAAGTCTCAATCATGCAAAAACAAAGTTCATTACTTTCAGCAATAGTTCAAGACTACAACCGAAAATTGACAATTTAAAATTCCACGAAAAATGTGACTTAATAAACTGCACGTGCGGGAATGTAATTGGGAACACTACAAACATTAAATATCTGGGTCTTATAATAAATGAGATGGAATGAACATACCGAATATCTTAATACAAGACTAAGAAAACTTGTCCATGTATTCTATTAATATTTTAAAAATGACATATAAATCGCTGGTAGAATCAATACTTACCTACGGCATTATAATATGGGGTGGGACATATAACAGCCAATTGAAAAATATAAAAATAACACAAAAATGGATACTTAAAGTAATGCTGTGGAAAAATCGAAGATATTCTACAGAACAACTTTTTCTAGACAGTAATGTCTTCAATTTAAATGGATTATATATCCTTAATGTAGCAAAATTTATCTACAGAAATAGGGAACTAAGAGCACCAACAAATCACATACACAATACAAGGCAAAATGAACGCAATGCGCTTTTTACACCTAGACCAAATTCTAATTTGCACAAAAAATCTCTTGGCGTCACTGGTCCAAAGATATATAATATTATTCCCGAATACATAAAAGCAATACATAATTACAAACTATTCTGTAAAAAGCTGTCAATATTTATCATGCATAATTTACATTTATTTGAACAAATATTCTCATAACTTTTAATTCAATTATTGCACTTAATCTCCATAATTTTATAATAATTATTAATAATTCATTATTAGTCTTTTATTTGTTAGTTTTAGTTTTTAGTTGTTAGTTAGTAACGAATACGATATGTACATTGATATTGTTAATAATAATATATTAGTGAAATATTAAGACACAAAACGATTTCCTTGTGAAATCAGGTGCGTTTATACAATAAAGAATAACTGTAATAATAATATTGTAAAATTGGATTAAAAATAAAGTTATTATTATTATTATTATTATTATTTATACATATATATTCCCAATATATGTTCCCTCTGAATGATGTAATAACTGGTGTAAAAGATCAAGTATTTTATGTTTTGGAGATATGGGATGTTAAACTTAAAAACTGGCTATTTTAATATCGATTTTATATTGGAAATTACAAAAATAAAAATAATTTTATTGCTTATGCTGAACTGGTTGGAGAAACCTATAATAAATCCTGGAATCTGGTAAAATTAATATAGGTTGAGATATTAAAGTTAACAATTGATTATAACATATTTAAGTAGTTAGTGAGTGAAGTTGACTTTGAATTTAGTATAGTAACAATTGAGAATATTATAATAATCTGCATATAGCAATCTGTAATAGCCAACATAAAGAGCATACCTACAATTCATTTATTTTATGAAAAATTAAGAAAAATATTGAACAATGTGTAGCAGTAGGAGGACAACACATAGAATAGTTTTGTAATCAATCTATTCAATAAATTATGCGCTTTCATTGAATTCATAAAGTTATTTTAATCATTTTTCGCAAAATTATTAACTTTGAGATATGACGTTCAAATTTCATATCTGGCCTACTGTTAATATTAGAAACAACTTCTTTCAATAAAATTTTTGTATTCCTCTCAAAAAACTAATACTTTATTTACCCTTGGCACAAGTTCACGTTTTCTAATTTGCTTACCACCCTGTATGTTATTTTGAAAGGCTGAGTATGGCTATTTATGAAAACTTATTTTCACTTAAAATGCAAAATAAGGAAAATTACAAGTATAGTTAGGTCCATCTGGGGACAAACTGTATATGAGTTGCAGATAAACACATTAAATAATCTGAATAGTAGTTCAGTGGAGTAGTACATTGATAGTCTTTTAAAATGTGGCGATGTTAATAAATTTAGCACGCGATCGCAAAAAATATTTTTGTACCGCGCCACAGATTAGAGCAGACTAAAAGAGAGCCTTTTATTTCTTCAATAAAAAGGTATAACCACCTCCCACAATTTATAAAAGATGCGAGTAGTTTTGTGATATTCAAGAAGATGGTAAAAAGATTGTTAGCTGAACATTAACAATAATATATAATAATAATAATATTTATTTCATTTGTTTGGTTACAATTTATGTTTTAACATTTTTTTTTTCTTAAAAAGAATTCATGATAATAAATATTTAGTTAAGCCCCACCTAAGTTTTTAGAGAAAGACTTGTCTGTGGGTGTTTATGTAAACATTTAATTCTTTTTATATATATATATATATATATATATATATATATATATATATATATATATATATATATATATATATATATATGTATATATATATATATATAAATGTATATAAATTATGTTTTATGAAATTTAATAGATAAAAAGAGAAATAGATACAAAAGAGTTAACTGATATCATATCAAATTATGTATACAGTTGCCCTGTATTTATGAAGTTTTCTATAAAATGTTCT
Source organism: Leptura quadrifasciata (assembly GCA_963675555.1). Classification (NCBI taxonomy): domain Eukaryota; kingdom Metazoa; phylum Arthropoda; class Insecta; order Coleoptera; family Cerambycidae; genus Leptura; species Leptura quadrifasciata. Next base: position 32,396,709 of record OY776680.1, on the reverse strand, counting down.
GGTAAGCTTAGTAGCCAGTTTTTGATGTTTTCTCTTTGTTTTTTATTATTGGTGTTTCTTAGGTGATCTGGCATTAGATTATACAGTCTTGGACCTAGATATGTTGAACTTTTTGTGAATATTGATTTCTTAGCCCTAGGTATGATTACATTAGTTCTTGTTCTTGTATTATATAAGTGATTTTTTTTTAGATAATTTTTGTTTTTGATTTCATAATTTAATATTTGTTTGCAATAAATTTGCCTGATATTGAGAATTTTATATTTTTGAAATAGGCATCTACTTGGATATCTAAGACCTTTTTTGAATATAATTTTAATTATTCTTTTCTGTGCCCTTATTAATGGGGCTAGATGTGTTTGGTGCAACCCTCCCCAGGCTGTTATACCATACCGTATGATAGACTCTACTAGACTATAGTACATTATGAGTAGCTGATGTTCTTTGAGAATATTGCTCGCTTGTCTAAACGTGTAAAACAAATGTCTCATTTTTTTGCATATATTTTCAATTTGAAGGTCCCATTTCAGGTGTGAGTCAAGAATGATCCCTAGGTATTTTATGTGAACAGCCTGGTCAATTTCTATGTCAGTGTTTTGCATTTTTATTTTTTTGTAAACAGGTAATAGATTTTTATATGAGCAGAATGGCAGGTATTTCGTTTTAGGGGTGTTCATAGCGAGTATATGTTGATCAAACCATTTTTTTTATCGTTTCGAGTAATTGTTTCTACTCTTACGAGGAATACTACCTCTTTGTCTAATGTTCCCCATCTGATTTTACAATTTGTACCGTAGGTACCTACAAATAATGTGATAATTAAATAACTCATTTATTGATATACATTTATTAGATGATAGTTGTACATCTCTTTGTTTGTTTGTCTATTTCTCATATGTTGTGTAATCTACCTCTAACTGTATATGCGTGCATATATGTATATATATTTATTATTATTTTTTGTTCTATTTTGCATTTGACAATTCCAATACTATAATGGTCTATGGAAATAAACACATTATTATTATTATTATTATTATTATTTATTTTTTAACATAATTTTTATTATATGTTTTTGTGATATATTTAAAGACTCTAAATTTGTTGAATATGCACTTCCCCATGTTATTATTCCATATCTAAAAATTGAATAGACCAAAGCATGATGCAATGCCTTTAAAGTGCTAAAAGGCAAAATATTTTTTAGGCGGTAGAATTTCCAAACCAACTTGTGCATTTTGTTGTTTATTTGTTGAATTTGTTCTGCCATTTTAAATTTCGATCTATAATAATTTCGAGATATTTAATGTTCTTGTTTGTTGCAGTTTTATAGCACATACAGTCACGCTTTCGTTTATTTATAAATGAGTATGTATGTAGCTGAAGTGTACGTTTCTGTCATATACATTATAATAATGCACATAAATTTAGTCCTGTCTAGGTTAACTCTTAGGTAATTTTCCGATAGCCACTGTGAAGTTTTGAAAACTCTACTACCGCCTTATTGGCAACAGTTTCCCAGAAGTCATTTTCAACCAGAAGAGCAGTGTCATCTGTATGTGCTACTACTTTTCCATTAATTGGAAGTTGAAGTAATTCATTGACATATAAATATTAAAAAGAATTGGTCCTAGGACCGTTCCTTGAGGAATGCCATATTTTATTATTTTTAAATTACACTGCTCCCTATTTTGAAGATAACTTCTGAACAAATCATTAACTATACTCCGTATATCATATTAGTTGAGTTGGTTAAGTAAAATGTCATGCGACACCGCATCGAGGGCATTGGCCAAATCAAAAATTATTTACAGAATTATATATAGTTTTTACAACCTTATACATACCATCATCAGTGCTTATACCTTCCTTAAACCCATACTGATTGGGAGAAAGGATTTTATTAGAATTTAAATGTTCTGCTACTCTATTTTACATACATTTTTTAAAGACTTTTGCAATATTGATGGGTCTGCAGTTACTTACTACTGTCATATCACCTATTCTGTATATAGATGTCACAGATGATATTTTTAGCATATTTGTAAAGAACCCTTTTTCAAAACATAAATTAAATATGTTACATAGGGGTTTAGCAAAGATTGCATTCAAAAACTTCAGTACCTTTGAGGATATATTGCCTTCATCTGAGGAACTAATTTCTTTATCGTTTACTATTCCGATATTATTTTGATTTATAATAATTTCTTGCTAGACCTTTGCTCGTTAAGATTTTCCTTTAGTATTTCCCAGTCTTTTTTGTATAATTTCTATTTTCTAAGATTGCGCTTACTTTTTTATTAAATTATATCAGATGCATCCAAATACCAGATCTAGGAAGACATAAAATGTAATAACCAATAGATTTATTTAAATGAGAAATTTTCTAGTCCTCGGCCGAAAACTCGGGTCAATAACGCAAAAAATAAGCGGTACTCTCGTCAAAGATAGTAGATCTTATTTGATACTAAAGCGGCACCTCGTTCTACCATATAATCCCATTGAATCGAGAGAAATATATTAAGTTTTATCCGCCTACTAGAAATGGAAACCACGACTACCACAAACAATTTTAATGATCTAATCGACCGCATAGAGTAAATGATTTAATGTGCCGCCTTTATATCTAATAATTTGCTCGACTAACTGTTCAGTAGTAAACAAACTTGGAAAGAAAGAAAGAAATCGTATATCCCGGTCACATACGTATTTAGGTAAGTATATATAAAATAATAATATTTCATAAAATAAAAAATAAATATAATTAAATTTGTTTTCACGCTCAACTCAGTCAAAAAGAGAAACTGGAGTTCTTTTAAGCAAATTTTTAATGGCAGGCATAATCATATTAGGAGTGGAATACTTACCTAATTCGACATTAAAACTGTAGAATGGTTGTTTATGAAAAATTTAACCACGCCAGTTGTTCTTATTGCCCAGCAAGGATCAACGTGGAGGCGTGAGCATATTCCTTGCCGGGAAAGGATGGTAACAGGGTTGTTAATTAGGTAGTAACAGGTTAAAAAGAAAAAAATAATAGGCTTACAACTTAAAAAAAAATAACTGTTCTAACAACTTAAATAAACTTTCTTGTTAAAATAGAATAATTAAAAACAAAACATATCAAAGTTAAAAATAAATAACTGTTCTAATAAAATAAATCAACTTTCCTGTTAAAATATAATGTTAATATGCTAAAAAACAAAACATACCAAAGTGAAAAATAAATAACTGTTCTATAACAACATAAATAAACGTTCTTGTTTTTTTTTTAATATATATTTATTTAACGTCGGCCTATTTCCGCTACTGAGGCCTAACACCGACGCCTGTAGACGAGCTACCCCCAACCAGGAATTTTGCCGAACCTCTTCCCTTAAGAAGAGTAGGGATCTTTTACTTGCCTAACATTTAATAGACAAGGGACCGACGGCTTTACATCCCCTCCGAAGGATGGTATATCTCCTATACAACCCTCGCCTAAGGTTGTATGCTTCTGCGCATACACTGATATACAAGCCGCTGGAAGATGTGTGAGGCGAGAACGCGGTTTCCGTGGGAATGGTCACCCATCCAAGTACTAACTGCGCCTGTCGTTGCTTTACATCGCATACCGAAGTTTGTACATAGTAAAGACGTACCTACGCTCGCCCCTAAACGTTCTTGTTAAAAGAATATAATGAAATACAAAATTTTTCAACAATAATTTTCCACAATAAATAATTCATAATATTACAATTACTACATGACACTATCACAGATGATCACTCACTCACCACTATCACTGTCCGTATCAATATCCGTATTCCACATTTCTTCTTCAACTTTTTTAACGTGTCCTTGCATTTTTCCAATAATCAGCTGTAACTCTTCTTAACGTACTGGATAGAAGACCTTTTACATCTTCTAATTTAAACGTTCTATTTTCCCTTGCAACATTCCCCTTTACTTCAGCCCAAATAATCTCAATAGGATTGAGTTCACAGTGGTAAGGAGGAAGCTGTAAAACCTCAATACCTCTAGCTTTAGCCATTTCATCCACAATATATTATATATGGGCGAATGCTGTTTCGCTAGGGTTAGCAATTTGGCTTTCAGCGAAACTCGATCGAATAGGATACCTTTACCATCTAACTATTCTTGAATTTGCGCTTTTCGCCATGCACTGGTTGGTAATTTTTCCAGTAATCGACTGTGGTACTGGGCGTTATCCATAATAACGATCGATAATCTTAGCGAGAATTTTTGCAAATCATTCCACGAAAACATCCGCCTTCATGTCCTCAAGATAATCGCCCCTTTTGTTCGACACAAACGATAAAGTCCATCTTCTACGAATCCTGAATCATTTCCTATGTGCGTTATTATTAAGCGTTTTCCTTTTCCTGTTGGCATTTTTAATCCTGTTGACCAATCTTCCATATGGCCTTGACGAACAATTTTTACATTTCTATTTTGCCAAAATTTCGTTATAGTATGTCCTTCATCTAACCACGTCTCATCTAAATAATAGCATTTTCTTCCTTTTTCACGGGCAGCTCTGATTGCCCGAATATAATTCCATCGTCAACAAATAATATCATTACTCTCAAATAGGAGGCTATTTCTCTTTCCTTTTGCATATACAAAGTTCATATCATGCAAACATTTTTTTAACGTCGATTTGCTCATTTTGGGTATATGTTCATCATCATTCAGGGACTGTAAAATTTTCTTAACAATAGGGATTTCATTGTCATAGAAGAATTTATGACCTTTACGTCGAATTCCATTTTTCTGAAATTTGTATAATCTTTTTTTTTTCTTCCAGACTTTGCTTTAGGTTTCTGAACATCCCCTTCATTTTTTTCTTCTCTTAAAATTCTGTAAATGGTCCGCTCACTCACGCCGGTATACCTTGAAGTCATGTTAACTAAACCTGTTGATCCTGATTTCTGTACCATGGGATGATCTTTCTCCAATGCATGATATACATTCAAAATAACTAACTTACTAGTGGCATGAACTTACCATTTCTTTTGAACAACCGGGAACCGCTACCATTTTTGCACATTAAAAAATATTACGATATCCCACAATTACACTTATTTTCACAAAAGCACTAACAAAATAAAACTTTAAGACGCTGTGATACAACAAGTACGTAATTTATAAACAAAAATTAATGCCGCCCAATTCATAAATAATTCACACTATAAATATTTCAGACGAAATAAAATTTTAAGGCACTATGATACCACAAATACGTAATTTATAAACAATAAATTAATACCGCCCAACTGATAAATGACCGCACTCTATGTGCATTGATTTTAAACTGAGTTATAACGGTTTAACGCACCAAACACCGCTGAATACGTGGAGAATGTTAACAGATTTAAGCATAATATTTTAAATTTAAGATATGGTAGTTCATGACATAGTTAACTCAATCCGAGAACCTTCATTCCTTCGAAATTTATGTTATTTGTCAAAATTCGCCAAACTTATATTAGGGAATTTACAAAACTCGTAAATTTTCTTTTTCCAAAAACAGCACTGATGTAATATATACGAAAATTTCTCTTAAACCAGGCTTTTAAAAGGGCGCTAGTCAATAATGTCTTCACATATACTAACATTATGCACCACTACTATTTAAATCGATTATAAACCGCATGTACTCTTATGTCAAATTCTTCAAAATTAATAATAGTCCATTCATTATCTTTTTTTCATTGTTTTGTGACTAACTTTTCTGCATACTACAGTTATAACGTCATCAGAGTTTTAAATGCATCTATTTTATTAACTGGTATTGTAAAGTTATAAGATTGTTTGCAAATTCTATATGTTTCTAATAATTTTTAGGAAGTTATTGTTTAACAGATTCTACTAAAATTTTGACGTAGTCTAACAATCCAATTCTTGCAATGAAGTTCTGGAACACCATGTATATATTGTATATGTATAAATATATTATTACTGGTTATTTGCTTAGTTGCAGTTTTATATATGTTTTCTGAACAGAGAAAATCCATAATATTTGTTATATCCCACATATTCAAATAATAACGTAATTAACAGCCTATTTAAACTAGTGGTAAATTTTTTCTGCACCTTTAAATAAGTTTACATTATAAATTGTCATTATACAGTATGTGCTGTTTAATACCGCAACACACTGCTATATTGGAACGCGTTGCCCGATTAAATTTTTTTTTAATCTAAAGGCGTTAGATCTGGCGAACGTGGCAACCAATAAATAAGAGGGCTATTTCGTCCTATCCATCTGTTTGCAAAATTTTCATTAAGCCATCTAGGTACATGTGAATCCCGTGTAGCCTGCCTTAGGCTAGTTGTTGGATTTTCTTCGAAATATTGTAAAATAACGTTTATTGAATCACTTCTCAATAACCATCCCACGAGAGTTAGGTAAAAAACGCTATTAAATATTACAAACCTACAATGATTGGCAATCGTTCTCAATTTATTGTCAAGTGCATCGAATGGTTCACTGTCTGAGCATTTGTCGATTAAATTATTCAAAAAATTTCCTCTTGGCTAACCACGTTTCCAACTAAATGAATAATTACATTTAATTTTGCTCGATACCACAATTATTTTGTAAAAACCTTGTTTGTTTTTCTACTGTGTTGTGTTGTCAAGCCAAGATTAATGACAGTTATCGTTTATTAAACAAGCTATCCAGAACAGGTACTTAATTAAAAAGTAAAGAATTAACGGTTTTTAATTATTTTCAAAATGCCAAATTAAAACTTAGGTGAGAGAATACAGATCATTCGTATAATCAGTGATAATGTTCCATCAATGAGGGAAGCTGCTGAAGAATTCAACAGAAGAAATGTAGGTCGTGAACCAATCCGTCTTCAGGATAAACGGAATATTCAATGGAACAGGTAAAGTTTCTTTAAAAAAGGAATCACGGCAGAGAAAAGTAGAGACCGACAGAGAAATTCTACAATATTTCCAAGAAAATCCAACAACTAGCTTGAGGCAGGCTAGACACGATTTACATTTAAGTATATCAAAAATACGCACATGATTGGAAAAAATAAAGTACTTCTCTTTAAACCAAAAATTACGCAAACATTAGAACAAGGTGATGATGAACGGAGAATGAAATTCTGTTTATTCTGCCAAGGATAATATTTAATTAACGAAGATTTTTTTAAGAAATATTCTCTTCACAGATGAGGCGATATTTATTACTAATGGTGTGGTTTCTATTCAGAACTCTAGGTATTGGGCAAAAGAAAATCCGAACTGGATGATAAATTCAAAGAGTGGGATCTCCAATAATCGTATAGTGGGTTCAATGTTTTTCCAAGATACATTAAACAGTGAAAGGTTTCATAATTACTTGAACACAGATTTTTGCGATTTTATGGAAGCACTAAATAAGGAATAAAACATACAAGTTATTTTTCAACTAGATGGTGGTTGTACGTAGATGTTTTGATAAACATTTTCCAAACAGATTTATAGGACGAAGTAGCCCCTTATTAATTGGCCGCCACATTCGCCAGATCTAACACCTTTAGATTTTCTGTGGGGAATTTTAAAAGAGAAAGAATTGAACGAGAGTACAAAGAAATAACACCACAACAATTAATGAGGACCCGTCAAAATTTGAAACGGCGTTATAAAAAATTAACAAGATGTGAAGGAGGTTATATTGAGAACACAAAAATTCTAAATACTTTGTTAGATTTTTGTGTTGTTTAATCCATTTGTTGGCCGAATTTCAATTTTCTCCAAGCATTTGTTTGTTATTATTCATTTTTAAATTAATTGTTGTATTATTTGATATTGCTCATGTTACTAAAAACACTATTTTTTCAACTTCTGTTTCATTAGATCATAACAGACTTTTATACAGGTCTAGTCGAAAATTGAAAAATTTTCAAATTTGGCGATAGAATAACAAACACCCTATATGAGATATCGAGCTAAAATTTTGCAAAAGACTATTTTAGATGACTATGAATCGAATACGCTACCCATTTTTCAATCAATAAAAAAATGCCTAATAGTCGATCTTGAGCTTAGTAGGCCTTGAAAATATGAAAATAAAATTATTTTAAAAAATGGCCAAATAAATCTCATCAAGTACTGTATCCCAAAAAATAAAAAATTATATCGGGCAGCGCGTTCCAAAATAGCAGAGTGTAGCGCTATTAAATCGCACATATTGTATATTTTGTACTATCTCGTATTAAAAGTATAACGCCTAGTTCAAACTCATAAATTCAACGATTGACTTGCTCAGTAAAGGCATGTAAGTATGTGTATCATTTTGAAAACAAAAGATGGTCAGATAAAATAGTTATTTAATAATGAGTACAAGTTCCTCTTGTCAAACTCAGTATGCAATAAGATGGTTTATGTTCTCCTGATTTATCTTAGTCCAAGTATTCTATACATGTCTACAAAGATATTCGTCAAAATTATCTTGAACTTGTAGATTTATCAATTCAACAAAATCTTAAAACATATTGAAATACCTCTGGTTAATCAACGAACGAAAATTGTTCTCGTTCTAATCTTATATTTGAAAAGCAGACGTAAGAGAAAGGAGAAAGGACTATTCCAACTCTCATTCCGACATGTTGCTATTTGGAAAAGATTATATCAGGTATTTCTAAAAATTATTCAATTTAATTCTATATGAAAATTGGCTAATAAACAATGCAATATGGTTATAGTTTGGCATAAGATATAATATCACCTAACACACATAATCCAGTCAAAGTAGACAGAAAAATAGTGGCAAGTGTACAATAATTCGCATAGAGCTGAATATTGGTACAGGTCTTAGGTACACTATTACAAATAAAATATCAAAAATCCCCACTGATCCTACGTTTGCTAAAAAGTTCATTTAAGTTCACAGGTCAAAAATATCAGTTTTTTTTATTTTTTTTGTAAACGGCAAGTGTTATCATAAAAATGGGTGAGATAAAACTTATAGATCATGCAATTAGCTACAAAAATTGTTCTTATACTTTTTTCCTACGAAACATCGAAAATACTAATATGCACGCTTACGCCGCCTATACACATCATCGGGCGTTCAATATAAGTAAAAGTATTGATTTGTGTAACTTTGTTACAAGTTTATTCCATGCAGAGTAGTTTCGGGGTTATGTCACTATAACTTTGTAATTTATAAATTGAATTTGTTGTTTTGCCTATTTCACTTAGGGACTTTCAGTTTCTGTTCACTTTACCAACACTCGGAGTGAAATTCTGTAGTATCTGTGGCTATCCAGGGACTCGCCTGAATTTCTGTGTAATTGTTAATAATTATTTCATCAGCCATCCTTTCAAGTTTGTTTATTCATATTTGTAATTATTTTATTGACACCGGAGATATTGTTAAATAACTTTTGGATTGTCCACCAATGGGTATTATTTCAAGTTGCAAGAAAATCAATCCTGCACGGCTATGAGAACATGTGTTTCTGTACTGTGTTCTGTCATATTCGGCTTCTGATGTGATCATGGCGCCGGCGGAAGCTATTTATTTTTTTACAGAGCGATTTTTCTTTTGGGTCTTTCTTTTTTCGGCTGACCATCGGTAAAAGTGCCTGGTATCATTTTGGCTGTACTTTAAGCCCCAATCTTTTTGATTGTCCGCAAGGGATTTATGTACATAGCCTTTCAGAAGTTATTCTCCACCATTGTGTGTGTTTTGGTGAATTTTGATGTTTATACATGGAGAGAAACTTACCCTCGTGGGATTTTATGGACTAGGCACTTGAAATTGTTTACTGCCGGCACTGCTGTTCTTCTATGTAAATTGATTTTAAATCTGGGTTTTAACACGTGTGTCCTGGTGTCCACGATCCGTTTTATGAGCCGGTGTCCCTGGTTATTTGTATATAGAAGTTGCAACAGAATTATAAGGACCCTTAGGAAAAAGGTAACAAACCCAGTTGCTCCATATATCATAAACAATGTTGACATTATTTACAACATGTATTTTCCACCCCATTAGGGTTCTTGTTTTGAGCTCTGGATTCTTATTTTGGGCTCTGGATGCTTGTTTTGGGGTCTGGATTCTTCTTTTGGGCCAAGAATTCGGGATTTCTTATGGGCTAAGTACCGGAGATCTAGCTCGGGATTTCTTCCTTTGGGCTTAGCACTCTGAATTGGGCCAAAAACAGAAGATCCGGTTCCGGATGGACTTTTTTACATAACACCACCTCGATTGGGGAACCTGTGGAGCGTAACCCCTGGAACGCAAGCAGTTGGGCCTTCAGCCATTTATAACCTTTGTTCCATTTATTATTAATCTTTTGCCCCATTTAACATTTTTTTTTTACTTCATAAACACCTTTTTTTAACATGTAAACCACTTGTAGCTACACCTGGGAAAGTAGTAAGTATATGACAAATTTAATTCCGTTACTTATTAGTTAATGTGGTCTAATCATAAGATTTGCACTGTTGTATCGGCTCCTATGTGAGGAGGGAAAGATCTAAGCACCCCCAAAAAAATTTATATATATATATCTCATGTAATATCGACTCTGCATTTAATAAACTGTAATATATTTGAACATTCTTTTGTATTTCCTCTAGGCAGTATGCTGGTTGTACCTAGACCCTGAGGTCCCGCAGAGCTAGCCGCACGCTCTACTTTGGGGCTCATACGTGTGGTAGTGTTAAGTATGTTTTCCCCTTTTTGCTGCCTACCCCAAGTCAATACCCCTCAGGCAGACATCAGCCTAACATCTTTTCTATACTACCAAGTGCTGGTGGCAACGTATACATACAAATTATCCGATTCTGAGATTATCCACTTAAAAGAACTCAGTCCCTACCTTCATTTACCTGTATAACCTTGAGCAACATATGCTACTGTATTGTTCGAGTGGCGACGCTCGTATATCTGCTTTTTTTATTGAACGATGTAAATGAAATACTTCTACTATTGAACGTTCTTTTGCAGTGGATACACGTGAATACAATATCAACTTTGAGATGCGACGTTCAAATTTCATATCTAGACTACTGTTAACATTAGAAACAACTTCTTTCAGTAAAATTTTTATATTCTTCTCAAAAAACTAATCCTTTACTCTTGGCGCAAGTTCAAGTTTCCTTATTTGCTAACCACCATGTATTTATTTTGAAAGTGTGAATATGGCTAATAACTTTTCACGATAAGCAAAACTTTTTATGAAGAATGACTTTTTCTCCGAAAAGGCCTGGTGATTCAGCCGCAAGCCGCCAACAACCTAGGAGGCTGCCACTAGCTAAACAGGGAGAGGCTTCTGCGATGGTTCAAAAGATGCTAGTGATTGAGGAATCAACCAATCCCTGGTCATCACTAGTAGTTTTGGTTGCCAAGAAGGACGGGAAGCTTTTAACTTTGGATTTTTAATTTTGGATCAAATTTTCCGATTTAAATTTTGGATTTATTTAATTGTTGAATTTGAAACTTAACGTCTGGTAAATTCTTGTACCTCATGGGCCAAGGAGAAGTTATTTAGCGTGCAAGTGAGTCAGCTGGTATATAAAAAATAATAATCTGCTAAAGTTAATTGGTATGGAGCTATAACCCAGTGGGAAATTTATCCTCGTGGAATCATGTTCACCCTGGTGCTGAAATCCGGCATAGGAATTTAAAATGGAATCCTCTTGAGATATCCTACATTTGTAAAAGATAAGTACCTTTTCTAAGATATTTTAAACGAATTGCTGGCTGCTGCGTCATAAAAAAGGCCGATAAAAAAGCAAAAATTTTTTTGGGCTTATGCTTATTTCAAGGTTAAGGGTCTGCATATTTTTATTTCACCACATATGAACAAAAAAATATTTTTTGTTATATATTAAGTAGAGTTATGAGTTAAATATAATCTCACCCACCCCAGAGAGGGCTAATCGATGAAAAGTAAATGTCAAGCCCTATCTATGGTAATTTATCCTTATATAATTTCTGATTATGAAAATTTTACCGACAGTAAAATATAATAATTTGTAAAAGCTTGTTACAAAGTTAAATTCCGATTTTTGGGAAGATTATTTTTTTCAACAAAAAATATAGTAACTTGGAAGGTTGCTTATATTATGTAATATCGTATTCTTTTCGTCTTATAGAGGATTTAACCTAAGTGTTTAGGCAACTGTAATATTTTTTCTGTAATTTTGATATATCTGTATATATATTTTTCGGACATGCTTGCACTGTAAAATATTTTTCTCGATATTTTGGCATATTATTTTACAGTAATATGGTAGTCAATATTGTAGTATAAATTTTAGTTATATAATTTTGAGTACTTTTGGGTAACATTTTTCTCTTGTAATATATTTTTGTATATATATCTCTATCTTTAATTACTTTATGTTCTTGTTTCTTTTTTCTCGTATTTCTTCGACTTCTCTATAAGTCTCGAGCCATTGACTTAAACCCACACCCCTAATCGCTCTCCGAACAATTTTAAACTGAGCTAAGTGCACAAAGTGAACATAGCAAAGCTCAATATTTGCATTCATAAAATAGGACCGGCCACTTGCGTACCAATCGCTAAGACCCATTCCCCTGACATCATTTCTGTTGAAATGACTGGAAAAAGTGCTGGATGGATACATCAGGGGAAACATCCTGAGCACTCATCCCCTTAATGTTCACCAGTATGCTTACCAGTCAGGAAAATCAACAGAAGTAGCACTTAATAACCTAGTCGGGAAAATCACTCAATTCCTTCAGGAAAAGAAGATTGCAGTGGCTGCTTTTCTCGACATTGAAAGAGCATTCAATAATGCACTGCCCGATTCCTTATACACAGCGGCAGCTGCTAGAGGAATCGAGCTAAGCATAACTGACTGGATCCGAGCTATGCTGGAAAACAGAATCATAACGACAACCTTACAGGGGGAAACGGTCAGTTTCAGGGCAGCAAGAGGGTGCTCACAAGATGGGGTTCTGTCCCCCCTTCTGTGGTCTTTACTTGTGGGTGACCTGCTGGCCATTTTATCACTGTGGGAAGCCGAAATTCTGGCATATGCAGACGATCTAGTCATCATGGTTAAAGGAAAATCTGAAGAGGTACTCTCTCATACCCTTCAAGAGGTACTTGATAGAGTGCACATCTGATGTGAGAGGGAACAGATGTCTATCAACCTCCGCAAAACTGTAATAGTACCCTTCACCAGGAAAAGGAAGCTGGATAACTTAGAACCGCCTTTCCTACTAGGTAAAACCATTCCATTTTCAGAGGAGGTGAAATATCTAGGTATCACGCTAGATAGATCACTCAACTGGAATTCCCACCTGGAAAAGGTAATCCACCAAGCAAGGCTGTTCCTGTGGACATGCCGTAGAATTTGTGGAAAATCCTGGGGTATGGGTCCCCAACAAATATACTGGATATACGTTACGGTCCTTAGACCAATGATAGAGTATGGCTTCATAGTTTGGTGGTCGAAAGGGCTACAACAGTCGGCCAAAGCCAACCCCACTGGCTTTCAGAGACAAGCATGCCTGGCAATAATTGGTGCTATAAGCACCATAACGTCAGCTGCTTTGGAAATCCTCCTAGACTTACCACCTCTCCATATTTACTTGGAGAGAGAAGCTAGGTGGGCAACATATAGACTCCAATAATCGGCAATTAATATGCCGCAGGCTATCATCATGAAACACAATGGATTGATTGATGACCTAAACAGTCACAGCATCCTAAGTATGCCTTCTGATGTGATGCCTACCAGAATCAACCATGAGCTGCCTTTTAACATCCTATTTCCTGAAAGAGATGAGTGGGATCGGAATAAAACGGACCTACAAAAGGCAGACAGCTGTTGGTATACACATGATTCCAATACTCCCGACGGAACAGGAGCTGGAGTTTATAGTCGCTGTCCAAAGGTAAAAATAACCTCGAGTCTGAGTGATACCGCGACAATTTTTCAGGCTGAAATATACATTTTAGAATTACAGATGAAAAATCAAAATCCTATTTTTAAACTTGAACTTTGGTTCAGGAAGAGGATTTTGATGCAATGTAATGTAATGGTACTGACAACATTTCATGTACTATGTTAAAATACTGTAGTCCGTTTATTGATCTTTTCATTACTCATATAATCAATTATTGTATCGAGTAAAGCTATTTTCATCAAGCGTGGAAAATTGCGATTGGAATTCCTTTATCTAAAAATAGTAATCCTATTTCTTTTTCAGATCTTAGAATTGTTAGTATTTTACCAGCTTTATCTACAGTCTTTGAAAAAGTTTTATATGACCAAATCTATCATTATTTTACTTCTCATAATTTACTGCCTGGTTCCCAGTGTGGGTTTAGAAAGGGATATAGCACTGCTATAGCTTTGGCGACTGTTACTTTTATTTTCCTGAGATCGATATTCTTTCAGGTGTACCGCAGGGATCAATTTTAGGACCTCTACTTTTTATTATCTATACTTCGAATATTTTAAACTCTGCGAGATCGTGTAAAATCCAAGCATACGCTGACGATACACAGGTATATCTGCATTTTGATGCAGCTACGGACACCATTAATCCGGAGCTGCTAACCATTAAGCAAATATCTAAGGAACATGATTTAAAACTGGCTTCAAAGAAATCTAACATAATTATATTTGCTAATAGAAACAAATAAATATTCTTAATGGAACAGAAGTCTTATATAGTCTTTGAAATTAATTTACTCCAGACGTGATATTCTAAATTCCAAACTAAAAAAAAATGCTTTGTGAATTACTTGTTCACTCGAACTTCAACTATTGTGACTTTATTTACGGCCCATGTCTTGACAACATCGATGAATATCGTATTCAAAAAGTTCAGAATACCTGTTGCCGAATTTTTTTGAACATATTTCGCATAAAATAAAAGAGAACAAGTGGTTGAACATGAACAATCAACTGAGGAATTTTGTTCACAAAATTGTAGGCATACGCACTTCCTCGGCTCTTTGGAAAAAGAAATTCGTATCTCGTTCAAACGTACATTCTCGTAACATTCGGAATAAGAATAAATGTACGATGCCACATCATCAGACAGCCTTGTTTAGAAGAAGTTTTACGTACAATGCCATTAAATTATATAATTTTCTTCCTGAGGAATTTCAAATTTTCAATATTAATAAATTTAAATATAAATTTAAAACTTATTTATTCACTATGCAATAGAACTCAAATGTATTTTCATTATTATCTTTTTGCCCATTCTGCACCCAACCTTCTTTGTAATTAACTGTTCTAGAAAAGCGGTAGGTAAGTAACAAACTAGTTTGTGTTATGTAGAGTGACGCTTAAATTTTTTTTTTTTCAGTTTGTGGAGAAATGTCATCGTTGTGTGGTTAAGTAGGAGTAGCTTACAGCTAGACTTCGCCATACTTCAGCTGCTTTTTCCACACAGTTTTCATTACTGTTTTTGTCTTCGTGTGTAATGTTTGATTATGTTCAAGACTTTTTTTGCTGCAATAAAGCTGATTTGTTATTATTATTACTATTATTATTAAATGCACAACAGAGCAATAATTCCATCTTATAGATTCCTTGGATTTTATGGTAAAACGAAAAAAAAACCAAAAATTGAGAAAATACCACAATTAACATTCAAACAATATCAGATTCAGCATTAACATATTTCTGTTTAATTTCAACGCGTTCATTTAACGTTGGTCGGTCGTGAGGTTTCTTGTAAAGAACCAGTAGTAGTGCCATCCATGATGTTTACATTCCAGAGCTCTTGACAAGTCTCTCCATTTCTTTTATGTCTTAGTGAAGTCCACCTTGTACTGCACATCAAATTTGACTAAAACTGATCCGCAAAAATTTCGCAGTCCGGTATTCAAATTGATATTTATACCAAGTGGCATATAATATCATCCAAAGAGATCTATGATCTATCAATCATTTTTAAACACGAGTACAGAGATGACAGCACAAGTGATTTACTTTAATATAAGAAATGACAACAGTTTGAGGTTCGACTTAAGTGAATAAAAAAAGTACTCAACAAAATGACCGACAAGTTATGTGAATCGAAATGCGTCATTTTATTAATTTTTTAAAATTTACATAATTATTACACTCATGTATATAACATTATTCAATTAGTAGCCTTTGTAATGATGTGTAAATTATGCAGTGAACTATTTGTATAAGCATAGCAAAGTTGTTCGTTTTTTGAAATTATAATAAATAGAATCACATTTTTATGTCATCCTGGTATACAGAGTGTTTGATAAAGCGATGAAAGGAAGATAGAAGGGGTCATTTGGTATCTACCAGATATAACAGGATCATGATATACCCCCCTTTTCTCCTTTAGTTTCGAAGATAATTGATTGAAATTTAGGATAACTACATACATAATAGCGGCACTTTTTGACATATAATCGATTTTTTTTCATTTCTGGTTTCACCGGAAGTGACACTAATTTTCGATTTTTAAATGGAACACCCTGTATATTAATGTATTTTTGAATTCTGCATAATTTTCTGAATCCAGTGATGCCAAATAAGTGACATTTCAAACATCAATTTTCTTATAATATAATTTTTAGTTTTCCATTTAAGTGTGCCATGACGGTTCCGATTTATTCTAAATGACCCGTGTAATGCTACAAAAATCCCGTTAAAAACACTAAATTACGTGATTTATGAGCAAATAAAATTCACCAAAATTGTTTTTGGGGCAAAACTCAATTTTTTCAAATGGAACCATATCGGCGCCGTGGTACCATTTATTAGTACTATTAATAAGGAATTTATTCATATGTCGTATAAAATGTGCAATAAATACAAACAAAATTACAGCTAAAAGAAAACAAGAAAATACAATTTTATTCTAATTAAATGTTAAGAAGTAACTAAGGTGGCTTTGAAAACAATGAAATATTTAGCCTGTCAAACATTTGTTGGTTTAACGGTGTTTTTATTTTGTCTTTAAATATGCTTGTTAATTGTGTTCAAAATGCTGCAAATTTATACAAGAGATGAAAAAGTGGACATGTTAATTAATTATGGGGAATGTAAAGGAAATGCAATTGCGCCTACCGACCTTTATGCCTTCCGATATCCCGATAGACAATGTCCAGCGAAAAATTATTTTGAACGTGTTGAAAACCAATTGCAAAGAGAGCCCAACAATGATCCCGAAGAAAACTTCATTATTAACGAAGGAACGGAAATTAATGTTTTGGCTCGAATAGAAGTTGATAAGACTGTTTATTTAAGGCAAGTTGAGTTTGAATTGGACATCATCACCAAACAGTAAGCCGAATTTTGCACAAATACCACTATAAATCTTTTAAATACCAATTGCACCAGTATTTGTACGCAAGTGCAGCCAAACAATGGTTTCTTGGGACTGATTTTATTTTCGGACGAGTCTAGGTTTATTTAGGATTATTTAACCGACAAAATACAAAATATTGGTCACAAGAAAATCAAAATTTATTACGAGAGGGTTCAAATGCGGTTCAATGTTTGGCTTGAAATAATCGGTAGTAGAATCATTGGCCCAATAATATTTGAAGCACCTCTGACTGGTACCAGATACTTGAGATTCCTGGAAAATGAGATTGAGGACATTTTAGATGAGTTACCTTTAGATTTAGGACAGGGAATATATTTCCAACAAGATGGCGCCCCTTCCCATAATTCAAGGATTGTAATTGATTACTTTCAACAGAGATTCGGAGAAAACGTAATTTCGACGAATGGTCCCGTGAGGTGACCTCCAAGGTCACCTGATTAACGCCCCTTGATTTCCTTGTTTGAGGTCATTTAAAAAATTTTGTCTATGCAACCGCCGTTACAACTGGTGAAGACCTGGAGCTACTAGTAAGACGAGCAATTAAGAGCATAGCGGCCCAGCAATTGGCGAACGTTCTTCGAGAAACAGCTATGCGAGTTCAGAAGTGCATTGACGTTAATGGACAGCATTTCGAACAACTGTTATAATGTTTTGTGTTAATTTTTTGTATTCCAAAACCACTTTATGTGTGACAAGGTACTTAATTAGAATTTTCTATTAGCTGTAATTTTATTTGTATTTATCGCACATTTTAACCCAACATATAAATAAATTCCTTAATAGTACTAATAAATGGTACCACGGTACCGATATGGTTCCATTTGAAAAAATTAAGTTTTGCCCCAAAAACAATTTTGAATTTGAATTTTATTTGCTCATAAATCACGTAATTTAGTGTTTTTAATGGGATTTCGATTTTTGTAGCATTACACGGGTCATTTAGAATAAATCGGAATCGTCATGGCACACTTAAATGTCACTAATTTGGTATTGTTGGATTCAGAAAATTATGCAGAATTAAAAAAATGCAATAATATACAGGGTGTTTCATTTAAAAATCGAAAGTTAGTGTCACCTCAACAATACTCAATCCCGGAATATACATATATTTTAAATTTCAATTAGTCTCTGTTAACCGATTTATCTATTCATGTAATATATTTTAACATTCATTTTAAATATCTTTTTATTTCTCTTACCAACAATTTCAGTCTGAGCTATAGTAGACTGGTTATTCGAGAAAAAGAGACAATTCTACTTATTTTACTATAGATGGTGTCCAATTTAACATCAATTTTCTTTGTCTCCTTTTCTCGAAACAAACAGGAATCTGTCATTTATGCTGTACATTTCAAAAAGGGTAAGTTTCTCCACTCTTACGAATACTCTGGATCCACGGCTCTTTGCTCCGACTTAAACCAGCTAGTCGTCCGCATATGTTGCCTCAATTCTTTCCCAAAAATAAATAACAATGGAAAGGAGATAACAAGTGTTCCATTTGAAAAAATTGAGGAAATTCACTTTGAACGGTTCTGAATTAGCGCTAGCATAAAATACACGCTGTATAATTATAATCAATATTTGGTGGTTGTGTCGTTATAGTTCATCCCTTGTCTACATAATGTGCTTCCTTTGATACTGTACCCTTCCATAAGTAATTAATTTTCCAAAGTCTTCTAATAAGGCTGATATTGAACTTTGACGCACCCTGTATAAATGTATCGTTTAGGGTCTGGACGGTTTTGAGAGTATATTAAATGCATAAATCTAATCTAACAGGTTTGGTTTATTCTGTAAGAAATTGCTGTCATTGACTAATATGATGAGTCGCTAATGTTATTATTATAACTCTTAATAATCATTATAAAAAATGGTACTACTATACACTCACTCCCCTTAATGTAAATAAAGGTCTATTTTCTAGAACTTCTAGGTAACGGCCTATTAAGAGCGCAATTTGAAATGCATTGAAAACAATTATTAAGTTTAATATAGTTTCGCAGCCAGTAGGTGTACGTATGATTTATAACTGGCAGATGCATTATTCTGATTGAGTTGGAAATTTTATGGAATATTCCTGTAATTGTCATCGGCCATACAACGGCCATTAAACAGCTATAAATATTCACGATAGACGGACACTCTCTCATTGTTATGTTTACGAGTTCGATTCATTGGGAACCTCGACTTCTCCAAGGTTCGTAAAATCGTTTCTTTTGAACAGGTATTTGTATTATCTAGACTAGACAACCTACGCCCATAAAAAATCTTGCATTTCTTGTAATAGCTATGCCGGAATTTCATGCATTTTGTTCTTAAAAAATAAATGCAAAGTGTAAGCCTGTCTAGCCGGTGCTAAATGAGCCATAACCGGATTTTTAAAAAAATGTCTTAAAATATCCATTTTAAATGTTTTGGAAATATGTTCTTTAATAATACTGAGATAATTTTACAGGACCATTAAAGCACTTGGTTGCGTTTCATCAAGTTGGTATTATTAGATGAATAAAACTAAATTTTAATCTGAGAATGGATCCTATATCACTGGCGCGGATTGAGGGACTATGACATAACTAAACTCATTTCGTTACGGTTATTATTAGTTATTTTTAAAATATCTCCAGTTTGTTTTAATTTACAACTCAACTGAATTACATTTTTTACAGAGCTATATCTTGAAAATTATTGATTGCACACTGGGAAAAGAATTAAAAGCGATTTGTGTAACAAGTGCAGAAAAGTGAAAATTTCGCACATGTTTGAAGAAGTTGTGGCACTTGCTGCAGTGTAGCCGGGGTTTTGCAGTTTGCTACTTTCAAACCTTGTTATACATGTAACTATTTTTATTATTATTTTTTTTAATCATTTATTTAACGTCGGCCTATTTCCGCTACCAAGGCCAATCACCGACGCCAGGGGATAAGCTCATCAGTGTCTGTGTAGGCACTGGGACCCCTAACCTGGAATTTTTGCCGAACCCCCACAGTATGTCGTGGGGTAGGGATTTTTAATGTGCTCACATCGTAGATACACGGAACCCACAGTTTTACATCTCTTTCGAAAGATGGTGACGCGAGCAGATCCGCTCATCCACTTTGATGGTCTTTTCATAAATTTATTACAATGCGGTTGTAACTGATATTTTAACGTTTGTGAACCGGCGGATACTGATATTTTAATTTACTCATTATATTACTTAATTCTGTTTATTTTCTTTACAGTTTGTTACATAAATATAAAATATATCTATTAAATATACACAATGAATAATCTTAAGTTAGGACATGTAAATATTCGATCTTTATATCCCAGCTTTAATGAAATAAAAGATATTATAATTAATGAAAAATTTTCTATATTAGGTATAACTGAGACATGGTTAACACCTTTAATTGCGCCAAATGTTTTAGATGTTGATGGTTATAAACTTATTAGGAATGATCGTAATGGAAGAGGTGGAGGGGTGGCTATCTATTATGATTCTAGATTAAATATAAAAATTTTCAGCTGCGAGAATACACCTGAATTAGAGCAGATCTGGATTACTACTAGAATCAAACAAATTAACTATGGCATTGGTGTTGTATATAGACCTCCAAAGCAAAATTTAAATGAGTCCTTAAAAATTTTTGAAAACAGCATAGCTGATATTTTGCCGGTTGTTGACAAGCTGATTGTGATGGGTGACCTAAACATTAATATGCTTAATTTAAATAGTAATGCCACGGTGCAGTTGTTGGAACTAATGGGTACGTATAATCTTTCACAACTAGTTAATGAGCCAACCCGTATAAATAACATTAGCAGTACTCTTATCGATCTTATAATAACTAATGATAGTTATCTAGTTAGTGATATAAGTTGCTCTGATTTGCATGATTTAACTGACCATCGGCTAGTTTTTTGTAATTTAAAAGTAAATATTACGGATGGTAATATTAAATTATTTACTTTCAGAGACTTTAAGAATTTTAATTATGAAGTGTTTTTAAATGATTTGCAACTTGTTAACTGGGACCACATTTACAATCTACCAGACATTAATGATAAGCTTTCTTTTCTCACCACTAATATTTTAAATTTATTTAATACACATGCACCTATAAGAACTATAAGGGTTAGTAAACCGAAAGCTCCTTGGGTTACTGATGTGATCAAAACTATGATTAAACTAAGAGACAAATTATTATCTAAATATCATAAAACGAGAGATAATGCACATTGGGTTGACTATAAAAACATGAGAAATTATGTAACTAATGCAATTAAGCGTGAAAAAAAAGCTTATCTTGAATTTTGCTGTAAGAAAGGTAGTCGTGAAACTTGGAGGGCTTTGGAGACCTTAAATATAAATAATAAATCGAAAAATAGCCTACCTGTAGACTTAAAACAACCTGATGATATCAATAATAATTTTATACAGGTTGCGGCTAATGCTCCACCCCCCTGTCATGAACTCTTACAATTTCTTGAAACTAATAATTTCTCTAATTCTGATAAATTCAAATTTGTAAATATTACTAATACGCAAGTTAGAAAAATAATTTTTAAAATAAAATCTAATGCTAAAGGAGCTGATGATATCAGTATCACTATGATCAAATATTGCATTCCATATATTACTGATCATATCACTCATATACTCAATACTATTTTAGAAACTAACTCATTTCCTAGAGATTGGAAAAAAGCTTTAATTATACCGGTACCCAAAATATCTAATCCTACTTCTTATTCTGATCTACGCCCAATTAGCATTTTGCCTACTTTATCCAAAATACTTGAGCGGATCTTATATGATCAAATGAATGCTTTTCTCAACGCAAATAAAATACTACCTTTGCAACAGTCAGGTTTCAGACAAGGCTACAGTACGGTTACAGCTCTTCTTGATGTAACTGACGACATTGCCAGGGGTGTTGACGATAGAAAGACTACCGCTTTAGTGTTACTTGACTACAGCAAGGCTTTTGACACTGTTAATCATGATCTCCTGTGTGCTAAGTTAAAATATTATGGGTTTCACACTTCTGCTTTAAACCTTATTAAAGATTATCTTGCTAATCGTACCCAGAGTGTTATCTTAGACAATACAATATCATCTGCCTTGCAAGTTACTTCCGGTGTCCCACAGGGTTCTATCATTGGACCTCTTCTGTTTATTTTATACACTTCTGACATATGTCGTCAACTACAGTACTCTTATAGTCATCAGTATGCCGATGACACTAATGTTTACTTGTCTTTCACAAAAAATGATGCATTACAGGCTCAATCTAAGCTTAATACGGACCTAAAAAATTTACAGACCTATTCTGTGCGTAATAGTCTGATTTTAAATCCACAGAAGTCAGTCATGATATACATTGGAAATGATTCTGAATGGGCTGCTAATAACTTAAATATCACCTTGGCTGACGTTCGATTGCCTGTTGCAACTAGTGTCAGAAGTTTAGGTCTAACTATTGACAATAAACTCAGATATCGTGAACATGTTAATAAACTCCTACAAAAATGTTACCTTGCGTTGAGAAACTTGTACAGAAATAAAGCCTTTTTGAATAGAGATTTGAGAAAGAAATTATCTGATACGTTGGTGCTGTCATTATTGAATTATGCGGATATCGTATATGGTCCATGTCTTGATGTTAGAACAGCTGACAGGTTGCAAAAAATCCAAAATAGCTGTATTAGGTTAATTTACAATTTGCACAGGCGTGATCATGTAAGCAATAAAATCAATGAGACTGGTTGGCTCAATATGCGTTACCGCCGGCAACTGCACTTGGTTTGCTTCGTACACAAACTTATATTAACTAAATGCCCGAATTATCTGTTGAAAAAAATTAATTTTCGTCACTTGTCTCATAATGTTAACGTTAGGAACCAGCTTCTTTTAAATATCCCTAGACACCGAACTACTTTTTTCAGGCGTTCATTTACTTATTGTTCTTCAAAAATATATAATGCTGTACCAGCTGAATTTAAAAGTTATAACCATCAACGTTTTAAAACATCTATGTATAATATTTTACTTTCTAGGCAAACTCAGGCATAATTAATTGATTATTATTTAATTTTATGAATTACTGTTTTATTTTTTTAATGTTATTTCTTTACCTACTGCCATATTGTGTACATACTGTGCTATTCATACTGTGTTCACTGCATATTGTAACAAACTGTATTGTTATTATATTATTTTGTATTTTCTAAACTCGGTTAAGTAGAACAGGGTGACCTGGACTTCGCCGAGTATAAAATAAAGACCATTTATTATTATTATTATTATTATTATTATATCTCATCGACTTGCTGTGACCCGGTTTTGAACCCGGGCCGTCTGGGTGGAAGAACGCGCCACTGTCGCCGACTTTTATTTTATTATTTACACTGTTCAACACATCGTGCGACCCAATTGACAAGAAATATTTTAAATATAACTATACAAACAGGCGAGAAAAGTATGAATAGCCAACAGTAGGCAAAGAAATATATCAATCATAAATCCATTTTATTAATTGACCAGATATTGCAAGACATAATGTCAAGTGAGCAATAAGTTATATTTGTTACATATTTTGTCAAGAGGGGAATACTTTTTTATATTTGTTTGTGCAGTTTGCAGGTAAAATAGATTTGTTTGTCTTGCCTTACCTCTGGGAGAATGAAAATTTAACAAACTTAAAAGTTCTGAGCATTTTATGTTGTTATGAATTATTTTGTGTAATAAGATCAGATAAGCCTTTGTGCGCCTGTGGTCGAGTGAGTCGAAGCCGATTTTATGAGAAGTTCTGATTCAGGAAATCCTATATTAGGATATTACCCTTCCGTTCGAAAATGAGCATATTTTAAAAATTTAGTATAGAACTCTACACTCACATCTGGTAATTATTCACGTTCATTTTGTTATATCTATTTTAATCATGGTTTTAATCCTTAATTTTAAATAATCAGTAGTTGTTTACTTTAAATTGTGTACCTGTAAAGGAATTTGTTTATGAATTTATCTATATTAGGTTAAAAATGAGACTATTTTATAATACATGTGACCTTAACTTTTAACCTCAAGTTAATGTCTTGAAAAAGGGAATAATTAATTTCCGAAAGCTTGACAAAGTAAAAAAAGAGTTTTCTTTTTCTGTTTTGTAGCCGTAAACTGGATGACTTGTCCAATATTATAGATATCCGTTTGGAATGAAAAATATTTGGAAACATTTCGATCATGTGAACATCTGAAATAAAAACTTTAAAATTTTTTTTTTTAAATCAGCTATGAAATTTACCTATTAGGTTTTCAAAAAAATATTAAAGTAACACGCGTATAAATTATTATAAAAACTGCCTTATTTCAATAGCTATCTAACAAGGTACAAATGTTCAATGTACCCTTAATAGTTCTAAGAAAATACTAGTAAAAATAACACAAGTAGTACGAATTTTATTTTTAGATAAACAGTAAAAAACATTTTAAAAGTAGAGTTTAATTCTTCATTAATTTCAAAGTTGTACTTTATTTTTTATATGTCTTGCTCAAAATGGGAGCCCCTATTCCGTATACAGACACGGCAGCGTCTTCTTATTTCCGTCCTTGTTACTCTGGTTGTCAGATTATGCCTTATGTGTTGGGCAGCATCGACTATCCTTTGTCTAAGGTTTTCTATAGTATTGACTGGTGTGGCATGGACCATCTCCTTCATATGACCCCATACGTAATAATCAAGGGGTGTTAAGTCAGGGCTTCGCACTGGCCAAGGTATTGGGCCCGCTCTTCCAATCCAACGGTTAGGGAAATGTTGATCAAGTAACTGTCGTACTGTCAGCCGATAATGTGCTGGACAACCGTCGTTCTGAAACATCATTCGCTGTCTGACGGCGAGAGGAACATCTTCTAAAATCACCGCCAGATCATTTCTTAAAAAATTTTCATAGATTTCCCCGTTTAAATTTTGAGGAAGGAAGTGTGGCCCTATTAAATAGTGGCCAATGACTCCCATCCACATATTAATAGAAAACTTCATTTGGAAACTAGTTTCACGTGTTAACTTGGGATTTTCCTCTGCCCAATAATGTAGGTTGTGGAAATTTATTATACCCTCGCGATTAAATTTCGACTCGTCCGTCCATAAAATACTTGTTAAAAAATTTGCACTTTCTGCAACTGAATTTAACATAAAGCGGCAGAATTCCACTCTCCTTCCAGGATCACCTTCCTCCAAGCCTTGGACAGGGGTATAGTGGTAAGGATGACATCCAACTCTACGCATCGTAGACCAAACTTTCCATTGTGACGCTCCGGTTAGTCTTGCGATTTTATTAGTTGAAATAGTTGGGTCTTCCTCAAAATACCTCAATATTTCTTCCTCATCATCTGGTTCATAAACGGGAGGAGCACCAGCGTCACTTCTTCTACATTTCACGGAGCCAGTTTCAGCGATATTTCGATATGCCGTACTGAATACACGTGCATTTGGTAAGCGGCGGTTAGGGTACCAAAGACCATATTCTCGGCGAGCTTCAGCAGCGGTGCCGCCACAGTATCCATAGACAAACAAGATATCAGCGTATTCTGCGTTGGCATACGCGGCCATGGCACAGAAAATACAATAACAACAACTAATAACAACAACTACGAGCAAAATCAAAATCTTCGATAACTAATTTAACAAGACCAACAAACTTAAGGGACACGGAGATAAGAATGTCAGTTAATGACATATATGCACAAACGTCAAAGTCAAGAACTGACTGATTTAAATGAAAATGAACGATTAGTCGTTTAATAAATTCCGCCACCAGCATTATCTTTACTAATTTTTTATTAGAACTATCAAGGGTACATTAAACATTTCTACCTAGTTAGATAGCTATTGAAATAAGGAAGTTTTTTTAATAATTTGTACTTGTGCTACATTAATATTTTTTTGAAAAAACCTAATAGGTAAATTTCATAACTGATTTTTTTAAAAAAAATTTTATAAGTTTTTATTTTGAATGTTCACATGATCGAAATGTTTCCGGATACTTTTCATTCCAAACGGATATCTATAATATTGGACAAGTAATCCAGTAAAAAAAAATTTAAAAATGTCAAGTAGATTTTTCGGAAATTAACTTTTAAGACATTAAGATCTGCTTTTTTGAGAAAAACAAAAAAATTTAAATATCTCAAAAACTATTGAGTTTTGCATAATGTATGTTAGGGCTAGATTTATTCCTTAGCTCATGCCCCATCATATCCCCAAAGGAATGTATCGAATTACCAGTAACTCTGTATATGTACAGGATGGGGCAATAGTGCGTTGGACCTCCATATCTCAAGTTCTACGATAGCTAGAAATTTTTTAAAAAATTGCAAGTAAACTAGATAAAAAAGTCTATAACTGGAAATCGTTTTCGAATATACAGGGCGAGCCAAGATGAAATTACAGGACCAAGTGCTGTTTTTTAAAATGGAATGCTATGTATATCAGTATATTTTTTAAAGCATCTTTCTAGGCTCTATTCATTCTTTTTTTTAAAAATCAGTTTATTCTGTAAAATTAGAATAGGCCAGGTGACAATTTGTTGAATTGGTTTAAAACCTGACCTTTGTACGATCATAAATCTTTACAAAATACTTAATATATCATCACAAATTAAAAATATATAATGTCTATACCGAAGGGTTGGATAAGTTAAAAAAAACATATAATACATATATAGAAAAAAAATATATAAATAAATAAGATAGACTATAAAAAAGTACAGCGGCTAATAATTAATGGTAAGTTGTTCCGATTTTAAGAGTTGAATTATTTTTACTTTAAAGTTGTTTGGACTCAGTTCTTTTAGATCGAGTGGTAGTTGGTTATATATCTTGGTTGCTTGGTATGTGAAACTCTTCTTAAAATTCTCAGTGTGATGTGCTGGCACTGTTAGTGTAATGTCTCGACTAGTTGCTACTGAGTGTGCATCTTCGCGTTTCTCGATTTTGTTTAATAAGTATTTTGGTTTTTTTGAGACAATCACATTATGCACCATACAGCATAGATGTAACCACTGTCTTTGTTTCATGTTCAGCCATCCCACTTGCTTGATATATGGACTTATGTGTTCTCTGTAGGGAACATGTTGCGCATACCGTATATAGGCGTTTTGAACTTTCTGTATCCTGTGTGTGTTTTCTACTGTGAGGGAGGGACCATACACGGAGTCGCAATAATTTAATTTTGACAGTACTAGTGAATCGCTTAGTTTAATTTTGGCATCCTTTGGTAAGTTGTCTTTCAAGTGGTACAGACCTCTTAAACTTAAATATGCTGAGCGACACATACTTGACACTTGTTTAGTGAAATTTAATTTGTCATCCATAATAAGGCCGAGATTCCTAACATGATCGCTGAACTTTATCTCATTGTTATTCATCATCAGTTTGAGACCATTGTTGCGTAACTCGTTTCTGTTTTTTTCACTACCAAAAATAATTGCATCTGTCTTATTGATATTTAACTGCAATCCATTTTCAAGTGTCCACTGCAAAGTGGTGTTTAGTTCATCACTAATTTTTTGGAAAGCTTCATGGCATTTACCCACGTTAAAACTTAACTCATGTAAATCATCTGCATAATAATGAACACAGCAAGATTCAATTTTCTGCTCAAGATCTATAATGTAGACGTTGAAAAGTAAGGGCTCAAGTATAGATCCTTGTGGTACCCCCGATTTGATAGTACACTGTTATGAAAATATATGTGTGTCTTTCTCGCTAAGCTGATCAGTTTGCTTACGCACTGTTAGGTAGCTTCTGAACCATTCCCACATTATTCCTCTAACTCCATAGTAGTATAGCTTAGACAGTGCAGTTTATGAAATGATCATTTATTTCATTAGCATTGAAATTTTCACCGGTTGCTATGCCGTTACTTTTATTGTTGCTAACGAAACCCCATTGTCTCATTTTATTCCAAATTACTTTAGAATCATTCATATTCTGTTTAATCGTATGTTCATAATACTTTTTCTTTTCGACGTTGACGGCTCTGTTAGTGTAGTTTCTGATTTGGCAGTAATATCGCCTATCTACTTCTGTCATTGTTCTATTATACTTTCGATGGGCATTGTCTCGTTCTTTTAGTATGCATTTTAGGTTGTACGTCATCCAGGGTGCCTTCGTCTTTTTTTTTGTTTTTCGGTATTAGAGGTGCATGAAAGTCAATTAGGGATAAGATACAGGAGTTTAGCCAATTTACTTTGTCATCAATATTTTCTAGTTGGTATACACGTCCCCAATTCATATTTTTGGCATCTTCGGCGAATTTATCCATTTCGATATTCTTATAATTTCTGCAGAATTTTTGTTCAGTTATCTCCTCTTGGTCAAATTCCAGAAAAGCATATATTATGTCATGGTCAGATAAGTGTGATGCATCTTTGGTTCCAGATTCGATTACATTCCACTTTTTATTTACACATAATATATCAATTAATGACTCGGTATCTGCTGTTATTCGAGTAGGGTGTGTTATGATTTGTTTCAAGTCAAATATGTCTAGCATTGAGATAAATTGTTCTGTGTTCCTGTTTGTTTGCAGCATGTTATTATTTAGATCCCCATGCATATTATGTAATCAAATGCTGTCGATATCTCTGCAAGACTATAGACTATTTTCTACCTTTTCCAATGATGTTTGCATGCTTGGTCTGTATATCACCCCAGTTGCCATTGCTTTTCCTTTGTGTATACAATGAATCCACAGCTGCTCGATTCCTTCTTCAATTCCAGTTACTTCATTTAAGATTTTGCCTTTTAGTGTTGACTTAGAGTATATGCGTAGCCCACCTCCTCTGCTATGTGTTCTGTCAATTCTAGCTAAGCTGTAGCCTCTTATCTTCAGCGTGTTATTCAACTCTTCATTGGTGAGCCATGTCTCACTAACAGCTAGTATATTATAATAATATTTATTGAAAAAATATATAAATATAATTTCAAAAGGGGAAGACATTGCACATAGACATTTTTCAGTCTCCCCTATAAATCTATAACTAATTTAAAACTAAACATAAAGTGAACGTAGTTTTCTTTTTCAATTAGTTTTTAGACCTGACATACTTTATTTCTGATGGATCTAATATTTATGTGCGCAACTTTGAGCTTATGTACACCCTCTTTATGCAGCTTTTGTTTTTTTGCATAATTGCTATTGTATTGGTGTCTGGTAGTCAATATTTTTTGATTTATTATTTAACATTCTCTTGTAAAATGGACAGTTTTTATCCACAGCTGTGTGGCCTACATCGATACCCAGGTTGAATTTGCTATTTGCTTTGTACAATTTACGCATTTTAGAGTTCTAGAATCACAGTCTTTGTAAGTATGGCTTCCTGAGCAATTTGAGCAACTTAATTCTGATCTACAGTCTTTGGCGAAATGGTGATAACCTTGACATTTATAGCAACGTAGAAGACTTATGTGATCAAACACCCTGCCTCTTGACCAGTTTATGCATAATCGTTCTCTTGTTATTAAATTTTTGTGGGTTAGAGAATCAGTTTCTATAATGAGAGTAACTTTTTAAAATTTATTTTAAATTTTTTTCATTATTTTCATATGAAATTCTTCACCATCGTTTACACTGTTGTGCTTTACTATTTTTTTATTGTGTCTTCGTCATTTTTATCTATATCCTCCGCACTAATATTCACCACTTTTATTTTCGGTTTTTTTAATCCAGGGGCTTCTATAGAGTAATTGTTACCCATTTCCTGTCTTAACTTATTTTGTAACAAGCCTCTCTCAGTTATGTTTTCACAGCCTATAACTACTGCTCCGTTCGACACTTGTCTGAACTTTCATATGTTAATTCCAATTTCTGCTGGGCTTACTTTTTGTTTGATTTCACTTTTGGTTTGTTCACTTGCTTGGTCTTTGTGTGGTTTAACCACGAGGACTCGTTCTGGTTTGTGATTTACTGCATTTGCATAACCATTCATTTCTGGTAGATTATTTTTCGATTCTGCTTCTTTTAATTTAGCTATCAATTCACTTTCTTCTTCTTCTAGTTTTTTATTTGCCTGTAAATATATCCCATTTTTGTCTTGTATCTGCTGTATAATTTCGCTCAGTAAGTAATTTTCCATTTCTAGGGAAGTGAGGTTAGTCACATGTTTTGAGTTATAGGTTATGGCCTTTAAACAACAAATAACTCTAGTTTCATCAACTCTTGTGTAACGTTTTTTTGTGGAGTAGCTATTGTGAAACATTGCTCCACATTTTACACAGACACTGATTTGATTAGCCTTCTTGTTTTTACAACATTTAAAGAAATATTCGGGAGGATCGCCCGCGCCATCTTCACCTGCCGCCATCGTATACTGAGTTATTAAGTATTCCTATATTAGCATTGAATATCTCCTAACCACTTGAATGTAATGAATTTTTTTTTGTTGAAGCAATGCAATCTGCAGATGGATATTAAAAAAACCGCCACAGTCACAATCATGGGTTTTAAGAAAAGCTTATATGAATATCAGTTACGAGACATCTAGTTAATGTTTTTGAATCATTTGCATTTCCTAAAAATGTACAGGGTGGCTAAAAATTATTTTTCAATTAAGATCATTTTAACTTGAATTTTCTCAATTTTTTCAAATGGAACCCTGTATATTTTTCGACGATGTGATGTAGAAATGAAAAACGAACATTTTTTGTAAGTACTTAACTAGGGCCAATTGCAAAATTTTCTATGTTAAAATTTGAGAAGTATCGAAGGGTTTTTGCGATATTAACTTTTTCAAATTTGATGTAGCTGTACGTGTACAACACTAACTAAAATGACCCAATTGATTAATAGTAGCTTACATGAGTGTAAGTATGACATTTTTAAATGGTTGTAATACATGTACATGCATCGATTCTGAAATAATTCATAATTCCTATTTAATTCACCATTATTATTATTATCCACATATTTATACCACAGCAATTTTTCATTTAATATAATAAATTGCGCTTTCATGATATTTATTGCTATCACATATAAATAAATCAATCTCATTTGTTGTAAATAAATTATTATTTAGTTTCCATAACAAGCTACTGAAAAACGTGTTGCTCGAACTAGTATGGAATCCACAATCCAGGTTTTATGAAAAAGCAAGTCCAGATGGCTTAATTACAAGTATGCCGTATCGGTTTATAAAAATTGACTAGTGCGGACGTACAGTTGCAGTTGAAATAGTGGATCTAGTAGAAATTCCTAAGTTAGCATAAAGCAACGAATGACTGAATAAGTCAGAGTAAGTTTATAGCTTGTAATTTAGAGTCGAGAACGAAAATTATAAAACTTATATTGGCAAATAGTAACATTTCACGAATTCGAGGAAACTAAAAATAAAGCATATTTTTAAAGTTTATTTTAATTACATAGTACTTAAACTATTTATTTGATGGAAAAATACAATGTTTATGTATTTAACAATACAATGCACAACAGAAAATTATTTTTCTAAAATTACTGTGGAGTTCCCTCTATGCGCTTTTGTAACTATGAGGTTGTTTTATTTAATTTTGTTTTGTATTGACTTTATGGTTTGGTGGATGGGTGTACTTCTTTTGTTAGACGAATTTTTTATTAAATGTTTGACTTTTTATTTTTTGTAGTTGAATTTGGTTGACTTGTAGGGCTATTTCAGATTTGGCAACTAGCAATTCTTTGTTTTTAAGTTTGTATTAGGGTCATACCTTGATCCCTTGTTTAGAATTTCCGTTTGCTCTTTGGTGAAAATTGTATTTGAAAGGTTGGTGATACCATTATTGAATTTTTTGCATTGTTATTTGGAATTTGTCTCTCTTGTGTGGGTTGTAAGGTTTTATTAATTCTTTTAGCTTTTTTATTGAATAGCATATACTTCTATGTATAATTATGCTGATTTTTTGTCTGTGAAGTTTATAAGCTAATTCAGAATGCAGTTCCTTTATATAGCGTAGAATATCTTCTGTAAAATGTAAAATTCAACTAATTATATTTATTTAAGCTGTAACTAGCATATCTGTTTGAGGATTTTGCGCAAATAGTTACTGCCAATTTAATCAGATTTGTTTCAAAATTCTACATTTTCCGCTATATAATGTAAAAAGGTATATACAGTTTCGCAATATGAACTTTTATATGTGTAATATATTATTCGTCCTTGCTGCAAAATAATGAAAATTCTCTGTCTATATCCGCACAATTATTCCTCGATGACCGTGCATTAAATTTTCCACGGCGAGACCTTGTTCGGCTAAATTAAAAATAATTAAAATGAATTAGCTGTGTACGTTAAATTAAAAGCGTTGTGTCAAATTGAGCTTTTGTAGGCGGTGTCTCTTAAATTAAATGAAATGATGTCGGAAAAAATAAGTAAACATAACTCACTTGGTGCCTCGGCCTACCTGATTTTAACATGACGTAGGTCGCGAAACGCTGAACAACTTATACGAGGTGAGGTGTCGATTTTTGCTCTGTGCTTGTTTCTACTTGTGATTTTTGTGCATCACGTCATATCAGAATTACATGGGCCTTTCTATATATCCCGAATTAAAATGTATAATATTTACCTGATTCTTTATAATGTAAACGGATTCTTTATAATGTAAGCGGCAAAAAAAATAACTCTTAATATACAACAACGATGATTTTAAAGTAGACTTTAGTTAAAGATTATTACGCATACTAATTAATACACTACTTATTATTTATTTATTGAGTTACAATATCCACCAGACCGAGGTCCGTTTACAGGATAAGGTTAGAACAAAAGCAGATATAATACAGAAAAGATACAGAAACAGGTAAATAAGAACAAACAAACTCAAACAAACATGAAATTATAAATTACATGACAAGTATCTATGGAACAAACAAACGAAGTATATAATGATAAACACGTAGCATTAAATAATTATAATTGTTTAATACTGTGAATGTTTGTGTTGAAAATATCTATTATAGTATTAACATTATTATAATTACAAAACATTTATAAGAAGGAGGATTGAATTAAGATGTTGGTTCTTGGAGTACGTATTAAAAAAGTTTCACAATGTCTTGAGTTAAGACGAGGTACAGCGTAAAAAATATTGTTGTGAAGGTCTTCACATTTAATAAATGTATAATTTTATAGAGGAAAATTATAGATTGCATCACCCTCCTCTTTAAAAGACAAGTAAAATTAAAAGTAGATAAAATTATATCATGTGGATATCCTCTAGGCCAAATGATTTAAGGTGTAAATTCTTTAGGAACCGACGTTGAATATTTTCTAATGATGTTATGTATCAATGATATATTGGATTCCATATAATCGAGGCGTATTCTAATTTTGATCTTACTAAACAATTGAACAATAATTTGCACGTATTTTAAGACGAATCCTAATGTCTTAAAATATGATGTAACAGTAGAGTTAATGTGATCAACAAATGTTAACTTTGAATCAAGCATAACTCCGAGATCTTCAATATTGTTAGATCTATTCAGAGCGATACTTTCAATTTTATAATCAAATTCATAAGTGAATTGCTTTTTTGAGTACCACATAACGTTGCATTTGCTGACGTTTAAAAATAGGTTTTTTTCCATACACCATGTATTTATGCGATTTAGGTTGATTTGCAAGTGTTCACAATCGACCACCGAGTCGATTTGACAGAATATTTTTAAATCGTCAGCGTATAGAAGGTATTTTACATCAATATTGGCGGTAACATAATTTGTAAAAATTATGAAAAATAAAGGACCTAGAATGGATCCCTGTGGGATTCCGGATGATTGTAAAAATTTGTTCGACTTGTAACCTCTTACTTGAACATATTGCCAACGATCACTTAGGTAGGATGTTATTAAATTTAAGAACTCTGTAGATATATTCAAATATTGAAGCTTATGTAATAATATATTATGATCTAATTTATCAAAGGCCTTAGAGAGGTCAGTGTAGATAATATCTACCTGACCTCTCTGATCTAAGACTTCATTAATATATTGAGTTTTTATAACCAAATTTGTTACTGTTGAGCGACCTGAGATAAACCCGTGTTGCTCGTAATAGACGATTATTAACGTGGGCATATAAAGGATCGTGTAAAATAATTTCGAGTAACTTACTAAATTTGCAAATTATAGTAATTGGTCTGTAATTAGTTACGTCGGTATTATCACCTTTTTTAAATATGGGTGTAGCTTTAGATAATTTCCATAAGTCTGGAAATACAGAATTCTCTAAAATCGCATTATATATAATAGATAGCGAGTATGCAAGAAGAATGGCACAATCTCGAATTAAAAATGCAGGAATGTTATCCGGTCTCATAGCCATATTTGCATTTAACTGACTAATAGCGTTTTTTACATCATCCAAAGTAACTTTCCTTAAATGCAAAATATTATTTGGAGTGATGCCACCGAGTTTACATGGAGTAGAGTTAATTTTGGTATGTGAAAAAGATTCAGAAAAGAAGTCGGCAAATGCTGAAACAATTTCAGTGGGATTATCGAGATTTGCATCGTTATATTTCATATTAGAGGGTATGCCCGAAAGAGATCTTTTGGCTTTTAAAAAGGACCAGAAATTATTAGAATCCATATTCATCATTTTCGATACGTATGTACTGTCGATATGCCTAATTATTTTCAGTTTTAAACTCAGCTCTCAGTTTTTTAAACACCATAATTTTCATCGTTCTTACACTTTTTGTAAGCATCGTAAGCTTTATGTTTATTTTTCAGCAGAATAATTAAGTGACCATTGAACCAGACTGGGTACTTTCGCGAGGGTACAGCTTTACATCCTCTCCGAAGGATGGTATATCCACTACGCAATCTTCGCCTAAGATTGTACAGGGTCCGGGCATACACTGATTACAAGCTGCTGGAAGATGCGAGGCGAAGACATGGTCTCCCTTGAAACGGTCTCCCATCCAAGTACTAACCGCGCCTGGCATTGCTTTACGCGCCTACATGGTGGCCACCATTTTTTGTTGAATGTTTATATTTAAGAAATGTGCAACAGATGAAATATTATAGAATATCTAATTAAATTCCCCTGAGTCTTATACAATCATTATTTATTTTCGACAAATCTATAAAAAAATCAGGTATATTAACAAATACCGTTAAAACGATCGGGAGAATTAACTTAAAACTTTTACCATAAATGTAAATATTATAACAATTAACGAATGTGTACATTTACATTTGAAAGTATTAAAATCTGCATGTGTGAAAAGGTTTGCGAGGATACTAATAAATATTTTAATGCTTAAAAATGTACAATTTCAACGACCTCGTCTCATAATTTTGATCTTTTCTAATTTTACATTACCCGTGCTATACTATGTGAAACAGGGTCATTTAAAGATAAGCAATTTAAGTTTATAGCATAAGGAATAAATAAATGTGTATATGCGCATATATGTATGTATATATGTGTATGTATACATATTTGTAGATTTGTTTGTATCCTATTATATCCATGCCTGTGTCGATACAAAACCCATATTTTACCGTGGTCCATTACCTATGTCTACATATTATTAAAGTCGTCAAGATAGACCCCTTGACGTGAAGTGAGTGTCCCTGTGTTCATCTTGGCGTTAGAGAGGATATGTGTGTACGTATACATGTAAATAGCTTCGTTTAGGTTAGGTTGATAATAACAGTATAAATAGGATGGGTTTAGACAACACTATACTAGTTTTGTTTGCAAACGTTATTTTTTATTATAAAACAAGGGGTAATGGCTGATGTGTCATCCAAAGCCAACAAGCGAGGAAAAAAAAAAGATAAGCACTGAAATTTCGAACATTCTATACAGAGTGGACCATTAATAATAGGTTCAGGGGTAATTTGTGTATTACATTAGATTAGATCATAGAGGGCGCCGCAGGATCTGTATCTGATGATGAATTTTTTTCAAATTTTTTTTTACGAAACGTTGTGATACTTATGACCAGAATATCTGATGAGGGCGTCATTTCCACGTATAAAAGGTACACCTGGTAGAATCTAATAATTCCAACCGTTTTCGAGGAAAGTGCCGTTAAACATTTCAATAATTTTTTTAAAGACAGATTCAAATTTAATGAAACAAAGTGTATTTATTGAAAAATGTGCTTTGGTTACGTTTTATTTCTGTCATTTACGACATCTAATTATGTTATTTTGTTCTTGCGTTCCTCAAGCTAATTTCGTTAACTTCTTTATTTAAAATGCCTAGACATCATAATTTTTCAAATAGAGAAATGAGGGATATGATATGTGTTTACGCACAAAATAATTTTAGCGGACGTGCTGCAGCGTGGAGATACTCATTGCAATATCCAAATAGAATACAGCCAGACCATAAAATTTTCAAAGATCTGTTTCGTCGTTTGGGAGAAACAGGTCCATTTCGCCATAAAAACTATGTAGGACGACAGAAACAAATTACTCCAGATCAAGAACTAGAAATTTTAGTTCGTGAGGATGAATATCCTTAAGTCAGATCAAGTTGTTTAGCAGCGGTAACAGAGGTGAGTAAACAATCTGTCCTAAGAGTCTTACGTAAAGAACGCTTCTACCCATATCATCTCACTCTTGTACAAAACTTACTTCGAATGGATCTTCTACAAAGGCCACAATTTTGTCAATTTATTCTAAATAAACACAACAGGGATGGAAATTTTGTTAAGAACACTTTACTTACCGACGAAACTACTTTTACTCGCCGAGGCGTTTTTAACTGGAGAAGTATCCATTACTGGGAAGTAGAAAATTCTCATGCCGTTAAAGAAAGACATTTTCAGTAAGAATTTAAGATTAACGTTTGGTGTGGTATCATCGGCGCTCAATTATTGGGACCATTAATAATAATAATAATAATAATAATAATAATAATAATAAAACCCGTGGGGGTTTTGCCAGTTCCCCTATCGGGCGCGTCCCCTTGCGAATAGGGGAGTGCTCACACCGCCTCGGCAGGAGGGTAGGGAACAAATTAAATACTTCCCCGTGGAGCAAAAACTGGCACCACCCATGGAAATGGAGACAAGAGGAAAGAAACGCCTCGGAGAAAAGCCACTGCCTGGGGAGCGCCAGGGCACGTCCGGAGCCGGCACTGGGCGTGACAGAGAGCTAGCCGGTGACAGGAGGCTGAATAGGCGGGCGCCTGTCAATGAAAAAGCGACAGCCAACATAGAAGAGAGACAAGTAGCACAAACTGACCACGCACAAAATCAACAAGAAGTGGTCATGGTTGACGAGGATGTTGTTGCGGGCCCTGTGCCACAACCCACCGTGTCACCAACCAGACGTAGGCAACGGACCGCATGGACACCAGAAATAAATGAATTTGTGATCCGGAGCTATTACCGAATTACCAGACTTAAAACGGCCAAGATACCGTATAGTAAGGAACTACATAGGATAGTAACAAGTGAATTCCCAGAATTACATCGTAAAACAGTACAGAACATACTCGACCAACGAAGATCGCTATTCCTCAACAACCGAACGCCAGCAAACGTTTTACAGAGAATAAAAGATGAAGTAGCAAACGAGTTAGGTATACATGAAAGGAACGACAGGGAAGAACATGCAGAAAATGAAGCAACAGTCGAATTAGAGACACAGGAAAGAGTCGATTTGGAAGAACATGTAGACGACATGGAGACCCGTGCACCGCAGTCACAAACAAGTAAAACGCAGGAAGAATTTGAGACAAACCTTCTACTATATGATGGATCAAACCCATCAGCCAAACCCAAATTGCCAAAGTTACATTTTAAACCTGATACAGACAAGATAGTGAATGAAGTGAATGAGGTTATAAAGACAAAAATTACGCGTGAAACAACGATAGAACAGCTCCACGCCCTGATATACGCGGGTGCATATACAACACTAACCCTCAATAAGCAGAAGATATCACAGGCAATAGAGAGAACAACGAAAATAAAAAGTCCGCCATGGGAACGTCGACTAGTATCTAAAATTGAAAGAATCAGGAAGGAAATTGGAATACTCACGCAAAGCCAAAGAGACCGGCCCAGTGAAAAAGTCACAGCAAAAACCAAATTACTAATGTCACACTACAAATCAGAAATGAACCCGACCCTGAATGAGGTACTAGATATGCTTAAGCAGAAGCTTGCAGCCATGGCCAAACGCCTGAAAAGGTACCAGATCAGTAACGCACGTCGAGAGCAAAACAGCTTATTTGCTAGAAATCAAAAAGCCTTCTATAAAAGAATAGATGCACCGACTGAGGCAGATTTGGAACAGGGTGAAGTACCCTCAAAAGAGCAAATCAAAAACTTCTGGGAGGGAGTCTGGAGTAATCCAGTAAACCATAAACAGGCCAAATGGCTTCGAGATGAAAGAAATAACGTAAGGGACTTGCCCACAATGCTCGACTGGAAAATTGCGAAAGAAGAAGTCCAAGAGGTTATAAGCAGAACACTGAGCTGGAAAGCACCGGGGATGGACAAGCTGCAAAATTTCTGGTTCAAGAAGTTTCATGCAGTACATGAGCAACTGGCACACTGCTATACCAGCCTACTTGCCGATCCAGAGCAAGTACCTATATTTCTGAGTGAGGGAGTGACGTACCTGCTTCTAAAGACCATGCGTGCCACCGCGGATCCTTCCCTATATAGACCGATCACCTGTCTTCCAACAATTTACAAAATACTAACAGCTATTTTAACAAGTAAAATTTACAAACATCTAGGGGCAAACGAATTACTAGATGAAGAGCAGAAGGGATGTCGTAAAGGGTCGCGGGGATGTAAGGAACAGCTTATAATTGATTCGATCGTTATGAACAGAGCCAAAAAAACTAAAAGCTCATTGTACACTGCGTACATTGATTACCAAAAAGCATTCGACAGCGTACCCCACACTTGGTTAGTAGAGGTACTTGAGCTGTATAAGATCGACAACCATATAATTAACTTTTTGAAGCATGTGATGTCGTTATGGAAAACGACTTTATTACTAAGTACAAATAATAACGCCATAAACGCAGGAGAAATTAAAATACAAAGAGGTATATTCCAAGGTGATACCCTCAGCCCTCTGTGGTTTTGCCTGGCACTACGCCCACTAACAACTATGCTTAACAAACAGAAGAAGGGATATACTCTGTCGCAAAGCAACCAGCAATTAAGTCATCTATGGTACATGGATGACTTGAAGCTTTTCGCGAGGAAAAAGAACCACCTACACGACCTACTATCTTGTGTTGGCTGTTTTAGTAGTGACATAAAAATGAAATTTGGGCTAAGCAAATGCAAAATAAGCTGTATGGAGAAAGGCGTTTGGGTAGAACACACCGGCTATACAGTAAATATAGACCAAGGGACAATCGAAGGAATGGAAGTGGAAGAAAAGTACAAATACCTAGGTTATCTTCAAGCAAGGGGAATAGACCACAAAACAGCGAAGGAAACTGCAAAACGAAAACCACATATATGCGCAGGTTGAGAAATATACTGAAGTCCCAGCTCTCGGCAAGAAATACAGCGAAGGCAGTAAACACCTACGCAACACCAGTACTCACATACACCTTTGGAGTTATAAAATGGACTACAACCGAACTTGAAGACCTAAACACGAAAACTAGGAAGGAGTTCCGTAAGCACCGTACGCATCACTCACAATCGTCAGTTGAAAGATTCCATCTTCCAAGAAGCCAAGGAGGCAGGGGAATACCAAATATTCTTGCTAAACACGTAGGACAGGTAATGAACCTGCGTAAGTACTTCCATGAAAGGGCAGGCATAAGTAGTCTCCATCAAGCGGTAGTGGCAATAGACAGTAACTTAACACCACTGAGGCTGTCAGATAACAACTATGACCCAGCCGTGGTGGTACAAACACCACAAGCACTAAAAGCCAAGTGTAGCAAACCACTACACGGTCGATATATCAGCACCATCGAGAGCGAAGCAATAGATACGGAAGGATCTACAGCCTACCTACGGACCGGAAACCTGTTTGTTGAAACAGAAGGATTTATCACCGCCTTGCAAGATCAAGTTATTCCCACTAAAATCTACAGGAGGAACATCCTTAAAGAACGAGTAGAG
The DNA here is from genome assembly GCA_963675555.1 of Leptura quadrifasciata. Lineage (NCBI taxonomy): Eukaryota > Metazoa > Arthropoda > Insecta > Coleoptera > Cerambycidae > Leptura > Leptura quadrifasciata. Next base: position 32,356,309 of record OY776680.1, on the reverse strand, counting down.
AACACGAAGTGTTGCATGTGTGGCGAAAAGGACGAGTACCTCGATCACATCTTATCGGGTTGTTCAATACTTGCGCCAAAGGCATATTTAGACAGGCATAACAGAGTAGCCGGAATAATCCATCAAAATCTGCGAGTAAGTGTTTGACTATACTGGAACAGGCCTATAATAACGGACAGGACAATACCCAACAACATACCTGACATAGTATTGACTTTGAAAAATGATAGGAGGACCTATATAATCGATGTGGCTGTGCCACTACCCGTGAATCTGCAGAAAACACAAGCGGAAAAGATTAACAAGTACCTGCCACTGGCAGATGAGATCAAAAAGATGTGGAAAATGGATAGCGTAGTTATAGTACCAATAGTAGTAGGAGCGACTGGGGAAATACCATATAAACTACACGAAGGCCTGAAGACCTTGAAGATGCAAAAGAGCCTATACATTACGATTCAGAAATCTGTATTACTAGATACATGCAGCATAGTTCGTCGAGTACTTGGCCAATAGAAATAAAAGCGTTTACACGCCTGCAAGGAAGCGTGACATCTTGTTTTTGGACCGATGTCAACTGCTTAAAAACCAGAGCAATCTGTGATATAAGGAAAAGATATAATAATAATAATAATTTATTCATTCTTTCGATCACAATATGGTGAAATAGGACATGTCAACAAATTATGTAAAATACAAAACATGAAATAAATACATTACAAGCACATAGATACAGATTAATAAAAGTAACACACATTACTGTAAAATATATAAATATATATTTTAAGTAGTTATAAATGAACGTTTATCGTTCAAAAATTCATCGACTGAATACTAACATCCTTCTACTAAATATCTTCGTAGTTCTTTCTTAAAAGAATATAATGAAGCTTTTGCTTTAATGCTAGAAGGTAGAAAATTGAAGAAATTTACTCCGGCTACTAGTGGAGACTTTTCATATAGGGCAGTCCTGTGTTTTTGTATTTTTAACAAATTACCATGCCTGGTGGGGTAATTATGCAGTTGCGAGTTTGTTTCAAATTTGCTCATATTCTTTTTTATATATAATATACAGTTATATATGTACACACAGGGAAATGTCAATATAAAATGTTGCCTGCAAAAATCTCTGCATGACTGAATTTTTTGCAAACCGAAAGTTAATCGTATGACTCGTTTTTGGCCAATTAGAACTCTTTCACGATCAGTGGCCCCACCCCATGCAATAACATTGTAGGATAACACTGAGTTAATGAGGGTATAATAAACATTTATTAGAGGTTTTTGGTCCAGAATATTTTTTTAAGTTGTAGGATTGCATAGTAGCCCCTGCTCATTTTCCGACAGGTATTGTTAATGTGATGTTTCCAGTTCATATCAGTGTCAATATATATGCCAAGAAATTTTGTTGTTTCACTTGGAGTAATAGTTAACTGATGCAATGTAATATTTATGGGAATTTGGAATGTTTTCCTACCAAAAAATTGCAACAACGTAGTTTTATCTGTGTTGACAATTAATTTATTAATATCGCACCAATTAATAAATTGCTGAAAGATAGTATTAAACTTACCTTGCAATTTCTCAGGGGAGTCTGCCTCTTCTTCTATGGAAACGTCATCCGCGAACAGCACAACGCACTTGGCACCAATATGGAGTGGCTTATAAACAGAAGAAAAATAAGTGACCCCAATACAGAACCCTGAGGAACTCCTAGATTAACGTCATACGTCTCTGAACTAGTTTCCTCTAATTTTACAAAAAAATTTCTAAAGCTGAGATACGATATTATCCATGAAAGAAAGTTACCCCTAATTCCTATCGCAGAAAGTTTATCAGCAACGAATGTCTGATCTATAGAGTCAAATGCCTTAGACAAGTCAAAGAAAAGTGCAGTAACATATTTTTTATCATCTACGCGATTATACACAAACTCCAAAAAGTCCGTTGCTGCACTTTCGGTTGACTTACCAGGGCAAAATCCATTTTGAGATCTGGAAATTATTTAATATTTTGTTAGATAGGGGAATATTTTGTTGTATATAGCTCTTTCAATTATTTTGCATATTACATTGAGTATAGTGATGGGTCTGTAGTTATCTATTACCTGTGGATCATTGCTTTTGTAGACTGGAATTACTTTCCCTATTTTCAACTCATCTGGAAATACTATCAACTTAAGAGAAGAATTGTGGGACAAAATACAAAACGCAGCGAATTTTATTAGAGGACAAGAAAATATATTTTTCAATGTGAGAAAATCTTTTATGAATAGAATTAGAAAAGGCATAAAAGTAGGTGGAGACCATATCGAACATTTACTCTAAGTTGCAGCAATAGGGTTTTTACATGGACGGAAAGTTTATTATGTCATTAAATCAACTTTTACGTAATTTTTTGATCTTCTAATAAGATTAGATCCCTATTTTAGACAATCTTTTGATTTATGTATTTATCTCAATACCATGAAATTAATTAAAAATGAGAAAGAGTTTACGCTGGTATTACGAATTTGTTTTTCCTTACGTTTTGTACTTTTTTCAATAAATACACTTTGTTTCATTAAATTTGAATTTGTCTTTAAAAAATTATTGAAATGTTTAACGGCACTTTCCTCGAAAACGGTTGGAGGTATCAAGTTCTACCAAGTGTACCTTTTATACGTGGAAGTACCACAACCTTTTGTAAAAAAGAAATATGAAAAAAATTCATCATCAGATGCAGGTCCTGCGGCGCCTCTATGATCTAGCGTGATGTAATAAATTATTATTTCTTAGAATAAAAAATGTTAGTAAATTTGGCGAAGATCAGTCCAGAAAAAAACAAAAAATAATTTGAATTTTGACATCCTGTACCTTTTGCCACAGCAACATTTTACGAAAGCATATTTGGTTATATCCTCATATTTATCTACCCCTTAACTATGGCCTATTATTAACGGTCCACTCTGTATACTTAAACATCATTTTTTCACATTGCATTTTTGAATTCCGCGTAATTTTTTGAATTTTATCATACAACACAAGTGGTATTTCAAACGTCAATATTTGTTTTAATTAAATTTTTAGTTTTCTATTTAAGTAATAATAATAATAATATAATAAAATATGATTTATTAGCAAATAAAATTCATCAAAGTAGTTTTTGGGACAAAACACAAAACACGTTTCTTTCAAATGAAACCATAGTGGAACTCAAGATATATTTATTAGTACTATTAATAAGGAATTTATTCAAATGCCGTATTAAAATATGTGATAAATACAAGCAAAATTACATCACTTTTGTTGTAATTGAATGGTAAGAAGTAAATATTTGGCTTTGATAATGTCAAAGAACCTAAACATATCCAAAGTCATTATGCTTGAAGTCAGAAAAAATCTCCTTCGAAAGAAATTTTTGGAAACTATAACGAAATCCGAAATATTTTGCATGAACCGCGTGCTACACATAAAAATGTCGTCGGAAGATACAATGAAGGTTTTTCGAACGTAACGGTATTATAGTACTTTTTCTGGCTCTCTCTGCATACAAGTATTTATAGAAGGTCGATATTAATTTTTGTCTATAGCGGTTTACCAACAGTAACGAGTATATTAAATAATTATGACTGTGAAAGGGTGAGCAAGCATAGATTATTACTAAGCGGGGCTGGTACGCCACTGTGCGAAGTATAAAACATTACGGCTAGTTTTTTAAGAGATACTTTAATTTAAAAAAAAAATTTGGCTTCGAAAGAACGCGAAGTAAAGTAGATAACCGGACATTATTATATGTAAAGACACTGAATACAAACGAATTTTTCTGTGAAATTAATTTAACAAAAACTCTTTATTTTTTTAGATTTGCCGGCATTACTTATCTACTTACGTATTTAATTAGTTAAAATTTGTTACCGATACTGAGATTTCCGTATTGCCCTTTGATTTGTGCAATCATATTGCTGTTTGGATCATTGTTTGAGGTTGCATAAACCGTCCTGTTTATTCTTGCTGTCTGTTCACCACATGCATCCTGGTCGCCCTTCAGTTACTGCTGCTGCTGCCGCGATTTTACAAGTTACGTCGTTCTGGATCTTACGCAAATATTACTTTCTGGCATTTGGGATACCACAAGAGGAAAAGAAGGTTAATTGGATTACTGTAGTGAAATTAAGGTCAGATAAACCCTTTTATATATTTTTTTGAAGAGAATATTATATGACATTCCAACGTGTACATATCAAGTATTTTATTCAGCTATTGCTAGACATCAGTCAGATAAAGTGTGAACCAAAAGTAGCTCTACTTACGGGGCAACCTGCATTACTTATGATGTAACTTTGAATATTCAAACATATTAGGCAATCTTGCCGTTGTACTTCACCTTACGTGTATTTGTATCTGCTCACACAAACGAGAAACTTGAGTAAAGTACTATTGAGAATCCATTTAATATATATATATATATATATATATATATATATATATATATATATATATTATACATTTTGCAAGTACCGAGAGCGGTGACCTTCAGCCCTTGGTGGACTTAACCCATATACGCAAAATGGCAAGTCGCTATATACCATGGAGACATCTATGATGTCTGGTGTATAGTAGCATTAGACCACATGAGAGGAGTAACTTACCTCTCACCACTATACCATTTACATTAGTCTGTATAAGACTAGCAGGTTGGCCGCTGTCATTTGTCTGTTCCACGACCTATGGCATACTGATGAGAACTAATAAGTTCGAAACCGGTCTATGTCTGGTCGGGGAATTGACAAATGACATTGGCTACCAATCTTTCATGATTTGTAAGGTATAATTCAATGCAGGTCGGGGTATTTGCCCGCTGAGTAGTTGTTTCCTGCAAATCATGTATAATAACAGTATATGGGTTAAGTCCACCAAGGGCTGAAGGTCACCGCTCTCGGTACTTGCAAAATGGCAAGTCGCTATATACCATGGAGACATCTATGATGTCTGGTGTATAGTAGCATTAGACCACATGAGAGGAGTAACTTACCTCTCACCACTATACCATATATATATATATATATTTGTAAATGCCTACCATAAGGTAGTACAAATTTTCTTAGTTTTTATAATTAAAAAACTAAGTGGCGCCCCTAATATCATATATAAAAGTTTGTGACAAAAAAGGAGAATCCTTACTAATCCTCAGTGCCTCCGACAAGAGAGCTGCCGTCAACCACCAGGTATAACTGCCTAGGAGGTTATACGAATTTGCAACAAAAAATTTATTTTTCGGAACTACTACTACAATTTACTATGAAACATCACTATGCTTCTTTGATTCCTTTCAAACATGGACACATTATAATGTGGTCGATACATCCACTGTCTATCTGAAGGACTTGCCATATTTATGTATTTTAGATATTTTTTTTTTCAGTCTCAGTTGGTAGATTCTCTCAATTTTACACGGACCGGACGGACCTTGGTGTTTAGATAGACGAATAACAGAATTTTTGTAGGATAGTGTATTGAAATAAATAAGTAAATAACTATTAACATATATTATTATCTACTAACGTATGAACATAACTTACTGAATCCAGCCCTGAATTCGTTGCCTTTCCTCCGCAACCATATGTTAACACCCCGTACTCTACAAAGGAATATGAAATTATATGTCGTTGTCACAAGTTTCAAAAAAAAACAATATTATACGTACCGACAATTTATTAAATGCTAGATCATAAGGAGTTATGAATGGGATACTGCTAGAGCAAAAAGGGCGAAGTATAATAAGTGTTATAAGTTGAACAAAGAGAATTTATCTAACAGGCCTTATACAGTGAGCACACTTATCTTCTAGGAATAAGATACGAATTTTTGTGTGATTACAATTTAACTGTGGGCGATGTAAATGCTTTGTGAACTTTGAAGTGTACATAATAAGGACATTTGAATAATTCTGATGTTGGAAAGCGACTTCTGTAAAGGGTTCGTGTAGATAATGACTATTAGGTGTCATTTTGATTCTGACATAGTAAGCTAAGTCTTATTAAAAATGGGCAAGAGATACCAAAAAGATGCAATTATTTATGCGTGCCTATGAGGAACTTTCCTTACTTCTTTTTATTTAAAAGAATCATATACTATTTTTCATGTAGAAAAATCAAATTACAAAAACTGAAAAAAGTACAGATTTTTTGTTGTGTGATTATCTAAATCTAAAATAATAGTGGGTGTAAAATTGAATTTCGATGATAAATTTAATGCAGTTTAGCACGAGAAAGTGACGTGGCTACATGCAGCAAATGTTAATCCTCTTCTAACTGCTGAGGATCTAGAAATACACCTAAAAACAGCCAAGCAAATCAATCTATTGTTGTTAAAAAATTAACTAGAAATCCGAAAGAAGCTAATTTTAGTATTTTTTTTTAATTGGTGGAGCTGTTGACATTTGTGAAAATCTGTTAGATGAACCCCAATGGAGTGAAGGAATTCTAGTAACCGAGTAGTAATGAGAGAATATTCTCGAGGCAATCAAATGACTAAAAAGCATCGTATCTTCGGAGACCGTGAGACCATAGAAGAAAAGGTGGGGACTTCGATTACCCCCACAGCATTTTTAACCTCTCCACAATAAAATTATGAGAGGTTACTAAAATTGGTTCAAAAACGAAAATTGAGATAACATCAAATCTTTACGTTTTAGGCCCTAGGAACCGAAAAAAGTGGTTTTTGAAAAATGTTTGTGTGTGTGTATGTGTGTTAGCACGATAGCGCCAAAACTACTGAACGGATTCGAATGAAACTTTGCATATGCATTTCTTTAGTGCCCCAGAAGATCTGAAAAGGTTTTGGTTGTCATCGGCTTATGTTTAGTGCCATTTTGACGCAACAAGTTGTTTATTTTATAATTACTTTCAATTTGTAATGGAACCATTGAAAAGCAGTTAAAATTCTGATTTCAACGATATATCACACTTCCATCCTTTCGATTTGGTTTCCGTGAAAAAAATTAAAAACCAAGCAAATATGAAGCATAGATCGCATTTCGCATGACATGATCGGTGCGCGTAGCCGTTACGTCGTGAAACTCGTCACATCACGTGTCAATTTACGTGTAAGGGTTTCTTCACTGCTCTAGAAGTAGAGCGGATTTCGTTTAGTGCCGTTTTTAAATATATATACAGACAAATCGAAGAATTAAACTACAAATATTCCTCTAAAATCTAGTAAAATTACTGAAATGCTAATGTTTCATTTAACAATGACAGCCGCGAGCGATCGGATTGCAAAGAGCAAATTTTGATTATTGTCATTGTCATTGTTTGTCGTCCGATAATGTTGGTGTCATGTCATGTTAATAAGATTTCGGCATATTTGTAACTTTTATGGCCAGTTTCTGAAACGTTAAATAGAGTTAATTATTCGTTTACTGTCATAGTTACAATTGTGACAACAATTGTTACTATGACATTTATTAAATGATAACTTTATTTTGCGTTTCAGAAACAGACCCTTAGTGGATTGTCACAAACTTTAAAGGTAGACGTAACAATATCAATATCATATGCTTTCTGTAACTTCGTTGGTGAATTTATTATAGATTATCACTTTACCAATTTTCAGTTTGCTGCTTTACAAATCTGTAGTATTTAGGATAACTAGACTTTCTTAGTCGTTCAAGTGATATTAAAGTTGTTAATATCCTAAGAGTATATTTATCAACGAGCGATAATGTAGGTAATAACTCGCATAGATGATTGTAAATTCATTAAGTTGAGGGTTTTTTTAGTGCCCCAGAAGATCTGAAAAGGTTTTGGATGAGATCGGATTACGTTTAGTGCCGTTTTGTCACACAATTTAATGCTCTTTTCGGCTTCAAAGATCCATCGAGTGAGGAGGTTCCAGCCGCTTCCAGTAGCTGCCGATTTTTTATGGAAATATTCAATGCTTATCCAATAAACCATTACCTCTTGATCCATCTCTTTCAGAAAATAAAGATAAAGTTTTGTGTTTTAGTGCAACCTGGATGATTAAATAGTGGATAATGGATGATCAAATAAAACTAGTTTCTTGAAATAATTACGTTCTAGCTACATACATCTATTATGAAAGGTCTATCCATATACATGGTAGAGTTACAATTTTTGCCAAAGTAATTACTGCAATGAGTTAAAAATGCAGAGGAGATCTAAATATTTTCAATAATGTGCTAACTGAATTTCTGAATAATCTTTCAATTAAAAAATATATTACATTCCTTGCTTTTCCTTTCTTTGACATTTCATCTATCAACTCTCAATTGATAACACATTTGTTCTTATCCTTTGGTATGCAAGAGCGTAGCAATGATTTCACATGAGTTACTAGTAGAAGTGCAACTAAACTTGATAACCTGTTCTCAAATATTCAGCAAAATTTTAGTAAAGCCAGAATATTTAATCCTCACTTTTCTGATCACAACTGTCTGTGTTCTTCTTCTCAGAGTCAACAAACATCCACAAATCTAAAGAACAGAAGACATATAGATTAATAAATAATTTGCTATGATATTTCGTTTCCTATCAAACATCGGATCGAGTTGGCTTGGTCCGGTCTCAAAAAATTGCAAAATTAATTAGGTTTTGCAAAAACCGCTAAAGATCGCAATTTCCTGAAATACCTGTATCTCCGTGAAAAAAAGATATTATTTAACAAAATCCTGCGAGAGCATAGTCCAATATAAGTTGAATAAGAGCATTTTTACAGATTTGCAAAATATTGCAAATTTATATATCATATGCTATATTTATTCATTGGTACTACGTTAGTAATTATAAAAATGTTTTTTTTAAACCAATAATTTTTTTTTAACAAGCATTATACTTGCCGTGGTGAAGTATGATTAAATAAAACAATAAAATAATTCAATAAGTTGTTCAAATCTTTGCTATAGTAAAACATTAACACAATTAAGAAGAATAAAGTTAATTCAGGTAACAAAAACAAATGAATAATAAAAAGAATATAGCACACAGAACATTAATATTTATCTAATCCTCAAAATAATTTTTAAGATATCATATTAAGTGTTCAAAGTGTCCACCGCGATTTCTTATGCATAATCGAGCGAGGCGAGGCACTGCATTTAAAACATTACTCAGCATTTCGGGGGTTACTGTAATACATGCCTGTTGAATTCGAGCTTTTAGGTCCTCTACATTTTGCGGTTTCGTCGAAAACACCTTATCTTTAATATACCCCAATAGAAAAAAATCTATTGGGGTTATAACTGGAGAACGAGGGGCCATCGAATAAATCCATTATTACATATCCAATGTTGAGGCAAAATTTCGTCTAAATAATCTAGGCATATCTGGGAATTTTGGGGAGGAGCCCCATCTTGTTGAAAATACTGAAAGTTGTGTCTATTCTCTAAAGGTAGGTCATCTACGAATTCATTAAATTCATTTCTCAAAAAGTTTAGATACCTTTGACCACTGAGGTGTCCATCATAAAAATAACGACCTATTAAATTGGTGCCTAAAATACCTATCCACACATTTATTGAAAAACGATTTTGAAACCCAGTCGGCCTATGTCAGTGTGTATTTTCAGAGGTCCATTTGTAATAAATATTGCGATTAAAAAACCCATTATTGGAAACATTTGCCTAGTCGGACCAAAGTATTTTACTACATATTAATGGATCGGCACGCTTCTTTTCCAACAGCCACCTACCTTGGTTTGTCCCCCGCTTGTAAATTGTGAACTTTTTTGGCTTTATAACACCGGTAACCATTTTTCTTTAAAATTTTTCTAGCACTTGTTTTATTTATATGACAAGCAATTTGAATTTTTCTTAATGATGTATTCAAATTTTCTATATTTTTATTTCTTACATAATTAATAACTCGGTTTACCTTATTTACATTATCAGTAACACTGTTCAACCTTTGTCTGCTTCTTTAAAAATGAACCATTATTTTTCAGTTTCGTAGCTAATTTTCTGAAGAAAGTTTTATTCGGCTGTAGTGCTTGTGGAAATCTCTTTCTATATTCTACTTGAGCTAATCCAGAGTTAAAATTGCATTGGCAATATGTAACGAACATATTATAATGATCAATGTGAGTGAAAATCATTTTTGAAAATTCTAAATTCTTAAACAAATGTGATTGAGTGAGAGTTTAAGTATTAACTGAGATGATCTGTCAAAAAATCTGTGAAATCATGAAATACAAACAAATGGATATTATACTTAAATTAATTGGTAAAGACATTTTAACTTTCTGAGCAAGGAGTGACACTTTTATGGAGGACCTCTATACATTGGCATAACTGGGAATACTCTTTCCATAATTGCACCATGTTGCTTTCTTGATTATTTTGTTTTTGTTACCTGAATTTACTTTATTCTTTTTAATTGTGTTAATGTTTTATTATAGCAAAGATTTAAACAATTTGTTGGATTATTTTATCGTTTTATTTAATCGTACTTCTCCACGGCGAGTATAATGCGTGTTAAAAAAAATGTATTTATAATTACTAACGTAGTACCAATGAATAAATATGGCATGTGATATATCATTGAAAAGAGAGAAAAATATTCTATTTAATGGTGCCATTTCCCACCCGTTTCAATATAATTTTTTTAACAGCCTGAAGAGTAAGTCTCAAAATACAGTGGTTTTGAAAATAATTGGATAAAACCTCGTTGAGACACTCTGTTTTGCAAAAAATTTTCGATTTAGAATTTTTCTCGTATCTCTTCAAATAACGGAGATATTTGGCCTAGACATTTTCCGCATTTTCAATATTATCCGCCATAAGTCTTAAAGTAGGCGATGGATTTCAAATGTCTTTAAGCCATTTTGTAGGTTATATAAATCGGCACAATTTTCATAAAAATAATTTTTTTTGTACGACCGATATTAAGTGAGATATTCTCGAGGGCCCTGAAAAAATGGACAGCCTGTATATATATATATACATATATATGAAAAATACTAGGTTCTCGGGTTGCACCGCGTCTGAGATTGTTAATGTCTCGACGTTTCGGCTCCCGTTTTGGAGCCATTTTCAAGAGAAAAGTGGGTCAAGTAAAAATTGTCAAAGAAAATAATGCTAGGAGTTCGTGGAACTGGTTCGATTTCGGGGTCTCAATCTGCCTGAGTTCTGAGTTCGCTCTAAGGAGTAGGCAGATTGAGGCCTTAGAGACGGATCGTGGTGAGATCTGGGGAGTAGGCGGATTGAGACCCCGAAATCGAACCAGTTCCACGAACTAGTAGCATTATTTTCTTTGACAATTTTTACTTAGAGTTATTGTTGAATACTTATATTTTCAAAAAAAAAATTCCAGACTTTGATTGGCCGTTGCTGAGCATTGCAAAATCAGTTAAACTCGGAGCTCGATGCTGCGGCGTACGCCAATCAGCCAGTCAGCAATACTTACATCTGCAGAGAGCTGTTAAGGTGGGGGAGATTTGTCTTTCTCGGCCTTTGCGACTCAACTCTTTGCGTCAGGCGTCTGCTCATTTCAAAAGAAGTATCGTACCGTGTACCTTCTACAAAAACTTATTATTACTACTGCCGTAGAGCTACAAGAAGATGATAAAATTGTAAAAATATTTTTTGAGATTGGACCGGACCAGCTCGATCCGTATTAAAAAGTTACATAACTTTACCATGTAACTTTTTTTTTGTACAACGCCAAATTTTTTTTAACGTAAAAAACTATTTCTCGCCAACTTTGGCAGCCATTTTGAAAATGACGCATATTCGTCATTTGTTTTAAAAATATTACATTGAATTCTACGGAACATTTCCTATTTTTTACATACCTTGGTTTGCTGTTAATACTTTTTGCAAAAAACGCGATAGATTTCTTGGATTAAAAAAGAAGATACATAATACCAACTTCAGTCAAAACATATGAAAGATAAAGTTATATAGATACATGTCTTAAGCAAACTTGATAATAATCTCAAAGCCGATTATAATAAACTTAAAAAAGATTACAGATGAGCTCTTAAAGATGAGACTATTAGACACAATACTGAACTTACAGCCAATTCCAAAAATAAACAGAAAGCAGCATGGTCAATAATTAAACAAACATCTAATCATAATCAAACATGAAATCAGTGCTGATGGCCTGGATAATTATTTTGTTAACATGTAAATGGTAGCAATTCTGGCTATGCATATCTATGTGGGAATAATAGTCTACCCTCCTTTTTCTTCTTAGAACCAGTCTCAGAATATGAAGTTATTGATCTAGTTATTGACAGGCTTAAATAAGCCTAAATGGGTTTTCCATATTTATTTGCAAATGAAACCTCAAAATTGCGTATAAAAATAATTTCTATATTGTATAATATTGTAATACATTGTATAAACATAAATGGTTAACACATTGTACTCAAAATGAAATTTTAGTTAAGATAACTTATTAATTATACATACCTGTAATTTTTCTGTGTACTTATTTGTGAATAAATAAAATTATCATTATTATTATTATTAGTAGATAAATTAAGAAATCTAAATCTAGAGACTATTATGGTCTGAACAGCGACACTATTAAATTGGCTAAAAAATGAGCTAGTACCTTTCATAAAATTATTTCATCAATTTCTGCTTCTAAAAGATTTCCTGACTGTCTAAAAAAACTTAAGGTAACCCCTATCTTTAAAAACGTGAGTGAGAATCAAGTTAGTAATCATAGACCAATATGAATTATTCCAATTTTATCCAAATTTCTTGAATCAGCTTAATGCTGTACTTGAAAAATATGAACTTATAAAATCTCTGTCAATATGGTTACCATAAAGATTCTTCTACCACTAAAGCACTAACTGATATGATTGTGTTTATAACAGATGCACTTGAAGATGGACATATGATAGCTGCTTCTTTCTTGGACCTGTCCAAAGCTTTCGATTGTGTATCACCCAACATATTATTAATAAAATTAGGGAGTTTTGGTATAAGAGATCTGCGTTATCTTTCATGAGTGGCTATATGCCAAACAGATATCAGAATGTTTGTAGTAATGGTGAAATCTCTTCCCGTAAGTTCGGTCAACTTTCTTGTTGTTAATGCTCAAGATAAGTGATGACTGCAATGTGGTAAAATTAGTGGAGTGCTACGATCTTATTGGGTACACTCTGATTATTCTCTAGGTGGGTTAAAATTCTTTATTCCAGAATTTGGATGATATTTCCGGATTTTTTTTATTGTACCTAGTGGGCTTGGTAAAAACAAGTTCATGTCACTGGTTTGACTACTTTCTTTTTGATAGATGTTTACAGGCGTTCATGGCATTATTACAACATAATCTTAAAAAAAACACACCACAGACAGTGGACAAACCCGAATCTAAAGCCAAAGGATTCGGAAGGGGGTTACATATTTCAAAAAACGCAGACAACATACAATGCCCATCGGCACTGGCAGTGTCGGTACCAGGGATTGAACACAGCACACAGCAAAGGCTGACCAAGTGCATTTGCTACTCGACGTGTTCTAGCCAGCTGAGCTACTTTGCCGGCCGATAATAATTATTTAGTAATTTCTAACTAGGAAAAAATGCTTTGTTTAGCTTTAGCATCGACTTGTTTATTAAGATGTGTGCCTTAAACAACATAAAATAATAAGAGGCAAACATTTATCTTTAGAGATAAGATAATTTTACTGGGTTTCATTTTCCGTTGACAACCGACATGTCTAAGCAGAAACGAATTACCGTAAAAACACTGCATTTCTATAATCCAAGAGGCTTCATAAAGCATATTTTTGCCACTGAAAATTTTACATCATTTTTATTATAAATGTCTAATTTATTATAAATTATTAATTAATTATACACACTTAATTCGCGTATAAAATAATATTTTTATGGAAAAAATGTCCCACGTAATCTTCAACCTGACATGATGGAAGACCCCTGAGTTAGGAAATTACAAATTGAATATTAAAATATTGAGAAAAGAACAAGCACTCGGAGAGTTTAGTATTTCAAAAAATTATAGACTAAGATTTATATGAATATTATTCAGAATTATGAATACATTCCTTGACAAAATAATCTCGCTAGATAAATAACATCTATATTTCCTATATTTAATATTAATATATTGAACTTTTTTTTGTTCAACTACGAAAAATATCATGTTACGGAGTAGCTGTATCGACGACAGCTATTCGAGGTCATCTAGTCCTGGTGGACCGTCAGGTATCGCTATTTAGATTATTAATAAAATAGACACATATATTAATAATATTACTACTAGGTGCATAGGTACTGAGGTCCCTTTAGGTCTTTTGGGATATCAATAATACAGCTAGACCGTAGCTTGAAATTATTGATGCAACAGTAGTAGCAACATAGGGAATTACCGATATCGGAAATTTTCTAATTTACAATGAATGGTAATTACACGTTCAATAGTCATTAAATCAATAATAGATTAGTTCAATTTTACTGTTGTCGTTAATGTGTTATTAGCGTAATTATATAAAAAAACCGTAATTTTCGGTAAATTCATTCCATGTGCTACAACAGATTCATTTCTTGCGTACTGTAGCAATTAGTTTAGTCAAGAGTTTAATAATGAGATAGATGGTTTCTGGCAAAAAGAATACTCTCTTAAAATATATTGATATGTACAGGAGAGAATACTTATCCTTTTAAACAAAAGTCTGCAGCTTTCAGTATGCTTTACATTCGTAATAGCTGTAATAACCCTATTTTCCAATTTTAAAATCTTTACAGTATGTACAGAGCCACCCCAGACTAGAATTCCATAGCACATTATGCCATGGAACAGTTCACGGATGTGGTAGCAGGATAACATTTTGGTCAATTGTATGTTTAACTTTATTTAAATATATATTCTACTGGACAATTGTTTGGATATGCAATAATTGATCCCAAGTCAATTTGCTATCTAAGGTGATACCTAAGCACTTAACCGAAGTGCTTCGGATCCCACTATAAACTGTAGGACTCCGTCTCCTTTACTCATACAAGTTTAGGCTTAAGAGGGTCATTCAAGTGATCTGGAAGGCGGATAAAACATATATAGCAAACATAACATATATAATATAGATGCGTGTGTTTAGATAAAATATTAAATTTTGAGTTTTTTGCGTGTTTAGGTTTAATTTTACGTTGGAAAAGTATTGCTTAGCTCGATGTTGTGTGAAGCTGACATATTAGTAAGGTTATTCATATTATTATGGGCTGAAGGTAGAGTGCTGTCATCAGTATATGCAACACTTTTACTAGAGATGTTATCTGATATGTCGCTTAGGTATCCCTAGAAAATTTGTGGAAGTATGTCGCAGTCTACATACAAACAACAACGCCCAGGTTATGTATAATAATGAGGCAACCGAACCTTTCCAAACCCTCACTAGAGTTAGGCAGGGATGTGTCCTGGCACCCCTACTCTTTAATTTGTTTACCACTGCTCTAACAATTATTGTTGACAACAAACTGACACTCAGAGGAATAGGTCTCAGATACCGTTTTGATGGCGGTCTTTTTAACATAGGGCGCTTTAGAGCTTTCACGAAGACACGCACATGATTCATTTGTGATCTCCGGTATGCGGATGACTGTGCACTTTTAGCCTCTACGCCGGAAGAGCTTCAAGAACTTTTAGATGTGTATGCCCAGAGCTATGATTCCTTGGGACTTAAAATCAACATTGGAAAGACTAAGATTATGTCAACTCCTCATCAAGTGAACCAAATAGACATTACACTTAACGGAAATTCTCTTGAAGTGGTGGATCAGTTCAATTACTTAGGCAACGTTGTTAATGACAAAGCAAACATGGACAGCGAGATTCGCAATAGAATTAACGCTGCATCTAGAGCAGTCTGGGGACTTAGAGAGAGAGTATTTGACAACTACGACCTTGCTTTGTCAACGAAAATGGCTGTCTACAGAGCAGTTGTCATTCCAACACTGCTATATGGATGTGAAAGCTGGGTCACTTACCGTCGTCATGTGAAAGAATTAGAACGTTTTCAGCAAAGACGCCTCAGAAGTATGATGAAAATCCGTTGGTTCCATCACATATCAAACGTGGAAGTACTCAGGAGAGCAAACAGCCTTCCAATTGAGGTGCTTATTTCAAGAGCACGCCTAAGATGGGCAGGTCACGTTCATCGTATGCATGATAACCGCCTTCCTAAATGTACACTTTATGGTGAATTGCTAAGCGGTAGAAGAAGGCGTGGCGGTCAACGAAAGAGGTTCAAAGACGCTCTCCATGAAAATCTAAAATCCTGCGGTATTGCAGACGAGCAATGGGAACAACTTGCAGCGGACAGAACCGAATGGCGAGGGGTTGTGGCCAGCTATCAAGGAAATGTTGCTGCAAGAAGGCCGAATCCAAGACCTAACCAGGTCTATGTTTGTCCTGACTGCGGTCGACATGTGCTCTCCCGAATTGGCCTCTATAGCCATAGTCGTGTACACCGTAGATGAATGGGAATTACAATAGACTACACCTTTTACTTGTTTTTTTATTGTACACAATTTATCGACTGTAACATTTTTATACTCGGACTCGAGTAACGGCTAATAATAATAATAATAAAATAGTATTAGTTCTACTTTTTATCCCTGAGTGTTATTCATTATTAGATGGAGCTTCAATTTATAATGCTCGTATACTCTTATTGTACGGGAGTGGATTAACGATCACTTTTACAATAAATGAATAGGTCGCAATAGCCTTCTCATTGAGTGGGCTCTCTCTCAGGTCTCCGGATGTCACACCTTTATATTTATTTTTAGGCTCTCAAATCCTCATTAAAAACAATAACTGACGTTTGCGGCGTTGTACAGGTATAGGAAACCGAATCTTGTCGTATCGCATCCGCGAAAGGTTTGGATGGACATCGGCACTGGAATATCTAGGCGGTACCGTTCTCTTCTTGCTTTTCATGCGTTTACTGGCTGTGATTAAAATCCAGCTTTCTATCATAAAGGGAAAGTTAGACCTTTCAATGTGTTGGAAAATCTAATGAAATATAAAGAAGCTTTTGCAGCTTTAGGCGGAAGCTCAGATAACGGACTGCACTGGAATAAAATGTTTGTACTTTTTATAGAGAAAGAAAATTAAAGGACGTCAATCTTGCTAGGATAAAGATTTTTGCATAACTAAGACACAGGAAATGTAACAGACCGGCTTCGCGTTGATATAAAAAATTATGACACATGTAATTTACCCCCATGCAAAGCCGAGATTCAGCAACATTTGCTGCAAACAACATACATTGCGAAAATCTGGCGTGTAGTTCATCTTTAGAATCCCAGTGATCTCGAACCAACAAATTTCGGATGGATTGAAGAAGAAGGTAGATTAACATTTAAATGGTTCGCGAGTGACCAACCCTCTCTACACAGATGTCATCAGCACTGATACAGAACCTGAACGTTCAAGAAGTAAAAATCGCATGACTGAAATTACAATATTATCAACTTCCATAGTAATTTAGTATTTAGTATTTGGTATTTATTTCGGAGAGGGATATGGAGGAAGATGAGGAGATAGATAAAATCGAGGTACGAGGCGATACCGATAGTGAAGACGATTCCGATGAAGATACTGATGACGATGATTTTCAAACTTGATTATATATAGATATATTTAAGTAAATAGTTGCTTACATCCATTCAATATGTCATAAAATGGCAAAATTTTTTGTATGTTCAATAGTACTCTTAATTCCCATTTCAATGATGTATCACGATGTCAGGAAGAAATTATTTACTGGTGTAAAATATGAAAAAATTAAATTTTCTAAGTAGGTTATGAAAAAAATTTATTTTAAAATAATCCGATTTTATTAGCCTCAACTTAAAATTAAAACAAAAAATTAAAACGCATTCAAATGAGTTGTTGAATTGATTTGCACCGTCCAAATAATAGAAAATAATGGTATTAATTTTTCTAATAGTAGGTGCCATGGATCTTGTTACCATGACAATAGACAAAATAATGTTTAATTGATCCTCCCTGTTGTCATAATTGCTATTTTTCTTGTTACTAGTGTTTCACTGTGATCTACCATTACTATGTAATAACTAATTTTGTGCGCTTCTTTTATTAAATTCTTTTTTTGAATTTATTATGGCTTTGAGATATACAAACGAAGAAAAGATAGATATGCTAGAGATTTATTTTAAATCAAATTGAAATATTGATGAGGCATCAAGAATTTATGAGGATAACTTTCCAGAATGTGTGCAACCGAATCAATGGTATTTTAGGACTCTTGTTATCAATTTATTAAATTATGGACAGTTTAATGGAAAGTGGAATGATATTTATGAGATAGATAACGAAGAGTGAAATAACGTTGTATTAGAATACGTAGAAGACAATGCTACAGCATCTGTAAGACAAATTGCAAATCAGGAAAATATTCCCAAAACAACTGTGCATAATATTTTAAAGAGAAATCATTATCACTCATACAAACCAACCATCGTTCAAGGTTTACAAGAAAATGACTATGAGAGAAGAGTAACACACTGGATTGGCTTGTACAAAAATGTCTACAGAACACAGACTTTAATTAAAAAGTATTATGAACAGACGAGATTAGATTCACTAATAATGGTGTTTTCTATAGACGTCACACACACTATTAGAGTATCCAGAACCCTCACATAATTAGCCAAAGAAGGTTTCATACCAAATTTGGATTCAATATCTGGTGTGGCATCATAAGTAAACTAATTTAAATCGTTCATTGATATTAATTCATTATAAAAAAATACTTTTAATAGTTCAAATTAGCATGATTTAGTGTAGAAGTACCTACTTTTTTGAAATAGAACCAAATGGCCTAATTATTTTGGAAAGTGTTAGAAACACTTATTGATCAAGTGTTATATGGTCTGAGGGTGTGCAAATGCGTTTATCTATTATTTATTTAACAAATGGTTAATGTTAATGAACAATTAATGTACCATTAATTAACAAATTAAAAATCTCGGAAAATATATCACGAAATGGACCCAAAATCTATACTCAGGAGTTTTCAAGGTCACTGAACACGAATCCGAGGTTTAAATTTAAAAATTCAAAATGGCGGATCCAATATGGCCGACTTTTAAAGTTAGATTGACATTTACCTCAAAATTGAACAAAAATTTATACTCGGGGGTTTTCGAGGTCGCTGAATTAGTGAATTGTAAAACCACCGACTGTACATTTTTGTTCAATTTCGTGATTTGTCTTTAACAAAAATGGAAATCTAACCTTAAAGCGGTCAATTGGATTCTCCATTTTGAATTTTTAAATTTGGACCTCGGATTCGTGTTTAGCGACCTCGAAATCCCCCGAGTAAAGATTTTGGGTCCATTTCGTGAGATATTTTTCGAGATTTTTAATTTGTTAATTAATGGTACATTAATTGTTTATAACATTAACCATTTGTTAAATAAATAATGGACAAAAACATTTGCACACCCTCAGACCATATAACACTTGATCAATCAATAAGTGTTTCTGAACACTTTCCAACAAAAATTAGTCCATTTGGTTCTATTTCATGAAGTAGGTACCCTTTTGTTAATTTGATACGATTATTTAATAATACCAGCTCTTAGACTTGCTGTAGAAGACATTAACCAGATTTGGTTTCATCACGATGGTTGTCCAGCACATAATAGCGGCATAGTAACACAAATCTTAAGAGCAACTTTTGATAATAAATTAATTGCAAATAATGGCAACGTTCTATGGCCAGCGAGGTCTCTTTATCTCACTCCGTTAGACTATTTTCTTTGGGGGCATACAAAAAACGAAGTTTATTCATTTGAACCACCAGAAAATATTAAAATTTTAGAAGAACGTGTAAAAAATATTTTTCCTGCTGTTAACAAAAATACTTTAAGGAGAGCGTGTAGTTCAATATTAAAGCCATGTCAAAAGTGCATTAACAAACAAGGACGACATATTGAACAATTTCTTTAAGTTTTTAATTCATTTGTTTTACTTTTAAGTTAATAAGCTGATAAAATCGGATTATTTTAAAATAATTTTTTTTCATAGCCTAATTGAACTTTTTCATATTTTATACCAGTAAATAATTTTTTCTTGACATTGTGATACATCATTGAAAGGGGAATTAAGAGCACTATTGAACATACAAAAATCAAATATGGCGTCCGTAAGAAAAACAAAGTTAGTGGCATTAGCTGCGAAACAAATGACGGTAGAAATTTGTTGGTAACGTCAACGAAAGCTCCTTAAAAAAGTGTCCAAACAATGTACTTATTAAAATATCACCAGTCATCAAATTAGGCAATTAGAAGTTTTTTAAAATGCACCATGCAATGCATGCACCCCCAATTTGGGACACAGTGTATATAAGTAAGCATAAGAACTCTTATCCTATTTATTGATGAAATTTTCAAATGTGAGTATTGTCATTTTGTACACAATCGTCTGCTGCATATTTTATTCTTTTCTTTTAATGACTGTAGAAACTGAAGCCGATATATTTATTGGGCCATACTAATAATAACATATATGCCGCCTGCAAGACTGAAAATGTCTATTATTATTTTTCTCACCCCTTTCCGAGCATTCTCAATCATATGAAGTAGGAAGCAGATGTGCCGAGAGTGCTTAAAAATTTTATAATAAAAAAACTCCAACCCTTCCGCAGTCAATGTCCAAATTGTTAGTTGGCAGTTTTCCTCGGCTGTCCGTCATCAAAAACATGTAATTATACGAGAAACTGACGTGCCGCGATGAAAATATTTCCCAGGTGTCATATTGTTACCTCTTTTCCCTTATTATTTATTTTCGAGAAAAAATTGAGGCAACATATGTGGACAACTAGCCGGTTTAAGTCGGAGCAGAGAGCCGTGGGTCCAGAGCATTCCTAAGAGTGGAGAAACTTACCCTTTTTGATATGTACAGCATAAGCGATAGATTTCTGTTTAGTTCGAGAAAAGGAGACAAAGAGAAATTGATGTTAAATTGGGCACCATCTATAGTGAAAATAAGTAGAATTGTCTCTTTTCTCGAATAACCAGTCTATAGATCAGACTGAAATTGTTGGTAAGAGAAATAAAAAGATAGTTTAAAATGGATGTTAAAATATATTACATGAATAATAGATAAATCGGTTTACAAAGACTAGTTGAAATTTAAATATATATATATATATATATATATATATATATATTGTGCTGTTCGACTTTTTATTGAACTTAATAATTTGCAGTACTAATCAAACTTTAACTTGTTTATTTCCAATAGATAAAAAAAAACTTTAAAAACCAAAAGATCAAATTAAAATCTCTTACCTTTTGATCCGAAAGTATGTCAAAATATTTAATGGGCCGGCTAGCTTATCTTTCCCTTCAGGAGCAGGTTCAAATTCAGTTCCTATTTAAAATGAAATTTTATTAAAGTAAAATTTTTAATCTGATATAAATAATTTATTTTCTGTGATATTTAGATAATTTAGTTTTATAACAGGTTCGAAAGTCTAATACACTATTTAAATTTTAATATACAACCTTGTCCAAAAACTAAATACACAAAAACCTTCTTTCTTCATAGCTACACTCTTCTCTTTCCAAATCCAACAATTCTCCTTTCATTAATTCTTCACCTTATCTCCTCTGCAACTCCCATCCACAATAACACCTCTACCTTCTTATTTACAGTCTATTTTTCTCTTCTTCGCTGATCTCCACAATTTCTGACTCAATTCTATTTCAAAATTATTAATAATCTTTGTTTATTATTTTTCTTCTTCACTCGCTAATTTTCACTTGTTCTTTTTTTTCTTAAATTTGTTTTTCCAATTTTACAACCTCTCTTTTATCTGTTGTTTGTTGTTCTATATCACTAAATATCAAAGTATCCAAAATAAACAAAACAAAACACCATATGAATTTTGATTAATTTCATTCCAAACATAACCTAACTTAAACCCCCTTGTCTTTTTCCAGGAAAACATTTACCAACTATAAAAAATAAAATTTCCTACTTAAGAGAAATGTCATAATGACTTAAATGTCTGAAATTACTTACTTTATTTACTTAATAACTACTAACATAGATGTCAGTATCAAACTTACTGTTGACATCAAATAAAAACTTTAAAACTATTAAAACAACTCTAAACAAATATTAACATTCTAAAACACATACCTTTCGGATCTTTAGCTAATTTAAATAAATTTTGAAAACCATCTAAAGGAAATAAACAAATTCAAACCTTGATCTAGCAAATAAAACAAACATGCAATCTTCGTAATTGTCCAATATGCAAATACATAGCAATATATAAATATAAATATATAAATTTTGTCTATAACGTATACAGGAATGTATAAGTATATATGT
Source organism: Leptura quadrifasciata (assembly GCA_963675555.1). NCBI lineage: Eukaryota > Metazoa > Arthropoda > Insecta > Coleoptera > Cerambycidae > Leptura > Leptura quadrifasciata. The sequence continues at coordinate 32,333,957 of OY776680.1, read as the reverse complement.
GCATAAACATATAAGTACATATAAGTATAGAGAAATATATAAGTATATAAAAGCATATATAAGCATATAAGAATATAAGTATATAAGAATTTAAGTATATAAGCTGATTTCATAAACTATAAATTGTCAAAAAAATGAAAAAGAAAAAAAATATTTTTTAAAACCATGTGATACATATAGTATTTTAACTACTTATTAAATTAAAAAGAATTGACCTTGAATTTAATTTATTTTAATAATAATTAAAATTACATCAAAGACAAAAATTGAAGATTAATTAAATTTTAAATGAGTAATAAATGAAATTACCTGGATGTTATTGTTAACGCGGATATAAAATGTAATATCAATTACTGAAGTCCACAGTTAAAATTTATATACATTCGAATCAGTACAAAGGCTGCAAGCAAATGACTTCCTGGTGAGTTTTACTGATAAGGTAAACTTTTTTTGTCCTATTTACTGCAAAAAATAAACTTGAGAAATCTAATTCCTAATTAAATTGAAAGCTATAAAATACAGAAATAGTACAGGTATGGCCATCTCTCAATGGCTGAGTTAAGCGCAACAACTTGCAGGTCGCAAATTCTAAAATTGCCTTTCCTCGCAACTAAAAAAGTGGCATATAATCGATAAAAAGAATCTATAATAATAGTTTTTATTACTTCCATACCACAGCTGATTTGTCTTTGCCTCACAATTTGTAATTACTATTTTATACATAACATGAACAGCTGTAATAAATAGTAAAACGTATTATGACTCAGTAAATATATTACATCTTATAGGATATACTATACATAGAATGAGAAAAGGTAAGGAAAATAACCATATGTACTTACATAGTAAACAAAAATATAAAAATTGAAATATAGGTATCTGATGTAAATAAATGTTTTGTAGACAATTGTTTCCTGGGATGCTATAATATAACGAAACAGAGATGCATAATAGTTAATAGAACATGACTGAGTTCCTAAGATATTAAAATATGTACATAAAACAGTGTGAAATGGTTTAGCAGTTATACAAGTAAAATTCTGTTAGTTGAAAACAGTTTTACTTACAAAAACAGAATCAAAATGTTACACAGATCCTGCTAAATATAAATAAAACACTAGTCTTTATATAAAACTGTTAAATGGACATAGGCCATGTCACAATATTATTTGAAATTTCCCCCACTAGCGATGCGTGTGAGGTGGAAAATATCAGTTATTAGTTTTCATATATTGATTAACATTACCTTAAATAGAAAAACAAGGAGACTGACGTGCCACGATAAAAAAATATGCATAATTTATTTTTACATGTTCAATAAATGATACTCTTTAACAACGCCAGAAATGTCAGTGGTAATGGATTTTTATAATAATAACTTTTATTTGCAGTTCATAATAACATTATTATTTTTTTACGAAGAAAAAAATTAACATTTTAACTTAGCTATGTGCTACAAAAGGACTGAAAAACAATAAGAATTGATCTAAGTTTCAGCCCCAATCTACTGACATTAATTAAATAATTAAATGTTAGTTCTTCAAATTAATTTACAATACAATACCTAAATATTCAATTATTAACAAGAGTAATAGAGGAAAGAACTACAGAAAATCTTAAACTAAAAATTAAACTTGAAATAAACAGGTATGGCCATTTTAGGAAATTTAAAACTGTTGTAATCAAACGGTACTTTATTGTATATAAGAATATGTTATTGTCACGTGCTGAACTATGGCGCCTACACCATGTGTCACGAGCTGCGCGACGGGGATTAGCAGGACGTCCACGGATATCGCCAGCATCACCCTGTAGAGGGTAAGTGCCGACGATAGCCATGGCTAAAGTCATTTTACTCGCTTGGCATGTCGAGAGGGTAAATTACGTTACTAAGTGAACACACAAATAAAACATAATGGTAACATAACAGATTGAACATTTATTATAACAGAACAAAACCAAACAATGAAATAAACATAACAAAATTCACTACTTACATTGTAACGGATCTAGCCACCCTGAGACATGGCCTCTGGGAGGGAGTTGCCCCACGCACCACCTAGGCCTGCTTTTCTCAAAACCCAGACGACAACTGACTAACCCATTTACTTTTTTTCCATTTCGTTTCCCGGTACTTGCACTCTCAGCATTTCTGCAACTAGCGGGCCGTGTGCACCGTTGCTGAGTTTGCTGGATTTCCGCGGACATTGTAACCAGCAACATAGATATCGGATTGAATTAATATACCGGGTGGTCCAAATAATTGTCTAGGTACTGCGTGACATTATATGAAGAACATCTACGATACAAAGTAGTTCTATAATGTGGAGGTGATATCAGCCCTCCGAATCTCAAGTTCAAGGTATGGACGTCACTGCGGTATTTAATTTTGTTATATGAATGTGGGGGGAACTTATTTAAAACGACATTATGATATAGTGTAGTACAGTGGAGCTTCCGCCTTGTTTCCATAGTTAACCATTTTGTATCTTTTAATTTATGTGTAACATGTTCGTATTTCCTAATACCATATATATACCTTAAACAGGCCTTCCGAATTTTCTCAATTTTATTAATGTTTTCTTTATTCAAGCAAGGACCATATACGGCATCACAATAGTTAAAATGACTCAGCACTAGTATATCAGTAATTTAAATTTTAAGGGATTGAGATAGAAAATGACGGAGAGGATATAAATATTTTAGATTAGCGTACGCCTTCTGTGTACTTTTACTTGTGTGTTTTTTAAATCGTAAATCAGTATCCAGCTCAACACCAAGATTTTTTATCACTACATACTAAGCCCTTTTCACCTACTGTAATATTTATACCTGCCTCAACTCGCTCTTTGTACTTTCCAAATATAAGAACAGATGATTTTGTAGGGTTTATAGTTAGTTTATGACGCTTTGACATTTTCAGTAGTTTTTTTAGATCAGTATTAATGATGTTATTAGCCCGATTCAAATCATCATGAAAAAATGAAAAATAAATATGCGTATCGTCTGCGTATAAGTGAGCTTTACAACTGCTTAAACAATTTGTATGTCACATGTATAAATACAAAATAACAAGGGGCCAAGGATTGATCCTTCTTGTACACCACATATTATCTTTCCCTTATTTGATACACCATTACATGTCTCCACATACTGCATTCTGTTGTCTAAATAACTTCTAAGAAAGTTGATTGCACTGCATGAAAATCCAACATAATGTAGAATAGAGAATAATATTTCATGGCTAATCGTATCAAATGCCTTTGAATAATCTAATAGTATTAAAGCTGTTGTTTTTCCGGAATCTATATCCATTACAATATCATCAATAATACCTAGCAAAGCAGTTGTACAGCTATAATCCGCGCGGATCCCGGATTGATGAGGAGGTAGTATATTGTACATATTAATATGATCGCGAATTTGATAATTCATAATTTTTTCTACCACTTTAGGCAATACTGGCAAAATATTAATAGGCCGCAATAGTATCAAAGATATTTTAAATTAACTCATTGAAATATACAATTTTATCATTGATGTTATGTATATATAAATTATATTCTCAAAAGGAGCAGACATTAAACATTCTTATAGCAAGTCTATATCAATCCGTTTAAAATTTCTAGTTTTAAAAGTTTGTTGATTGTATTTAGAAGCACATATATTAAAAGAACAAAATACCAGCGAATGGTCCGATACATTATACACATCATTTATACCACACGTTAGTTATATAAACTATAGAATATTCATTGAAATCTTCATGTCGCGATGAGGTCGAAAATCCTGATCGAGGGCTCCTTTACTATTTTTACTATCATTTAAAATATAATTGTATTGAGTAAAATTTGAGAAGTATAAAAAGTCAAGTACTAGGTTAACGTTACGACTAGAGGTTGAACCTGTGATGAATCCGGAAATATTAAAATCTCCAATATTCGACCCCTAAACAATGTATAGGCATTCGAAAGCATCGAATTACTTAATATCACTATTTTTTTGAGATGGAACGTATATTCTGAAAATGTTCTCTTTGGTTAATTCCACGAAAAAAATTTTTTTTTTCATATTGTTATCTTAGTTTGAGCCATTTAATTGTATTGTATGATTGTCCTAAATTTACTTCTAAAAGAGAAAATTGTACATAAACAGATGGTGGTATCTATTTAACCGAGAGGTTAAATGCTAAGTAGTAAAAAAGTTACGAGGACATGTACGCATAAAAGTAGATATTTTAAAAGAGTTATACATAAATATTACAATTGTTATCTTATATCTTTTTTGAAAAATACAACGAATAAATTTAGATTTATGTACTGCTGCTCCATATCAATAGAATGCTTATAGTCGAAGTTATAGTATATTGGATTTTGCTTAGAATAGAAACTTTATTATATATGGCATGATTTAAGGCTGTGAGGTGACACTTCGTAGTTTGAGATGTAGGATGTATATTTTTCAACAAATTGCTGTAGTCAGAAGCGTACACGTTGTGTATATTAAAGTTATAGAGATTTATAAAATAAAAATATATGTGTGAATCATGCCAAGCAAACAAGAAAAGAATTAAATCTTTATTTGTGTGCAGACACCGATGAATGCATATTAAGATCTAAAGTTCCCGAAAATTAGAAATAATAATAAATGTGTCTTTATTTTCATTTAGTTTAGTTAAAAAATTTAAACATAGTGCCAAATATGATGGCGGCGTTCATGTACATGTTCTTCCACGCAACCATAAAAAACAGCAATGAAGTTAATATCAAAAATAATAATATGATTAATCATGCATGAGAATCATTGGATGGCAATAATAAACAAACACAAGACAAAGCTAGGCAGAATGCAATGGGCAAATTATTTGCTAAATTACTCCCACAAAGTATGCCCTTCCAAGCACCGTCGCGACCGCCGAGCCTGGCTCGAGATCTCACCGCCCACACTGCCAGCCACTTCAGAAGGGTTCGAAAGGCCAAGGCCAAAGTCTCAATACTTAGAACCCTCTCGAAGAAGCCGGCAGCATTATCAACGAGACACCGAGATAAGCCCGAAGATCGCAGCAAAACTAGGAGGAAGCCTACACTATTCTACCAGTATACCATTTTCTCCATTTAGTACTAGGGATTTGACCTCTTCTCTTAAAGTGGCAACATTTTTGTAGTCCTTGGCCATCTGAGGTATCTTATTATATATACAAACCGCATTATAAGCAAAACTTCTTTCAAATAGAGCGGTTCAGTGTTTATGTTAAAGAACACGCCAAAACCCTCGATACACTTTTCGAAACTGTAACAAAATCCAAAACATTTCGCATGAAAAGCGTGCTTCACGTAAAAATGCCGTTGGAAGAGGTTTTTATATTTTAAATCATATTTTCGCTCTACGGAGCATTTTTTTATGCAAAAATTTCAGAAACTCATCAAGGAGTTTAATTTTAGAAAGTGTAGTAAATGTCGCTGCACGGGGACGTAATGTCGAAAATTGAGAAAGTGTAACTAAAATCGAAAATTTCAAAATTAAAAACCCTTTTACGAATCCACGTTGCGCAGCACTGCAACTCATGCGTTGTGTTAAATATGAGGACAAGTTAATCCAGTCTCTTGTCAAAGTATATCGAGAGTTTTAGCGAAAATAGCCTTTAGCGACAAGGGTGCCCTATCATTTTCTAGCAGTCGATATTGACGGGAAAATGATGGGTTTTAACGGGATTTGCCCTAAACCGGTTCCTCAGTGATTCGGTGTCAGAAAAGCATCTTTACCATGTACTGATATGTGCATGGGACCGCCTTGCCTGAACGTATGAATTTATAATTGCTACAATATAATTCAAAGTCGTTGCGATTCAAGCATTTTTAAGCTCTGAGGAGCGAACCAAATTATAATTGAACTGATAATACGTAAACAGACAGGCAAGAAAATGTTAGTACTTACTGTGTTAGATTTTTAGTGTTACGACGTCCAATTGGTACCATCAGTAAAGCAGTTAAGCATAAACGAACAGTAAGTATAAATTTTGTATTATTTTCCGTCTGAAACAGTCGTTTTAGACCCTTTTTGTGAACGTTTAATATTCATTTTTGAAAAATATATTAGAAGTCTTTCAGACGCGAAAAGATGGATCGTTCGCATTTACTCTCCATAAATTACAGGAACGAATGGGGGCGTTAGTGGGTATCAAGCTTTGTAAATAAGTATTCCGGACATTGTATTTTAATAATATTATATATAAGACATGCAATATGTACTTCATATCTTCTTTAAACTTAACCATCTAGATCCCTGAAATTTAGTAGAATTGTGATCAAACTTACGGAGATTGTAGCAGAAACTTACACAAGCATTTTATATTCTCTGCAAGCTAATCTTATCTCCCGCAGTTAAGGCAGGCCAGTAAACCACAACACAGTAATTAATATGTGATACAATTAAGGACTTACATAGTTTCAGTTTCATGTTCACACTCAGAACGTCCCTATGTATGTAGAATACCTTTAATTTTATATAGAACTTCTGTATGATATAGCTGACAAGAAGAGTCCAAGATTTTTAGTAGATTCTATATTATTTAGAGTTACATTGTTAAGCTTAATTTGAAACTTATCATTCTTTGCTTCTTATGAGGTCCAAGGAGCATCAAGACAGGTTTAGTTTCATTAAGTATGAGTCTCGAAGATTTCATAAATATTTTGTAAGTCAGCGGCATCGCTCAGTTCGTTAAGACAAAAAGTGAGAAACAATTGTGTATCATCATATGATTATAGCAATAGTTAAGACAAGTGTAAAAGCCAGCAGTATATAGCGAGAATAACAAAGGTCCTAAAATGCTTCTTTGTGGATCGCCTTGCTTAACCAGCTCAAAATTAGACAAATTTGATCTTAATCCAACTCCCTGATGTCTGTTGCGTAGGTAATCATAGAAAAATGCTACGGAAGATTCATTAAATCCAAAATATCTGGGATTATTACAAAGAATAGCATGGTTTATGGCATCAAATGCTTTGCTAAAATCGAGTAAAATTAAGCAAGTCTTAAAAATTTCATCAATGACATGCAGTTGTATTGCTATGGTGAGATCTGAATTCAGACTGATTAGGAGGTGATATTTTTTTGTTGTTAAAAAATTATGAATCTGCTTCGCTGCTATTTTTTCTAAAATTTTGGATACTTTGGGCAGAATCTTAATAGATTTGAAGTGAGTTAATTTCCATACATTAGAAAAACCAGATATAACGAGACACTTATTAATAATAAGAGTTAAAACTTCGCGAAGATCTGACAATAATAGTTTTAACATTCTACGATCAATATCATCAGATCTTTTGGAATTGGATTTTATAAAACGAAAAGGTCCTTCAACTTCTTCAGATGAAACTTCCTCAATCGAGAATTTAGCCATATTGTCCACTTGAATTTCATTATATTTATCTATATATGGATTGTTGTTGACATTGACTGCTTGCGGCACTTTATTTATAAAGAAATTACTAAAACTGTTGGTTCAAATATATCAGTCGCAATAGGACCACTGTTAGGAGCTGGTGGAAAAAAGGAATAGACCAGACGATGGGGGTTGATTTATAACCTCTCCAGCCGTGGAACTTTCTACTCTTGTGCGTGGGCGTTCTAGCCCCGTCCGTGGACCCTAAAGATACACCGATTTAATTTGTACGGTCGAAAATGCACGTGAAACGTGCCTCATGAGAGCAATTTAAATCCGATATAACTTGTAAAAGAAATAATTTACCTCTAATTCCTTGATGGTACAATCTGGATAAAACTCCTATAGAAGGCTACAGCTTAATGAATGTGGTCGAGTCAGTTTTTCAAACCAACGAGATACTTCCAAAGGAAATCCTGTAAATTTGTGAAACATGTGGATAGAAACCTGGTAAGATGGCGATAATGAGGTTACCTCACCTGTACACTTTAATCCTGCACTAGCAGTTAAAATTTGCTCCCAACAACAAAATATTCTACTCAACAGAACGACATAAAACGGAGGAAATTTTCTTGGTGTTGATAACTCCAATATCCACAAAGATGCCTTGAATAAAACAAGTTTTTAGGAATTTTCAACCATATACACGCCGCCAAACCGTTTTTCTGTTTGGACCAGTTGGAAGTCTCACATCTCTTGCGGACGGTAGCAGAAACTCCGCCACTAACGTCTCGCTGGTGCGATGCTATTATGTGGCCCGCAAAACACAAATGTGTATCGCGGGTCGCATATGCACTTGTTGATCAGCAAACTACATATTATCTCTGTTTGCAAAATATCATTAAAATTGCTTGGTAGACATATTTTACGATGAATTTTATGCACCAGTAATAACTAGTACACTTTTATAGGTATATATAGTAAATCTTTATACTATTAGTACTTGACTCTTATAGACATATTACATGCAATTATCTTCCCTTCAACCTTCTGCTAGTACGTCTATGGCAGCATGCTCTGAAAGGGATTATCTGTATTCGCACAAATCGACTTACGTGCCCATAAAGACACTTATGCGTAGTTATCAATGAGCTGATTTAAGTTTGCGCAATCGTAAAATAACCCAACAGCAGTTACATGTCATAGGTTACACCTCAGTTTAAGCTTAAGTCTTCACAACCGTAGGATGTGGGGCGGTGGTCAGGCTAAGCTAGCTTATACAGGGTGTAAGCAACAATTGTGTAAATGATTGAATATTAATGACAAGGAATGAATGAAAAAGTATTTTTCCACATATAAGATATTGTTATTTAGTAATTATATAAAAAAAGGGGCTTAAACAGACGTGTTAAATTATAGGCCAATTTCATTAATCGGTAGTGGTAAAATTATATGAAAATTTATGAAAACTAGAATTGTACGTGGAAGAATCCTGAAGTTTTACGCTTGTTTAATGGAGCAGCATCATTCTAAAAATGACGTATGATGACATAATTCTGAACAAGATTCTATCATTTATTAAGTAAAGTAAAGTACATTTCCTCAAAAACATAACTTACATGCGTAAGGAAAAAATAAATCGTATTCTCCATTTATAAATTTAAATTGCTAAATTACACAGGGTGTCTCACCGGGAACTGAATCGATCTATATAGAGAAAAGTACGCATCAGAAAATTTTGAAAATTTAGATAGTTACTAACGTCGCAGGTGCAACGGTTTGCAAGAACCGTTATAACTTTCTTCGTGTAAAATATCCTCATTTGCTTCTTGTCACGTAAAAAGAACACAAGGAGAACTACGTTCTACAACTAAAATAAATTCAATAATATCATACCAAGTGTTCCGTTTTTCGCGTTACATTTTGTCAACTTCGAACCTCGAAAACTTGTTTAGGTCAAGTTGCGTAAAATTGAATTCCCCTTTTTCTGATATTACCATTGTGGGGGTTAAAGTTACAACTTTTTGAAATATTTGCGATTTTATTAGAAATTCATGAATTGTTGTAATCATTTCATCAAAATAGCCATGATTAGAAACAATCAGTCATTATCTTATGTCAAAAAATGCCAGCACGTTTAAATTATACCAACGAAAACTTTTAAATTTGTTTCTTATTTATGGAGAATATGATAAAGTAATATCAAGAACTTGCAGCACATTTGCTACTCGATATCCACAAAAACGCAAAATAACACTAACACTGTAACATGCGTATTAATCAAATTGAAGATATGGCATGAACTAAAATAGCATATATAAGATCAATTTAAAATATGATGTCATTTTAATTTAATAATTGCTCAAAATTCCGTCCTCGAACATCGACATATTTTTCGCACCTTCGGATTAATTCCTCATGGGTAGCTCTTCTAATTGAATCCTATGATATGTTTTGAAATGCATTTCTTACTCTTTGCATACAACTTCAATGGTTGTTAAAGGGCTCTAATAAACTTTATTTTTAATAGTTCCCCAAATGAAATAATCCAGAACTGATAAATCGGGCGAGCGAGGAGGCCATAAGAAAGGTTCATTATTGGCAATCCATTGATCATAAAAAGTTTCTTGTAAATGATTATTAATTAAATATGCGTTATGTGGGGGGGGGGGGGGAGCACCGTCGTGCTGATAAAAAATGTTTCTATGTTCGGCGAGAGGTAAATTTTCTAAATAGTTATTATTCAAATTTTGTAAGATATTCAGATATCTTTCACCTAAAAAAAAAAACAAAAATTTACCTATACATATTAGCAGAAGAGAAAATTTTATTTACCATTTAAATTTTCCTGATAAAATTGTAATGCCACCACCACTCTATCGTTTCTTATGGCACAGTAAACATGGAACTGCCAACTTTCCTGAAAATTTCGCTCTCTGAACATATGAGGATTTGAGTCACTCCAATAATGCGAATTGTGTCTATTAAAAAGTCCATTTGTAGTAAATTTTGCTTCATCTGTCCATATAATATTTCCCAAATAAGAATCGTGACCCTCAGACCTTATTAGAATAAACTGACAAGAATTCTGTCTTCTTAGGAAATCTGTTTCTTTTAATCCTTTGAACTATATGGAATGAAAATGGGTGAAACTTATGTTTTAATAAGATTCTGTGAATTGAATCCTTGTAGAGTCCCGATTCCAGAGCAGCTTGTCTTAATGACATCCTTGGAAATGCATGAAAATATCCCAGAACGACTATTTCAATGTTTTCGTGATCAACAATAGGCTTTCTTGTTTGCATTTTTGCCTTGACAGAGTCATAATTTTTAAAATTTTCCAGTATGCGTTTTACAGTGTTTGGTGACGGTTTCCGTTTTTCTGGATATCGAGTAGCAAATGTGCTGCAAGTTCTTGATATTACTTTATCACATTCTCCATAGATAATAAACAAATTTAAAAAGTCTTCGTGGGTGTAATTTAAACGTGCTGGCATTTTTTGACATAAGATAATGACTGATTGTTTCTAATCATGGCTATTTTGATGAAATGATTACAACAATTCATGAATTTCTAATAAAATCGCAAATATTTCAAAAAGTTGTAACTTTAACCCCCACAATGCTAATATCAGAAAAAAGGGAATGCAATTTTATACAACTTGACGTAAAAAAATACAGGGTGTTCCATTTGACTTAAACAAGTTGAAGTTGACAAAATGTAACGCGAAAAACGGAATACTTGGTATGATATTATTGAATTTATTTCAGTTGTAGAACGTAGTTCTCCTTGTGTTCCTTTTACGTGACAAGAAGCAAATGACGATCTTTTACACGAAGAAAGTTATAACGGTTATTGCAAACCATTGTACCTGTCAGATTTTCTATAAAATGTCAAATATCTCTGAAACGGCTAGGTTTAGGTATAGCATATGCTGCATATTTTCGACTCAGAATTTTATGTTCTTTTCGAAAACCCTAAAATATATAGGGTGTTCCATTTGAAATAAGCAAGTTGGTATCGACTTCTGGTATAAGCGGATGTGCCAGCTGCTTGTAATTATTTTAGTTGTATTGGCCACACAGACATTAGTAACTATCTAAATTTTCAACATTTTCTGAAACGTACTTTTTTCTATATCGATGAATTCAGTTCCCGGTGAGACACCCTGTATATCAACACTATATATGTGTTGGTTAATCAATATAATACACAACATTTTGTTAAAAAAAAGAAGTTTTTACCTAGTTAATAACTAATAACTAGTCAAAATGAACAACTGAAAAGTTCTTCTACTGAATAGAATACATTATTTATCAGGTGTTCTCTTAACTTACGCACGAATACATATAGACTCGCTGCCATCGTAATATCCGATGGAAGGTGATTAAATATTTTAACTCCATTATTAATCCAGGCGTTTTAGATTTTTGCTGCTAAATTCGTGCTGTATAAAAATTTTTTTTTGTTGTATTTATTTGGACGTCCTGAATAACACTTGGTAGTTACGTCACGATACACCTGGAAAATCGCTTCGGAAGGTCGCGGAAATCGCGGATTCGCGATTAACTCAGTTTTTGTGGCCCAAAACGGGAACAACACCTATTATGAAAATTGTACATCTGTAAATTCTCTACCTTAAAGGTCCTATAAATTTTTTTCGTACGCCTAAACGTTCCGGACTGCAAGATAGGCGTTTTATATTCTGTTTTAATATTTGTTATTATGTAGTCTATTTGAGTGGCACTATTTTTGATTATGCGTGTTGGATTCTCAAGCGTTGATGTTAATTTGAATAAATTGCACTATATACATGTGTGATTATTACGTCCTTTTGTGTCCGGTCGGCACGACTGCAATATATTCCTATGTATTTTTGCCCGCTGAATTTGCCAATTGGCTAACAATTTTAGGATAACCCAAAAAAATTGCTGAAAAGTACGAATAACAGGCACTATTGTGTATTGCAAGGTGAGTGTCCCTCAGAATAAAACAATGGAAAGCATTTGATCATCTGTTTTTTGACCAACTAGGTAATTCATGTTTAACTCAATAATACAGTCAAATAATACTTTGACCTGGAAAATATTGCACACTCAAATTTGTCATGTTCAATGTTATCAAAACCACTTAGAAGGTCTAAAACCAAAAAGGTGACTTCCCCTCCTTAAAGTCATCTATAACCTCAAAAAAATGCTCACAACCTCTCAAATATCGTACCCTGGATTTGCAAAACAAAAAAATCAAAACAATTTCTTCTCACGTTTATTGAGGAAATAATTTTCAACTCAATGTTAGAATATGATTGGTAGGTATCGAGTGAACTCTAACCTCGAAAAAAATGCTCGAAATCCTTCAATAATGTAATTTTCATATACCGTGCCCTGGATTTGTGTAAATTTCAATTCTATGTCGAAATATGTTCAGTAGGTGTCGACGTGACCATAAACTAAAACATTCTAAAGATTCCTTGAAATTAGGACCTCCCTGAAAAGTATCCTGGAAAAGCGATGAGAAATTTCCTTCAATCATTTGAATCTAAAACCAACTACACAATCGGTTAGTTCTCCTAGATAGCCCTTAAGAATAGCTACAAATTCTAATAGATCTGATTGATAAAATCTTGTTCTTTCAAGTAAACTTTAGCCTGAGAGGAGCATTTTTACTCTTTCTTTCTATGGTACCGCACGCTTTTACATTCAAAAGATATTTTAATTTTTAATAGTGATGTAAGTAAAACATTTACTGTCACGAAAGATATGTCTTTTAAAATATGCCTCGATTGCAATGTTCGTTGTAGATCGTAGATTGTCTCAGGGGTCATTTGGCTCTGAGTAGCTTTACTTCATTTCGACCTAAAAGATCTTTTGTGATCTACAACTAATTATTGCCCAGCATCCCAAGACTTTTTACGAAGCTTGTGATTTTCCTGGGGGATAGTTTCCCTATGTCTTCAGGCGTTAATTCCACCTGCTCTTGCATTCACAAAGTATATGTTCCACAGTTTCACTTGCAGGGTCGTAATATCTGTATTTATCGTCTACTATCTTGCCCATGTTCTTGAGATTGTATCTACCCCTCTAGCCATCTTAGATCCATTTGTGTATCAGATGAATGGACCCTTGCTTCAATCGCAGTGCCTCTATCGAAATCGCCTGACGGCTTTCAATCAGCACGTCAAACGAGCAGTCAAAATCTTGCTTGATTGGCATTGAGTCAGTGAGTTTAATCATGGACTCAAAAGACAAGCTCCATAACCCCTAAGTGACCAACCAGATCACCCGGTTTGAATTCAAATGCCCGATGCAGCCTTAAGGCACTGAGTGCTGCCTCCTTTCTCACATACAAATGCAGAGGAAGTAGGTCAAGCATTGCCTCCATAGCTGCTGTGGAACACGAGAGCATTGCTCCTGTAGTCCCTACGCGGACAATCCGTTGCAATTTCTACAACTTTCCTTGTGCTAATTTTTCTTCTGTTTTTGGCCACCATGCGTAGGTCACCATAGGTCTGACAACCGAAACGTAGGGCCAATGTGTCATTTTCGGCCTTAGACCCCAAGTCTCACCAAATAGCCTACGGTACGTCCAAATAGCCGCTGTTGCTTTAGTAACTGTTCTTTCCAAATGCGAGTTCCAGGTAAGTTTCGATCCAGGATTACTCCTAGATACTTGACTTCGCTGGAAAAGTTCAGTTCCATTCAGTATAGGAGTTCTAAGATTGAGTTTTGTCCTTTTGGTGAACAGGAAAATAACTGTTTTGCTGGGATTGATATTAAGCCCCTCTGGCGAGCACCATTTGGATATTAATTCTTTTAGGTAATTTGCATAAGATTTGAGATCATAGCCTCATATATGCCTCTCATAGTCACGACCTGGTCTTCCGCATAGCCCTGGACGTTGAAGCCAAAATTTCTCATTCTATGGAGGAGATCATCGACCACCAACGACCACAGCAAGGATCTACTTTGTGGACAGCCCCTGACTGCAGTCACCGTGACTCATCCCCCACACTAGTGGTAATTATTCTGCTTCTCTGCTGCTATCCATTTTATTGTTGGGGGCTGTATTCCCCCTCCTTCGATGGCTCTTTGTTTGAATTCGTAAATGTTGACAAAAGCGCCCTCTATATCTAAGAAAACACACAGAGCCATTTCTTTAGTCATGGCTATCTTTTCAGTGCCTTCAACCAGGCAATGTTGATTTATTGTTGATAGGCAAATTGTTTGGAGTGAAGCGGTGCTCCTGTAGGATATCGTTTCTAATATATTGGTCTAATATTTTCTCCATGGTTTTTAGGGGAAATGAGGTTAAGCTAATTTAGGTTCGTTTGGTGGACGTCTGCCTATTTTTGGAATAAATGCCATCTTATCTTCCTCCCAAGCTTGGGGAATATAAGTGTATATAGTTTGCTATAAATATACTTGTCAGGCATGGGATAAGTTCCTCAATTCCGTGTTGAAGTAGGGTAAAGTGCCATCTCTGCCTGGTGATCTAAAGGGCTTGAAGGTAGATACCGTCCATTTAATTCTGTTAGGGATGAATATTTTTTCAGCTAGCTTTTTTGCAATCTTCGTTAAAACGATGCTGAAATCTAGGCCAATGGTAAACGCTATTAGTCAAATTATTTGTATAAAATTAACGTGCTTTTGATGAATATCTTAAGAAAATGTTACCGGCTATTCACTGCATTGATTCACTTTTATTGTTTATGAGGTGACTTTTTACCGCAACAATTGTTCATTTATGAAATCGTCTGTCCACTTATTATTTCTCAAAATTCTCATTTGTTTGTGCATAAAAATATTATTTATGTGTTGCGTATGAAGATTTATCGTGATAAAAGATGTATAAATGTAAATGTCAAGAACACCGTGTTCTTTATTGACCCAGAGCTATGGCATACATTTTTGAATACGTTTTAAGAATCTATTTTTAATTGGGTTTGGTTATCTGACTGTGCATGCCAGAAACACATAGAGGTATATATTTTTTGTTATCTCTCAGCAGCGATAATATCAAAAGAATTGTATTGTACTGTAATGGATCGAAGTCGTGTATCATCAACATGGTGATTATTTGAATTCAAGTTTTTAATGATATTTTAAGAGATTAACACAGACAAATTTTCATAATTTAAAACTGCATAAAGTGCCAACATCGGAAATATCAGCTTGTCTAGGGTCAAGGATTTTATTTCTGATCTTTATACAATGTGTTTTTTAAATAAGTGAACATAGAGCGGTGTAGATTGAGCCAATATATGTGGATTTAAACGAAGTACCTACCTTGTGAAGGTGAATCACAATTAAAATATGTTTTATTGCAATGTGTATCTTTTAGTTGGTATATAAGGTACAGAAAATAAAAATATATTTTTTGCATAATAATTAATCAATATCCCTATGAATACTGCACTTAAATCTTCCCAGATCTATAACCTCTATGTTCTAATGCGACGGCAATGTACGGCACATCAGACAGAAAATTTTTAAAAATGTTGTCTGTTTGATAAAGGTTTTAATCAGCCCTAGTTCATGCTATTACTTAATATTGAAAAAAAAATAGTAATATTTAACTGAGGAAAGTATAACAAGTGAACCTAGAATTTGGGAGATCTACATTCGCTCAAATGACTAGTCGCTGACTACATGCAAACTTCGTATTCCCTAAGTTTACACTGCTGTGCCGACGCTGTCTAGTAGACAAATCTGTTGCACGTGGCTTGAGACATATGTAAGTGATAGCCCATATATAGACGAACGTAGTAGTATTTTCAATAGTAAGAACACAAAGAAGCAGAGACAAAAGTATTTAGATCCTTTACATTAAGAATATTTCCCGGAACTTCATCTCTGAGCGTTGGCTCGCGGAGACTCTTCGACTTGAGGAAGCACACCACCACTGGCAAGAGCTTTTCCTTTTCGGAACGTTTCTCTTCTTTCGAAGCTGTTCACCAAAGACTCGTCAAAATGTCACCTCCTCCTTTGGGCTTGGGACGAAAAATTAATTGTCTTTACGGACTCGCACTAGTTAAAAAAGCTCAAAATTCCATGTATTCTGTTATGGGAGTTCATTCTGATTTTCGTGTCAATCTAATAAAGAGCCAGCCTCTGGTTATCCACAGCTAATTTCAGCGCCTTCTAACGTTGAGAAGACATACTGTTTACGGAGATTTAAAAAGTTGTTTATGGACTCGCAGACCTGTAGGAAAACTGTAGAGATCGTTCTACCATCTGTCCTTGATTATAGATGAATTTGACACATTTTGGGTGAACAGAACTAAATTTGTGATGGTCGATCTGTTAGCAATAAAACCATTTTGATATGGTGATATAATTGTTCTGGTAGACAAATAGATGTAGTTTTATACAAGATCATCTCAAAAACCTTCGTGAAGTTACTCAGAATAGATATTTATCTGTACGTGTTTACATTAGCTGGATCTCTCGTTTTAAAAATTGTTTTTTGCTATTTTCCAGTCTTTCGGGAATGTTGATAGTTTTAACGATAGATTAGATATTATATACAACGTAACTGATAGCACATATGCACAGACTTTGACCACGAAGGGTGATATTAATATTTGAAACCAAAGTGGATAAGGACATTTATAATGCATTTTGTCAAAACTTAAAACATTTAGTTAATAAAGAAAAAAAAGCATGCAATTCTAACCACATAAATACTTTAACAAATAAAACCAAGGCAGTGTGGTCTGTTGCCAAGCAAATTACGCACCCCAATGCTAAAATAAAAAAAATTCAAATTAAAGATATTTCCGAAAACAGAAATTGGAATGAAATTGAAACCCTAGATAATTTGAATAAGTTTTTTATAAATGTTTGCGATTAATTTGATTTTGACAGTCAGGACAGCCATGAATTTAAAATTAAATTCAATCAAAAAACACTTTTCTTACAGCCGACGGATGAAGCTGAAGTAATTCCCCAACGCACTGAAATATGATTTTATAATACCTGTCTTTAAAAAGGGAACCAAAAACGAAATCGAAAATTATAGACCCATTGCCCCGTTATCTATCTTATCTAAAATAATAGAAAAAATTATCTATAATCAAGTTACGATCTTTTATAATCATATCTCTCTCATAGGAGACAGTGTATTCGAGTTCCTGATGAGTCCAGCGGAGGGTTCATGATATCAAAGTATGAATACTTAAAAAGAGGGGTCCCACAGGGGAGTACGTTGTGTCCTTTAATTTTTTTATTATACATAAATGACCTAAGTGACAATATCTTATATAAAGTTGTCATGTTTGCCGATGACAATACACTGTCTATTAAAGGAAAAAATCTGATAGAATTGCGGCAAGAAATTATAAGTGGTCTGTCAGCTATGCAGGCATATTATGACCACAACAACTTAAAATTAAACGTCAATAAAACAAAAATTATCAAATTTTCCGCACATAATGAGGAAAATATTGACATAATGGTCCATAGAGAGAAACTTACCTCATCCTCTGATACAAAGTTTTTGGGTGTCTTAATTGACAAGGAACTCAAACTGGAAGGCCCATGTAAGTCATCTAACTCCCAAAATCGGTAGCTTCTGCTACGCGCTGAGAGTGTTATCGCAATTTGTCGATGAATGTACAAGTTTGTCTGCTTATTATGCATACGTCCATTCTATTATACGATATGGGATAATCTTCTGGGGAAATTCTACAGACTTTCATAGAATATTGCTGTTGCAAAAATGATGCCTTCGAAGTATTTATAATATGAAAATAACAGACTCATGTAAGCACATATTTAGTGGAAAGAAAATTCTTACCTTCACCGGCATCTACATCTTAGAAAGTACCATTTATGTAATGGAGCATTACATGATGTTTGTAATGTTGTTAAAATACTCACGATCATGATACGAGCAAGAAAAACAATTATTTACGTTCTGTAAAGACAAAGTTAACCTTAGTGCAGAAAATTGTCATCGGCCAATTAATAAAAATTTATAACCATCTTCCCAACTATATGAAAAGTCTAAACACCGTTAAACTACTTAAACAAAAACTAAAAGAAGCATACTATTCATTGGACGAATATTATTCAGACATTTTTTAACTAAGAGTAATCTGTTATTCTCATCTTGTTCGATGAGTATTAATATGTTCCTTAGCTCCTGTGTATATACTACTTTTAACTTTGTTTGCCAATTTATATGTTTGTTCATTTGTTTACATACATATTAATTTAATGTTGTTATGACTAGTTTATATTTGTCTATATATTTTTCTGTAAACCTCTGACATATTCTACACCGCAAGGTATTATTGAATAAAGATGTATTATTATTATTATTAATAATAATAATAAATTGACTTTATTTTTTTTAAATTATATATTTAAAAATACGGCGGAGTCCGAACCTGATGCATTTTTTAAAATTCGCATCATTACAAAATTCTCACAGGGACATTCATAATTTTAATGTCAGGTCTGTACCCCACGGATAAACACTTCGAACAGCCTTTGTTTTTCCTTATCTTTTCATGACCAAATTATAAAACATTCTTACTTTCTGTGCACAGTTTATGCTAAAAAACAATTTGTCAATTCAGCTAAAAGAACATGGTGACAACCATTTGAACCTGTTATTTTAGTTTTAGTCCAAAACACAACCCACGAACGAATATGATAGTCTACCTTAATTTAAATAAAATCTAAATCATTGCATACAGTAGTAAACAGAATTGCAATGGTTTTTCAGTGTTCTCTTGTCTCAATTATGAAGGTGTAATATGCAATCTGTTTCACATTTTCTCGTTTAAACTGGACTATTTTAATCAGTTTATATGACTAAATAAGTGTTCTCAGCCAGCAACACTCAATTGCATTTACTTCAACTAGTTAAACCTTTGATTAACATCTTTCTACCCTGCCACATTTTATTGCTCCCCAATCGAATTAAACACGCTATTAAAATCGCCTATATGTATATACTACTACTGTACGGACCCGACTACGTCTTAATCTGTGATTCCTCTGATATAAATTTTTGTAGACAGCAAATTACCTGAGGTTGTAAAAGTGGGATTCTAAAATAACTTAATTTAAATTATGTCTTTCTACAGGATGTCATTAAAAATGTGCAGATCTCATTTAATGTTGCGTTTACTCAAAGCTTTTTCCCTGTCAATCCTCATTGCAGTAAATGTATCTGTAAGCTAAAAGGAACAAGAGTTGGTTAATTTGGTTGTTGTAGAATTTTCAAATATGATGAAATATGACAGAGAAATAAGCTAATTTAATCATATACTTTTAGAATACAATACAATGCAATGCGATGAGATCGATGCGATATCATAGCATACCATGCAATGCAATGCGATGCGATGCGATGCGATGCGATACCATACAATACAATACATTGAAAAAAATAAGCAGTACAATTACAATTTTTCTCAAAAAGAAGGTGTCAACAATTTTGTTTTCCAACACTTGCTGCGTATAGAAATGAAAAAAGATATAACGTGTACAGAAACAAGACAACATTTAAATATAAAACAGCGAGATCCATAAGTAACAGATAAATTCATTATCTACGTAATTAACAATTAATGGGTAAAATCCTAAAACATGTCAATTTTTAATTCTAAAAATGACATTTTTTGGGCATAATTTTATACCTCCCCTTCAACCCCGTTGGAGTGATAGCTACTCCTTTTAATTACTTCCGCATCCAGTGGAAGAATAGTAACGCAAAAAAAATCCTTTTTTTTATTGAAATAGGCTTAAAATGTCATGAAACGTCGAAATTTTAAATTTTAGCGAAAAAATTTCTGTCTGTCTGTTGGTCTGTCGGTTTTTTTTTGTGCGCACGTTTACTCTGGAACCATTTATGATATTGACTTGAAATTTGGTACACTTATGTATTATAACGAGATCTGGAACTAGATTATATTTTGATCTAATTACGTTGAAGGGTTCGGGGTAAATGGGGTAAATAAGGGTAAGCAGGTAAGAGTCCATAAAATTGCAATTTAGGACGTGTACGAAAAGTCAAGGTCTCAAAAATTTTTTGGCGTTAGCCACCCCCTCCATCACTCCCATTGCCTTATTAAAGGGAGTAAAACATTAAATTGGGATTTAATGTATCTACGAGAACCAAGGGCCTCTTAAATTTATTTTGTCATTAGCTAACCCCATTGCCACCCCCATCGTATTGTGGGAATAAAAAAATAATTTGGGATTTAGTGTGCATACGAGAACCAAGGGCGTCCATTTTTTGACATTATTTGCTTCCAGGCAAAAATCGGCGCCTCCCTCTCCTTACCGCATAATTTAGAAAATATATTGCTTTTTCGATTTTGTCGCCCTTTCATTTTTTCGCTCCCTCAATTATTCAAATCTTTTTCATGGTTTCATCCATTCAATTTTGGCGCTTCCCCCTAGATGACAGTCTGCTTCGTCTGCGCCTTAATCCGGCCCTATATATAACTGTTTCAAACAATAGAAAGCTTTTTTGCAAATAATACTAGCGTGACTAGAAAAGCTTTGTAAAGGATTAAAATTAATACCACGATTTTTTACGCTATTAGTTGATGTAATGATTTCATTATTGATTTGAAAATTCAGCTCTGTAAAATTTTGTAACTGTTGAGAAGTACCAAAAACAATATTTTGACTTATGCTAGAGTATTTTGGAGTGTCTATTGGTATATAAGGCTTAAGTCATTATTGATGTAATATTCTGTTATTTGAAATTCGGAGGGAGTCAAACTATATATTAGCTGAATATCGTCAGCGTACATGTATAGTTTTGAATATAGTGAAAGTCTCGAGATATCTGCAATAATTATATTAAAAGGAAGGGGCCCAAGAATAGATCCTTGCAGAACACAGGACAAAACTGAGCTTTGTGATGTAAGTATCGAGTTTCCTGTATTAATACTAGTATACTGTCGTCTACCATTCAGAATTTTGAAACAAAAAAAAGTATTTCCAGATTTGTCATAATAACTTAATTTTGCAATTAGACAATTAACATCTAAGGAGTCAAAAGCCTTAATCGTATCCAGTAATGTGAAAAAAGTGACTTTCGTGTTGTCAATGGCTCACAAAATTTCGTCAGTTATATTAAGTAATGTAGAAGTACTGAAGCCTTTTCGAAATCCGGACTGATTAGAAGAAATTGTTGAATTTCAGATTCAGAAAGTTGTTCATAGGGGCGAGCGTAGGGGCGTCTTTACTATGTACATACTTCAGTATGCGATGTAAAGCAACGACAGGCGCAGTTAGTACTTGGATGGTGACCATTCCAACGGAAATCGCGTTCTCGCCTCACACATCTTCCAGCGGCTTGTATATCAGTGTATGCGCGGAAGCTATACAACCTTAGGCGAGGGTTGTATAGGAGATATACCATCCTTCGGAGGGGATGTAAAGCCGTCGGTCCCTTGTCTATTAAATGTTAGGCAAGTAAAAGATCCCTACTCTTCTTAAGGGAAGAGGTTCGGCAAAATTCCTGGTTGGGGGTAGCTCGTCTACAGGCGTCGGTTAAGTTGTTCATATATAATTGATTCTGTAATATTTAGTGGAACAGAAAGCATGCTAATAAGCTAAACTTGGTAGAGAAATTTAAAAGCGAATTTAAAAAATACACTAAACTTCGGCTAACGTTCAAATGTTATATTTAAATGACTTAAGATCTGAACAAAATTGATTAAAATTGAAATGTGTAAAGTGTCTCACAGTTTTGTATTTTTTAGAAGCTTCAGTTCAATTAATAATCGCCTACTTCTTTTACATGTGAGTGCCAGCATCATTTATAAGCAGAGCTCCTCTCCCTCCTCTTTCATAACGTATAAAAAATGCACCTACACGTTTCGATTGAAAACATGAAAAATTATTTTTTAGGAGTATTTACTTTTATTTTTTTAACAGAAAGTTGCCTCCCAAGGGTTTTTACGGAAGAAATTTTTTTCTCTTATGTGCATCTCTTCCATTTGAATGAGTTTATTATATTAGTTTTACCAGTCCCTGTATATTTAAGTGCAAATAATTAATCCTGTATCGAATGAATTAAAAACCGTGCATCTGACAATATTAACATTTTAAAAGACCGGTTATGTATCACCACGGGAAATAAAAAAAAGCACACTAGTATAAAACCGAATTATACTTAATTGAAATCCAAATTTCGTAAAACAAGTTATTGAAAAATGTGAACAAGAAATTAAAGGCAGGAATAGACAAATATAAATGTATTATACGATGTAAAAGTAAGAAACATTAATTATGTCAAATACAAACAGTCTGACGACTAGTAAAAACCTTGTTGGACAAGCCTAAATTATTCAAATTAATATAAACAGACCAGAAAAAGTTAATGACCATCATTAATCCGCCTTTTAAATCAAAATGTTGAGAGCACTTTGTAAAATGTTATAAAATCATGTTCGTTAAATTACCTATAAATAGTTATAAACACTTTTAAATTTTATCCAAATGGTAGATTCTTAACTTATATGTAAGGCTAGATTTTGTTTACGATTTATTTTTCTCGTTGATGACACTTTGGTTTATTTATTCCCATAGACACATACGATATTATTACTTTATAAGTAACATACATTGTCAAACATAATTAATAGGCCAGCTCTCGAACATTCAAGCAAGGAAAATTATGATGATAATTTCTACTTCTAAAATATACAAACACTGCTAAGAATCGTAAATTAGTCGAGGCGAAATAGGAAAATAAAGTAATTTTTCAAGAAATCGGGAAATGCAACACGCTAAAAAAGGTCCGAATAACACGTACGCTGTAGCGTCGGAATAAGTACTTTTACTTCCGCTTTTACAATACAGGGTGTCTCACCGGGAACTGAATCGATCGATATCGAGAAAAGTCCGCATCAGAAAATTTTGAAAATTTCGATAATTCCTAATGTCGGTGTTGCCAATCCAACTAAAATAATTACAAATAGCTGACACTTCCGCTTATACCGGAAGTGGATACCAACTTGCTTATTTCAAATGGAACACCCTATATATTTTAAGGTTTTCGAAAAGAGCATAAAATTCTGAGTCAAAAATATGTATATCCTATACCTAAACCTAGCCGTTTCAGAGATATTTGACATTTTATAGAAAATTTGACAGGTGCAACGGTTTGCAAGAACCGTTATAACTGTCTTCGTGTAAAAGATCCTCATTTGCTTCTTGTCACGTAAAAATAACACAAGGAGAACTACATTCTGCAACTGAAATAAATTCAATAATATCATACCAAGTGTTCCATTTTTCGCGTTACATTTTGTCAACTTCAAACCGCGAAAACTTGTTTAGGTCAAATAGAACACTCTGTATTTTTTACGTCAAGTTGTGTAAAATTGAATTCCCTTTTTTCTGATATTAGCATAATGGGGGTTAAAGTTACAACTTTTTGAATTATTTGCGATTTTATTAGAAATTCATGGATTGTTGTAATCATTTCATCAAAATAGCCATGATTAGAAACAATCAGTCATTATCTTATGTCAAAAAATGCCAGCACATTTAAATTACACCCAAGAAGACTTTTTAAATTTGTTTATTATTTATGGAGAATGTGATAAAGTAATATCAAGAACTTGCAGCACATTTGCTACTCGATATCCAGAAAATTTAAAAAATTATGGCTCTGTCAAGGCAAAAATGCAAAGAAGAAAGCCTATTGTTGATGACGGAAACATTGAAATAGTCATTCTGGGATATTTTCATGCATTTCCAAGGATGTCATTAAGACAAGCTGCTCTGGAATCGGGACTATGCAAGGATTCAATTCACAGAATATTATTAAAACATAAGTTTCACCCATTTTCATTCCATATGGTTCAAGGATTAAAAGAAACAGATTTCCTAAGAAGACAGAATGTTTGTGAGTTTATTCTAATAAGGTCTGAGGTCACGATTCTTATTTGGGAAATATTATATGGACAGATGAAACAAAATTTACAAAAAATGGACTTTTTAATAGACACAATTCGCATTATTGGAGTGACTCAAATCCTCATATGTTCAGAGAGCGAAACTTTCAGGAAAGTTGGCAGTTCAATGTTTACTGTGCCATAAGAACGATAGAGTGGTGGCATAACAATTTTATCAGGAAAATTTAAACGGTAAATTAAATATTTTCTTCTGCTAATATGTGTAGGTAAATTTTTGCTTATTTTTTTTAGGTGAAAGATATCTGAATATCTTACAAAATTTGAATAATATCTATTTAGAAAATTTACGTCTCGCCGAACATAGAAACATTTTTTATCAGCACGATGGTGCTCCCACACATAACGCATATTTAATTAATAATTATAATAATAATAATAATAATAATTTATTTATCCGTAAGACCAATTACATGGCATAGGACAAGTCAAAGAACAGCTAATAAATAAATACAAGAAAAACAATCAGTATATATATAAATACAATAAAGTAAAACAATTTTTAGGAAATACAATATGTAGATAGGTACAGTAAACAAATATCACAATAATATCGCAATAAGAACACATGGCAGAGGTATATCTGTTATCAATCACTATTAAAATATTCTTCTATAGTATAGCAACATTTCCCTATTAAATAATTTCTCAAAATATTTTTAAACTTATTTAGATTGCTTATACTTTTAATATGTAAGGGCAATTTATTGTAAAATAGCATACCCATATAGGCAGGATTTTTCTCATAAATAGCTAATGTATGTATAGGTAAGCATAGGCCATTACCCTTCCTCGTATTATAACTGTGAAAATAATTATTTTTGATAAACTTATCTATATCTTGTTTAACAAATATTAATGTTTCAAAAATATAAATAGATGGTAACGTTAGCCAATCTCAACCTCTTAAAAATTTATCTACATGATGTTATCCTGGAAACACCTACAATAGTTCTAACGGCTTTTTTTTGCAAACGAAAAGCTCTTATAATGTGATGCGACCCTCCCCAAAATAAAATCCCATACCTCACTCTGGAATAAATTAGTGCATAGTAGTATGATAACATTACTTTCTCTGAAGTGATTTGACGTAATCTATACAAAGCGAAGCAAGTAGACGACAATTTTTTACAAACAACATCTATGTGCGTTTCCCAACTTAAACTGTTATCTAAATATATACCTAAAAATTTCGTGCTCATAACCTGTTCTATAGTTTTGCCATTATATTTAATAAGGTGACTTTCGGATATCGTTTTCAATCTTGGTGTAAAGTTTATAAATACTGTTTTGCTTGCATTTAAAAACAACTTATTTTGATTAAACCACGTGATAAATCTGTCCAACATAAACTGCGTGTCTGATATTGTATCCGAAATTGATGTTTTTGTAGATAGATAACTATTATCATCAGCGAACATAACTAACTGGTTGTTATTGTCGATATTTGGAAGATCGTTGATAAATAAGAGAAACAATAACGGACCCAACACAGACCCTTGTGGCACACCATAAGAAATTTTAATTTCTTTTGATTTAACTCCATCGATTTCTACGAATTGTGTCCTATCTGCAAGATATGTCTTTATTAAGTTGTTTACTGTTCCCCTTAAACCATAAGCCTCTAACTTTGTTAAGAGCAAATCATGATCGACCAGGTCAAAGGCCTTACTTAAATCCAAGAATATACCTACACTTTTTTATTGCTATCCAAACTTTCATACAACGTATTAGAAAATCATTAATCCCTGAACTTGTAGATTTGCCCTTTCTAAACCCATGCTGAGCTTCGTTTAATATAGTATTTACTGTTATGAAAGTAGTAATACTGTTAAAAATTATTCTTTCTAATATTTTAGAAACTGTTGATAACAACGACACCGGTCTGTAATTTTCTACATTAACAGTCTCTCCTTTTTTATGCAATGGAACAACTTTAGCAACTTTTAAAATATCTGGAAAAATGCCATGTCTAAGTGATAGATTTATTAGATATGTTAAGGGAGATAAGATATAATCAATACAAGACTGTAAAAGGTTTGCACTAATTCCGTCTATTCCAGACGAATTTGACTTTTCCAGTCCCTTTACCACACTAAGTACTGTTTGTTTGCTGACATAACCAAGAAACATCGTAGGATACTCCTTGTCAACATTGAAATTAATAGGACCTACATTTTTGTTAGCTAGTTTATCATTTAAAACCCTCGGAGCATTTATGAAAAAATCATTAAACACATTTACTATCTCTTCTTTATTCTTTATTATATTATCATCTGTATGCAGTTCTTTGATTTGTTGTTTGATAGAGTTATTCACATTATTGTTTATAATTTTCCAAACAGCTCTTGTTTTATTGTCGGTGTTGAAATATAATTTATCATGATATAATTTTTTAGCTGCACGTATAACCTTTTTATATATTGTTTTATAGTTTTTATAGATCAAAATGTCATTATTTTCATTTGTGATTAGCTGCTTCGAATACATTATTTTAAAGTTTTTTGACGAAATTTGGATTCCTTTACTTAGCCATGGTTTTTTATTATGACATTGTGATCTTGTGTTTACTTTTTTTAATGAAAATGCAATACCAATATATATTGTATATAATAATTATTTACAAGAAACTTTTTATGATCAATGGATTGCCAATAATGGACCTTTCTTATGGCCTCCTCGCTCGCCCGATTTATCAGTTCTGGATTATATCATTTGGGGAAATATTAAAAATAAAATTTATGAAGGCCCATTAACAACCATTGAAGATTGTATGCAAAGAGTAAGAAATGCATTTCAAAACATATCACAGGATTCAATTAGAAGAGCTACCCATGAGGAACTAATCCGAAGGTGCGAAAAATGTGTCGAGGTTCGAGGGCGGAATTTTGAGCAATTATTAAATTAAAATGAAATCATATTTTAAATTGTTCTTATCTCTGCTATTTTAGTTCATGCCATATCTTCAATTCGATTAATATGCATGTTACAGTGTTAGTGTTATTTTGCGTTTTTGTGGATATCGAGTAGCAAATGTGCTGCAAGTTCTTGATATTACTTTACCATATTCTCCAAAAATAATAAACAAATTTAAAAAGTCTTCGTGGGTGTAATTTAAACGTGCTGGCATTTTTTGACATAAGATAATGACTGATTGTTTCTAATCATGGCTATTTTGATGAAATGATTACAACAATTCATGAATTTCTAATAAAATCGGAAATATTTCAAAAAGTTGTAACTTTAACCCGCACAATGCAATCAGAAAAAGGAAATTCAATTTTACACAACTTGACGTAAAAAATACAGGGTGTTCCATTTGACCTAAACAAATTTTCGCGGTTTGAAGTTGATAAAATCTAACGCGAAAAACTGAACACTTGGTATGATATTATTGAATTTATTTCAGTTGTAGTACGTAGTTCTCCTTTGTGTTCTTTTTATGTAATAAGAAGCAAATGAGGATCTTTTGCACGAAGAAAGTTATAACGGTTCTTTCTATAAAATGTCAAATATCTCTGAAACGGCTAGGTTTAGGTATAGGATATGCTACATATTTTCGACTCAGAATTTTATGCTATTTTCGAAAACCCTAAAATATATAGGGTGTTCCATTTGAAATAAGCAAGTTGGTATCGACTTCCTGTATAAGCGGAAGTGCCAGCTACTTGTAATGATTTTAGTTGGATTGGCAATGCCAACATTAGGAATTATTTAAAATTTCAAAATTTTCTGATGAGTACTTTTCTCCATATCGATCGATTCAGTTCCCGGTGAGACACCCTGTATATCCATATCAACTCCACCGTCCGCCATGCGATATTGACACAATGCGTTTTTATCTTTATTTCTTATAACTAATCGACGTTTGAAGAAAAAAATAGAATATTTTATTTGGAGTAAACGCCACTTGCTGTGACTCGTCTGTAATTGCCGGACGAACGAAGTGAGGACCTACAGACTCCTCACAAAAGTATGACTTTTACTTCTAACAAAACAATATACGATTTTCTTCAAACATCAGAAAAACATGACATTTCTTAACTCATTTCATGACATTAAAGTTTGATAATTTAGAGGGCTGGGTATTGCCATTAGCAGCGGGGGTTTCTCTGACGTTGAGAGTGGAACAAAGAGTTGCTTATAAATGACGATATATTAAATAATACAAAACATATGTTTTAATTATTATATAAAAATACACCATAATTTAACTATTTGAACATTATATTGAACAAACAATTAGTGTGGCTCCAGAAAAATTGTTGCCACCCGGAATTACTGCAACTGTAGCATCATGATCTATTTTGTTTTTACCTGTTTCAGTTTATTTGACTATTGTTGGAAATCGTTCCAGTAGTATTAGGTTGAAGAATCTTCTTGGCAGTGTCTTGCTTATTGTTCATCCATTCCTTGATGTACCCTTCGACTACACTGCTTGATTTCAAACCAATTTTCAATTTTTTATCTTTATTTTTTTATAGCTAATCTAAGATAGAAGAAAAAATAGCATGTTTTACTCGGAGTAAAAGCCACTTGTAGTTACTTGTCTGCAATTGCCGGACGAACAAAGTGAGTTCGGCAATTGCAGACAAGTAATCTTCATCGTCGTCCAATTCAATCTCAGGAGCTTTCTGACATGAGAGGCCAGAGCAGTGTTTATAGGTAAAAGATCAATTCAGGCCTGATTTCCGACAGCTTCACGCCGCAGTGCAACTAACTTTTTTTGCATGTATACGAAACCATTTTTAGCAGCATATCGGATGCAGCATACTTTGACATTGTTATAGGCAATAAGCCCGACGAGCCTTTCTTCCAATCCCATTGGCATGAGTTTGTTACGTTTCCCAGCCAACTTTGCACTTGGTGGTATGCGCGCATTGAGTGCCACCTTGCTGCATCCAATGTTGGTACCAACCGTGCTAGTTGCTATCGAACAACGGAGAATATTCCGAATTCTGGCACGAGAAAACAGACATACAAGCCTGGCTGATCCTGTCAAAACAGTATCTCAGTGTCCCAAAATATGCAGTAGATGAAATGGTAAAGGAGCAAGGTCACATGGTTTTGCGATTGCCTTCATATCATTGATAATTCAATCCTATTGAATCAATATGGGGCTAAATAAAAGAAAAAGTCGCCAGGAATAATACCACGTTTAAAATGAAAGATCTTCACGCATTATTCCAGCATTCTATTGAAAATGGAATTGACAAGAGGCCATTCGACATACGTAAAATGTAAAGAAAAATATGGCATGTTGACAATGGACATTGTAATAGAGCCACCGATAATTCATGTGGGAATTGACTCTTCTTCTTCTTCATCTGCATCAAAGGTCGAGCAAAAACTGTATGACATGGTACAATTATGAATAATTGTATTAATACATTCATTTCCGTACCACCTTAGAGATAGAATTCTCGGCACGCTTTTTTTCACAGGGTTTCCCCAGAAGCCCTAATCCATGCCGGATTTTAAATTAGTCAATATTTGCAACTTCTTCGGTATCTGAAACGTTATTGTCCAATGACAAATCGTTGTCATTACTTTCATTCTGATAAGATTCTACGTCGTCCATTTCTTCATTCATAGCAATTACAGGTGCGGTATTCAAGCAGGAGTGACCGTGAAAATATCCACAAGCCTTTGAACAATTCAGTCCTACTTTCCTACGGCTACATTTTCCTGCACAACCCTTTGTACAGTTGCAAAAAAATTAATTTAACAAAATGTCTGGTCCTGGTGGTAACTGCGTTTACTGACTGAAAAATATCATTCTTTCTAATCCAGCCCCACTGCTCAGGACCACTGTCTTTTCCCAACCATGTTTGAACGTCTCAACAATTCTGTGCTGTCCAATATAACAAAAATATTATAAAAATATTAAAAAAAAAGAAACTAAATACATTTTTCACGTATTTCGGGTCATATCTCCAAAATATTTAGGAGTACGAAAAATGTATAGGACCTTTAAGGTAGAGAATTTACAGATGTAGAATTTTTATAATGGGTGTTGTTCCCGTTTTGGGCCATAAAAATTCCGAAGCGATTTTCACGAATTCCTCCAGGTGTATCGTGGCGTAACTACCAAATGTTATTCAGGACGTCCAAATAAACACAATAAAAAAAAAATTCGTAGAGCACGAATTTGGCAGCAAAAGTCTAATACGCCTAGATTATTTGGATAAAATAAATAAATAAAATAAATGTAAATTGTTTCACCCTATATTATATAAATGTATCATGTCATTTTCTATATATAAATTCAAAAATTAAGTATAATATATATTTATTTAAAACTATACATTTTATCACCTTAATTCCTCAAAAAATATTACATCATGTTTGATTTTTCCCTCTTCCAGTAATTTGTCACGCACAAAACTAGTCATTGCATACATTGATTAAAGCAAACATAAATTAATGAGGAACTATTTCTATTCAGTAAATATAGTACAGAAAGAAAAGATCTTATAGATTGGGCAAGACGATAAATGATAAAGATATATTTTGAATTTTTTTTCACACGGAAATAAAAAATCAGACACAACGGAAACAACTTGACATTTTAAAAACCGCGTTGACCAAGTACAATTACATTGTTATTATCATTAAAATGTTATTTTCAAACATATGAACACAGGAAATTATTAATATTACATAATATACGGAAGCATATGTTCCATTAAAGTTATTAACGAATGAATAAATCATACACCGTACTTTTTATGTCATTTTCTCCTGAGAATGTTATATTCTTTGTTAACAAACGTTCCTCACATAATATTAGTTCACATACCACGCCTATCATGTAATTTGAGATGTCTTAATACGTTACAAGGAGACACTGATTGATTATTCTGGAAGTCAATCGAAAATTTTGTTATATTAAAACAATAACAACCGACATCGACCGTCCATGCATAACTAAGATATATTAGCGGATTTATTTTTTGCCTGGTAAGTTCTCTTAATAACCCTAGCAACATGGTGGTTTAAAAGATGGTTTATTGTTAAATCACGTCCACACAAAGAAACAAAGTGTTGAAAATTAACTTCGTTAAACTTTGTCAAGAGACTTCTCAGACAATTAACATAGTAAGTCGGACAATGGGATAATCAAGCACTTCTGGAAAAGAGATTGAAATTATCTGGATACGTATACACATTAGGGAATAATTCTTAATGTTGGGCTCAAAAATTATTTTGAAATTGGTATCCAATTCAAATTTTTATTACTTGGATGGTTGTACAGGGTGGTATTCAAATGTATTTCTCAAATCCGTTGCACACCTCATAAAAGGTCCGTTGACAACTAATTAATTGATCTCTAAATACTGGGATTTTTCCAGGCGTATTAAAAACTGCCAAAATCGTGCCACTTTACAACAAGGTAAATCAATCTTGTGTTGAAAACTACCGTCCCATATCGATGTTATCGACCATCTATAAAATTTTAGAAAAAGTAGTATTTAATGGAATGAATTTTTTTAAAATACGTACAATATGTTAAATATGGCTCAGCATGGTGGGGTAGATCGACACAGAGAGCTATACTAGGCTTCCTGAAGAGTCTATATGAGAATTCACATAACAAGAAATGTTTGGGTCTATTTATGGACTTAAGTAAAGCATTTGATCTTGTTGATCATGCTTTACTTATAAACAAACTTGAAAATTATGGCTTCAGAGGACGGCTGGAAGACTGGTTATTGTTGTTGTTACGAGAAGCAACCTGTAGCGTACCTCAAGGTTCAATTTTGAGGCCGTTACTTTTTATTATTTTTGTGAATGACTTTTCTAACAATGTCAATTGCACTGACTTAACCATGTCTGCTGACGACAATTCGTACCTGAGCACGCATTTGAGAATACAGGGTTTGGATTCTGATACGCAGGAAAAGTTAAACAGTTTTGTGTTATGGTTTATTAATAATAGATTATTCATAAATGCTAGTAAAACAGTATTTATGCGATTATCCCCAAAAACTGCAAACTTGATGGAAAACCTATTGATTAAAATAAATAATAAATCTATTGAACACGTGCAGTCAACAAAGTTTTTAGGAGTTTATATAGATAGTACATTAAACTGAGAAATACATATAGACAATCTAAGCAAAAACTTTTATCCGTTTGCTATGAACTGTACATGTGAAACAGGTTGCAAGCATAAATATTGAGCTATCATGCTCAATTTTATTCTCGGATAGCATATTATGGCATTATTTTTTGGGGTTCTTCAGATTTTGTATTAAGATCAGTTTTCAAGATGTAGAAAAAGGGAATCCGTAATATAGCAGGAGTGTTGATGTTAACATCTTGTAGAGATTTATTTAAATCATATCAGGTGCTAACTCTGGCTTCTTTCTATGTATTAGAAACAGTATGAAGAAACAAAATATAACTGAGTCCTTAAGAAACAATTCTCACCATAATAGCAAAATTGATTTTAACAATAATGTTAAAAAACTCTTCTACACTATAGATGAATATTTAGAATATTAGACTTGACGAAAGTGAGTTAAGCTACGCTGATAAGAAGCAATAACTCCGAAACACGTGTCCGTAACTGCATTGTTGTTTTTTTTTTGAGGAATAAGGCATTAACTCACTTTCTTTAATTATTTGACCGTTTCGTATAGCTGTCTCAACTCTGAGCCATTTATAGCTACATTGTATGACTGATGGTCGAGAGGTGAGCGCACTTGCCTCTCACCTAAAAGTTCCGGGTTCGATCCCCGGTCGTGGCAGTGGAAAATACTGTGAGAGGGATTTTTCCACTATACACGGATATTGGGTGTGTGTCCCTTGTCTCTAAATGTGTAGCCCCCTCCCACACAAGGCTCTTCTAGAGCCTTCCGGGATAAAGGGGGTTGTCATTACCTGTGGTGTCATTACCTGTGGTGTATTTATTAGGTGTCCCGCAAGGCACCAACCTGGGGCAACTTTTGTTTTGCTCTTTATTGATGATATAACCAGTCATCAGAAAGAGCGGTAGGCTATTATTAGTGGATGATCGTAAGCTTTGTATGAGAGTAACCTGTTTTGATGATTGCATGTTATTGCAAAATGATATTAACAGAGTTCATAATTGGTGTATGAGTAATAGGTTGTACTTTAATGCTTCCAAATGTAAGTTTATGACATTTAGCAAAAAGCACTCTAATATTGGACATGATTACTGCATTGACAGAAGGTTGTTATCCAAAGTTGATTCTACTAAGGATCTTGGTGTCGTATTCGATGACCAACTGTTATTTATTAAACACATTAATTTAAAGGTCAAGGATGCCATTAAGATGCTTGGCTTCATAATTAGAAACTGTAAATCATTTACCAATATCAGAGCACTAAAAATACTTTACTTCCTTTATGTTAGGTCTAAACTTGAGTATGGATCGCTTACCTAGACTCCTTATTACGGGAATCATAACCAAGGCACTAGAAAATGTGCAAAGAAAATTTAAAAATTTTTTTTAATATTCAAAGTGGGATTTGAAATGCATAGATTAGAGTTGAGAAGAAAATGCAACTCTATATTTTTTATACAATTTACTGAATAACAATATTACGGAACTATTATCTCAATTATGCTTCAATGTACCGAATTATCATTTTAGACACAATTAAATGTTTCTTTATCCTCATGCCAGAACGAATTTCGCCTATCTATACAATGTGCATATACATACAGCAATGAATTATCTCTAACCTAAATTGGAATTTTTATTAAACATCATTGAATCCTCATTTATTATATTTATCATATTGTAATGTTTTAGGTACTGTTTATATATTTTCTCTTTTTATCTGTGTTTTCTTGTATGTATTTGTAATTTTTGCTCATTATATTATTGCAAGCATCCTTTGTGTTGCTCAAAAATTGTCCTGTTATTGGGTATTATCTGTTGGATAATAAAGTTATTATTATTATTGTTTGTAAAAGGTCCTGTAAATTATTTGTCAATTTTCAGACCACCCAATGACAAAAAATCAGGTGCTTGACATCGTCGCTTGGTTCAAGATGTACTAAATGATTGTAATACAGATAAAAATGGTCTTTTTTCAATGTCCTTCATATCCAACTTTGAAATACGCCTGTCATACAACTGATTTTTCGGGTCATTAGGCTTGAATTTTCGTTAACCGTATTATGTAATTAATGTTATTTTCTAAATAATTAGTACATAGTAAAATTTCCTGCAACCGCAGAGACTGGTGTATGCAATATTAGTTATCTTTAATTTACTTTTGACGTTTAGCAGCTTAATGTTCATGTTTTAATTTCCATCGATTGGTTCGCATTTCAGACACAAAGATGATTCGCCGATAATTTGACTAGTCTATATGGATCGTGATGCAAATAATACAAAACAATTGGTGACACATAATTTCAAACGGCAATAAAACAGAAAAAAGTCCCAGACGTCCTTTGCTTTCACGATTGATGTGTGCGAAACAAAATATTTTTTATATTGTTCAGTTCATCCTGCTATTCATGGTGCAGCATCATAAAACAATTGTATAAACACTGAAACCTCGTATGGCGGTTTTAATTTTCCAAGAATGCTTTAGTCCGTCATTTTTAGTTTTCGTTTCCTTTTATTGATTTAGAAATTGTTATGTAAATTCTAAAGTGCCGACAGGATTTTACGACAACCTTTTTGAAGACTAATATTTTTATGTTCCCACCTATACCTTTTGTTTTTTATGCGCCTTTAAAGGGGGCCATAAGTCTCTGGGACAAATGGTTCGGACTCGAATCGCAGCACGCATGTGTTCCTTCGTATGTACAGTTGGTAATACTACATAAGTATTTGTTTATTACGCTTCTCATAAAAGTCGGATGCTTAATTGGAAAATGGGAGTCTGACTTGATTTATCGACTTTCATTTGTTGGGTTCAGTTTTGTAGTGGGCTTACTGATATCAGCAGTCATACATGTTTCCAGTTCGATATAATAGAATAATCCAGTCAAATTTACTTTTGGAAAACAAACTTTCAACGTTTTCATTTCTTGGAGGGTTGATGAGATGTCAAATAGCCAGTCGTTGGATATTCCTGGTGATTTTTTGTCTTTTAATGTTGCCAATGACAGTAGCGTCTACAACATCGCGGCGGCAGAAAGAAATTCTTCGATGACAAGAACTTTAGAAGTATGATATAATAATAATAATAATAATTTATTTACATAATGAAAAGTATACATTTACATTACAATGTTGTGTTACAATATTTATGTAAACAAATTAATGATTACGTGTAAAGTCTAAATCTAGACTTGATCATACAAAAATTATATTGAACTATATTATATTAAAATTAGCTTTAGTGGAGCAGTAATGTTAACTTTAAAAACAAAAAGTAGAGCTAGTTAAGGATTTTCAAAAGAAAAATAGAACGCTTAAAACTAATAACTCTTATGGCTAGTCGGAGTTGAGTTACATAATAAATCAGCTGCCGTCATGTCAGCCGGTATGCTCTGATTAGACAACAGAGGAGGCGGGCGGAGTTCCTTCCAAATGTTGACAATTTTAAATATATGTGCCCTACTGACAAATAGATCTGGGCGCCATGTAAATTTATAACAATTCTAATGTACGATACCCGAAATATTTGAGTATTGTAACCCCCAAACTTACCAAACGACAATTACAATGAAACGACGTCTATTCTAATAATCCCGACCATGAGCAATAGTAGAGCAGTAATAAAAGAAATATATATAAGATAAAAAAAAGGGGGTCAAGAAAAAATTGTTAAAAATAATGCTAGGAGTTCGTAGAACTGGTTCGATTCCTGGTCTCAATCTGCCTACTCCACAGATCTCACCACAATCAGTCTCTAAGGCCTCAAACTGCCTACTCCCTAGAGCGAACTCGCTGGCAGTATCTGACGACGTGTTATTTATACGAAAGGTGTCTGTGGGTGGGATAGTGGTGGGGGGTTGAGGGTTTGTTGATGGAGGCATCAGAGCAGAACGGCTGCTATCAGGATTATGAGGTGTGGATGAGGATTGTGGGGCTAGTCTAGAGATCAATGATTTCCAAGCGACTGGAAGACGATGATCGTCTTCCAGTCGCTTGGAAATCATTGATGTATGTTGTTGAGGGAAGCAACTTTATCGAGGCGCTGCGTGGTATACGAAGTGTTAGAAATTAAATTTTAATGAATAACCCCTCAACTTAAAGGTATATGAACAACACATTACAACAAAAAAAAACTTATATACAATCCAAAACCACCTAGACTAACCAACAATATAGTGTTAGGTTCAGCCACCGACAGGAGTTTTCCGTGATGGCCAAAATCAAACTATATACACCATTTCATCATGTCAACCACAAACTGAGCCTTTTTATATCCAATATTTTTTAAGGCAAATTTATACCGTTACATAACATGTAAAAGGTTACATTTGTACACAAGGGGAATAATTTCAATTCTAATTTACCTAACTTATACCTACATATATGGGTTCCATATATGAATACACATATATATATATATATACATATATATATATATATATACATATATATATATATATATATACATATATATATATATATATTTTTAGTAATTATGTTTTATATATACACCCATTAACGCGCATATGCTCATTCTTACACAAATCTCTCGCATATACGCCCACCTATATACACGCGCTCACCCATATATAGTCGGGGCAAGAATTCAGGCGATGCACGTCACAGATCGACAAAATTACTATAATTATATGAAGTCAATCAAAGCGACTGCACCTGAAATAGCTGCAACCCCCAATTCAGGTCACATGCAAATTGTATTGCCACAACTGAAAATGTATCATTAAAATGATGAACTGTGACACAGCATAAAGCTCTATGCTGTGCCTGTGATAACTGCAACGTCTGCAACCCACAATACACATAACAAAAATCTATCAAAATTCGATTAATTGGAACAAAAATAGATTATAAATAATTTCTCAAATAAACTTTATTTAATAACTAGACAATGAGTTTTATAATATATATTATAGTACAATCATAATTATAATTAAATTCTGCTCATTGAATAAAATATCTACGATATTAAACAATTATACATTTTTTAGTTATTTACTATTCATGATAAGAGAAAACATTTACATATTCATTGTCGAGGATATCCCAATGAAATATTTTTTACATATTTCTGCAAAAAAGTGACGCGGCTGAAAACAATATTTGGCAGTTCCATTAATCCTCTAAGTGGATTATCTTTTAGAAATTTGAAACCTATTTTTTTAAATATTTTGCCCAAGCTACTCAAACTTCTTTTGTAAATGTCCCGTTCAATCAACAGCTGAAAGGGATTGTCTGATAGTATGTTGTTCTACAACAATAATAAATATTTTCATACGTTATTTTAATAAATACTGACTATTTCTGTACATTTCATAAATAACATTTCGAATTGCTGCTTGGTCAAAGTTATCAATGTCGCATACAGGCTTTGTTGTTGGTCCAGTTCCTTTAGGGCTACCTAAAGCTTCCCGAGTCTGCATTTTTTTTGGAAACGTTGCTAACAGCACTTGTTGCTATTTTAAATTTAAATTGCGCGCGTTAAGCCGTCCCCAGACAGGTTCTCTTGAATGGTGGCGAAAACGGCCGAATCGACGGCGAACGAGGACTTTGGCGTGAACGCAGTGCTATGCCAGTCACAACGTGAAAAGAGACATGATACACGATTCTCTTTTAAAGATGCCAGTTTTGATCTTTGAAAAAGACGGTATCATCCGCAAAGCACTACATCTCCATTAGTGATCTGCATAAATAAATCATATAAATATATAGTGAACGATGTAGGACCTATTATTGTGCCTTGTGGAACTCCATATTATACAATTTTAGTGTCACTAAAAGTGTTCTGAATTACAATATTTTGTGTTCTTTCACTGAGGTAGTCTTCCATCCAGCTATTTGGGATGCCCCTGCCCCTAAATCCAACACTTTCTAGGACTTATGATCAACTGCACCAAAGGCCTTTTTTAGGTCAACAAAAACTGCCATAGTCGGTGAAGTAACGTTCAGTGCGTTATAAATATTTGGTGTAAGATATGCTATGGCATTCTGTGTTGATTTTTTTCTGTCTAAAACAAAACTGCTTTGCCGAAATTATGTTGTTTTTATCTAAAACATTGGTTATTCTGTTTTTCAATACTTTTTTATAGACTTTAGCTAGACTGGTTATTAGAAAAATAGGGCTGTAGTTGGTCATATTAAGTTTGTCACCACTGTTATATATCGATTTTACATTACTTTTTTTTATAGTTTTCTGGAAAGATGCCTATTTCAAACGATTTATTTGTTAGATAGATCAGTGGTTTAGCAACTAGGTTTGCAATATCGTTTAATGTGTCACTCATTAAAAAATAAATTGTATTAGTTTTACTTTTTGATTTTCAGTGTTTATAAATTACGTATTTTTTTTCTAAAAATTAAGAAAGATAAAAGGATAGTAAATCCTTAGGTATGTAGATTATTGTTTCGCTTATCTTCGTACCAAACACTTTTTCTTCATTTTCATAGGCAGTCGAGTGGTAGCGGATATGGAAAGATTTTGACGTTTGGGCTTGTACAGCAATAAAATAAAATGTATGAATCAATGTGTGTGAAGAAATTGCTTCTAAGCGACCCCATAGTTCCGCCACTGAATAAATAATAGGCGACGTGATTCTCAGAGCTTTTCAACGCTATAAATTCCCTATTGGCGTGGATATTATGGAATTAATAGGCACTACAAAGGCTCGTCCCAACACTTTAACACTTACTAATTTTCTCGATTTAGAATCTTTGCTATACCTTAGCCAGTAATTTTTATCTCGCCTGAAATATTATTGTGGGGATTATCACACACATTATCATAATACAAAATCATATGGGGTGTAGTAATGTTATAGTCTCGGCTGTAATAATGGTTTATAGTATAAAGCATTAAATTTGCAACCAGTTTACAAACAGAATAAGGATCGAGCACAGATAGCGCCTATTAAAGCACTGGAACATTATTTGTTAAGAGTTTTATTAGCTATAAATTATATTCCTTAATATTTTAAAATAATATCTTCAGGATTACAACAGGTTGTATACATTTTGTTTGAAATAAAATTTATTATCAACAGAAACAATAAAAATGACCGGGATCAGTCTCATCTAAGACGTCTCTCATATAAGAAATAATAAATACGGTAAATTTATAGATTTATATATAATCGCCTTTATATATGACATGTATTTGCTCGCTGGAATTCCTCTGACAGGTTCTAACGTTAGAAAACATCCTAATATTCCAATAAAGTGTGTATTTTTCTTGTTTTAAGAAGCATTAAAGGTTCATTTATATTGAATTAAATGTAAAAGTAAGAGAGTAGTTGATGCGCACCACTGAATAATAATAATAATAATTTATTTCCATAAGACTTACATAGTAAGTATAGAATATGGTCATACACATCTTACGGTATAAAAATAACAAGTACAAAAGTAATAAATACCAGCAATTGTTAAGATGCCAAGTTCCGAGAATAGATTCCTGCAGGAGTAACGTGCATCTTTAAATGTCATGGTTCGAACAAATTAATACATTTTCAAAATATTTGGACTGATATGGTTTCTTAATTGCCGTATAGAATAACAAGTTATGTTAGGTTTATTTATTAAAGAATCAATGTGATAACCCCAGGATAAGTGAGAATCGATATGAAGTCCTAAAAATTTTACTGTGTCATTCTGTTTTATACTTTGTCCGTTGATTCTTACAAGTACATTTTCATTGAGATTTTTAGGTGTACATAAAAGGAGACTAGTTTTGAGGCTGTTAAGTGCAAGGCCATTTTCGACACAATAATTTTCAATAGATGAAATAACTGTTTTTAATTGCTTACTTATGTCTTTAAAGTTATTAGCGGAAACTGATGCTGTAGTATCATCTGCAAATAGAGTGATAAGTGTATTGTTAACCATATTGACATTAACTAGATCATTAATAAATATTATCAATAAAAGAGGTCTCAATACAAGATTTAAATACACTTCTCCATCATGTTTTAAATGAACTTCTTGTGACCTGTCGTTTAAATAAGATTTAATCCAATTTAGAGAAGCACCTCTTTTCCTTATTTTGAAAGTTTATCCGCCAGTAACTCATGGCTTACCGTAAAAAAGGCACGAGTTAAGTCAAAAAAATAGTGGTTATCTTATGTTTTGTATCAAAATTATGAAATATAAAGTTGTAAATCCAAACTGATTATTTATAAGCAAGTTTTCAGCCTGTAAAAAGTTAGACAATCTTATGTAATAAGATTATGTAAAAAATTGACAACAAAACCAATCTATAATTAGAAACTTGGAAATTATCACCTTTCTTGTGAATTGGTATCACAATAGATTTTTTCAAAATACTTGGAAAAGTTCCTTCACAAAAAGATACATTTATTAATATACTAATTGGAACACAAGTATAATCAATTACATTTAGTAATAATAACCCAGTAATGCTGTCAAACGCACCTTGGAGGTTACAGACCTGATGATGTCCCTAACTTCATCACTCGTAACTGGGGTTAAGGAGAGTGAATTAGGATTGAATCTTATGTATTTACTGTTTTCCACAATCATATTGTTAGTCAATGATTTTACCGAGTTGATGAAGAACTCATTAAAACTATCCGCAGCACAATTTAAATCTGTTAAAATATTACCTTCCGTATCCGTCAATAATAATGGCATTTTGTTAACCAATGAATGATCATTCGACTTTATGATATTCCACGCCATTTTGGATTTATTATTTAAATTCAACATTATAGAATCATAATATGCTCTCTTAGCATGCTTAATATGAATACTATGATTTTTCTTTAAAGTTTTATATATTTCATGTACTTCATCATTGGTAGTATTCTTAAATAATTTGAATACATCTCTCAGAAAAACTCCTTCATTAATTAATTGCTCAGTAATCCAAGGTTTTTTTTTAACAGACTTTTTTATTCTGCGCAACTCTAATGGAAAAGCTGAATCTAATTTTAATGTAAAATTATTAAAGAAGTTATTGAACTTTATCTCACTCCCTTCATCGGAAGCTAAAAATGACCAATTTTCAAGAGACAAGAGGTATTTAAAATATTGTAGGTTTCTTTCATTTTTAAATGACCTGAAGTATGCATACATACATACGTCATCATTGCTTCTGTGATTATGTTGAAAGTGAACAGCTTGTAAATAATGATCCGATACATCTATACAAATGACTTTAGGGCTAAGTAAACTTTTGTCAATATTGGCAAATATATTATTAATAATTGTTTTAGACTCTAGTATAGTCATAAATACATTTACTTAAGCCATAAGTTTTTAAAATATTACATAAATGATTTGCATTCTGATGATTTGTGAATTGGTCATCGAAATTTATATTGAAATCACCACAAAAGAAAGTAGGAATGTCGGGTTTATAAATATTATTTTAATAGGCGGTCACTATTATTAACAAAATCAATAACGTTATTTGATGGTGGTCTATAAAAGCAACCTATTAAAATTTGTATATCTTTAAAATCTAATTGAGTTATAGCGTAAATACTGTCTCATTTTTTCCTATAGTACATTTTTTTGAGATAAAATGAATATTTTGCCTAACAAATATGGCTACTCCGCCTCCTTTCATAGAGCAGCGGCAAAATTAATCACATAACATATAATTATGTAGTTTAATACTCTTGATTTCTTCAGCTGAGCACCACGTTTCTGATACGCAAAACACTTCTGGAAGGTTCAAGGTATGGAGTAACAAGTCAAGCTCATCTAATCGAATACTTCTCACGTTTAAGTGATATACACGTACATCTAACTGAGTATTTGTTTCACTGGACGGTATGTTTGTAATGATATTTCTGTAAGGCATGGATATAAAAAATTTGGGGACGTGTTTCTTTTATCCTCGATAATTATAACGTTAGGGGCTGCTGGGAACTGCGGGGGTGGTTGATGATGTGGCCTTAGATGTGAGTGCAGATACTTCAGTAGTTTGACCCAATATCAGACTATCGTAATTTGTATGGTTACTAGTTTTTATAAAAGTAATGTTTTTTATCATATATTTAGCTATAGACATAGCATGAAGAATTTGTTTCGCAACCATATCTTGAAACAATGCTTTGACTATTCGTTAGTGTTAGTAAAGTACATGAACAATCTATTCATTTTGTTGGCATGCAAAAACGGTGCTTGATTTTAGTTGAAGAGTTAACTGTAC
Source organism: Leptura quadrifasciata (assembly GCA_963675555.1). Classification (NCBI taxonomy): domain Eukaryota; kingdom Metazoa; phylum Arthropoda; class Insecta; order Coleoptera; family Cerambycidae; genus Leptura; species Leptura quadrifasciata. Next base: position 32,291,333 of record OY776680.1, on the reverse strand, counting down.
AAGTTTAGCGATGTTGAATAAGAAAGACCTTTGGAATAGACTAGTTTTATGAGTGGGGGGTGTTAAAATGCTTTTGAACCTTATGTTCAGTGTATAGACCTTCCCTTGACAAGGAATTCATTGACCCATGAAATGTACAGACTTTCACTTCAGAATCTTAATTGGGGACATATGTAGGTCAGGAATTCATGAAGTGGACATCCCGGAAAGGGGGAGGAAGTCCGCCATATTGGTTTTTATGCCAAACCGGATGTGCACTCTATCTCCGCAACCGCTGATCCGATTTTACTGTTCTGTTTTAGTTCAACTACAAATTTTACGCTGAAAGTTAGAGGATGATAGAAGTAAATTTTTTCGTATCTTTTAAGATAACGGAGTTAAAATTAATATAAAAAGAAGTAAAAATTCACAATTAAAATTTCACAACCGTCCACCTTTTCTCATTCTGTTTTCTTAAATATTTGTTTAATATAAGTTATATTTCCACATTTTAGCTAGAAAATCTCGTTTTGTCTACTCGATTACCTCTAAAAATAAGAGAGATACAGCTATTTTCGCCCAGTGGCGTTTGCTACTAATATACAATTTTCAATATTCAGTTTAACTGTGAATATTTTATAAATGGAGTAGCGTTTTTTTTTAAAAAATATGTTTCCATTGTGTGCCTATTGCAAACCAGTATTGGAAATTTGAATAACTTACATCGATGAAGTTATATTGGAAAATGTCCCATTTTCACTGAAGAGATGATGACACATTTTTGTAAATAACAACAAAGAATTTGGACAAAAAAAAAAAAATAAAATAAAATTACCACATATAAAATGGATATTCCTTCATACCACGATAAAATTTTACATCAAAATAATTAGTGAATTTCTAAAAATGACCGTCTAAAATTTAATTTTACGAAAGTCCCGTGTTAAAAATGGATACATTTAGTGGTAAAAATTAAATAACCTTCATAATGTTTAAACTCAAGTTATTCAAATTCAGTGAGTAGTTTATTAAAGACATATAATGAACACATCTTATTTTCAGTTCTTTCCGCCACTTCATTTTTGAAATATTCGCGATTAAAGTGAGGGCTCAACACATTTGAAACGTATATTAGTTGTAATAAATATGTAGGAGAGATGATTTTATACATTCAATTTTTATTTTTATGTTATAAAACAAAATAAAATCTTTGCAGTGATTGTAAATTGAAATTTAAGAATTATTTAAGTACACAAATTAAAATTATTGCATCTGCAGAAATTTGAACAAAGTACTCCATTTTCCTTACAAGTGCAAAATTTTTTCTCAAATTTTGTTTTGAAAGAAAATTCTCCGGAATGCAACGTAAATTACAAATGGGTTTTAAAAATTCGTTATCTGCTTCTAGTTCAAAACCGTACTTAGTGACATCTAATGGATCATAGTTAATTCCTCTATTACAATTAAAACACAAATCATCACAATAGTTATGCTCTTTTAATATGATCGGCACAAGTGAATGAGGTAGGTGGTAAATTCTCTGGAACAAATTTTTTGGAGTTATAATAAAACCAAGCCATCAGTTCATCAAACGTTTTGCAAGATGAATTAGGCTTTATCGTTAATACAAGAAATTCTTCAGCCTGTGCCGTGCAAGATTCTATAGGACCTAAGCCGAAATTTTTGAGAAACTTTATGGGATTAATTTTTAAAATTGATTTTTTCGAACCGATTTTGCTCGTGTATCGCATCCGGTTACTATGTGAGCCGCCGGAAGTACGTTACATAATTCCGTACCATGAATTTCTACAAGCTTATGAATTTGTATGCATTTAATGTTGTCGATTGTCCGTTCTAAACCACATTTCCAACTTGTTGCATTTTCGGAAATGATGTAAAAGTAATATAAATACGTCAATATCCGAAGATAAGATAACTGCTCGAGCCTCAGTTATAGTGTTTATAGCATTCATTGCCTGAATGGTAACAAAAATTACTATTACCTATTAAGGACAATCTAGAACATATAACGTCTGTTTTAATTTCAATCAAAGTAACAATTTTGTTTCTTCCAATGTAAGAGTTATTGAGATTTCCTCCAGCCTTCTGACAAATAATACACAAACCTGAATCATATTGTACAGAATTCCCTAAATTAAGAGACACTTTTGAAATATGCAAAAAAGTCACTAAAAATAACAAGAAACACAGGAAAGTAAACATGTTTCCACTAAAACGACAAAAGTACAAAAATATTAATTAAAATCTAGCTGAAGAATTTTTTTTAATGAAAGAAGAAAGATACATTATTTTTCGAGTTTTGATCTAAACAATGCACAAACGAAAAAAGAAAGAAAAAAAAAGTTTTTGTTTTTAACCAAGTAACAACTAAAATTAAAAACTAATTCTCGAAAATAAAGAAAAGAAATAAGATTTCTCGTTCGATAGGAACACAAGCTAAAAGCAGTTTAATTATCTCTGAAAAAATACACAGCGAAAGAAGGAATAGTTTACACGAGTATGACTGCAGGCAAGCGCAGCGTAGTTGAAATGTTTCGCATGATGCCTATGTATATCAATTCGTTTTGAATTTAGGACCGGAGCGCTGCATGCGACACTGCGCAACTTAAATGACAGTACCTTTGTCATTTCTGAAGATAATGAATGAATTAAATAAAGCGTCATTGTGTAGCCAAATAATTTGTCTACATCCTTTACTTTAGAATTTTTTCTTTTTATTGTGAAACAAAAAGGTGGACGGGTGTAAATAACGAAATTCTAAATCTTTATTTTAGTATTAGTTTTAACTCCATTATCTTAAAAGATACGAAAAAATTCACAACAGCTTTCATCTCTCAGCTAAAATTTGTAATTGAACTAAAAAAAGAGAATTAAAATGGGATCAGCGGTTGCGGAGATAGAGTGCACATCCGGTTTGGCACAACAACCAATATGGCTGACTTCCTCCCACTTTCCGGGATGTCCACCTCATGGATTCTTGACCTACATATGTCCCCAATTAAGATTCTGAAGTCAAAGTCGTTACATTCCATGGATCAATGAAATCCTTGTCAGGGGAAGGGTCTAGTATGAACATTTGTGCGAAATGAAGCTTCTCTGTAGAGATAACTAAGAATTTGCTAACAATTGGTAACAATTTTATGATATGGAACACCAGAATATATTTTTCATGTTTAATCATGTTGACTACGGAAGTTCATGACTTATTAGTTGACGTTTTCGGATTTCATACGCGTTGCATATTGACAGATGTTAAACAAGGTCCGTACCTCCATAATTAAATATTTATAAAACCAATGAATCACATAATTGATGTTTTAACTTTGTATTTAAAATTTCTTTGGAATTATGCAGCAATTTTAATTTTTAATTTAGTTATTATCATTTTAATACACGAGTATATATGTTTATCAAATCTAAGATTTGTATCAATAATAATACGAATTTTTTTTTACCTCATCTTGTGATGATAATGTTACACCATTTATTTCAACGTTATAGTATTCTGACCTAATTCTATCAGCATTCCTGCCAAATAGCATTGCAGTACAGAGAATGTACTAATGAGATTCTAAATATTGTGTCCAGGTCTCTATTTATTAAATTGCAGTAAGTTTGTAGCTCTTTTACACTAAAAGAACACATAAGCTGAACATCAGCATCATTTGTAGTTTGCAATGCCTTAAATAACTGGGTATTGATGCTGTGTATACAGAGAACAGTATCGGTCCTAGTACACAATCTTGCGGTAGTCCTTTAGTAATGGTTACGAAATTAGAAGACTTTCCATTTAAGCTACCCTTTGTTTTCCGCTATTAAGATAATTAAGGATAAATAAGGATTTTATAGAGGAGTTTGCGACTAAAATATTATGTTTTAATATCCCGCCTTCTAAAAGCACATTTGAACTATGCTAAGCCCAGTCAGGCTATTTATTTTTCGATTACAACAGACACTGGACCGCTAGATGGCGCCTGTTGACTATTTTACACGTCGCTATCCTAAAGATACTGAATTATGCTAAATAGTCAAGGGATCCTCGTGTCGGTCGTCACATGCGTACCTTGCACTGACGAGAGCCAACAGCTCGAAAATATAGTCTTCAAGTTTGGTTACGTTCCTTATAGTAAAATAAGGATTTTATAGAGGAGTTTGCGACTAAAATATTATGTTTTATTAAGATAATTGTTAATATATAACACTCGCTGTTAGTCAACCTAATATGTTTTAATATTAATAACAATATTTCATGGCTTGAAGATTAAAGAAGACTTACATTTGCATTTCTTATGAGCAGTGTCGCAGGACCGTGCGGGGAATGAAACCCAAAGTGGCCATGTAGATATACACCATAAGTGTATAATGATAACCTATGAAGCTGTGGTCTGATGGCCTAAGAGCAAACAGACTACAACTAATGTCAAGCTCAGCTAAGTGCAGAGAGTTGCACAAGCATAACCAGAGCCAACAACGCCAACGAGAGCCATAGAGGTAATATTCCGTCTGCCACCACTAGATATATGTCTAGAAGTGGCTCTGACAACAATGGTACGACTCAAATCCGTTGGCATACAATAAAATGTAGGCTGTGAAGGTCACCTGTGGAATGGGGCTGTCAGGAAGTCGCCTCTTCTACAGGCATGCACAGATGGCATTTCTCCCCGATTTGTCTTCGACAGACCCTGCATAATGTGAACGATCCATGCTTTTGATGGAAGTCTGAAGGACGTATTTTCTGCTCGAAAAACTTAGAAAAATTAAAAAAAAATAGGAAAAAGAAAAAATTAATTTTCTTTTTCCTCAACCTTTTCTAAATTCCAAAATAAAAATATTACGTTCACAAAATTTTAGGGTTCAAAGTGACTGTTTCAGACGGAGATTAATGGATAAATCATACTTACTGTCGTTTATGCTTAACTGCGGCTCTGATGGTATCAATTGGAAGACGTCGTAACACTATAAATCTAACACTGTCTGTTTTACACTCTCTTAAAATTAAATCTGAAAGGGAAATTTTGTTAGAAAACACAAGTAAAAGACAATATAAAGTTCAAAAAATGTATATTAAATCTTTAAAAAATTTATGTTTTTACAACAACTTCTTCAGAGAAAATGTTAACAAACAATGGTCTGACCCGTGTACAATACATGGTGAGGAACGGGACGATTCATACGGTACCAACTACCATCCAATATGCAGTTTGAAAAGCTAACGATGCACAAAAAGATTCAAGGAAAGTTTCATGTAACTGAAATTTTGGTGGGCTTATGCTTGCCTGTCTTATAAACGTATTTTATTAATTCACATAAATTTTGGTCGCTCCTCGGAGCTTAAAATTGCTTGAAGCGTATCTACTTCGTTTGTATTATGCAATAACAAATTTTACGTTCAGGCAAGGCAAATCCCATGCACGTGTGAGTACATGGTATAGATACTTTTTTGACTCCGAATCACTGAGGAACCGGTTTAGGGCAAACCCCGTCAAAATACATCATTTCCCCGTCAAATCCGACTGCTAGGAAATGATGGGGGTCCCATGTCGCTAAGGGCTATTTTCGCTATAACTTCCGATATACTTTGAATAGTCGTTGGACTAACTTGTCCTCATATTCAATACCTCGTAAGAGTTGCAGTGCTTGACAACGTGGATTCGTAAAAGGGTTTTTAATCTTGGAAATTTGGAAGTTCAAGTCCAATTTTATTATACTTTCTAAAATTGGGTGGTCGGGGCGACATTACGTCCCTGTGCAGCGACATTTACTACACTTACCAAATTAACGCTCCTCGAAGAGTTAGCGAAAATTTGGCATAAAAAACGCTCCGAAGAGCAAAAATATATTTCCAAGAATTAAAAACCTCCTTCACGGCGTTTTTACGTGAAGCACGCTTTTCTTACGAAGTATTTCCTAAGTCGGATTTTGTTACAACGTCGAAAAGTATATCGGGGTTATAGCGTTCTTTAACAATAATACAGACGAATAGTGAGAACGAGGCTGCTGGCGAAGGTGTGATCAACATCTTCATAGACGGATCAAAAAGAAGGATAGGGCAGGATGTGGAATATACTCCAGAAGTCTGCAAATCCAATATAAATGGGCTACGGATGGGTGAGCTAGCATAGTACACACACAGCTGGCGGACATAACACACAAAAGAGATTGTCTGTAGACAAACTACAATCAGGACCCACACGTATTGTAGACAATCACTACTAGCCCTGAGAAGTTACAGTATTATCCAAGGAGCAGTTTGGGAATGTCACCAAGTACTTGTGAGTGCCTCCAGCATCAATAGCAATCAGTGTGCTGGGTGAAAGGATATGCACAGTGCAGTAACAACAAAGTAGCCGACAGACTAGCCAAGAAGGCAGCAGGCCTAAATATCTTTGGACCAGGCCCGGCCAGTCCAGATCACAACAATAACAAGTAATTAAATAGAACACCCACAACTAAAATATCCCAACAAGTGTACAGCAATGGAATACCTGGAAGGAACCTACATTATATAACGGGAATCTAGACTGGATATTGTCCATTATGGAAACATCTACACAATATGAGATTAAGCGAAAGACCTCTCTGCAGAGGTTGTGAACAAGAAGATGAGATGGTTCAACATGCACACTGTGACTGTTCTGCCGTGTCATCAATAGGAGAATCTATTTTGGGAGAACGTTGGCCTATTTTGGCCGATGTAAGGGAGATGCCTCTAGGCAGCATCACCACCTACTTAGCAATATTCTGTTGGTTGGAGGCCTAGGCGAGAGTCTGCCTACAGGGAGGAAGCACAAGGAGTCTAAGTGTTGTGGTGAAAATTTCTCACAGCTGTGTCTCGCTCTAAAACTCAGCTGCGTTTCTGTTGGTTGCGTCTGTTAAATAAATATATTATGAAAATGAATATTATAAACAAAAATTTCAAGAAGCAGAAAAATATATTAAAAAAACATGGGATATAATTAGAGAATCAACAAACGATTGTGCAAAAAAAACACAAATAATATAAACCTATTAAAAATAGACAATGACACAACTATAACAGACAATTTAGAAATTTGTAATCAATTTTGCAAATTATTTTTCAGAAATAGGACAGAATATGGCACAAAATATTACAAATAATAAGGTAGGTATTGTAGACAATATAGAGAACAACATCGACAAAAAAATAAAAATCACAATTTTTTTAAGTCCAGTGTCAGAAAATGAATTAATAAATGTCATAAACAGCCTAAAAATAACAGTTTCCCTGGTCACGACACTTTATGGTGAATACAATAAAAAATACAAAGAAATATATTCTAAAACCGTTAGAACACATAACAAATCAAATTTTTTCACAAGGCAAATTTCCAGAGATTCTAAGGAAAAGTCAAAATTGTTGAAAAATATTTAAAGAAAAGACTTTTAGACCATTTAAATAAATATAATGTCATATCATCCTCACAATATGGCTTCAAAGAGGGACTTTCCACAGTAGATGCGAGACACGATTTAGTCAGTGACATATACCTGGCTCTAAATAAGGGTCAAAAGCCGTTGGCAGTATTCTTGGATCTGGCAAAGGCTTTTGACACGGTATCGTACGAAAAACTGCTGAATAAGTTAAATTATTACGGAATCAGAGGTATACGTGGCGAACTTATCAGGGACTATCTATTAAATCGGCAACAAATAGTAACTATAAAATCAGAAAACAGTCAAGAGAAAATTATAACATATGGGATACCACAAGGTACAGTAATATGACCAATATTATTTCAAATTTACATCAACAATATGCTCCAATTAAGCATACCTGGTAAGATCGTCTCATATGCGTATGATACTACGTTGTTATTCATTGATGTCACTTGGGAGGAAGTAAAAGTAAAAGCTGAATCAGGATTATGGCAAATTAACAACTGGATGAATAATTTACTTACAGTAAATCAAACAAAAACAAAGTTCACTACATTCTCTTTATCTCTATCGGGAAAATCTTACTTTGAAAAAATAACAAATCATAACTGTAATGAACCTACTACCTGCAACAACTGTCAGGAATATATTGAACTCTCTGGGACAATTAAGTATCTAGGAATACATATAGATCAATTTCTGAAATGGGACAAACGGGTAAACTGAGGAGACTATTACATACATTTTATCAATTAAAATAAATAATGAAATTAAAACAGCTAATGTCTGTTTATAAAACATTAGTAGAATCTCTTCTAACATATGGCATAATAATATGGGGAGGTGCTTACGAAACCACACTAAGCAGTTTAAAAATTGTTCAAAAGCACATATTGAAAATAATATTAGACAAACCAAAAAATATTCAACAACAAAAGTCTATGAAGAGACGAACGTATTAGATATTGAGGGATTATTCATATTACAAGCAATTAATTACGTACAAAAACGTCCAAATTTTTCAAACAAAATAACAGGTACCAAACTAGAGCAAAAATTAATGAAAATTTTATAACACCACAACCTAAGAAAACGAATTTTCGTAAATTCATAGACTACATAGGAATATAACTCCATAACACCCGACCAAACAAAATAAAAGAAATTAATAGCTTCGCATTATTTAAAAAGCATTCCAAAATTTATATATGTAATAATACGAATACTTTAAAAAATATACTACATAATTAGGAAATAGATTAATTTAATATTATTCAGGTTGTTGCTGCTCTGTTAATGAGAATTTAATTTAGCATAATTTTGGGTATGACTTATTACATATTTTTATCTTCTTCTTCTCACTTTGCACTTTGAATTTATCATTAAATTTTAAGGTTTACTCTGTATAAGTCACTTGCTCAAATATTAGTAATACATTTAATCTATAAATTAAGGCATAAGACAAACTCTCTCAAGGAGTTTAGGTACCTCATTCTTTATTATATTTTATGTACTACCAAAATTGAAAATAAACTTTATTATTATTATATCACTACTATTTATTCTAAATTATTTTATCATTTACTTAAATACTCATAAGCCTTAAACTATAAATACGGTACCTAGCATAGATGCACAAGAATATTTAATGACATTATGCGTTATTGTTCAGTGTAAAATTGCTATCTGGCACAAATTTAAAAACTCATAAGCTTTAAAATGTCGGACTGTGAAAGTTACGTTGGCGGTTGCGGTTATAAATAAAAATCAATAAATTTTAGCAATGGAAAATATTCCAAGAATAATATTTACGATTAACCAATATCAATAAAAACTGTGATTTAATTATTACTTGTAGAAATAAATGTAAGGAATTCCGCGCTGTTAATCTCGGAGAACAACTGAAAATATATTTAAAAAACAAGCAAGAATACACTTAAACCAATCAGAATTATTACTGTTGAGTTTTATTACCCCAAAGTCGCATTCCTTCAAGCCGTATTCATTTTGACTTACAACGTGACATTAAAAACTTTTGATTGGAGCAAAACGATCGGAATAGGGTTATTATTTTTAACGAATTACAATTTATTTAGACACTCACACCGGCTCACAATTGCTTATTTTCGCTAACTATATGTATTTACGACTCAACAACTGTGATATTATTAATACCGATTTCAGGTTGTAAATTCTATCAATTTTAAACACCGGTCCGCAGCACGGGTATTATATTTCGTTTATTTTATTCGTACCCAAAAATGTCAGTTTGGCTGTTTGTTTTTACGACCCTCCCAATTGACCGTGATGGTAAAATAATAAAAATATAATATTCAATAGCTACATCCTACGATTAACTTGTACAGCCTGCATTTAAAACGGACAATTGCACAGGTCCGCAATGAAATTATTGTTGGAAAACTAAACACAAATTTCTTATAGGCGTTTGGGTTCTCACTTCAGTAAAAATGTTAAAAAATTCCGTTTTTTATAAGCTCAAATTTTCGGTTTCAATACTCATCCATAATTACTGTATTAGACCTCTATGCAAAAGTTTTCGTTATATATCGTTTAGAATATTTTCTTTGTATCCTTATTTTCATTAGTGTTTATTATTAGAGCATCTTTCCTGGAGAGGATTCAAAGCAGAAAGATCTTCACAAAATTTGCTACAGGAACTTTTTTTATTCTAAGAAACAATAATATGTATATTACATCAACTTAGATCATAGAGGGCGCCGCAGGACCTGTATCTGATGATTTTGTGCGTAAACACATATCATATCCCTCATTTCCCTATTTAAAAAATTATTATGTCTAGGCATTGTAAATAAAGAAGTTAAAAAAATTACCTCGAGGAACACAAGAACAAAATAAAATGATTATATGACGTAAATGACAGAACTAAAACGTAACGAAAGCACACTTTTCAATAAATACACTTTGTTTCATTAAATATTAATTTATCTTTCAAAAAATGATAGAAATGTTTAACGGCACTTCAGGCACGGTCAGAAGTACCACAACGTTTCGTCAAAAAAAAATATGAAAAAAACTCATCATCAGATACAGGTCATGTGGCGCCGTATATAAACTAACGTAATGTAATACATAAGATATTGTTTCTTAGAATAAAGAAAGTTCCTCTAGCAAATTTGGCGAAGATCTTTGACACCCTGTATCTTTCTCCACAGCAACATTTTACTAAAGCATATTTGGTTATATCCTCATATTTTGGCTCAAAGAATCTACCCCTATTATTATTGGTCCACCCTGTATAGCTTTTACTTAGTGTAGTAGCTAATGAAATACATTTACATAGTTAAACATTCAAAGTAAATAAGACATTATATATTAAAACATCGATTTAACATAACTTGCACATTCTCTCTTAAAACTAGACAAGTTGCTACAATTTTTTACTGCCACAGGCAACTGATTATAAAATTACAAACCTTTGAAAATAAATAATTTCTACTATATTCGGTTAGTGTGTTTCCAATGTAGAAGTTATGATTATTTCTAGTATAATAATTGTGGATGTCCTCAACAAAAACACAATTCTCTAAAAGATGTTTTGGAGCTAAACCCTTAACAATTTTAAATATCAACATAAAATAATCAAACATTATCTTCTGGTAAACTATCATGAATTGTAAAGTACTTAACGCAAAACGTATTGGTATTGTGCAATTACATCCTAAAATTGCTAGCATTGCTTTATTTGTAGTAACTACAGGCTCATAAACGATTTGAACATGATCATTATTGAAGGACAATAATTAAAATGAGGTGCAATAATTTTTTTGTAAATTAATACTTTTGACCACTGGCTTAAGTATTAATTAATTCTACGTAGAAATGTGCTTGTTATAGTTTTTTTATTACAAATGAGGCATGACTACCTAATGTCAAATGTTGATCAATGATTATTCCCAAATATTTACTTTCATGAACACAATCAATTTTTATGTTATTGATTTGTACTACCACGGGATTCCCATCTATGCCGTCACTATATTTATTACTTCATACCATACAATTTGTTCTTTTAACATTTAATACCAGTGAATTATATACTAACAACTTATGCACAGATTTGAGAGCATTGTTCAATTCATCGGTTATTTTAAGTAAATTTTCACCCATTACATAAATGGGTGTATCATCTGCGAACATCTGTACGTTAATATTGGGTTATGCAATTTTAATGTAGCAACAATATCATTTATAAATAAAAAAATAATAAAGGTCCCAACACTGATCCTTGTGGTACTCCATTTGAAACTTCATAACATTCTGATGACACATAGTTAAACCTAATTTTCTGTTTTCTTTCACTCAAATACCATCTAAACCATTTTAAGACTACACCTTCCATCCAATTTTTCTAGCTTCCTTAATAACAACTCAAAAGCTCTACGCAAGTCTAAAAACACCGCTACAACATACTGTTTCTCATTGATTGCTTTCTTTCAATTAACTAACACCGTCTGTATCGCTGTCTCATATGGACTTTTATTTCTAAACCCAGCTTAATATTTACTTAACAGATTGTTATTTTCAATAAAGTATGTGATTTCCTCTTTTACAATAAGCTCTAGAACTTATTCATATGATGGTAACATATTTATAGGGCGAAACTCTTCGGCTTTTTCAGTGTTCTTAACTTTTTCCATTGGAATCACTGTAGAAATTTTCCAATTGTCTGGCACCCTACCTGTTGTTAGAGATACATTAAGTACATCTAATAATCTGTTGCCAACTACATCAAATGAGAGTTTAAGTGACTTGATCGAAATGTCATCAGTGCTACTGTTTATATTCGGAATTGATTTTATGACCTTCTTCAGATGAGCCAACAGTAACCTTTTAAAACTTGTGAATTTATTTATAGCTGTTTCAATATGATACAGCAGGTCAAACTCGTCTGTTTGTACATTCGTTTTTACACTGTCCACAATCGTGTTTATATTATCTACGAAATATTCGTCAAACATCGTGCAAATAAGGTTTGAATGTTGTGCACATCTGAGTGAAAGGATATTTTATCATAAATATAATTAGGAGTTTTTCTACAAATTATTTGATGATAAAAGCATAATCTCTGTAATTTAAAGCGATTATTCATATTTAACCATTTTAGAACTTTAAGTTTATGAGAGATGTGCTTGCTACACCGCATTCCATATATATATACCTTATACATGAATTTTGAGTCCTTTGTATTCTGTTTTTTGTTATTACATCAAGACATGGGTAGTAAACAGGGGCGCAGTAAAGGAAATTTGACATGACAAGACTTTCACACAATAATGTTTTTATTTCTATAGATAAATAATTTCTGTATGGATAGAGTAACTTTAGAGCTGAATAAGACCTTTGTATGCACTTACTAATGTGTGCGGAGAATCTAAAAGTATTGTCAAGAAGTAAGTCCGAATTACATGCATCTTGAACACTTGGAATAGTTGTGCCATTAATTGTTATGTGAAAATGTTCAGAAATATCAGAAATAGTACCTTTATTACCAAATAAAATTAATTTTAACTCAAAAATGCTCCATTGACGCCCTTTCGATAACTCTCAGATCTGAATTCATTTTTATTACAGCATCATCAACATTATTCCTACTGAATGATAAATACAGTTGCGTGTCATCTGCATACATATGTGAGTCACAGTATTCCAAATTACTACAAAGATTACGTGTATAAATACAAAATAACAAAGGTCCCAAAATTGAACCTTGAGGCACTCCGGCTTTAAGATGACTAATGTTTGATAGTGTGTTTTCTATTTTTACTCGCTGAGTACGATTTTCCATGTAGCTTGTTAGTAAACTAACCGTATTTGCAAATATACCAAATGTCAAATGCCTTAGTAAAATCTAATAGTACTAGATTACTAATTTTATTGTCATCAGAAGCTTTCAAAATATCATCAGACACTTTCAATAGTGCAGTAGTCATCTGTAGTTTTGTCTAAAGCCTGACTGGTAAGAAGGGATAATTTCATATTTATTTAAATGTTCCTTTAATTGAAGATAAATAACCCTCTCTAAAATTTTAGATAAAGTAGGCAATATGCTAATTGGATGTAAATCTTTGGCAGACTCGGGCTCTGATCCTACAGCGTGCGTTTTAATACTGTGCAAAATATTTGAAACGGTATCTTCATTTACTAAACTAAAATCAAAATCAGCTGGAATATTTTTAAAAGCGTTGGTTGCATAATAGTTTACTAAATGATCATTTCTATAATTTGATATCGGTATGTTATTTATAAAATGATTGTTAATCATATTAGGTTATTTTAGTTGCACAGGTAATTCAATATATTTTCGTTTATTCACATATAAAGATTTTAGTTCTTTCCACATAATTTTAGTGTCATTTGTTGCAAATTTTGAATTACAATATGCCCTTTTTTCATTTCTTATCGCCACCTCTGTATAATTACGAATTTGTTTATAGTAATCCCAATCAACATTCAATTTAGATTTTTTGAATTTCACACTAGCTTTATCTCCAAGTGATATAAGAAGTCTAATATTATCTGTTAACCATGATTGACATGGTTTAGATATTTTGACAGTTTTAAGGGGTGCATGAACATTAAATAAATCAATTAAACAGTCATTAAAATACTGAACTTTATGCTCTACATTTTCAAGATTATATATTAGATATAATGGAATATTTACTAGATCATTTGTAAATTGCTCTTTGTTAAACCTACGAAAGTCGCGGTAAGTAATAAAGATAGGTGCAAATTTGTTATCTATCTTCAGTTCACAAAACACCAATTCATGATCAGCAACGTGCAGTTCCCTATTTCCAAAATTTAAGACGACGGAGGCATCTGACACAATAATTAGATCAAGAATGGTTTGTAATATCTCTATCGAATATTACAGATTTGATTTCATCTGACAAAAATCCTTTTTCATATTTGTGTGTTTTATACTCAATTACAGGTGCAGTTTTGTTTAAGCTTTGCTGTATTTGATCAAAAAACGCTTGAAATATTTTGTTTACATCATTTGCGTCATTGTCCCTAGGAAAAGTTAAGAGTTCAGCTTCTTTAAAATGTTTAAAGCTCCTCCTTCTTATATACTTTCTTGCACTCTTATTATACTTGTCTAGTTTAATTCTTATGATCCCATGATCAGATATTTGTAGTGTACGATATACTTCATATTCAAGGTTCAAATAATATTTGACTTATTTTGGTTATTCTAGTATAATGCTTTACTATTTGATACAAACCTAACCGACTAACGACTTGATCGAGTCAGTATATAAAATCCCCAAATTACTGTGAGCTCGCTACTGCCAATATCAATTTGTAAGTCCCTGACTTTTCTCGGTTTTCCAGGTTACTATTTCCCTATTAGCAATTTATACTCTAGCATTTGCTTTTGCTACTGCATAACTTCTTAAAATAATTGCTTCATTTGGATTCACTAGCGTCAACATACAAGCTTGTGGACATGTGTGGTTGTCAGCTAAGATATAAATCCAATTCTAAAAAACAATAAGACCCGAATAGACTAGATCCTTCAAATTTGCATACAACATAGATCCGACATTCCTGCACTAATTGACCTATTTCATAATTCATTATTACGGATACATAAATGGGGAATGACGTAAAGATTTGCCCACCTAAATGAATGCGTGCGCGGTGAGATATGAGACCCAGACTAGACAGTTTCCATGTGCTTGAGTTATCGCCGGCATGGAGTATTTAGACATTAACAACCCAGCTTAGAATATTTGCATAGCTACAAATACTCACTTAATCATAAATATACCACCACCACCACTGATTTACTTCCAATATTATTTATCGCCAACAGTCAGACGGTACACCTTATTTTTAGTCGTTTAAAGGTGAACATTCTTTATAATGTAACGATTTTATGAGCTGGGCAATAAATATCATTACATTTAATATCTCGCATATATACGACAAATCTGCGATAATCAGTATAATCCATTATTTCTGTAGCCCGGTTGCTTTAAACTGTATATGAAAGGATATAACAGAGAAAGTGGTACAGTCCTGAAATTTGGTGGAAGAGTTCAATTCGGTAAACTGTTGTATAGTCGGGTATAATTTTGCTGGGCAGTCAAAAAACGCAACAAAAATATTACGACCTGATTAATATATCGTTACACTCTGTACTATCTTGCCTGCAAATTGAATCTCTTATCTTTATAGGTCTTTAATGCACGTCGGCTTGCTTGTTGAGACAGTGCCCAATGCTTAATAATTAGCTCGTAAAGTTTTTGTTGCGCTTTTTGACTGCCGAGCAAAACTGTACTCGACTATACATACTAATAATATAGTCATATAAGGTGAAGAAAGGGGTAAAACTCGGAATGAAAGATAATAAGCTATAAATCTTTGTTTTGACATTTTATAAGTTTGTTCAAAAGTCTCACAGAATCTCGTGTACGCGAGCCAAGATATTCAAGGTCAAAAGTCGAAAAAACCAGTATTTTTCTAAATATCTTATTTCCTTTGCTCTAAATGACACTTGGAGTTATATGAAAAGTCGTACAACATAGAATTCTCTACAAATTCGGTCGTGGGCAAAATTTTATACATTAGACCATTTGCATGTAGACGGCGCCGGCGCCACAGGTAATGTTTGGTATCAACCAAAACTTTTCAATTCTTTTAATTTTGTCATTTTTGTTTGCAGTTTTATGTTATTTAAAGAATACCTATGCCGTATAATTGTTGTGTGTCTCAATGTTCTTTTGTTACGGACGACTGCAAAACGAAGGAGCGAGAAAGCGAAAGAGAGAGAATTCAAAACAAATCTTTCAGATACGAACTTTTATTGAGCAATCTGTGGGGAGGAAACCCCCAAAAATTATGATTAAAAAATAGAAAATAATTTTTTTAAACACTTGCTTTTCTGTAAAAAGTTGTACTAAAAAGTAAAAAATAAAAAATACTAATGTACGAATGCAAAGAAAAGCAAGGCGGGCCCACTTCATATATAAGCATGTCGGCGCCGCCAACGAACGCCCATGGATCTTGGGTATTTTGCCAGAATAGTGTCTGTTTATTGTTTGCTAAGATGAACATTGGTAACCAATTAGCTTTTAAGTTTCTAAGAATTACATGGACATATGGGAACACGCTCAAGGGAGCGAACGGAATGATACCCAGCTAGCCCGGGATGAAATAGGGCCAGAGTGCCTTAAGCCGTTGTAACATTCAGACATATTAATTGTAAGGGCTAGAGCGGGTGGCGGACCGTTAGTTCCTTTTTATAATAATTATTCAGTGGTGTCATTATACATCGTCTTATTGTTCTAACGTATTTGTTTAGACTATTTAGCGTTAATAGTAAAATTAGTGTTAAGTAACTATAATTGATATAAAATCATCAGTGCCGTACTTGTTACTTGAAATGTCCAAGCAGTCTAACCCTAAGTCGCGCCCCTTGTGCCCCGACAAGCATATGTATCATCTTCATGTACGTCTGACTGAAAGCACTATGTATACAAAGATTCCACCTCTTTCATACAAGCATGCATACAATCATACAAAGTGCGCACGCCTTGCTTTTCTTGCATTCGTACATTGTAGCCCAAGCGGTATTTGTTTTGGGCTGGATTTTTGGCTTAATTGCTCCTAAAAATCATAAGAAATGATAATTTCACTATGCGCTAGTTTGAAAACGTGGGCTTAATTCTTTGTTAAACAAAATGTGAACAAATTTCTAAAATTCCGTTTTTTCCTTCCTATTTTTTCATATATCTCAGTAACTATCCCTTTTAGAGAAACGTCATGCAAGTGAAAAGTTTTGTAATTAAATTTTAAATAAGATGCAGTTGGTTGCGAATCCAAAAATTCATTTTTACCATTGCAAAAATAGTAAAGATCGAAAAAAAAAATTTTGAAATAGAAGTTATTTGTGGAATTTTTTTCAACTACTTTTATTATACGCAGGAGCTTCATACTTGACTAAAGAAAATTATTTAATATAATAAATGTTCCCACCAAATTTCATCAAGATCGGACTTTTAGTTTTTGCATAATAATTTTGCAATCTAAACTTCGTTTTGAAAATTTGCAAATTTTGGAAAATATTGCTGAGCATTTTGAAAGTTGAAAATTTTTGTACATATACAGGGTGTCCCGAAAATGGTGGGCAATCTCTCGGATTTGGGTATAACTAGTGAAAATAAGGTCACAAGTTCGTATATTTTTCTTTCCCCCGAGGTACCTCTACGAAGATTTTCGCTCTTGAAGTTGAAGGTTAAAAATCGATTTTTCGCGATAACTTTTTATTGTTCAATCGATTTTAATCATTTTTGGATCAGTATCATATTATTTCAATCTAGTTAGGTCAGTGTATTAGAACCTTGGATAACATTCTTAGGGGCTCGGGGGCAGAGCACCCATGCCTTAATAAGTTGAAAGAAAAAATTCAGCCTATTTTCTTTTATTGCCTTGCCCATTGCTTTAATAAGTTGAAAAAAAAATTAAGCCTATTTTCTTTTATTTCTAAGGTTATTTTCAAATTTTTGAGCCATTTTTACGTAAAAAACGTATATTTGTTTGATGTCGGTAATATGAACCGTTTTCGAGATAAATGCACTTAACTATAAAATTGCGATTTTCAATCGCACAAATAATAGTAATTTTTAAAAATTAAATAAACACTAGGATTATGTACAAAACAACATTTATTTCTCTATGAGGTAGTAAGTCTTACCTAAACTTTTAATAATAAAAAATTTTGAACACACAAAACACAAAATTTGAAACCTTACTGTAGAAGACTAATTAGAGACACGGAAAAATGAAGATTTATGAAATTTCATAACAAATGCTCAATATGAGCACCTTCTTCTCTAATGAATGCTTGTCCACGACGAACTGAAGACCGCTGGACTCGCCACAACATTCCTTCGTTTTCTCTAATTGCAATTGAATTGTACATAAATCTCTCGTATAATTCTTCTCTTGTCTCTACTGGTGTGACATATACGAGACTCTTTAAATGCTCCCACAGGAAGAAATTAAGGGGATTGAAATCGAGTGATCGGGGAGACCAAAGAACAGGCCCACCCCGACCTATCCACCGGTTTGGATATACTCTTTTCAAGTGACCCCTCACTATCTCTCGAGATGCAATGTCAACGTCTTCTAAAAGCTGTGGTAACTGCTGTTGGAGTAATTCGAGATAAAGTTGCCCATTCAATCGATTTGGTAACACGAACGGGCCCAGCAAGTACCGGCCAATAATTCCGGCCCAAACATTAATATGAAATTGCTTTTGATGGCGCGTTTGAATTGTGACATGTAGGTTTTCCTCGCTCCAAACGTGTATGTTGTGGGAGTTAATGACCCCATTTCTTCCAAAGCTCGCTTCATCCGTATACAAAACCGACCGAATGAAGGCATGGTTATGTTCATATTTCTGTATAAACCACTGCGAAAATTGCACCCTAGCAGGAAAGTCATCTGGGCTAATGGCATGTACTTTCTGTATATGGTACAGATGAAGCATTGCTCTTTCAAAATTCTTCCAACGATCGATTTTGGGACATTCATTTGTAATGATAATAATCCGATACTAACAGATGAATTCACAGCGACTGCATCCAATACGTTCTCTTCTACTTCAACAGTACGTGTTGTCCGCGGGCACCCCTTTTTACACCATTTGACGCAAGTCGACCTAAGTAGAGATATAATTCTTAGATTTTTAGTTTTCAAAAAAATTATCATATTTTTTACCAGTTTCTCTCAGCCGTTGATAAACACGTTCAAAAGTTTTGCGATCAGGAACCCTTCGATGTCGATACCGTCGAGCGTATAGTCTTCGTGCTTTCGAGGCATTACAAGAAGCCATTTCATACATTAAATGCATATCTGCGTATTAATTGTTAGTGTAAGCCATATTTTAACCAATTATATACTTACTGTTAAAAAAAATGAATATTAACACGTTCAATCCTGACCCCAGAACTAGAGCTTCAGCATGTGCGGCACCATTTTTTGTCGTTCTTTTTTAAAATAATCGACGGGAAGGGCATACATAATGTGACAAAGGAATACTAAGTAAATAGTCTTTGTTTATTTATTTTTAAAATTTACTATTATTTGTGCGATCGAAAATCGCAATTTCATCGTTAGGTGCATTTATTCCGAAAACGGTTCATATTACCGACATCAAACAAGTATACGTTTTTAAGGTAAAAATGGCTCAAAAATTTTAAAATAACCTTAGAAATAAAAGAAAATAGGCTGAAATTTCTTTTTCAACTTATTAAGGTAATGGGTGATCTGCCCCCGAGCGTTATCCAAGGTTCTAATACACTAACCTAACTAGATTGAAATGATATGATACTGATCCAAAAATTATTAAAATCGATTGAACAATAAAAAAGTTATCGCGAAAAATCGATTTTTAACCTTCAACTTCAAGAGCGAATATCTTCGTAGGGGTACCTCGGGGAAAAGAAAAATATGCGAACTTGTGACCTTATTTTCACTAGCTCTACCGATATCCGAGAGATTGCCCACCATTTTTGGGACACCCTGTAAAAGAGCACTAAAATTTTCAAATCCATTTTGAGATATTAAAATGCGTTAATTTGAAGAGTCTAAGGAATTGTTTTAAAATTTGGCAAATTTTTTTGCTTGAAAACAAATGTAATAACTTTGGAAGTTTTCAATGAATTTTTATTTTTAAAATACATTTTGAAAGTACTCGGAAAGCACGACCGTTTATTAGAACCGGTGTTGTGATAGACCAAAGTTGAACTCAATTTATTTCTTTCTATATTGTTTTGTACTGCTTTAGGTTTCTAATATATTTTTTCTACGTGTTATAGCATAACATGTTTTAGACAAAAGTTGTAGATCTAGATAAGTACTATCCAACGATGTATCGCATGTACGGTCTTATGACGATATTTTGCTAAAATCTAGCTGTGTACATCTAACTTTAATTTTTGTGACATTGTCAGTTAGTTGTCATAATTTATTGCAAGTGTGCAAAAAACTTAATATGCCTCATATTGAGCGATTTAGTTAAATCGGGAGTTATTGCTAAAGCAAAAGATGGATGGTCAATGAGACAAATGCACTGCGTTATAATATTGACAAAAATTCGGTGTGTAACATTTAATAAACGGTACGGTTACTAGAAATCCTGGATCAGGGTGACGAAGGATATCAACTCAACAACAAGATTTGCAATTGGTAAATGCTTTAGTAGAAAATCCATTTTACTCAGTTATTCAGGCTGCTGAAAAAACGAATTTTGTTGGATCGAGTAGTACTAGTCGCCGGCGAGTAAGAGAATCGGAGCTAAGCTGTCATGCAACAGCACAGAAATACTTACTTAAAGCTGAACATAAAGAAGCTCGAGTAGGATTTGCGCTTGAATTTTTAGCGCATGATGTAAATTTTTGGAACAATGTAATCTTTACAGACGAAAAAACTTTCCAGTCATCACACAGCGGTCGTATTTGTGTTTATCGCCCTCCGAATACTCGATTCGATGACAAATATATATCTAACAATGATAAAAGTGGTAGATTTTCCGCCAATATGTGGGCTTGGATATTGGCACGTGGACCTGGTGTTTTGTGGCATATTGAGGAATGATTTAATAGTGAAACGTGTATTAGGATTTTAGACAATATTATGCTCCCTTCTGTATCACAATTATTTCCTAATAATGAGTTCATATTTCAACAAGACGATCGTTCCGTTCATACTGCTCATACCATAATTAACTGGTTTCAAGATAACAATATCAATGTTCTTAACTGGTCCAATCATAGTCCAGATCTTAACCCTGTGGAAGAAGTATGGGGACTACTCGTAAGAAGTATCCAAAAACGAAATGTGAGACCACGGAATGCATGGGAAAATATTATTACTAATGATTACTGTATAAGGTTATTTAATTCTATGCCAAACAGACTTATAGAAGTTATAAATAGAAATGGTGCAATAACGAAATATTAATAGTTAGTTTCTTGTTAAGTAGGATATCCTTTGTCCTTTGATCCGGGATTTCTACTAATTTCTCCACTTTCTTAAAATGTTACACACCAAATGTTATAACGCAGTGCAATTTGTCTCATTAACAATCCATCATTTACTATAGCAATAACTACAGCATTAAAATGAATTAAAAATGATATCTGTTTTATTTCGGCTACTCATTACATATTCAAATAGAGACAGATTTATATTAGAAAAAAAAGTTGTCCTATTTTTTTCTGCTCACGACAGTACGTATTTAATTGCAAATAAAATTTTGAGAATTTTTTGAAGTCTTTGAACCGCCGCCATTTTTTAAAATCTTTCCTATGCGTTTCAGTAAAAAATATTTTAGATAAAAGTTGTCGGGCTAGATGAGCTCTATCCAATGATGTATCGCATGTACATATTTGATTCGATATAAAATTTTCAACTATTTTTTTACTTTTTAATACGACTTTTTACAGAAAACCAAGTTTTTTCAAAAACATTTTTATATTGAGGTGCATGGAAATCAAGTATAGAATATAATTTCAGGTAGAAGTTTTCACACGCAGCATTAGTATCAGAAAATTCATAAAAAACGACCAATCTGTATTAAGTAAAGCTTCATACAGTAATACATAATTGGCTTTTCGAAAATTATAAGATTTACTGGTATTATCTCTGGGAAATTTTAATTGATTAATAAATTTAGCCGATAGGGTGAAATAGAGTGCAGGATTATACATGTCTTCTTTTGTAAGTGGTGCATTATCATGAATTACATTGCATTTTATGTTTGTCAATATTAGATCCAATAATAATCGACCGTTTTCGTTGGGTATTTCAATTATTTGTATAAGCCTAGTAAAGTGCTTAAAGTTATTTACTAACTGAGAGCTCACATTATAAACACTTTCATCATCAAAATAAGTAACATTAAAGTCACCCATAATTAAAATATTATTTTGATCAGTTGTTATACAGGGTTACTGGTAATTCGATACATTCCTTTGGAGATGTGATGGGGCATGAGCTAAGGAGTAAATCTAACCCTAACACACATTATGCAAAACTCAATAGTTTCTGAGATATTTCAATTTTTTTGTTTTTCTCAAAGAAGTCGATCTTAATGTCTTAAAAGTTAATTTCCGAAAAATCTACTTGACATTTATAATTTTTTTTTACTGGATTACTTGTCCAATATTATAGATATCCGTTTGGAATGAAAAATATCCGGAAACATTTCGATCATGTGAACATTTAAAATAAAAACTTGTAAAATTTTTTTTTTTAAAATCAGCTATGAAATTTATCTATTAGGTTTTTTCAAAAAAATATTAATGTAGCACGCGTACAAATTATTATAAAAACTTCCTTATTTCAATAGCTATCTAACTAGGTAGAAATGTTTAATGTACCCTTGATAGTTCTAATAAAAAATTAGTAAAGATAATGCTGGTGGCGGAATTTATTAAACGACTAATCGTTCATTTTCATTTAAGTCAGTCAGTCCTTGACTTTGACGTTTGTGCATATATGTCATTAACTGACATTCTTATCTCCGTGTCCCTTAAGTTTGTTGGTCTTGTTAAATTAGTTATCGAAGATTTTGATTTTGCTCGTAGTTGTTGTTATTAGTTGTTGTTATTGTATTTTCTGTGCCATGGCCGCATATGCCAACGCAGAATACGCTGATATCTTGTTTGTCTATGGATACTGTGGCGGCAACACTGCTGAAGCTCGCCGAGAATATGGTCTTTGGTACCCTAACCGCCGCTTACCAAATGCACGTGTATTCAGTACGGCATATCGAAATATCGCTGAAACTGGCTCCGTGAAATGTAGAAGAAGTGACGCTGGTGCTCCTCCCGTTTATGAACCAGATGATGAGGAAGAAATATTGAGGTATTTTGAGGAAGACCCAACTATTTCAAGTAATAAAGTCGCAAGACTAACCGGAGCGTCACAATGGAAAGTTTGGTCTACGATACGTAGAGTTGGATGTCATCCTTACCATTATACCCCTGTCCAAGGCTTGGAGGAAGGTGATCCTAGAAGGAGAGTGGAATTCTGCCGCTTTATGTTAAATTCAGATGCAGAAAGTATTTTATGGACGGACGAGTCGAAATTTAATCGCGATGGTATAACAAATTTCCATAACCTACATTATTGGGCAGAGGAAAATCCCAAGTTAACACGTGAAACTAGTTTCCAAATGAAGTTTTCTATTAATGTGTGGATGGGAGTCATTGACCACTATTTAATAGGGCCACACTTTCTTCCTCAAAATATAAACGGGGAAATCTATGAAAAATTTTTAGGAAATGATCTGGCGGTGATTTTAGAAGATGTTCCTCTTGCCGTCAGACAGCGAATGATGTTTCAGAACGACGGTTGTCCAGCACATTATCGACTGACAGTACGACAGTTACTTGATCAACGTTTCCCTAACCGTTGGATTGGAAGGGAGGGCCCAATACCTTGGCCAGCGCGAAGCCCTGACTTAACACCCCTTGATTATTACGTATGGGGTCATATGAAGGAGATGGTCTATGCCACACCAGTCGATACTATAGAAAACCTTAGACAAAGGATAGTCGATGCTGCCCAACACATAAGGCATAATCTGACAACCAGAGTAACAAGGACGGAAATAAGAAGACGCTGCCGTGTCTGTATACGGAATAGGCGCTCCCATTTTGAGCAAGACATATAAAAAATAAAGTACAACTTTGAAATTAATGAAGAATTAAACTCTACTTTTAAAATGTTTTTTACTGTTTATCTAAAAATAAAATTCGTACTACTTGTGTTCTTTTTACTAGTATTTTCTTAGAACTATTAAGGGTACATTGAACATTTGTACCTTGTTAGATAGCTATTGAAATAAGGCAGTTCTTATAATAATTTATACGCGTGTTACGTTAATATTTTTTGGAAAAAACCTAATAGATAAATTTCATAGCTGATTTAAAAAAAAAATTTTTAAAGTTTTTATTTCAGATGTTCACATGATCGAAATGTTTCCAGATATTTTTCATTCCAAACGGATATCTATAATATTGGACAAGTAATCCAATAAAAAAAAAATTTAAAAATGTCAAATAGATTTTTCGAAAATTAACTTTTAGGGACATTAAGATCTACTTTTTGAGAAAAACAAAAAAAAAATTAAATATCTCAAAAACTATTGAGTTTTGCATAATATATGTTAGGGCTAAATTTACTTCTTAGATCATGCCCCATCACATCTCCAAAGGAATGTATCGAATTACCAGTAACCCTGTATATTCGAATGTATCTAAGAAAATTTCAAGGAGAGATGGTGGTATATAAATTATATAAATGTGTAATACATAATTGTTGTTCAAAAAACATTTACAACTAGCAATATCGATATTTACGAATTTAATATCTAAATTTATTCCTCGGAATATTTTGCAAATCATTAGTAAAGGCATCAATGTTGACATTTTTAAAGTTTCGGATCTGAATAAATTCAATGACATCCATTTCGTACCTCCCGTGTAAAGAATTCTGGGATTCCAAAGCACCCTAGATGCAAATTTTAAAATACCCCTAATGTACATTTTATGGCTCGTTTTTAAAGATTATAGACAAGGCAAGAGATACAGTCTGGAAATTTTTGACTCAGAGATCTGAAATTGCATTAAATCATTCGACGTGACCGTGTGATCGGACTATAATAATAATAATTGTTCAAGCGAGTCATTTTTGTACCTAAACGAGGGGCCAAATTTGTTTCTCTTAATGATTCGAAATGTATAAAATTTATTATCTCGATGCCGAACTTAATATTTTTGTGCGCGACGCGATATGGGGTCCAGATTTCAAGCAGGAAGCTATACGGTTTTAAAGTTACTGTCTAATTTAGTTTATGGGCTCCCATTACTTTCTACAACGACTGCTCTATAGATGATCCATTACCATCATGTTTGAACAACCATGATGAATGTCTCCGTTTTAAAAATTGAACAAATAGCAATGAAAAACAATGCTTTCAGAAATAGATAACGGCATCCCAAGTAACGTTCTGTGAACGTTTGCCATTGTTGAAAGTCTTGCTGAATACCTTTGGATTTATTTTGAATGATTTGCTTTGGAAGGGAATAGCTATTTGGTAATAGCGACGAGCATTAGAAGGCTTATTTTTTGCTCTGAATATGGTATTAATGTACGAGGTGATCAGAGACACTATAAAAGCAACACAGACTATACAACATTAACGATGTGACTCCGAGATATAACTTTTACCAAATTTCATAAATGAAAATGATTATAACGCCCAAGTTACTAAAGTTGAATGGATATGCTACAATTACGAAACAGTAGCTCCCTGAGTTCGATGTGGAATCTACCAAAAGATTTTTGAAAAGTCATTCGTGATTGTCATTTAAATTAATTGAATAATTGTCATTACTTCGACAGAAAAGTAAACTTTTAAATATTTATAATTCTATCATGCACAGAAATGTTAAATAAAATTTAAAATGGTTGATGTACTGTCGTGAGCAGAAAAAATAGGACAACTTTTTTTTTCTAATGCAAATTTGTCTCTATTTGAATATGTAATGAATAGCCGAAATAAAACAGATATCACTTTTAATTTATTTTTTATTTTAATGCTGTAGTTATTGCTATATTAAATGATGGACGGTTAATGAGACAAATTGCACTGCGTCATAACATTAACAAAAATTTGGTGTGTAACATTTTAAGAAAGTGGAGAATAAATGGTACGATTAGTAGAAATCCTGGATCAAAGGACAAGGGATATCCTACTTATAATATAATATAATAATATAATTTGGCATAGAAATAAATAACCTTATCCAATAATCATTAGTAATAATATTTTCCCATGCATTGTTTACTATTTCCAGTAATTCTTCGGCATTCCGTTGTCTCACATTTCGTTTTTGGATAATTCTTACGAGTAGTCCCCATACTTCTTTCACAGGGTTAAGATCTGGACTATGACTGGACCAGTTAAGAACATTGATGTTGTTATCTTGAAACTAGTTAGTTACGATATGAGCAGTATGAAGGGAACAATTAACATTGACGTTAGCAGCTGATATAACAGAGTAAATGCAAATATTAATTGACCAAACCTTCCAAGAGGTAAATACTTGGGCACAGAGAGATAAGCTTATTATTAATGCAGATAAGACTGTCATAATAAATTTTGGTTTGCAAAGACAATTGCCGCACGGTATAGTGTTGCATGACAATATTATATTGTCCCATAACGTGAAAATACTGGGAACTTATTTAGATGATAAATTGTTGTGGGTCAAGCACATTGAGCACGTATGCTCACAACTTAATAAGGCCTACTTTGCTATATTGCAAATGCAAAGTACGTTAGATGAAGCAGGGCTATTGAGCATTTATTATGCTCTTGCATACGGACATATTTCGTACAATATCATTGCCTGGGAAAGTTCAAGAGATAGGGATAGAGTCTTTGTTAACCAAAAAAGACTCATTAGACTTGTATTTCAGATGAGTTACAGAGAGAGCTGTAAAAATGTATTTAAAATAAAAAACTACTAACGACTCCATGTATATTTATATTAAAATGTTTAACGTATATCAAAAAAATATAGATTCATTCACACAAAGAAATAATTGCCATTCATATAGTACACGACGTGGTGATCTACTTAGTATACCTCTACATCATAGTTCAAATTATAAAAATTCGCCCTATTGCAACTGTGTTTTACTTTTCAATAGTCTCCCGGCTGATATCCGAAATATGCAAAACTACAGAGCCTACAAAACCGCCGTCAAAAATATTTTACTTGAAGGTAGTTTTTACAGCGTTCGTGATTTTTTGAATAGAGAGTCTTGAGGCCATATTTATTTGTTTTTATCCTCCAACAAAATTTGTGAAAAACTTTACAATTCACTGTTTATATTTGTTATACTGTGACTATGTTGTTTAAATATGTGTATTGTGTTTACTTATATGTTCTTGTAAACTTTATTTTTTAAATGACCCCACAAATAGAAGTCAAGGGGTGTGAGATCGGGAGACCTCGGGGGAAACTCCTGAATTGGACTTCTATGACCTATCCATCTGCCCGGAAAATTTGTTTCTAAAAATACTCTTCCAGCGTTATGAGCTGGAGCACTATCAAGGTGATAGTATACGTTTTCTCTAGCATCTTGTGGCAGATGGTTTAGAAATGGGATAATTTCATCCCGCAACAAATTTAAAAAGGCCTCCCCATTTAATCTTGGGATGAAGAATGGCCCAATGATCCGGTCATTCCATATGCCACACCAAACATTGACTTTGGAAATATATTGCCGTTTGGTATTGATGACCCATTTGGGATTTTCGCTAGCCCAAAAGCGACAATTCTGGGAGGATACTACCCCATTTGTGGTAAAGGTAGCCTCATCAGTAAAAATTATATATTCGTGTTATTTAAAAATTCGCCCTGTGCCCAAAAACAAAAATCTAATCTTCTCTGTATATCCCCATCTTCTAAAGTATGTAATATTTTTGGCTTTGAAAGCTCTTTGCCTATTTTTTTTTAAACAGCGCCAAACTCGGTCTTTACTTACATTAAGATCTACTGCTGCTTGTCTTACACTAGATTCTGGGTCTTCTCTAAAATATTGTAAAATACGTTCTTCGTTTGGATATTTTCTATTTTCTAAATCATATTTCTTTTGTCTTAATTTGCGTACGTTTCCTGTGTTTTTAAAATTATTCATGATGTTTGCCACCAATTTATGTCGAACAGGAAAGGACTGCTCAGGATGCCGTGCATTAAATTCAGCAGCCGCTTCTCTATAGGATCTGGCATTATCTCCAACCAATAGAACAAACTCACTTTTTTCCTCAATCGTTAAACGGCGCACCATTTTTTTGATAATACAAAAATGTACTCAATTTAAGCACTTATTTGAAATACACTCACGTACAAGTATAGATTTACAAATTGATGTACTTTCAATAATAAATTGACACATGTCATAACTTTTGTTTTCATTGCCTACTTGGGTTTGTATTTGTTAATAATAGAATTTTTGCATTATTAAAAAATTAGGAATTATCGTTCAAATCCAAATCACACTAGTAAAATACATTGTTTTAAACAAAAAATGATGAATATTTTTTTCACATTTGGGTAACCGTTATGCAAATTAAAAAAAATTTTCGTTGAAAAAGTTTTTTTTTGCGGCCTATATCTCAACCACCTTTGAACCTATCATAACTAAATTTGGTACAAAGGGGTTTTTTAAGGTGCTGATTAAGAATATCCAACTAGATTTTATCTTAAAAAATCGCTAATATAAGTTCACGAAAAATCACCCCTTACGTAAGCCTCTGTATAGGTACGCCAATGATGATTATCAAATTTTCCTACGTCATTAAGTTCTAATTGCGGGCAGTGATCAATCACCCAAATTTCAAAAAAATTGCACGAGCAGTTTCTGAGGTATAAGAGTGGCTCCATGAAAGTTGCGACACGCTGTATACATTCTGTATCTAAAATGGTCAATAAATATTATTATCATTATTATTATCATCATTATTGTCTTGTTGAAATATGAACTAATTTTTAGGAAATAATTGTGATACAGAAGGGAGCATAATATTGTCTAAAATCCTAATATACATTTCACTATTAAATCGTTCCTCAATATGTCACAAAACACCAGGACCACGTGCCGATATCCAAGCCCACATATTGACGGAAAATCTACCATTTTATCATACGACCGCTGTGTGTTGACTGGAAAGTTTTTCGTCTGTAAAGATTACATGGATCCAAAAATTTACAACATCCGCTAAACATTCAAGCGCAAATCCTACTCGAGCTTCTTTATATTCAGCTTTAAGTAAGTATTCTTGTGCTGCTGCATGACAGCGTAGCTCCGATTCTCTTACTCGCCGGCGACCAGTACTACTCGATCCAGGAAAATTCGTTTCCTCAGCAGGCTGAATAACCGGGTAAAATGAATTTTCTACTAAAGCATTTACCAATTGCAAATCTTGTTGTTGAGTTGATATCCTTCGTCGCCCTGATCCAGGAGTTCTACTAATCGTACCGTTTATTTTCCACTTTTTTAAAATGTTACACACCGAATTTTTGTCAATATTATAACGTAGCGCAATTTGTCTCATTGACCATCCGTCTTCTGCTTTAGCAATAATTCCAGATTTAACTAAATCGCTTATATGAGGCATTAGTTTTTTGCACACCTGCAATAAATTATGACAACTAACTGACAATGTCACAAAAATTAAAGTTAGATATACACAACTAGATTTTAGCAAAATACCGTTATAAGGCTTGTCCTATTTTTTTGCTCACGACCGTACGTAAAGAACTCGAAAAAATCGGAAAAAAAACTGTCTTGAAGAGGTCTGTTTTTTAATCATATGTCCAGAATATCAAAGGATTTCACAGCTAAGTTTCATAATAACAAATCGGTCGGAAACTTTTTTCAACAATTTTTTGTTGCGACCACAATAGCGGTTGCTTCAGTTGTAATACCGGGTGTAATAGAATATCAATAATTCTTAATATTAACATCGTTGACTAATAGAGTTTAGATCTTTCAAATAACAAAATCCTCATTAGATATCAGTTTCTACTGTCTAATTCAGTCCATCGAGGATTGCCATGATAAAATAAAATATTTAAACTATTTGTATTTGGCAACTGTCATTGTTAGTCAAGTATATCAGACTAATGAAGTGCCTATAGTATTTCGAAAAATAAAACAACATATTTTTTTAATTTTTTTTAAATTAATTTAATTTTTTTTTGCCCAATTGTTTGCCTATATTTCTGCCTTGCATGATTGCAAACTTTGCGCAATAACATTCATTGACTTCTTAATTTTCATATCAAATCAAAACTTTCTTCATTATATATTGCGTCTCCACGTAACTGATAGTGGGCGGCATATTTTCAGCAATATCTTCAGTTTCAGAATTTAAAAGTATGACAGAGACTAATGATTTTGATGTGATGATGGTCAGAAAAACTTGGTTATCTGATGATGTGAACCATGAAAATGTTCATATTCCTGGTTATAATTTTTTTACAAAAATCGGAGAGGCCGAGGAGGAGGGGTTGCAGCTTATGTTAAGTCAACTTACGTTTGTGAATCAATTACTTTTGATTTTATGGTGAGTGGTCAATTAGAACATGTTTTTATTAAGTTTAAATTAAATTCTTTTACGCTGAGAGTAGGTGTATTTTATAGACCACCCAATACCAATATTAATACTTTTATAGATGATTTTGACAATATCTTATCGACTTTGTATCCTACCTGTGATGAAGCTGTAGTAAGGGGGATTCAAATGTTGATTTTATTAATCTGTCTAAATCTGTAAGCTACAATCCTACAATTTTTCGCAAATTTTAAAAATTCATGTTTTACAACAACTTCAAGCAAAATGTTTTGACAAACTATAGTCTGGCCCATGTACAACACATGGTGAGGAACGGAACGACTTATAATGTACCAACTACCATCCAATATGCGGTTTTTGAGCTAACGATTACACAAAAAGATTCAAGAAAAGTTCAATGTTTATAAATTTTTGGTGGGCTTTTGCTTGCCTGTCTATTTACGTATTTTCAGTTCAAAATCAATTTTGGTCGCTCCTCGGAGCTTAAAAATGCTTGAATCTCTACGGCTTTGAATTATATTTTGCAATTACAATTCCATACGTTCAGGCAAGGCGGTCCCATGCACATATGAGTACATGGTAACTATACTTTTCTGACACCGAATCACTGAGGAACCGGTTTAGGGCAAATCCCGTTAAAACTCATCATTTTCCCGTCAAAATCGACTGCTAGGAAATGATGGGGGTCCCATGTCGCTAAAGGCTATTTTCGCTAAAACTCACGATATACTTTGAATATAAGCTGGATCAACTTGTCATCATATTTAACACCACGCATGAGTTGCAGTGCTTAACAACGTGGATTCGTAAAAGGGTTTTTAATTTTGAAATTTCAGTGAATTGAAGTCAAATTTTGTTACTGTTTCTAAATTTTGGTGGTCGGGGCGACATTACGTCCCTGTGTAGCGACATTTAGTACACTTTCTAAAATGACGCTCCTTGATGAGTTATTGAAATTTTTGCATAAAAAACGCTCCGTAGAGCGAAAATATGATTAAAAATATTAAAAACCTCTTTCACGATATTTTTACGTGAAGCACGCTT
Source organism: Leptura quadrifasciata (assembly GCA_963675555.1). Lineage (NCBI taxonomy): Eukaryota > Metazoa > Arthropoda > Insecta > Coleoptera > Cerambycidae > Leptura > Leptura quadrifasciata. The sequence goes on along the minus strand of OY776680.1, from coordinate 32,259,673 downwards.
TCATGTGAAATATTTTTTGGTCGGATTTTGTTACAGTTTCGAAAAGTACACCGAGGGTTTTATCGTGTTCTTTAACAAAAGCACCATAGAATGTTGATAAATAGTTATCTAAGTCATTTCTGTAAAGAATAAATAACAGTGGTCCCAAAACAGTACCCCGTGGAACGCCTACTTCGACCGGCAACTTTTCAGATTTAGCACCGAGAAAATCTACATACTGTTTCCTGTTTTTAAGTATGATCTCAAAAGTTTATTAATGAACCTTGTATACCATAACACTCAATATTTTTCAAAAGAGTGTCATGATCCACAAGGTCAAAAGCCTTAGAGAGATCTATAAATAATGCGATTACCTTATGTCCTTGATCTAAGTTTTTATATATGAAGTTCAAAATGCTTAATAATGATGTTAGTGTTGACCGATGCTCTCTAAAACCATGCCGATATGGAGAAAATCTGGAATTTGAGTTATGTTAAGACGTATTATAGGTCTTTGGTAAATTTATTAAATAATTTATTCGAGATTATTGGTTTGTTTGCACTTAATTGGTCATTGACTTCTATTTCGTCGTTTGAGTTTTCATTTAAGTTATTTTTTATAGAGCTATTAATTATTTTCCATATTATTTTAGGTTTATTTGCAGAGTTTTTTATTCTGTTGTCGAAATACATCTTTTTGACTTGTCTTATGACTTGATTGTAAATTCTTTTATAATTTTTGTAGTATTCGGTGGAAATTATACCATTTTTTTGTAACGGAAATAGTTCTTTTAAATGTACTGATGCTACTTTAATACCTAGTGTTATTCAGTTATTATCATTTTTAGAGTCAAGATTTTTACTAATAGTAGAAGAGCTGACGGACATTATGGTGAACGATAATGATCAAAATGTTCACTCATGGGAATCAATTCTTTGGTCTTTGGGTATATCGAAACCGATCGTCTGCCATCTCAAAATGGTAACATTAAGTTGTGGGGTGTATTAGAAAAGGGGTAGATTTAGGTTTTGGTGAACCACAGTGATCAAGAAAAATAATGCAAGGGTGCCTAAATACAACTAGTTTAGATGGATTTTTCACCTAAGCAGACGATATTTTCGGTATCTTTGTATATAGCAGAAGCCGCTGAGAATGGCAAAAATCACGTTTCGATGAACGACATCGACCAAAAATAATTTTAACGCCAATCGATTAGGTTTTTTATGCTGAAACAAAAAACACGTCGGCAGACGAAAAAATTGGTAACAACTTCGGAGCAGACGCTGTCAATGTGACACAAGTCTGATTTTGATGAACGACATTTATCAATCATCTCATATATTATATTAAAAACAACTATTTTACATGACATTTTACATGTTTGCCCATATAAACAATTGTGGCAACTTTCGATCCGACACTTTTGTTAACCTTATCCTCCGCATATAAAAACTGTAAATGCTACAGTTATCAAATATTGAAAGGAGATTTGATAACGTATAGCGATTACTATTATTTTATCACCTTATTTAGATTACCTTCCTGGCGGAGTTTAGCATTAGCTATTCCACGCAACCAAGTCATATGCACACATACAATTACATTACGACTATTCCCTGCGACATTGCCATCTGCCACAGCTGAGACTCGAACTCAGGATTGGTAGAGTGGCTAGCCGTGTTGTCTCCGACACAACCCTATCTAATCCAAATTAGAATCCAGAACTTCTTGGTCTCAAGTCTAAAGCTTAGCCAATGACTCGACGGGTTATGATGGCGAAGTTAGACAACGGTTTTAATTACCTACCTTTCGAGAAAAAATAAAAATCGTGAGAATCATCGACGAAAAACTTAATATTGGGGACGACCGCAAGCTAAAATCACGTTGCGCCCCCACGGAAACGAATTCATCAGAATATTTTACAGATTTTGAACCTGATTCCAAAAGTATATCCCAGAGATGCAGAGCAATAAAAAATTAAACGATATTTAATGTATTATATCCCTGCTTATTATTACAGGGAAAGATTCAAGAAAGATACCGAAAACTAGATAAGTTTACAAAAAACCTGATTGACTACTAATTATATATTTTTCTTTGTTAAGAACCTTAGTTTTATACCGAAGGTATAAAAATAGCTACCGATTATTTTTTTGTATACAGAAGTCGGCATCCTTTTCTCTTGAATTGAATTTCTGTTTATACTTTTATGCGAAACGTAACCGCAACAATGTTAAACCGAAATTCTTCGATAAATGATATACTTAACGGCTTTTCAACTAGTAAATGAGTTATGTAAATGTTTATATTGTAGAATAACTGGGATGACTGAACGTCTTCGACTTCATAGGTGGTATCATTTTGAACAATTTGTGCGGTATTTCTCGGTAGAAATTCGCATGAACAGATGCATAAACTTGTTAAAACGTATGTGAACCTGGTAAAACAATGCCTTTATGTTTGTTAATTAGTGTCCAAAAACAGAATTCACAAGATGCCTTCCCGGAGCCAAACACAACGATACAGCGTGAATGCCAAAGACGGACGATAGGGGGAAAAGGAAACTTTATCCTTCCCGATTTATTAATTTTAATTACGATTCTTCAATTACACAAAATTGCTAATTTTTTCCAAATTTAATTTAATAACCAATTGATAGACAACAAAATTACGTAATAAAAAATAAAACATTTCTGGTATTTGGTTATAATAATAACGATAATAATACAGGGTGTCTCACCAGGAACTGAATCGATCGATATAGAGAAAAGTACGCATCAGAAAATTTTCAAAATTAAAATAATCACTAATATTGGTGTGACCAATCCAACTAAAATAATTACAAGCAGCTGGCACTTCCGCTTATACTGGAAGTCGATACCAGCTTGCTTATTTCAAATGGAACACCCCATATATTTTAGGGTTTTCGAAAAGAGCATAGAATTCTGAGTCGAAAATATGTGGCATATCCTATACCTAAACCTAGCCGTTTCAGAGAAAATTTGACAGGTGCAACGGTTTGCAAGAACCGTTATAACTTTCTTCGTGTAAAAGATCCTCATTTGCTTCTTGTCACGTAAAAAGAACACAAGGAGAACTACGTTCTACAACTGAAATAAATTCAATAATATCATACCAACCGCGAAAACTTGTTTAGGTCAAATGGAACATTCTGTATTATTTTACGTCAAGTTGTGTAAAATTGAATTCCCTTTTTTTATATTAGCATTGTGGGGGTTAAAGTTACAACTTTTTGAAGTTTTTGCGATTTTATTAAAAATTCATGAATTGTTGTAATCATTTCATCAAAATAGCCATGATTAGAAACAATCAGTCATTATCTTATGGCAAAAAATGCCAGCACGTTTAAATTATACCAACGAAAACTTTTTAAATTTGTTTTTTATTTATGGAGAATGTGATAAAGTAATATCATGAACTTGCAGCACATTTGCATCACAGATTTCTTAAACAAAATTAATTTAAAAATATAATTAACCTAACAATAATTGTTCTAACATATCGCTTAGCTTCGTTTCTCCTAATGTCTAACCTATGTTTAATAAAAACCAAATTAACCGTGGTCTACCTGTGCATGTCGAAAACGCCCTGAACGACCCCTGGGCAAGAAGAAAGTATCCCTCGTTGTGAATCCTTTTGTTACTCTGGTCTCTATAGTTTCAATTCCTGTGTGGTTAGGGAAATAGGTATTGTAGCTGAAAATTAAAATGTATAAAATTTACGTGGCTAAAGGACTAGTTTCCAAGGCCAAAAATCTAGAGGAAAAAAAAAACATTCATTTGATGCAAGACAATATAAAAGATAACATAACTAATGAAAATGAAAAATCTTACTTACTTAATTATTACTACCCAGCACTCCATCAGGCCAAGGAGATACTTTTCACTATTGACTGCACTCTGCCAAATCCCAAATGAATGATGTAAAAATTTCGCTATGACATGTTCCCCAAAATTATTGTAATCTATGCCATTACTCAATTGAACTGACCCACACGTTTGGTTTTGTTTAAATTTAATGTTTATTAATTTGGTTGATGAGTTGTATATTAAATTTATTGAATAAAATTTACTTTTTTAAAATATACGAAACTTTTCCCTTGACAATATTATACAGTAGTCAACCTTGAATGTACATATCCAAAATAGTAAATTTTCAAAATATTTATTAGACTGACACGGTTTCTTAATTGCCATATAGAAAAACAAATTATGCTAAATTTATTTATTCAAGACTCAATGTGATAACCCCAAGATAAGTGAGAATCTATGTGAAGTCATTTTGTTTTTAATTTGCCTATTGATTCTTACAAGCACACTGTCATTGAGATTTTTAGGTGTACATAAAAGAAGACCAGTGTTGAGGCTAATTGTTTTTAATTGTATACTTGTGTTAAAATTATTTTATATTGACATTAACTATACCATCAATAAGTATTATAAATAAAAGAGGGACGTTTCCTTGGGAATACCTGTGTGAGTAAAACAGGGGGAAGATTTAAATTCTTCTCCATCACGCTTTAAATGAACTTCTTGTTTAAATAAGATTTAATTCAGTTTAGAGGAGTACCTCTTATTCCGTATTTTGAAAGTTTATCCGCCAGCAACTCATGATTTATCGTGTCAAAGGCACGAGTTAAGTCAAAAAATAGTGGCTGTTTTATGTTTTGAATCAAATTTACTTAATATAAAGTTGTAAAAAACTATATTCTGCGTAGACATACCTTTTTTAAACCCAAACTGATTATTTGTAAGCAAGTCTACAGCCTGTAAAAAATTGACAATCTTATATAATAAGCCTTTTCATAAAGTTTAGAAAAATTTACAACAGAACCACTCCTCTATAATTAGAAATTTGGGACTTATCACGCTTTTTGTGAATTGGTATCACAATAAATTTTTTTAGAACACTCGGAAAAGTTCCTTCACAAAAAGATACATTTATTAATATACTTATGGGTACACAAACATAATCGATTACGTTTAGTAATAATTACACAAAAATGCCGTCAAACTCACAGAAATCCTTGGAGGTTATAGACCTAACTTCATCACTCGTAACTAGGATTGAATCTTATGTATTTAGAACTGATTTCCACCATCATATTGTTCGTTAATGATTTTTTCCATCAACCGTGTTTGATTAATGAATGAAAAATCGTTTATTAATTACCCTTGTTAATGCATGATTTTACTATTAATAAACGATTTTAGTATAAAGATACATAAAATCAAGTATCCAAATTAAGACGTCATGTCATCAATATATATATCTGTCACTGTCAAGCTTATAATTTCTGAAATCTGTGTTATAATATAAATATTTACAAACACAAATTAGATAAGACTAATTAATGAATAATTGAATTGTATTTGGTTTAATCAAATAAAAGTTTAAAATCAGTGAATGATTTCACTATTAATAACGATTTTAGTATAAACATCCAAACATACATAAAATGAAATATCCAAATCAAGACCCCATGTCATCAATATTTGTCACTGTCAATTTAATGGATAATTGAATTTGTATATGAATAAAAATTTAAAATCAGATTTTCTCCATTCCGTCAAAAGTACAGTCGATGGAAATTTTTTTAACTAACTCGTATATTAAAAGGTGATTAATAATCTCGACAATTAACGCACTCGCTAAGCTCGCGCTTTAAAATATCATCAGTGCTGTGTAAGTAGTCAGTATCTATGGAAATAACAAACAGAATCTTAAAGCTATCTATTTGACATATACAGCATAAAAGTTCTTCGAAAAAAAAAAAGTTTGAAAACGGAAAGAGAGAGCAAATTACATTATTTCTGGGTTTATTCCGATTTATATTATTTGTAAAACACAACTTCTAATGTTTCCTTGACGTAAACATCACAGGCGCAGAGGCTTTTTTCAATAATTCTATTATTTTGTAGCTTCAGTGATTTGTTTTTGAAGAGGATAATACACGTGGTAGAAAACCCAAATAAAAGGAAAGCCCAAATATCCGTAAAATGCCACAAATAACTTTCAAAGAATATAATTAATGATTTCAAATGTTCTCTACATAAAGGTGACTGTTTCCCTGAAAAAGAGCATTCGAAGTTGTTAACACAGAGCTTCTGCCAAAAAACTTAATGTATTTCGGGACTTTTGACACAGCATGTCGATGGTTTAGGTCCTATCTATATGGACGGAGGCAATAAACCAAGATAAATAATATTAAGTCAGAAAACTGTTAAATAATAACAGCATTCCACAATGTAGCGCACTAGGACCTATACTTTCCACGCTACTTATGATATATTCCTAATCGATTCAGAAGTGTGCAAAATACACCTTTTTGGCGACGATATTATATTTATCTGGAGATGATTTGAACCAAGTTGTTTAAAAACTAACAACACACTAGAAATAATCAATGAATGGTTTAAGACATCACAGATATAGAAAGTGCGTTTGACAAAACCAATTTTTCAAAAATTACAGCGGGGTTAGTGGAGAGGAACGTGTCTACAGTCTTGGGAAGCTGGATATTCAACATGATCTCGAAGAGAGCCGAACAAATTTGTGTGGGAGATGCTTATGTACGAGGAGTGGTTACGAGGGGCTGTCCACTTCTTGTGCCGCCTCAATTCAGAAGGATTCCCCAAAATTGCCTACGCAAATGATTTAACAATAATGCTTAGTGGAATGCAGGCGGGCCTAAGGATAATTCCGAAAAGGAGCAGAGAACACTCCCTGTCTGTTACTCCCAGGAAGACGGAGATGCTTCTCTTTACAAGAAAAGGCAACTAGGAGTACCTGTCCTCCTGGATACAACACTAAATTTCGCATCACAAATGAAGTATCTTGGGGTAATCTTTAATGCCAAATTAACATGGAATCTTCACTTAGATAGAAGACTATATAGGGCTTATATTTCTTATGAGGGATGTCGCAGGACCGTGGGGAAAATCTAGTCATGTGGATATACACTGCCGTCATAAGACCAACGATGGAGCTGTAATCTGATGGCCTAAGACCAAACAGACTACAGCTAAAGTCAGGCTCAGCCAAGTGCAGAGAGTTGCCTGCCCAAGCATAACCAGAGCTATGCGAACAACGGGTAGTGCTGTGTCTGCCACCCCGATATATACTATTTAGGAGAAGTGGCTCTGACAACAATGGTACACTTCAAATCCGTTGGCATACAACCAAATGTAGGCGGTGGAGAGGCCAAGGTCTCCCGTGGATGAGGCTGTTAGCAGGACGCCGTTTCTACAGGTGTGCACAGATGGCATTTCTCTCCGGTTTGTGTTTGACAGACCCTACATTATACAGACGAATAGTGAGAACGAGGCTACTGGCGAAGGTGTGATCAACATCTTCACAGATGGATCAAAAAAGAAGGATGGGGCAGGGTGTGGAATATACTCCAGAAATCTGCAAATCCAATATAAATGGGCCATGGGTGGGCGAGCCAGCGTAGTCCGGACGGAACTGGCGGGCATAATCATAGCTGCAAAAGAGATTGTCCGTAGATAAACTACGGTCAAAACAATCAGGATCTACACACATTGCAGACAATCATTATTAGCCCTAAGAAGTTACAAATTTACCACAGGAGCAGTATGGGAATGTCACCAAGCACTTGTGAGTGCCTGCAGCATGAATAACACACTGTTATGGTGGGTGAAAGGACATGTGTACAGTGTAGTGGCAACAAAGTAGCCGACAGACTGGCTAAGAAGGCAGCAGGCCTAAATATCTCTGGACCAGGCCCGGCCAGTTTGTTACCGACCACGGCGATAACACAAGTAGTTAAAGTGAACACCCACAATGAATTCAAAAAGCTGTGTAATGAAACAAACAGCTGTCAACTTGCTAGGGAACTATCCCAACAAAAGTACAGCAATAACTACCTAGCAATGTCCAGAAGGAACCTAGATTTTATAGCGGGAAATCCAGACTGAACAATGTTAAGGAAGCATCTACACAATTTCAGACTAAGTGAAACACGTTTCTGTAGAGGTTGTGAACAAGAAAATGAGATCATCCAACATGTACTCTGTGACTGTTCTGCCGTCTCATCAATCAGAAAATCCATTTTGGGAGAACGTTGGACTACTGTCGATGTAAAAGAAATGCTCCTAAGCAGCATCATTACCTACTTCGCAAGATTAGGTTGGTTGGAGGCCTAGATTAGGCGAGGGGCCCAATGGGGCCTGAGTGCTGTGGTTAAATATTTTTCTTTGACCACCCTCTCAACTAATTACAAAACAATGAGTTTCCAGAGTTTTAGTCCAGATTTTTGTCCTCCTATGCGTCGGTAATTATTATGTAGTTAATGAACTCAATGAATTTCAATTAAACAAATATTTCTGCTGTGTTATCGGCAATTTCTTTATCGAGACAATTTAAATGTTGAGAGAATTTCTATTAAAAAAATTGTTTCATAAATTGTTATTTTATTTATTATGTGTTTTGTTGATAATTGTTGGTAATTAATCAATGAAACAATTCGCCTTGCTTTTATTATTTGTAGTAAAATTTCTCCCAGTAATTTATGGATCCACAGTATAATTATTTAAATAAATTAAATTTAATTGAATAACATAATTATTCATCATTTATCATTTCAGTTGAATCGGCTTGTTTCTAAATAGTCTCTATTGTTGTGGTAACAATGTGTTTATTGAGTTACTAACTATGATATTCATTTAAATTAATTAGTACGGTAAATATACCAATATGGTGTAATCAGCCGTGAATGCTTCGCTTGTTTTGTTGTGTTGTTTAAAGTAAGGACTGCATAATTTTGTAAGACTATTTAATACACAATACGAAACAGGTATCGCAGAAAAAATAATTCAATTGTCGATTATACAAAGTGGTCAACGAGATACTGAATGGTTTTAAGACTTGTACAACGCCCTTGTTTGATATTTTTAGATTAGAAACATTACTTAATTTTTTTACTGGATTCAATGTATCCAAATTATTGCCGTACATGGAATTATTTGGTAAGGTGGATTTTGTTAAAGGATCCAATAATTAGAGTAAATGAAGCTATGGAGAAATAATTTTTATTACGCTGATCATATGAAACGTCCTTTTGATTAACTTTTTAACCACTTTTTTGTTTCGTTTGTATTTATCATATATAGAATATAAAAATACAGGCTCCTGCGCAATTACATTTCTGATAACACTTGAGTAATAGGCTAGTACAATTAGGTTTTGACCTGGACAAAAACAAGCTGAAAATTTCTGGAAATGTTCAGAACTTATTATATTATTGATATTCGAAAGTTCCCAAAAAGTCCGAGTTGGAGAAAAGCCGTCAGTGGAAAAACCGCCTCCATCTTACATTTTTCGCATTTTGGCTATATCTTTTGAACTAATCTTCCAAGCGAGGTCATTCAAGTGTCAAATTAACCGGTTTCGACTGCGGAATTAAGAAAATATAAATTAGATGAGTTATGGGTGTTTCTGCAGCAATTATATTTGATTTATTATCACGAATATGGAAGAATCTATCTCAAAAAATGGTTAATGGTGATTTTATTCATATTGTGGTCCACGTTGTCGAATACAAACTATACGTACGCGGCGTCAACTACAACCGGGGTGGATTTTCAGCTACCGTTGTCTCAAAGTTGATCGTCTCCTTGTAAGTACGTAGCATACACTCCATATCTTGACAAGCCAAGCAAAAGTGGCTTTGAGCCAAACCTCGCGTGCAGATGGACACCTAGAAACGATAGATCTTGGTCGGGCGGTGGCAATAATTGGTTGGTTTTCTTGTCTTTACAATAGTCCGTATCGTGGTTTGTAAAGTGTCTGGTACCAAATCTCCTCTTCCGGATGCAATATCTTCAGTGGGATACACGCCACAGTCTTATACACAGGGCCTGATGTCCTGTCGAATTATATTGGCTACAGTCTCGACTATTCACATCCTTTCCTCTTCAGGGTTGCACTTCTTGGAACTATATCAACTCACCATCAAAATCCTACCTGCTGTATCTGTAAGGCAAGGAACGCTGGACCTGCTAACTTGTTCAGCAATGACGATTTGGTATCCATATTTACTTTGCAGCTTCCTTTTTAAATGTTTCTCGCTGTACGGCTCTTCTCCTGGGTAGATCTCTGCAATAAGTCCATCAACTCCGCAAAGGTGTACTGGCATTCGTAATTACCCTTCAAATACTTGCACAACTTGTCGGAAGCTCAGAACTTGCTGAAATCCTAGGGGCGACCTGCAGTATTTCTGGAAGAAAGTGTCCCAACGCCGACGGAAATTGGCCTGGAATGCCAAAATACGTGAAGCATTTACGGTGATATCGATCCTCCACTGTCACTAGATCAATCTCGGTGATCATCCTCAACAATATTCTTTCTGCCCAAGCGGCGGAACGTTATGAATCCATAGAATGAACAGCAACCTCACTATAAGATTCTTATCGTTCTGTTATGTATATCGCCACTAACCTCGCACTCGCAAAAAAAGCACTGACGTTTAAAATCAAAATTGTCGGCAAGCGACCGGGACTTTCTTTTGATAGGTTCCTCGTGCGTAGCATTGAATGGGGTCCCAAGTCGCCGTGTATACCCTTTTCGACAGTTATAATGAATTGAAATTGTTTCCGAGCCGGCGATTAGAGCGGTGATATCGTTTTCGCGAGCTTCACTAAACCAACGAATAGTGTTAATGCCTCGTTCTACCCTCGCAACTTTACCACTCTTTTCGCCCTAACACAAAATACAAACCGAATTGTGAATTTTGAAAATAAAACCCACCACCACGACTAAATTGCAATCTGTTTACGACAACACAAGCGCACCCAGTTCCCTCGTGATATTAATCCCGCCTGCGAGACTGTCAAATATAGGCGTGATATTAAATTGCAGTTTTTCTTAACATAAGGCAATGTCTTCTAAATAGATGATATATATGGGTAGTACAATATATCCTTTATTTCAGCAATTCTTGTGTTTTGCCGACGTGGTAGGTTCAAACTTATCAAAATTAAGATTTAGGTACTTTTTGCCATGTTCGCGATAATACATTAAATTAAATTGTTGTAGAAACGCACATAAATAATTTAATTTATATTTCATTAATTCCGCAGTCGAAATCGGTTAATTTGACAGTTGGCAGATTAGTTCAAAAGATATAGCCAAAACCAGAAAAATATAAGATAGCAGAGGTTTTTACACGCTGGCGGCTTTTCCACAACTCGGACATTTTGAGAAATTTCGGGTATCAATTAGGGCATTGTATTGAACATTTCCAGAAATCTTCAGCTTGTTAAAAATTTTATCCGGATCAGGGGTCATTTTTATCTAATTGCACTGGCCTATAAGTAATTATTTCTGCTAATTTAAGTTGCAAGTAATTAAGAGAACAGCTGGCTATTTAAGTCTGTTTTAATATGTTGAATTGTTACAAGCCAGTATTCAACTTAACTACTTAGTAAAAATGTGTTTTTTTATTAAACTAAAGCATAAAACAAACTACAAAGTTGAAAACTCGCCTCTTACGGAGAAAGACTTTCTTGGTCATAGACATTGTTTCCATACAGTGTGACCTATTTTCACCGTTTCTTTTTTTAATTGTAGAGCTCACTGAACTGCATTTTTAGAGCAAACATTTCCAGATTTGTATATAATCTAAGGCCTACTACTTCAATTCTTAGGAGTAAAATTTTAATAATTCATATTAACGATTTATTTACAAAAAATCTATGCACGTCACTTGATTCATATCATTTTTATAAATATATTTTAAAAGTTAAGTTATCCATGAACAAAAATTGGAGCACTTAATTGTCAAAAGCGACAAGTTAAGGTGTAGGAAAGTTATTACAGTATCTAGCGATAATAGTCATGGAAAACCTAATGGTAGAAGAGTTAATAGGAACTGCAAGTCTTGTTGGCGATAGTGTGTGTACCGCAAGAGGAGCTGCGATTGAATTAAATAATAGACACCCGAATAGACCAGTATAAACGAGTAATAAAGTTTTCGATGAGACAGGTGGTGTTTCAAAAAACTCGCTTAGAACCAGGCATTGTAGACTGTAGATTGTTTAATGGGGTCGTTTGGCTTCGAACAGCCTTACTTCACTTCGACCTAAAAGATCTTTTGTGATTTACCCTACATCTAGTTGTTGCCCAGGATTCCAAGACTTTTTACAAAGCCTGTGATTTTCCTGGGGGCTAATTTCCCTATGTATTCAGGCGTTAATTCCTCCTGTTCTAGGAATTTTAGCCTAGTGCGGACTAACACTTTGCATTCATAAAGTATATGTTCCGCAGTTTCAGTTGCAGTATCGCAATATCGGTATTTGTTGTCTATCGCCTTGCCCATATTCTTGAGATGATATCTCAAGAGGCAGTGGCCAGTTAGAAGGCCTGTGATTAGCCTTAATTCGGACTTTTCAAGTTCGAGAAGCCTTGTGGCATTCTTTGTCGAATAAGTTATAAACTTTTTCGCTTGTCTTTGGCCTGGAGTATTCCTCCAGTACAACTTTTTCTGGGACTTATCCCATTCCTGGATCTCCTCCTCTGTGTCCCTTGGCCAGGCCACAGAACGGTTCTGGTCCAATGAATGGTGCTTTAGATCCTTTTTTTGCAAGGCTGTCAGCAAGTTCATTTCCTTGTATTCCCTCATGCCCTGGCATCCACATCAAGGTAACCTTGTTGTTGTTGTTGGCCAGTTGCTTCAGGGATTGTCTACATTCCCAGGTAATTTTAGACTCAAAGGTATAGACCTTAGAGCTTTTAGTGCTGCCTGGCTATCAGATAATATATAGATCTTTGCCCTTCGGATGCCTTTATTTAGGCATTCCTGGGCACACAGATCTGTAGCGTAAATTTCTGCCTGGTAGATGGTTGGGGGTGTTACCGAGGGCTTTGGATAGCCTACATTTAGGCCCTGCTATGCCCACTCCTACCCCTTCAGCTATCTTAGGTCCAGCTTACCGATATCATTTAAGTATTCCATGAAACACCCATATCCACTCAGGGCTTGTATAAGATAATACCCCACTTCCCCATGCCTCCGTTCCATCCACGTCCTTACATTTGTTATAAGGCGTCTGGTCCACCTTCCCTTGTGTGCGACCTCCCGTCACCCCTGCCACATTTCAACCAGCCTGTCCCTGGCTTCTGCCTTTGCAACTCCCTCGCAGACTTCCAGCCGTTCTTTGGTCATCAAATCCAGAGGGGGGATCCCCGCCACCACCAATACCGCCTCGTTATCGCAGCGCAACTCTGGATCTTGGTCATCCTGCTCCTCGTCCTGTCCACTTTCACCGTACTTTCCCAGACCTGAGCCGCATACAAGAGGGTAAAGTGCACGACGCTGCACATCAATCTCCTCTTGCTAGCTCTCGGTCCGTAAGTGTTGGCCATAAGTCTTCCGATGGCTGTGGCTGCCTTTCCTGCTTTTTCGGCCTTTTTTGTGGCGTGAACGCCAACGTTCAACTTAGAGTCCAGCCAAACCTCTAGGTACTTCAGATGGTCACCTGAACGTATCTCCACTCGTCCCACACTAATTTTCATGGGCGATAGGTTTCTTTTTCTGGTAATAACTAGGAACTCCGTTTTCTCAGCAGCTAGCTCGAGCTGCATCCTTGCTAGCCATCCCTCGATCTTTCTGATGACCACCTCATTGACCGCCTCCATTATGTGGACTGTCCACCTTCCACTCACTATTATGGCCAGATCGTCCGCATAACCGATGGCCTTGACACCATCTTGCCATTGCAATCGGAGGATATCATCAAACATAATGTTCCATAAGGTCGGCCCAAGCACCGAGCCTTGTGGAACCCCACACGTGATTTTCCAAACAATCTCTCCCTCCAGCTCATACCCGATCATCCTATCTTGGAAGTAGCTCATAGTAATCCTTACAAGGTACAGGGCTATCCCCATACTCTGCATCTTCCTGACAATCATTGTCCATCCCGCCGAATTAAAGGCATTTTTGACGTCCAGGATCACGACTGCGCATATGCTCTTCGCAGCTAGGGCTTCCTCCGAGGTGGAATATTTAAAGAGTCCTAATTTTTTTAATGGAATTTTATTTAGTGATGAAACCACATTTACCATTGATTTCAAGTCAAAATTTCCGTCATTAGTCAGCTGAGAATCCGGAATTCATCATAAATGCGAAGAGACAGTGTTCGCAAAAATTAACGTTTGGTACGGAATAGTAAATGACACAATAATTGGTCCTTTCTTCTTTGAGCATAATGTGAATGCGAATGTGTTTTAAATTTTCTTGAGAACGAATTTTGGAACGCATCAGTATTTATCACTACAGAATCTCCTTAATTTAAAGTTTCAGCTAGATTGAAGTTCTGTTCCTAAGAAGATGGTCAAATGAATATTTTGAAAATCGTTGGATAGGGCGAAACAGTCCTTTGATTGGGTGGCCGCCGAGATCGCCAGACTTAACGCCATTCAATTTTTCCTTTGATGTTTAATGAAAAAAATTACAAATCAAGGCCACAAATTGTACTAAGACTACTAGCTAGGATAATGCACGCCTGCGTAGAAATTATAGTTTCCAACATTCAGGAAATACGGCTGTTTTTAACGATAGATTGTAGATAATATGAAGTGGTTGGACCAGAGCACATGCACAATCTCGAGCAAGAAAAGAAGGAGTTTTATCATGGCCTGATGTCATCTTATTCTTAAGCTTCCTAGTAGCTGATATAAGAAATGTTAAAACATGATACGTCCCTGTAGGTGTTATTAGTAATTCTACCACTGGTAGGGAGATAAACACTGCTAAAAAAATTGCAAAAACCATTGTCTATTGATCCAGGGCTATCATAAATATTTCCTTCATACGTCAATAAACCAGGGATTCAGGTTGTGCCTTTTTTGTTTTGTATAAAAGACCAGACATTTGAGGGATCAGTTGCTACAGAATTTTTTACATCATTTAGGTAATTTCTATAAGCAGTATTTATCTGAGTCTTGATTTCGGATCTCAATCTTCTAAACTCATGAAAATAGCATTCATTTTTTTGTTTTTTATATTTTAAACGGTATTTATTTTTTAATGTTATATTATTTTTTATTTCGCTAGTATACCATTTGGGATATTTAGGTTTGTTGTTAGTTGTCTTATTGTATGTTGGAACGTACTGATCAATGAATGAATATAATACTTTATAAAATTCTGAACATGACCCATTAACATCATCCATGTTTAACAAGAAAGTCCAGTCTACACTTAATATGGCATTATATAAATCAGGAAAGTTAGCTTTTCTAAAATTATATGCTTTACTTGCCGGGTTATTATCAAAGTTGATGTTATTTGTAACGTTTAGCGTTACGTTTAAATTTAGAGCAGGATGATGCGAGTCTTCCTTTACTAGAGGACTAGTATCTCGAATAACGTCACATTTAATATTTGAGAAAATGAGATCCAAAAGTCGTTCATTTATATTTGCTATATGATTAACCTGTGATAATGACATGAAATTTGATATAATTTGTGTTTTATGGTCTCTTAAACATTCTTGATTAAAGTTATTACATTAGTCACCTAATATTAAGATATTGCTGTTTGTATTTAAAATTTGCTCAAATAAGTCAAAAAGTTTTCAAACTCATCTATAAGCATATTTGGTGGAACGTAAATTACATATACATATAATATACTTAAATCTAAGTGACACTACAGCCTACAATGTCGATATTTGGAAATGATAATGTTATTACACTTAGATTCAACTTGGAAAATTTACACGTATTGTTGAAAGCCAATAGAGCTCCATCACCACGAGAGCGTCGGGTTATATCCAAATTTCTATCTGATCTAAACACGGAATATATATCGGAAAAATATTCTGAATTAGAAATTTCGCTTGTCAGCCAGGTCTCAGTTAAGTCGATTATATTAAATTCCTTGTTACTAATCGAAGAATAAAATTCGTCTACTCTTGAGCCTCGCACATTTTGATAATAACATGAGAATTCCGTTGTTATAGTATTTGGATTGCTGGGCTGATTTAGTTTAAATTAACAATTTTAAGAACGCCGCGTATATATTTAATTTTTAAATTGGTTTCACCGGCCGCTACGTGTTCATTGAGTTACCTCTTGACTGTCCGGTAAAGTTCCATCTGTCTGGGTGTACGATCCAATGAAATGTTAACATTTTTAAAGTTGTTTGTAAAATAAAATAAAATAGAAACATCATAGCAACATAATCAAGCCCCAATGAAGATTATCTCAATAATCAAGTAAATACATTCATAATCCAGCTTTTTCCATTTTTCTTTCATATTGGCATTGTGTTTATACATTTCAACTTTTTTCAAAAATAAAAAACGGCACACATCTCTCCATATTTTTACCCCCTTGAAAAAAAATCTATACGCCCTTGTCGAACATTTTACCGCGAGATTTTGGTCAGCATTTAAAAAATTCCAGCAGCCCTAACAAAAAACGATCGGCAAGACCATAGACCACGTGATTCGCGGAAAATGTCCAACGTAACCCAGACAGGCATTTATTTGGTACTCACTGAATCTACCTTGCCGGCTGAGAGAGCCACGGTTTTTGTCTCCTCTAAATGAGGCCCTCGCTAGCATACTAATGTCCAAACAGATATAAATGAATGTTGACAAATATTTAGCCGGTTTCGGAGAGGTAACTAGATGTTTATTAGCCAAAAAAGCGCACCCTTAATTGCCACTTGAGGAATTCGTCATAACAAGACGCTGTTGCTGCTTCGACAAGTCTAAGATTGATTTTCTGAGTACGCGTAATCGCTCATTTCTCCGCAATCTGAAATATTGATCCTCTGCGGTCGCACGCACCGCATCGTTTTTATACGTACGTACACATTGTACACACAAGATACTTAATATTTAAATAAATATGCCATATATATTATAAAATATAATAAATTCTACATGAAAATACTACTAAGCATACAAAAAAATAAATATATTTTTAATGATTAATTTGTTTATCTGTAAGAGATATCAACGATACATTAGCCGACGAACTTTTATAGTAAGAGACGATAAGTGTATCTTTTTTTACATTGTTATATACAGTTGCGGAGATAAAACTGACACAGTTCGTAGTGCGGGTCTCTTTAAATATATTTTACTATCAAATGATCAATATTATGTAGCCTATGGACAATAAATGATCAATAACAACACTTCTTATAACAAACAGGTTAAATATATCTTTTAAATAATAACAATGGGTCTGAATCAAGTCATACGTTATAATATAACAAGTTTATGCAAAAATTGTGTATTATACAGGGTGTCTCACCGGGAACTGAATCGATCGATATAGAGAAAAGTACGCATCAGAAAATTTTGAAAATTTAGATAATTACTAATGTCGGTGTGGCCAATCTAACTAAAATAATTACGAGCGGCTGGCACTTCCGCTTATACCGGAAGTCGATACCAACTTGCTTATTTTAAATGGAACACCCTATATATTTTAGGGTTTTAGAAAAGGGCATCAAATTCTGAGTCGAAAATATGTAGCATATCCTATACCTAAACCTAGCCGTTTCAGAGATATTTGACATTTTATAGAAAATTTGACAGGTGCAACAGTTTGCAAGAACCGTTATAACTTTCTTCGTGTAAAAGATCCTCATTTGCTTCTTGTCATGTAAAAGGAACACAAGGATCTACAACTGAATTAAATTCAATAATATCATACCGTGTTCCGTTTTTTGCGTTACATTTTGTCAACTTCAAACCGCGAAAACTTGTTTAGGTCAAATAGAACACATTTTTTAACGTTAAGTAGTGTAAAATTGAATTCCCTTTTTTCTGATATTAGCATTGTGGGGGTTAAAATTACAACTTTTTGAAATATTTGCGATTTTATTAAAAATTCATGAGTTGTTGTAATCATTTCATCAAAATAGCCATGATTAGAAACAATCAGTCATTATCTTATGTCAAAAAATGCCAGCACGTTTAAATTATATCAACGAAAACTTTTTAAATTTGTTTATTATTTATGGAGAATGTGATAAAGTAATATCAAGAACTTACAGCACATTTGCTACTCGATATCCACAAAAACGCAAAATAACACTAACACTGTAATATGCGTATTAATCGAATTGAAGGTATGGCATGAACTAAAATAGCAGAGATAAAATCAATTTAAAATATGATTTCATTTTAATTTAATAATTGCTCAAAATTCCGCCCTCGAACCTCGACACATTTTTCGCACCTTCGGATTAGTTCCTCATGGGTAGCTCTTCTAATTGAGTCCTGTGATATGTTTTGAAATGCATTTCATACTCTTTACATACAATCTTCAATGGTTGTTAATGGGCTCTCATAAACTTTATTTTTAATAGTTCCCCAAATGAAATAATCCAGAACTGATAAATCGAGCGAGCGAGGAGGCCATAAGAAAGGTCCATTATTGGCAATCCATTTATCATAAAAAGTTTCTTGTAAATAATTATTAATTAAATATGCGTTATGTGGGGGAGCACCGTCGTGCAGATAAAAAATGTTTCTATGTTCGGCGAGAGGTAAATTTTCTAAATAGTTACTATCCAAATTTTGTAAGATATTCAGATATCTTTCACCTAAAAAAAAAAAACAAAAATTTACCTATACATATTAGCAGAAGTGAAAATTTAATTTACCGTTTAAATTTTCCTGATAAAATTGTAATGCCACCACTCTATCGTTTCTTATGGCACAGTAAACATTGAACTGCCAACTTTCCTGAAAGTTTCGCTCTCTGAACATATGAGAATTTGGGTCACTCCAATAATGCGAATTGTGTTTATTAAAAAGTCCATTTTTAGTAAATTTTGCTTCATCTGTCCATATAATACTTACCAAATAAGAATCGTGACCCTCAGACCTTATTAGAATAAACTCACAAAAATTCTGTCTTCTTAGAAATCTGTTTCTTTTAATCCTTGAACCATATGGAATGAAAATGGGTGAAACTTATGTTTTAATAAGATTCTGTGAATTGAATCCTTGCATAGTCCCGATTCCAGAGCAGCTTGACTTAATGACATCCTTGGAAATGCTGAAAATATCCCAGAACGACTATTTCAATGTTTTCGTCATCAACAATAAGCTTTCTTCTTTGCATTTTTGCCTGTATTGTTGAATTTGCCTGAGCTAGTATGAGTAGATCATCCGCGAGGCCCAGGATTTTGCATCCATACCTATCAAGTAATCTTAGTAGCTTGTCCATGACTAGGTTCCACAGAAGAGGAGATAAAACACCTCCCTGCGGACATCCCCGTCCAAATCGAGCCACCAGTGTCTCCCCCCATTACGGACATGTATACTAATCTATCCTTAAGCATGCAGTCGCTCCATCTGCAGGTGCTTTCATCGAAAGCGGGGGTTAAATATAGTGAGTAACCCTGAATAACTGAAATTTTAAAAATATATATTTATTTTGTTTAAGGCGCACACTAGATTTGACACGAATTTATAATTTAAATTCGAGGCACTGACCAATCCACTCTGTATTTAAATGCTACTTTACGGGGAAAATGACTTTTGATTCTCGTTTTATTGACGTATTGATAATCGCACAACATCGATCTGTTTATTTCCATTCATTATGTCCGCCAGTGATTGACTAATTGTTAAAATGTGCTTTTAATGCCGGGTATGCATATAAGACATTCATTTACATATTTTATTTTAATCGTTGATCTTTACTTCGAAAACGCTATAAGCTATATGAAACAACTTATAAAAAATAAAGGTGTTTTAAATGTTCCCCGTCGTAAGGCTCGATATAAAATTATAATTTTTTTAAAAATAATATCGAGTTTAAAATAAAGCAGATTGTGAATATTTCAACTTTATTTGTTTGCAATTAGCGGATTGCATACATAATTAAGAAGTTAATGACGTTTTAAGCGGTGATATTATTTTTCAGAAAACAAATGATTGTGCGGAAGACTTATGAACTAATTTGCATTGGTTATAGTATCAGCTAACGCCGAAAGCAGTTTCTAAGCACATAATGGAGTCGATGTAATATTTACAAAAAATTTCTTGGAATGGCATCTTCATTATTAAAATACGTTTTTGGCACGATCATTCTGATGTAAATATTTTAGTTTATGTATCTTAAGAAGGTAGTAGCTTTCACTATTATTGACAAAAAATATGGCATGTATCATTTTTCCTAGTACACCGTTGTGTTTACTTTCCCACCACACTTGTATTGTCTCTAAATTCATTTAAATATGACATATTATTACTTGACAATTAATTATAGTCCTTAACTGGGTTTTAACTGATTTAGCTTAGGAAAAGTACAATGAAAATAAAACTGATTGAGTTTGTAAATAGATAATAATAAATAAATAAATGAATGAACGAACGAATTAATGAACGAACGAACGAACGAATGAATGAATGAATGAGTGAATGAAGGAACGAAGGAACTAGCGAACGAACGAACGAACGAACGAACGAACGAACGAACAAATAAATAAATAACAAACAAACAAACAAACAAACAAACAAACAAACAAACAAACAAATAAATAAATAAATGTTTATTTGCCACTGATACATTATTTTATAACATCTATTGGTTTATAATATAAACAAATAAACACATTAGTCCCACATAAGGTAAACCTTATTCGTGGGCCACTGTGTAACTTATTCATACTTATTGTTATTTTGCAGTCCTTATGTGTTCCAAATGTCTCACCTTTTTAATATATTTTCTAATAACATGTCTTTCTATTGGAGGGGTAAGTATTTTCCCTACCGAGCATTATTTTAAGAAACTTTTTCTCTAATATTAGCAGTTGTTTAATGTGGTTGTAGGTAGTACTGCCCCATCTAATGATTCCATATCTTAGTCTGAATTCTATTAATCCGTAGTATATTGCTTTTAAAGATTTTATGTCGAGAAAAGTTTTCATAAATTTAAATTTATATAGCAGACCTCTTAAATTATTTACTACGCTAGCTATGTGAGTATCCCAATGTAAATTTGAGTCCAAGTGAACTCCTAGATATTTAATTGTAGTGGCTTTTTCTATTTCCAATTTGTTTGGATCTTGCGTAATCTGTAGACAGTTAAAAGTCGGTAGGGTATTTTTATACGAAGAAAATGGCAAACATTTCGTTTTTGAAAACTTATCGTTAAAAGCTTTTTATCAAAAAAGTTTTTTATGTTTCTTAAGCCTATTTCTGCTTTAGTTTTTAACTCTGTCCAAGAATTAGCTGTGTAAAATAGTGCCGCATCGTCTGCAAAACTAATGATTTTTCCACTGAAATTTAGACAGAGTAGCTCATTTACATATAGGGTGAATAGGATTGGCCCCAACACGGTTCCCCGTGGAACACCGTATTGAATAAGTGATTCTTTACTTTGAGCTGTATTTATTTGAACGAACTGTTTCCTATTACTTATGTAGCTCTTCATTAGTGTTAATGAGGTACCCCTAAATTCTACATTTTCTAAGCACTCCGTGAGTTAAGAATGACAAAGAGTATCAAAGGCTTTAGAGAGATCTAAGAAAACAGCAAATGCAGGCTTGCTTGCTCCGACTAACTGATACATTTTCTTTATTAAGCATGCAAACGCATCCTGCGTTGACCTGCCCTTTCTAAAACCAAACTGCTTTTCTGCTAATATATTGTGTTTAGTGAAAAAGTTAGTAGAAGTAGTTAGATACTTCGCTCTTTTCTCCGCTCTTATATAGTGGCTTCACTGCCGCTATTTTAAATATATCAGGACATATTCCTGTAAAAAATATTCTGTTGATTAAATAACATAAAGGTTGGCTTATAGTTACTGCATTTTTTTTAAAGTCTCAGATTTGATTTGGTCGACGCCTGGGAATTTATTGTCTTTTAAACTTAGAATGGTTTTTCTGATCTCCTCTTCATTAGTTTGCTGTAAAAAAATTGAATACAGATTGATGGTCACAGTATCACAAAAACTTCGCATATTTCCTCTTCTTGTGTTATTTGTGTTCCTTCTATATCTATAATTTTTTAAATTTTGTTTCTTGATTTGCTGCCTTCAATTTCCTTAATTGCTTTCCATAGTACTTCCTTATATTTTCTTTTTATAGTAACTGCTTTAGTTATTTGGATTAGATCGTTAGTTTGTTTCGATACATTCGATATTCTGTTGCTAATTCGGTGTTTTCTGGGCCTCTTTGTAGTTTTTTAAATAGTTTACATTTCTTGCATATTGATTTTACCAATCCTTCAGTTATCCAACACTTCCGCTTAATTTCTGTTCTCTTCTTTTTTAAAACGGTTGTGCATTGGTCTATTTCTTTTCTTATTCTATTTATAATAATTTCTGTTCTGTTGCTTTATTCACATCTGGTGTATTGTATAAGTCTTTCCAATCACATTCACTTCATTTGAATTTCAGTTTTTCATAATCTCTATATATTTTACAGTCCACTTTTCTGTGGGTTGGTGATTGTTTTCTATTTGACTATGTAATTCGAGTGCCAATAGTATTGAGAAATCATCCGTGATTGAGGATTTATAAACCAAACGGGAAATTTCTTCATAATTCTCATTTATTTGGTCAACTAACAAATAGTCTATGCAACTTTTTGAGCCTCCCTGTGTCCGGGTATATACATTTATTGTTGATATAAAGCCATATTCTGCCATAGTATTAAGATACTCCTCTGTTACAGGATCATTTTTTCCCAAAATATTTATGTTTAAATCATCTAATGATGTACATTCATTCCGAAAAAACTTGAAATTTCACTTAATTCTCCTATAACGTCCACCGTATAGCTCGCTTAAAAAATAAAATATTAATAGTTTATATAAAAAACGGTTTTTTATTGAAACATCATAAAAAGGAAAAAATAGCGATAAGCTTTGATAGTAATACAAAGATAAAACTGCCACGCCTTTAGTGTTAAATCACAAGTATCACAATTTATTTTTAATACATTTAAATACTTGTTCTTTAATTATTTTATATGTGAATTGATTTTTTTATCACATTTACGATATAAATTTAAAAACGGAAAGAAATAATATATATTTTATGTAACAACAATTGTTTTCAATGTCAGCGCCACTTGGTCGCCGCATTACGTATTAATTAACGATCAAAAATAACAACAATTATTCTATTTTATTACATATATCATGCATATGTGTTTGCTATGATAATTTATTAAGAATATGCATACTAATTTATGCATAAATCTAGTTTACCTTTGAGAGAATTCTACAGTTTTAAACCGCTCATAATTTTTGCATTACCTTGTTGTAAATTCATAGAATATATGTACAGTCAATTGATGTTTGTTCCAGGAAATTTAATACTGAACTACACTCCAAGGAAAAAAAATCATCGCTTTTCTAATTTGAGAATTGTCTTGATGAATCAATTGTTCGTGTAAGATATCACTTTCGCTGATTATATTTCGAGCTATTTAATATGCTGACTCTCGCAAATCCCTTCTTCGAGGTAGTCAGGAAAAATCCATATTTAAATCATCGCAAGCAATAACTGAAAATTATTTACGTTTCTACAAGCTATATTTAAAACTATCTAATTTTTCAGTAAATGAATTCAAGCTAGCCATTGATGATGATAATAATAATAATAACGACTGGCTTATAAAAGTGCCAGAAGTATACAAAGTTAGCCCGACCATCATTCGGCGACTTGGGAAACCCAGACAAGAATTGGAGAAAGCACTATCTCGAACATCAAGATTAGAAGAGGTATATACCAGGGTGATTCACTGAGTCCACTATGGTTTTGCCTCGCTCTCAACCCGCTCTCAGCAATATTGAATGACACCACCTACGGTTTCCGAATAGATCCCAAACAACCAAGCTCGAGGCTCAGCCATTTACTATTTATGGATGACATCAAGCTATACGCTGAGAATCCAAGACAGTTGAAGGCGCTAGTAGCCAATGTCAAAACCTTCAGCGATGATATCAGTATGGAGTTTGGTCTGGAGAAGTGTGCCGAAATACATGTCACAAAGGGAAAATTAACGCAGCAGCCGGAGAATATCCGTGACTTTGAGCAAATGCTGCCAGAAGAAACTTACAAGTACCTTGGAATTCTGCAGAATAGAAGGATAGACCACACCCAGCTAAAGAAGGAGTTCAGGGAAAAATACAAACAACGTTTAAATAAGCTCCTGAATATTAAACTCAACGCTAGGAACATGATAACAGCGATCAATACATATGCTGTCCCTAGTTTTTCATACTCATTCGGAATACTAAAGTACTCGGATACAGACCTGGAAGACCTAGACAGAATGACGAGAGCTACACTTACAAAGTTTCGAATGCATCACCCAAAAGCGCAGTTGAAAGACTATACATGCCAAGAACACAAGGAGGCAGGAGATTAAGCAGCGTTAAGAAGATGTGCCGAACGCAAGAGAAGAACATGCGCCTCTATTTCTACAATTCAGACAGGGTCCTCATACACCGTTAAACCTCAAAGATCGAGAACACGAGATAATGATCCGAACGAACGAGGATATTGAAACAGCATGGCAGGACAAGGTACTCCACGGAAAGTATCCCAATGCCTTAAACAATCCAGAGATCGACAAGGAAACCTCGCTCCTATGGCTTAAGGAAGGAATGTTACACCCAGAAAGTGAGGGATTCATAACAGCCATTCAGGATAGCATTATCCGTACTAGAAATTATGAGAAGTACATTCTTAAAGTCCCCGGCGTGAACGATGTGTGTAGAAAGTGTAAGACAGCGGGTGAAACTATCGAACATGTCACTGGAGGCTGCCCTGCTTTGGCTACGGGAATGTATTTGGGAAGGCACAACGAGGTGGCGAAAATCATCCATAGAGAATTGGCATTTAACTTAGGACTCATTACTAATCCACCGCCCTTCTATAAATACACACCTCAAGCTGTTTTAGAAGACGAGGAAACATTGCTGTACTGGGATAGACCAATACAGTCTGATAGAACCTTGGATCACAACCGCCCTGACATCCTGGTGATCAAAAAGAAAGACAAGAAGCCCACTATAATTGATATTGGATGCCCCCTAACCAACAACCTGCAGAAAACGGAGATGGAAAAGAGAAACAAATATCAGAATTTGGCCATAGAACTTAAACACGTGTGGAGATTAGAGGAGGTTCGAATTATCCCGGTCATAATTTCGGCTACAGGCGTGGTGACGAAGAAGTTCTTGAGTTATTTGGAGCAACTTAATCTACCTAGAGGCCTCGTGAAGATTATCCAGAGGACGGTGATTCTCCAGACATGCAATATTACCAGAAAGTTTTTGAACGACGAAGGATAGAAAACCGAAATATCCACCGGATTAATGGGACGTGATGAAATTCATCCCCGTTAACCGAGCCGATCCCCAACAGCAATAATAGTTTATTGCCCAAGATACATTGTCATAATGTAGTTCATTTAACGAGGTACAAAAGAGGTCAAAACATCAAAAGTTTGTAGGATCTTTTGAAATACATTTCTTCCCCCATTTTCAAGTGTGAGAAAAACGATGGTGGTGGTTTCGAGTTCTGAAACCCTTGCTCACTACTGCTATCAAATAGAAACCACCCTAATTTCCAGCTTCTCGATCGGGCACTCTTAGGGAATAATAATATATTCAGTTAATTTACATTAGAATACCACCTTCTGCAACTACCCCCAACGTATAACACCCACCCCCTCTTCCATGCTGTCGATCCTAGGCACGCGGGAATTAACTGAATTTATTATCATTGCCCAAAAAAAACCCGCTCCGACGATCCCTCGCAAGCCCAAAGCCGAGAAGCTGGAAATCGTGGTGGTTTTTCCTTGATAGGAGTAGTACGCAAGGGTTTCAGAATTCGAAACCATCCCCATCTTTTTTTTCACCCTCGAAAGCAGGAGGAGAAATGTATTGCAAAAGATCTTACAAACTTTTAATATTCGGGCCCTCGTTAAATGGACTAATGTTTAAGGTTCTCATGGTAATACATCATATAATAAATTACAAAAAACAGATAATAACAATAAATACAACAAGGTATAAATGAAATATAAACTTAACATATATTATAAAAACGTATAAACTTATATACGTATAAACGGTATTTTTAATAAATAAAATCTAAAGCTTTAAATATTATTCTTTGCTTTACATTTATAAAATTCAGTACTTCTAGCATATTTTTTATTTGTGTGTATCCGTTACTTTTAAGGATTGTTCTCATAGATTTATTTTCTAATTTAGCTCCTACTGAAAAATTTTTAATTCATCTGTCTATATTCTATCTATGCTTCGAGTGTTTTTATGTAGTATATACAGGGTTCCTGGTAATTCGATACATTCCTTTGGAGATGTGATGGGGCATGATCTAAGAAGTAAATTTAGCCCTAACATATATTATGCAAAACTCAATAGTTTTTGAGATATTTAATTTTTTTGTTTTTCTCAAAAAGTAGATCTTAATGTCCTAAAAGTTAATTTTAGAAAAATCTATTTGACATTTTTAAATTTTTTTTACTGGATTACTTGTCCAATATTATAGATATCCGTTTGGACTGAAAAATATCTGGAAACATTTCGATCATGTGAACATCTGAAATAAAAACTTTAAAAATTATTTTTTTTAAATCAGCTATGAAATTTACCTATTAGGTTTTTTCAAAAAAATATTAACGTAACGCGTATAAATTATTATAAAAACTGCCTTATTTCAATAAACAAGGTACAAATGTTCAATGTACCCTTAATAGTTCTAAGAAAATACTAGTAAAAATAACACAAGTAGTACGAATTTTATTTTTAGATAAACAGTAAAAAACATTTTAAAAGTAGAGTTTAATTCTTCATTAATTTCAAAGTTGTACTTTATTTTTTATATGTCTTGCTCAAAATGGGAGCTCCTATTCTGTATACAGACACGGCAGCGTCTTCTTATTTCCGTCCTTGTTACTCTGGTTGTCAGATTATGCCTTATGTGTTGGGCAGCATCGACTATCCTTTGTCTAAGGTTTTCTATAGTATCGACTGGTGTGGCATAGACCATCTCCTTCATATGACCCCATACGTAATAATCAAGGGGTGTTAAGTCAGGGCTTCGCGCTGGCCAAGGTATTGGGCACGCTCTTCAAATCCAACGGTTAGGGAAACGTTGATCAAGTAACTGTCGTACTGTCAGCCGATAATGTGCTGGACAACCGTCGTTCTGAAACAACATCATTCGCTGTCTGACGGCGAGAGGAACATCTTCTAAAATCACCGCCAGATCATTTCTTAAAAAATTTTCATAGATTTCCCCGTTTAAATTTTGAGGAAGAAAGTGTGGCCCTATTAAATAGTGGTCAATGACTCCCATCCACACATTAATAGAAAACTTCATTTGGAAACTAGTTTCACGTGTTAACTTGGGATTTTCCTCTGCCCAATAATGTAGGTTGTGGAAATTTGTTATACCCTCGCGATTAAATTTCGACTCGTCCGTCCATAAAATACTTGTTAAAAAATTTGCACTTTCTGCATCTGAATTTAACATAAAGCGGCAGAATTCCACTCTCCTTCCAGGATCACCTTCCTCCAAGCTTTGGACAGGGGTATAGTGGTAAGGATGACATCCAACTCTACGTATCGTAGACCAAACTTTCCATTGTGACGCTCCGGTTAGTCTTGCGACTTTATTAGTTGAAATAGTTGGGTCTTCCTCAAAATACCTCAATATTTCTTCCTCATCATCTGGTTCATAAACGGGAGGAGCACCAGCGTCACTTCTTCTACATTTCACGGAGCCAGTTTCAGCGATATTTCGATATGCCGTACTGAATACACGTGCATTTGGTAAGAGGCGGTTAGGGTGCCAAAGACCATATTCTCGGCGAGCTTCAGCAGCGTTGCCGCCACAGTATCCATAGACAAACAAGATATCATCATATTCTGCGTTGGCATACGCGGCCATGGCACAGAAAATGCAATAACAACAACTAATAACAACTACGAGCAAAATCAAAATCTTCGATAACTAATTTAACAAGACCAACAAACTTAAGGGACACGGAGATAAGAATGTCAGTTAATGACATATATGCACAAACGTCAAAGTCAAGGACTGACTGACATAAATGAAAATGAACGATTAGTCGTTTAATAAATTCCGCCACCAGCATTATCTTTACTAATTTTTTATTAGAACTATCAAGGGTACATTAAACATTTCTACCTAGTTAGATAGCTATTGAAATATGGAAGTTTTTATGATAATTTGTACGCGTGCTACATTAATATTTTTTTGAAAAAACCTAATAGGTAAATTTCATAACTGATTTAAAAAAAAAAAAATTACAAGTTTTTATTTTAAATGTTCACATGATCGAAATGTTTCCGGATATTTTTCATTCCAAACGGATATCTATATTGGACAAGTAATCCAGTAAAAAAAAATTTTAAAATGTCAAGTAGATTTTTCGGAAATTAACTTTTAAGACATTAAGATCTACTTTTTTGAGAAAAACAAAAAAATTGAAATATCTCAAAAACTATTGAGGTTTGCATAATGTATGTTAGGGCTAGATTTACTCCTCAGCTCATGCCCCATCACATCTCCAAAGGAATGTATCGAATTACCAGTAACCCTGTATAGTATTTTACATATTCTTAACATTTTTTTGGCTTCATTACAATTTTGTAAAGTATAATATTCAAATTTCATAAAATAAATATGGTTAAATTTATGTTCTTACACCCATCTCAGCTAAAAACAAATAGTGGTTAGGGATGTGCTCTTCATCTCATCGGTCACAAATCATAAAATAGTAAATGTTTCAATATGGCATACAGAGGGCTGTTTTTGCTAAGTCAGTAATATTGAGGCCACCATTTTATTTATGAAAAGTATGAAGAGTATCTTTTTATTTTTCACATTTCCAGTTACCTTTTTAGGTTTTGGTTCACCATATTGAATCAGCCATTGTGTTTTTGGAAATTCTAACATCGAATTCATGACCAACGTATCCAAGAACTTATGAGTATTAATTTTAGCATACCTGCTAGATATTCTCAATTTTGACCAGCTATTCGAGAAAATAATAATAATAATCCTTTATTTAGCACTTTGCTATACAATACATTTCACAAAATACATTTTACCAAGTACCACGAAATGAGAAAAGAAAAAATAATATAAATTTACATATTATAATTTACACTTAAAATAACTAACACAGTTTCTCATTATTCTATTGTATGTACATATTTTTAATTATTCTTTTGAAAGAAGTTATGTTACGAGCCTCCTTAGCCTTACCAGTACATTGAATTTCGTACATTCATCCAGCCTAAAACTTTCAGGATATCATTCACTCTAGTATAAATACTGCATCTCAATATAACCCTCATGGCACTATTTTGCGACTTTTGCAAACTATCCAAGTTACTAACGATTGCAAGGTACAGAACAGTGCTACAATAATTAAAATAAGGTAATATAATAGTGTTATATACCAATTTTCTACTTGTAGCAGACAGGAACCGGCTGATTCTTTTTAATACACCAATTTTTTTTAGACATTTTCTTACACACATAATTATTATGACGACTAAAAGGTTTATCATCTATGATTACACCTAAGTCTTTAATTTCATTAACAACTTGAATTGCTTCATCACAAACTCTAAATTCTAATGCCTCCTCTCCTATTTCATCTTTAAGTTTCTTTTTTGCTACAATCATACCTTTTGTTTTAGATACATTTAGCTTCAATTTATTTACTTCTAACCAGTCACTCACTTCTTTCAAGACTTCATTCATTCAACTCACCAACAACGCACTATTTTCCTGTGATATACAAATAACTGCATCATCTGCAAATAAGTGATAACCGCAGTTATTAAACATAGTTTCAATGTCGTTAATATATGAAATAAATAAAAGCGGACTTAAGATACTTCCTTGCGGTATTCCTACATTTATACCCTTTGTACTAGAGACATGCTCATCGTGCTTTACTTTTTGCATTTTACCACTCCACTAGTTACTTATCCACATATATACCACTTCCTCAAGCCCATATCCTTTCAATTTATCTAACAATCTCTCTCTATCTACGGTTTCAAAAGTTCTCTTAAGATCCAAAAACATTATACCAGTTGCTTTGCCTATATCACTTGCCTTGTCTATATCACTTGCCTTTTTCCATTCGTTAATAACATACTGTAAAGCGCTTTCATAATTATATTCTTCTCTGAAACCCGATTAGAATTTGCATAGTAATTTGTTTTCCTTCACAAACTTAAAGATTTGTACATATACATCTTTTTCCAGATTTTTTTCAAATGCAGAAAGCATATTTATTGGGCGAAATTTTTCAGCTTTAACGGTTTTAACAACTTTTCTCAATACAACAATGGTTGAGACTTTCAATGCATCAGGAACAATACCAATTTGCAGCGAGGTATTAATGATATTTAGTAGAGGGTCAGCCAATGTATGGACAAAATCTTTATAAATAAACATGGCCATATCATCTGGACTACTTTTGCTTGCTAATGAAAGGATTATATTTTTAAGTTCGTTTTTTACAATAATTTGACACTAGGAAATTTGTTATTGTCTATTATTTCTAGGAATATTGACTATTTCACTCACACTATTTATGTAGAACTCATTAGATCTTTCTACTATAGCATTCATATTCTCTAACAATTCGTTACCAAATATTATCTCACTTACAACCTCCTTATCTTTACAAGATGTTATATTTTTAGAGATTTCCACATCATTTTTGAATTGCCTCTAGATAGATCAATCCGAATCTATATAAAGAGAGTCGCTGCATATCCGGGGCGGATATATCGTCGGACCATAATCCACTCATAGCCAATATGAAACTTAAATTGTCAAGGAGAAGAAAACCCTCCCCAAACACTTACTTAAATACCAGAGAAGAAATGAGAGACGACACCCTTAAAAAGACATACGGTGAATCGGTTAGTGAAGGTTTTAGGAAGATTAATCAAACGGAAAATATCGAAAAAATTTGCACGGATATAAAACAGGCTCTTAGTAAGGCTAATGCGGATATTAAGGGAAGAATTAGAAAAAAGAAAAAGAACGAGTGGATGACGGATGAAATATTGGACCTAATGGAGCAGCGCAGACAATACAAAATACAACGAGATCATTGGAAATATACAGAAACGCACAAAGAAATTCGGAACAAGATCATAGAGATGAAAGAATGTTGGATGGTAGAAAGATGCATAGAAATTGAGGAACTTCAAGAAAAAGGAGACACATTCGGTTTACATAAGAAAGTCAAAGAAATCTAAAAAGTTTATAGGAAACAGCATAAAGTTCGGTTAAGAAACGAACAGAATGAACCAATAACATCCGTAGAAGAACTGACGAAGACCTGGAGGGAGTATGCAACAAATCTCTTCAATGATCAGCGTCCCCCCATCTTCTACACTCCCAGACGACAGCTTATCCGGACCACCAATATTGCGGAGTGAAATACTATACGCAATAAAAATAGCAAAAACTCATAGAGCACCTGGTCCAGACGAAATCAATATAGAGGCAATAAAACTATTAGAGGAAGAGAACACTGAAGGACTATTCAACAATATTTATGATACCGGTCATATTCCATCTGATTGGTTGCAGTCCATCTTCATTATGCTCCCGAAAAAGGTAAATGCTTCAAAATGTAAAGATCATCGCCTAATCAGCCTAATTAGTCACCTACTAAAAATATTTTTACGTATTCTACATACAAGAATGTTCAAAAAGCTAAAGGACTAAGTGGAGAGATGCAATTTGGCTTCAACGGCGGAATGGGAACACGAGAGGCGGTATTCTGCGTGAACACCTTAGTCCAAAATTGTCCAGATCAACGAAAAGATGTGTTTATGGCATTCATTGACTACGAGAAGGCCTTCGACAATGTTAGGCACGACACCCTCTTGAGATTGTTGCATAATGCTAACATCGACCAAAAAGACATCAGGATCATGCAGAATTTGTACTGGGATCAGAAGGCGCGTGTCAAATTGGATCATTCAATCAACACAGACGAATTTGAAATGAGGAAGGGTGTCCATCAAGGGTGCATTTTGTCACCGATGCTATTTAACCTTTGCGATGAAAACATATTTTCTAGCGCTCTGGAAGGCGAAACAGGCGGGATAAAATTAAACGATACAGTGATATCAGATATAAGATATGCCGACGATACAGTAATTATTACTGATAACCACGAAGATCTTCAGCGGCTGGTAAATAAAATAAGCATAGTGGGTAGGGATAATGGCCTGAAAATTAATGCTCAGAAAACAAAACTCATGATTGTGAGCTGAAATCCCTTACCCCTGCAAAATGTCGCCATAAATATCGATAATGCGCCCATAGAACGAGTACATACATTTAAATATCTGGGTACCTTATTAAATGACGAATGGGATCCACAACATGAAATAAAATTCCGCATACAGCAAGCGAGGCAGGTATTCACTAAATAGAGGCCCTTCCTATGCAACCAAAGTCTGTCCTTTTTTGATCCGGTACAGAATGGTCAAATACTATGTGTTGTCAATCTTACTCTATGGAATAGAAACCTGGATACTTAAAGTCACATCAATTAATAGATTGGAAGTTTTTGAAATCTGGTTACTGAGAAGAATGCTCCGCATATCCTGGGTAGATAGAATTCGTAACGAAGACGTACTGCAAAGAGCGAATGTGGAGAGGCAGCTCTTTAACTTGACTAAAACACGCAAGATAAACTACCTGGGACACATCTTAAGAGGACCGAGATACAGAATACCACAACTAATCCTACAAGGAAAAATTGAAGGCATGAGAGGAGTAGAGCGTAAACAAATGTCCTGGTTACGGAACATTAAACAATGGACTGGAATAACCAACACCGGCGAACTATGTCACGCGGCCAAGGAAAGAACCCTCACCCTGAGATAGTCACCTACGCATAATTGCATGGTAGCAGAAGAAGAAGAAGAAGAAGATCAGTCTTACCCTCAAAGTGCCTACACTTCTCAGTTCTTATAACGTCTACTACTTTGTTTCATTTCAACTTATAGATCTTCCAATCATTTTGATTGTTTGTTGTTTTATATATTTTATAATGGTCTCTTTGCTTTATGGCTTCAAGAACTTTATCATTAAACCATCCTTTATATCTCTTATGTACCATAACTTCTTTCTTAGGCATGAATTCATCCACAAATTTTCAAATTCGCCTCGAATAAATCATATTTCTGATTAATATCGCTAACTCTATAACCAAATTGCCTACAACTGTACTCATTTCTGCTTGAAATAAGACTACGTCTTTAAGTTTACTTCTAATTGTACATGTATTATTTTTATTTATTTTAGAAAGACTTATTTCTATTATATTATGATCCCTTATATTTGGCTCGTTCTATACCATCTTTATTATTAGTGATGACTAAATCAATAACACTATCACCAGTTCCGAACATATGTTTAGGTGAGTTAACCATTTGCTTCAAAAAATTTGCTTTATAAAAAATGTATTTTATAGCAAAGTGTTAAATAAAGGATTATTATTATTCGAGAAAATACCCTACTGCAGTGCGTATAAAGCGGTGCTATGTGTAATCGCCATGCCTGTTGCACTCTAATGCCGAGACTTATTATTTGATGTACCACATTAGCATCATATCACTAAAAATGGGATGCTGTATTCGAAATTCATAATATTCATTTTGTCGTAAAATCATGTCTCAATTGTAAAAAATTTTAATAGGATAAACATAAACTCAAATAATTTTACCTTGTTATAATCTGTATAAACTGCAATAATTTATCTCATTAAGCAACTTTCTGTACTGGAGATGTAATACTAAGCCTAAAGACCTTTTTATGTAAAAAACCTAAACCTAAAAAAATTTTCATTAGAAAACATTTTTTTACAGTCATATCCCACAATCACCCTATAAACAGATCCGCAGACACTTTCTCTCACCTCATTTTTCATATCCTACAAGTTAGCATTACCATATCGAAATTTTCAATGTCAATAAACGACAAATTCGTAAGGGACGACAAGTTTCTGAAAAAGAATCAGTCCAAAAAAACTATGCCACGAAACAATTTGTCGCGAATTTCTAGTTTACAAAAATAGTTAAATTAGTACATTTTTTCCATCTCTTCGACTCATCATTATCATCCTCGTAAATCACCAAGGGATGATTTTTTGGACTGATTCTTTTTCAGGAATTTGTTGTAAGGCATGTAGAATTTGTCGTACCACGAGACAATTTGTCGCGAATTTTTAATTTCCAAAAATAGGAAATTAATGCGTTTTTTGCCGAACTCAGCATTACCACCCCCGTAAATCATCAGAGGGTGGTTTTTTTGAACTGATTCTTTTTAGAAGTTTGTCGTGCCACAAGACAATTTGTCGCGAATTTTTAGTTTCCAAAAATAGGAAAATTAATACATTTTTTGCCGAACTCAGCATTACCATCCCCGTAAATCATCAGGGGGTGATTTTTTTGAACTGATTCTTTTTTAGGAATTTGTCGTAAGAGATGTAGGAATTTGTCGTGCCACAAGACAATTTGTCGCGAATTTTTAATTTCCAAAAATAGGAAAATTAATACGCTTTTGCCGAACTCAACATTACCATCCCCGTAAATCGTCAGGGGGTGGTTTTTTGAACTGATCCTTTTTTAAAAATTTGTCGTGCCACAAGACAAATTGTCGCGAATTCTTAACTTCCAAAAACAGAAAAATTAATAAATTTTTGCCGAATTCGGCATTACCACTCCCGTAAATCTTCAAGGGGTGGTTTTTTGAACTGATTCTTTTTTAGCAATTTGTCGTTCCACAAAACAATTTGTCGCGAATTTTTAGTTTCCAAAAATATGAAAATTAATACATTTTTGCCAAATTCAGCATTACCATCCCCATAAATCACCAGGGGGTGGCTTTTTTGAACTGGTTCTTTTTTGGAATTTGTCGTGCCACAAGACAATTTGTCGCGAATTTTTAGTTTCCAAAAATAGGAAAATTAATGCATTTTTGCCGAACTCAGCATTACCATCCCCGTAAATCATCAGAGGATGGTTTTTTTGAACTAATTCTTTTTTAGGAATTTGTCGTAAGGGATGTAGGAATTTGTCGTGCCACAAGACAATTTGTCGCGAATTTTTAGTTTCCAAAAATAGGAAAATTAATGCATTTTTGCCGAACTCAGCATTACCATCCCCGTAAATCATCAGAGGGTGGTTTTTTTGAACTAATTCTTTTTTAGGAATTTGTCGTAAGGGATGTAGGAATTTGTCGTGCCACAAGACAATTTGTCGCGAATTTTTAATTTCCAAAAATAGGAAAATTAATACGTTTTTGCCGAACTCAGCATTACCATCCCCGTAAATCGTCAGGGGGCGGTTTTTTTGAACTGATTCTTTTTTAGGAATTTGTCGTAAGGGACCTAAGAATTTGTCGTGAAACGAAACAATTTGTCGCGAATTTCTAGTTTTGCAAAAATAGTCAAATTAACATATTTTCCTCCGTACTCATCATTACCACCCCCGTAAATCAGCAAGGGGTGATTTTTTTGAACTGATTCTTGTTTAGGAATTTATCGTTCCACGAAACAATTTGTCGTGAAATCGTATTACGCAGAAATAAGATAATACATTTTTCTCGAAATTCAGCACTATCAGCCCGTAAATTATCAAATGGTAGTTTCTCGCATATTAGTTGCCCGCGACAAATTATTTTGATATTCTCGATTATTTTGGACCCTTCCAGAATGTGGTAATGCTAACTCGATTATCAAGTTGGCATTACCATGGGTATTTTTAATAAAGCACTTCGTTTTAATGGACTGATTATTTTCAGGAATTTGTCATAAGTGACCTAAGGATTTGTCGTGCCAGAAAACAGTTTGTCGCGAATTTTAAGACTTTTAAGACTTAATACATTTTTCTCCGCACTCACTACCACCCCTGTAAATCATCAAGGGGTAGATTTTTGGATCAATTCTTTTTCAGGAATTTGTCTCAAAATTATATTACGCAGAAATAGAGTAATTAATACATTTTTCTCTGTACTCGGCACTACCACCCCCGTAAATTATCAAGGGGTGTTTTTTTGTACTGATTCTTTTTTAGGAATTTGTCGTGAGTGGTCTACGAATTGTTCGTGCTCAAAAACAGTTTTGTCGGAATTTTCATTACGGAGAAATAGGAGAAGTAGGTACATTTTTCTCCGTACTCTCTACCACCATCAAGGGGTAGTTTTTGGACCGATTTTTTTCAGCAATATGTCGCAAAATTACATTACGCAGAATTAGGGTAATTATTACATTTTTTTGTACTGAGCACTACCACCCCTGTAAATCATCAAGGGGTGGTTTTTCGCATATTATTTGCTCACGACAAATTCACACCAAATTATTTTGATTCTCAGAGCTCTTTTTCTACCATTTTAGCCCGTCTCGGAATGTGTTAATGCTAACTTGACTATCAAATTGGCATTACCATGGGTTTTTTTTTAAATAAGGCGCGACAAATTTTTTCTTCTCGTGACAAATTTACGACAAAAGTGACAATTAATCCATATACTGACTTGCAAAATTTCGATATGGTAATGCTAGCTTGATGGATGTTCAGTTTTCTTTCTCACAGAACACAGTAATATATCAATAAGATAGCTAAGAGTACACCATAACCCCGGACAACTTTTGCCAACATGACCAAGGTGGATGAGGCATAACATCAACCATTATGATATCTTTAATGACGTTTTCCTCATAAAACATCATTATTCTTTACTTAATAAATTGTCAATACGAAGTGCCGGTTTAGTACCCATTTTATTGCACGGCAAAATACTCATAGTCACTTAGAGATTACCATATGCAACGCAACTGAAAATAAAGTTTAGAAAGGATACGGTCAAAGTATGTGGAGTACAGATATAAAAGATCTATTATGTACGCTATTATATATTTAATAACTCCTATTATTCATATTATGTGAACAAAATTGTTTAACTAACATCTTCGAGCTTGAAATATAATAAATTATCTGGTGTGACTGGTCATAATAACATTTACATTTACATGTTTGTTAATTATTATGTTTTAGTGTCGTACAACATTAATTAAGTAGAAATACAGTAAAGTATTTTTAAACTTAACGATTTCTGGAAATACGTATCCATTTCACACTAATTTTTGTTTAATTTTCCATTTAGCAAACGTCGGGAACTTCATACACTGAGAGAATGATTTAATTGAGATATATAAATTTAATTACCCCAACTAAAAGTTTTATTTGTATTTGGTCAATATACATTTAGTTGGGGATAGTAAAGCATTTATTTAAAAATCAAAACTGAATATGATTTAAAGCTTGCTGCATACTGTGTCGTTGAATATGCCCTAAGCTAAGATGACCAGGTCCACGATAAGGTTCCACAAAAGAGGAGAGAGAAGACCTCCCTGTGCGGGCTTTTCTCAACCCGAGCCACCAATGTTTCTCCCATTATGGATATGTATACTAATCTGTTCTGGAGCATACAGCCTATCCATCTGCAACTGATTATATCGATCCCTTTCTCCCTCGATGCTGTGATGAGAGAGGATTCCAGTTCGTAGTTTGTAATCCATTGTGTAAAGCACAAAAATCACATAGTGGTTTTCGTTAATTTTAGAAGTTATGATACTAAGTAACAATACTGGTTGATGTGCATTCTCCTGGATAAGTGGATCCTTATGACATTAATAGAGTGTTTATGTTACAGAGGAGGATACTAGACTCATATTTAATATGAAATACAATGATACGTGTAGAATAATGTTTAAGGACAATCAAATCCTTACAGTACCCAGCGTTTATATTTATAAATGTTTGCTTTTTGCGAGGATAATATGCATTATTTGGCACTCTGGATATAGCTCATAGTTATAGTACGACATAGAGTAATTTATATGCAATAAATCCACATAAAACGACATCATTTAAAGATTCTCCGTACTATAATTGCATAGTATGCTATACCAGCTTACCAAAGATGTGCGTGACCTACCGTGCAGACGATTTTAAAAAATGTTAAAACCGCTAGTAGAGAAGACCTGTTACTCAATTAATGAGTTTTTAAATTCTAGCTAGAATATCTGGTATATGTGTACATTGTTACCTCCTTTCCCTTGTTATTCATTTTTGAGAAAGAATTGAGGCAACATATGCGGACGACTAGCTGGTTTAAGTCGGAGCAGAGCGCCGTGGGTCCAGAGTATTCGTAAGAGTATTTACTTACCCTTTTTGAAATGTACGGCATAAATGACAGATTTCTGTTTAGTTCGAGAAAAGGAGACAAAGAAAAATTGATGTTAAATTGGGCACCATTTATAGTGAAAATAAGTAGAATTGTCTCTTTTTCTCGAATAACCAGTCTACTATATAGATCAGACTGAAATTGTTGGTAAGTGAAATAAAAGGATAGTTTAAAATGAATGTTAAAATATATTACATGAATAATAGATAAATCGGTTTATAAAGACCAGGATCCTAGATTGACTATTGTTGAGGTGACTGGTTCTGGGACAGCAATCCAGGCCCACAATTGTCTCTTGTTGCAAGAACGGAGTCTAAAGTTTCCTTGGCAATTTACGTCTCTTAATGAAATGTAGTGAAAATCGTAGGAAAATTAACCGACTAGGTGGTTTACGAAAAGTTAACGAAATTTTCTCTATATGAAAGATAAGCCGTGCAAAAGCTATGCAGGAATGAAGAAGCTATGCAGAAACGTATACAGAAATGTATAAGTATATATGTGCATAAACATATAAGTACATATAAATATACAGAAATATATAAGTATATAAAAGCATATATAAGCATATAAGTATATAAGTATATAAGAATTTAAGCTGATTTCGTAAACTATAAATTGTCAAAAAAATGAAAAAGAAAGAAAATATTTTAAAACCATGTGGTACATATAGTATTTTAACTACTTATTAAATTAAAAAGAATTGACCTTGAATTTAAATTTATTTTAAAAATAATTGAAATTACAACAAAGACAAAAATTGAAGATTAATTAAATTTTAAATGAGCAATAAATGAAATTTACCTGGATTGTATTGTTACCGCGGATATAAAAATGTAATATCAATTACTGAAGTCCACAGTTAAAATGTATATACGTTCGAATCAGTACAAAGGCTGCAAGCAAATGATTTCCTGGTGAGTTTTACTGATAAGGTAAACTTTTTTTGTCCTATTTACTTCAAAATAATGCTACCAAATAAACTTGAGAAATCTAATCCAATAATTAAATTGAAAGCTATAAAATACAGAAATAGTACAGGTATGGCCATCTGTCAATGGTTGAGTTAAGCGCAACAACTTGCAGGTAGCAAATTCTACAATTTTCTTTACTCGCAACTAAAATAGTGGCATATAATCGATAAAAGGAATCTATAATAATAGTTTTTATTACTTCTATACCACAGCTGATTTGCCTTTGCCTCACAATTCGTAAATACAATACATAACCAAAAATACGAACTACAGTAATAAATAGTAAAACATATTGTGAGAACTCAGTAAAAATATTACATCTTATAGGATATACTGTATATAGTAACGAGAAAAGGATATGTACTTACATAGTAAACAAAATATGAAAATTGAAATATAGGTATCTGATGTAAATAAATGTTTCCTGGGATAATGCTGTAACAGAACGGAAATGCATAATAGTGTAAAAAAACATAACTGAGTTCCTAAGATATAAAAATATGTACATAAAACAGTTAAGTATACAAGTAAATTCTGTTGGTTGAAAACAGTTTCACTTACAAAAACTGAATCAAAATGTTACACAGATCATGTTAAATATAAACAAAATACTAGTTTTTATATAAAACTATTAAATGGACATAGGCCATATAACAACATCAATTTTACTAATATTTGTAAGTGTGATTGTTTGTTTTTAATATATTGTTTTGTTTATATAACGCCCTGTAATCTATTACATAAGTAATTTTTTAACTTATATATTGATTTACCATAGATATTTATTTGCATAGAATTAGTCAATTGTTATTATTATTATTCAAACTGCTTGGCCAAATTGGCAGTAATAATATACGCTATACATACACTATTTGTAATACTATATATCTAGTCCATTTAACGAGGTCTCGAACATCAAAAGTTTGTAGGATGTTTTGCAATACATTTCTCCCTCTGTTTACGGTGGCGAGAAAAACGATGGTGATAGTTTCCAGTTCTGAAATCCTTGCGTACTACTCCTATCAAGGAAAACCCACCCCAATTTCCGGCTTCTCGGTCTTGGGCTTACGAGGGATCATCGGATCGGTTTCTTTTGGGGGAATAATAATAAATTCAGTTAGTTTACATTAGAGTACCCCGAACTGACCCCCGGGGGTTGAACCTACCCTCGCCCGTAATAGTAATATCTTGAAAAAATGAGAAAATACTGACTCGCCGAGGTTTTTTACGGGTTTTCGAGGGCAGGGATCATGATGGAGGTGCTATTTTTTACCCTACTCTCCCGCAACTACCCCCCAACGTATAAGAACCACCCCCTCTTCCATGCTGTGGGTGCTAGGCATGCGAGAATTTGTCGGATCGGGGTTTCTATGGGAACGATAGTTGACCTATGCACCCCCAGGGGCTATTCATGTAGTTTGTAGAAAAAGAGGTATTTGTATAAATTGGGGGGTAGTTGCGGGGAGGGGGTAGGATTAAAAATAATACCACCATCATGATTCCCGCCCTCGAAAACCCGTGAGTAATTTAGGCGTTGCAAGTAGGGTACTTCCAACCCCTGAAGGCTGCTTAGGTCAACTGTGGTTGAGTAATGGTTAGTTTCCCTGATATCCCATAAACAACCCGATCCGACGAATCTCCGCATGAATTGAACTGACAGCATGGAAGAGGGGGTGGTTTTATATGTTGGGGGTAGTTGCGGGAGGACAGGGTGAAAAATAGCAGCTCCATCATGATCCCTGCCCTTAAAACCCATAAAAAACCTAGTCGAGTTCGTATTTTCTTATTTTTTGGGATATACCTAGTATGGTCGGAGGTAGGTTGAACCCTCGGGGGTCGCTCCGGGGTGGAATAATGTAAATTAACTGAATTTATTATTATTCCCCCAAAAAAACTCGATACGACGTTCCCTCGCAAGCCCAAGACTGAGAAGCTGAAAATAGGGGTGGTTTTTCCTTGATAGGGGTAGTACTCAAGGGTTTTAAAACTCGAAACCATCACCATCGTTTTTCTCACCCTCGAAAATACGAGAAGAAATGTATTGCAAAAGATCCTACAAACTTTTGATGTTTTGGCCTTTTTTGTACGTACCTCGGTAAATGGACTAATCTATGTATGTGTAGCATTAGTATTTTCACGTTTATGTTTTACATAATTATTAAGTATTATTTATTTTTATTTTGATATCATCATCTATGATCGAAAGGATATGATTATTAGTGGAGTACTGTAATCGAAGTGTTATACAATTTTTCGTAGAGATTCCAAACTTTGGGTAGTTGTTAATTGTTTTAAAAATAAGATATTCTAGAATATCTACCCTCTGCAAGTGTAGGAACATTGTATTAAACTCGAAAAAGGGATAAATTAACTCTTTTGGGGCAATTTTCGATTTTTTTTTTTTTGGACCCCTTATATTGTAAATTAACCAACGAAAATGAGGTCCTTTTATTCAATGTTCAAAGAACCTCCATTTAAATGTTGGTAATGTTACGTTGACCCCCCCCCCCCTCCTGTAATTCATATATACGTACGTTTTTTCTACCAAAAATAGATTTTGGGATAATTACGGCAAATTTTGACCGAATCACATGAAATTTTGGGTGAAGGTGGCTCATAATACCTACAAATAGCCTGCCATATTTCAAGTCGAAAGCTCCATTACTTTGGCTACAATACCATGCTGTAACTTTTTGGTCGTTTATCGTACGGCAATTTTCTCCAAGTCAAAATGTAGGTATTTTTTATGTTCGTTTGGGTGATATGACTCAAAAAATCTTTAATATAAAAATTCGATCCATTTTCGGCCATTTATAGTATGCATGTACTTGGGCGCAGTGATTTTCCGTTGCACAAGGTACGTATAACTATATAGATGTGTGTACATGTAAATATAGCTCGTGTGCTCTAGACAATGCTCGAGAAATGCACAAAAGGCTATCCGATTTAACAGACGAATGGAAGAAATAACACAAGAAAGACACAAATCACATTTTATTTACACTGAAAATATTAGATTAGATTTATTTATCTTCATGTAAAAATGTATTAAGCTGATTTTTTT
The DNA here is from genome assembly GCA_963675555.1 of Leptura quadrifasciata. Lineage (NCBI taxonomy): Eukaryota > Metazoa > Arthropoda > Insecta > Coleoptera > Cerambycidae > Leptura > Leptura quadrifasciata. The sequence continues at coordinate 32,217,318 of OY776680.1, read as the reverse complement.
TACGGACTTTGATGCTACTTGTATTGGTCGCTTTCCTGTACTCTTATGTTGGATGTACTCGAAATACTACTGTGAGAAAATTTCGTCGGTTTCAGTGTCGCTAAAGTAATATAAATCGCTCTCAACTATGCTCATCATATCGTCCACTTCTTCGTCCTCGTTTTCATAGTCGGAATTATAATCATCATCATCATTATTGATAAATCTTGTGTTCTCATCTGGCATGCCATCAGTAAGTTCATCGACTGGTGGTCCACTGACCTCCAAAATTTTGGCAGGTTGATTCCGGCCAAAATGACATAAACTGCAACATTTTAAATCCAATTTCTTGCATGAACAAGATTTCGTCTTGCACCCAGCTTAACTTTTTAACAAATCTTCTGGAACAAGTGGTTGATCTGTAGTTTTTGGTACCAGACCATTTTCTATTTTATACCAGCCGAAATCAATTGCATCCTTAGTTCTTTCACAATACCATCGATGAATTTGATAAAATGTTCTTAAGCTGTGATAATCAGCCGCAACTTCGGTTGGTGATAGAGACTACAGCTTGACATCATCAATTGCAACATTTTTTTTGCTGTTCTCTCGACTAGTCTGCTAGATAAAACTTGGAATGCACATGTGCGAGGTATATTAGTGAATTTGTCTACCATGGAGAGCGAGAAAATTCAAAAAAGATAATTTAAAACTGAACAGTAATTGAGACAAATCCCTATATTTGAATAAAGTATGAATGAGATTTTGGATCATATTTTTATAACAATGCGTATCTTTTTTTTAAAGGGTACTTTGGATGTTTTATAGGGCACATGAGTTATATTTACCTACACAAATAGTTATATGTACCTTCTTCAATGGAAAATCACTGCGCGCAAGTACATGTATACCGTAAATGGCCGAAAATGGATCGAATTTTTATATTAAAGATTTTTTGAGTCATATTGTCCAAAAGTACAGAAATTTTCGAAAAAGTGGCATTGTAGCTAAGTTAACTTTTGACTTGAAATGTAGCAGGCTATTTGTAGGTATTATAAGCCACCTTCACCCAAAATTTCATCTGATTCAGGCAAAATTTGCCCAAGTTACCCTAAAATCAATTTTTGGTAAAAAAACCGTACATATATATCGGGTGTTAGAAAAGTATGGGAACGGTGGAAAATCTCGAACAGTTGGCATCAAATCAAAAAATAAAAAAGTACGTGTCAAACATTTTTTCAAAAAACTATCTACTGATACCAAAATGACCTCCCCACACACCACCCTGTGAGTGGGGCGAGGGGAAACTTTAAAATTTCAAATGGAAACCCCATTTTTTATTGCGAAATCGGATTCTACGGCAAAAAATACGTAAATTTTATTCCGGACATTTTTTTCGACTCTTGCATGGTGTCGCTGTAATCGCAAAAAATGAAAAGAAAACATTCCTGTTTCAAAAGTAGCGTCTTGTGCCCATAAAAAAACGTCCAATTCAAAAACAGAAAAACACGTATTTGTTATTTTTACGAAATCTATCCATGACATGGATTCGACTCTCCCACCTCCAACCCAGTGGGTGGGGCGGGGGGCAACTTTGAAATTTGTAATGAAAATCCCTATTTTTTACAGCGGATTCGGCCAAAAATACGTGAATTTTATATCGGGCATTTTTTCGGTTCTCTCAAGGTGTCGCTGCAATCGCACAAAATTTAAATAAACCTTAAGCGTCCATAAGCTTGTAAATATTTATAAACTCTAGCTACTCGTGTTGACAAAAAAACATTCAGTTTAAAAAACAATATCTGTGATATCTTGGTTTTTATGAATGATTTTTTTAAAGTGCTCTTAATAACAGTATTTGTTTTGTGAAATTTCTACGAGAACGTTCAGTTGCTTCCAACTTTTGTAGAGGCAGGAGCGCACTTTTGTACGGAAAAAGTTATTTCATTTTTCATTAGCTCTCGCGTTTTTTTCTGCATAATGGCTACTTTAACAGAGGAAGAGAGAGTTTCTCTTTTAATGATGCGAGGGTGGGGCGATAAAGAAAGGTCCTATGATGAAGTTGGGATTTTATTCAACGAAACTTTCCATGTAGATCAAGTGGGAATTTCGAAATCTACTGTGTTTCGTACCGTCAAACGATTCCTAGACACAAGGACAAATAACAATCGACAAAAATCTGGAAGACCAAAATCTGAAACATCGGAAGCTCGACAAATGGAAGTGTCCCAGGCATTTGTTGAAAATCGAAGGTTATCAATCAGAAAAGCCAGTCAACAGCTTGATATGAGTGCATTTTCAGTTCATAAGAATTTAAAACTTTTGAAATTTCATCCTTACAAAATTCACCTTCACCAAGAGTTAAATGAGGATGATTTTGATCGGTGACTTGAATTTAGTGAATTAATGATGGAAAGGAGTAACCAAAACCCAAATTTTTTGTCATCTCTACTTATCTTCTCATATGAAGCAACTTTCGAACTCAGTTGAAAAGTTAATCGCCATAATTTCAGATATTGGAGTGACGAAAACTCTCACTGGATGCTTGAAACACACACGCAGTATCCACAAAAATTAAACGTTTTGGCAGGAGTTTTCAGGGATCGAATCATAGGACCGTTTTTCATAGATGGAAATTTGAATGGAGAAAAATACCTTGAAATGTTGACAAATCAAATAGTTCCCGCAATACAAGAGATTGCTGGTGATGAGTTCGATAATGTTTGGTTCCAGCAAGATGGGGCTCCTCCACATTATCGGGATATTGTTAGGGACTATTTGAATGGTACTTTCGAAAATCGATGGATAGGTCAAAGAGGAACTATTGAATGACCAGCAAGATCTCCGAACCTCGCGCCACTTGGTTATCTTGTTTGGGGCTACGTGAAGGGTAAGGTTTATTTCACTAAACCTCGTGATTTGGAAGAGCTGAGGCAACGCATAATAAACATGTTTGCAGAAATACCACCTCAAATGATAAGAAGTGCTATTGAAAATTTTTACGTTCGTCTCGGACAATGCCAAGAAGTCAATGGGCACCATTTTGAACACCTGCTATAATCTTGAAATTAAAACCTGCTAATGTAGCAATTAGGCTGTAAACTAATTGCCTCAACTGGCCGAAATCCTCACCTTGCCTTAAATGGCTGAGTTACCTCCTTGCTTTCACTGGCTGGGATCAAGAACTTGTCTGAAGTGGCTGAATTAAAAGATAAAACCACTGTTAGTTTCTTTTAAAGTCGAGTTTTTTATTGCCCTGTAAATAATGTAAATTTAAAATTACTAGCTGCTGATAAATTTACAGAATGTTAATAGTTGTTGTAATTTCCTTACGACCGTGTAAAATCACTGTTCTCAAAACAGCTCGGGAAATCATTCACTCTGAGATCAGTAGTTTTACTTTTCGTATTTTTTTTAAGTATGCGTTCAAAACTTTCATGTTTCCACTCAATTTTTTCCGATTGCAGCGACACCTTGCGAGAATCTAAAAAAATGCCCGATATAAAATTCACGTATTTTTGGCCGTAGAAACCGAATCCGCTATAAAAAAATAGGAATTTTCATTACAAATTTCAAAGTTGCCCCCGCCCCACCCATTGGGTTAGGGGTGGGATAGATTTCGTAAAAATAATAAATACGTGTTTTTAAGTTTTTGAATTGGACGTTATTTTATGGGCACAAGACGCTACTCTTGTAACAGTAATGTTTTCTTTTAATTTTTGCGATTACAGCGACACCATGCAAGAATCGAAAAAAATGTCCGGAATAAAATTTACTTATTTTTTGCTGTAGAATCCGATTCCGCAATAAAAATAGGGGTTTCCATTTGAAATTTTAAAGTTGTCCCTTAATTTGCAGTTTAAGGGATCCAAAAAAAATTTCAAACCGAAAATTGACCCAAAAGAGAGTTAATTTACCCCTTTTCTCTAGTTTAAAACAACGTTCCGACAGTTGCAGAAAGTAGATATTCTAGGAATGTCTTATTTTTAAGACAATTTGCAACTACCCAAAGTTTGGAATCTCTACCATAAATTGTATTATTCTCCACTGTTTTCAGTACCTATACCATACTCCATTATGATTGGAATGCAGTTATTTCTAAATAATTCAGCTGAGTATGTACCATCTTCCATCCAAATCTCTGTTAATGATATAATAACAAAATCAATATCAATCAATGATTGTGGAACTCATTTCCTAGTCACAATTACATAAAATATACCACATAATTTAATCAGAAGTTTACCTGTCGACACCCACAAATGATTCTATAATTAAAAACCCTGGTAAGCCATTGTAATTGTGTAGTTTAAATTATAACTTTCACTGGACATATAAAAAATATATGTGTGTATGCTGTTTAACCTAATTGCGTTATACAATAACGATTTTAATTGTACAGTTGAGCGGAAGACTTAATATAATTAGAGTCACGAAGTGTTATCGAACGAATTAAGAGGAATAAAAAATATTTACGCTTTATTCAACACCATATTATTATAAATGAGCTTTCGAATTCGATTTTTGATTGTATCTCTAACTATATTGGATGATTTTCCATATAACACACCACGCAGAATCGGACGGTAGTAATAAACGCCTTAGTAAAATTGCATTCGCCTGTTTTTTTACTAGTGTTTGTTAATTTCGTGTCGTTAAATTGCAAACGGACAAATTGTTATTTAATTTTATTATCCTATTTATACTTTTTTAATGACTTTTTTATTAAAATAGCTGTTTTTACTGCCGTGACTTATTTATTTATTTCCTGTATTTTACATTACATTTATTTACAAATGCCATGGTGATATTAATTTTAATAAATAAATTCATTCATGGTAAAAAACGCGTAATAGAGCTATTCTTCATTATGTCACGTCATAATTAATTATTTACCTAAGGATACAGCTGCTCAGATAGATGAACATCCAATTAAAGTACAGGAAATGTGCAAATAAATATACAGTATGGTAGAAATATATGAAATAAATTCATTATTTCATAGGCGCATGATTTTTTAAAAAATCCGGTGGTGGGTGGACATTTATATTTGATTGCTCATCACTTGATGGATATATAGGGTGGTCTAAAGTTTTGTCCCAATATTTTTGCGGCTGATAGCACATCCAGCAATAATGACAGTTTTAGATAAATTTATTTCCGAAAATGAATGATAAGGGAGATATACCTCTTAAAAGGAGGATAATAAACTTCAGTTTTTTTGCAATATCTTTCGATTCCTTTAAAATAAATAATTCATATTTTAAACTTAGTCATTGGCACTAGTTTACATGGTATCAATCAAACCCCCTCTTCTGCTTCAGGGGTAGTTTCTGGGGGTAACCGTCAATATTTTCCTCATAACTTTTTAATTTTTTCTAATTTCTAAAAATTATTACAAAAAACTCATTTTCAGATCATTAAAAATAAAAAAGGTATTCTTGTTGCATTTCAATAAACTAAGCCGTTCTCGAGTAATTTATGTTTAGAAAACAACGTGCATTTACAATATTTTATTAATAAATTCTTTTACCCAATGCCCATAAAGACTGCTTTGGAATATTACTTTGACATTTCCCTTATTTATTAGACTTTGATTCTATTTTTTTTAATAATTCCAGTTTAATTGTTAATATTATTTAAACGTTCTAGTGGATTTTATGAGTCGGAAAAAAACCGAAAAACGTAAATATTTTCTGACGTGACCAGACCACCTCCCCTCCCCGTTTTTGGGGATGTTGAAAACGATGGTGGTGGGGAAAATTCTTTTTAAGTATGCACAATCCCCCAAATGGACAAAAAACACCCCCAAATTGGGGTGAAACGCAAAGGAGCGCGCTTCCGTCGGACAAACATCGGTTTATCCTCGTTTTCGAGGATGCCGAGACCGACGCCAAACCCACTACCAAACAGTCAAAAACACCCTGGAAAATGAGGTGAAGCGCGAAGGAGCGGACTTCAGTCCGACAAACATTGACTGATGAATCCTGTAATGTTAAGGGGTGTGACGTTCACTCCGATGAAAATCAAATTCGTAACCCCACTTGTACCTAAACTAAGAATCCTAGATTAAATTTACTTCATTACTACATAGATATGATGGACTTGATTAATAATTTAATAGGTCCTTATTTTTATGATGGTCACCTCAGTGGTCAAAGGTACCTAAATGAAATGAATTTACTGAATTGTTAGATGACCTACCTTTAGAGAATCGACACAACTTTCAATATTTTCAACAAGATGAAGCTCCTCCCCACAATTCCCAGATTTTTCTAGATTACTTAGACGAAATTTTGCTTCAACATTGGATAGGTACCAATGGATTTATTCGATGGCCCTTCGCTCTCCAGATATAACCCAATCGATTTTTTTCTATGGGGGTATATTTTTGATAAGGTGTTTTCGACGACACCGCAAAATATAGAGGACCTAAAAGCTCGAATTCAACAGTATTACAGTTACCCCAGAAATGCTGAGTAATGTTTTAAATGCAGTGCCTCGCCGCGCTCGATTGTGCATAAGAAATCGCGGTGGAGACTTGGAACACTTGATATGATATCTTAAAAATTATTTTGAGGATTAGATAAATATTAATGTTCTGTGTGCTATATTCTTTTTATTATTAATTTGTTTTTGTTACCTGAATTTACTTTATTCTTCTTAATTGTGTTAATGTTTTATTATAGCAAAGATTTGAACAACTTATTAAATTATCTTATCGTTTTATTTAATCATACTTCTCTACGGCAAGTATAATGCTTGTTAAAAAAAATTGTATTGGTTTTAAAAAAATGTTTTTATAATTACTAACGTAGTACCAATGAATGAATATGGCATGTGCTATATCGTTGAAAAGGGAGGAAAATACTCTATTTAATGGCGCCATTTCCCGCCCGTTTGTAAATAATTTTTTTAACAGCCTGAAGAGTAAATTTCAAAATACAGCGGTTTTGAAAATTTTTTTTTTTTTTTTTTTTTTTTTTTTTTTACATTTATTTAACGTCGGCCTATTTCCGCTACTGAGGCCTAACACCGACGCCTGTAGACGAGCTACCCCCAACCAGGAATTTTGCCGAACCTCTTCCCATAAGAAGAGTAGGGATCTTTTACTTGCCTAACATTTAATAGACAAGGGACCGACGGCTTTACATCCCCTCCGAAGGATGGTATATCTCCTATACAACCCTCGCCTAAGGTTGTATAGCTTCCGCGCATACACTGATATACAAGCCGCTGGAAGATGTGTGAGGCGAGGACGCGGTTTCCGTTGGAATGGTCACCCATCCAAGTACTTACCGCGCCTGTCGTTGCTTTACATCGCATACCGAAGTATGTACATAGTAAAGACGCACCTACGCTCGCCCCCTTGAAAAAAATTAGATGAAACCTTGTTGAAACACTCTGTTTTGCAAAAAATTTTCGCCTTAGAATTTTTCTCGTATCTCATCAAATAACGGAGATATTTGACGTTTTCCGCATTTCCGATATTTTCCGCCATAACTCTTAAAGTAGGCTATGGATTTCAAATGTCTTTAAACCATTTTGTAGGTTATATAAACCGGCACAATTTTCGTATTCTCGAGGGCCCTGATAAAATGGACAGCCTGTACAGAGCATCGCATTTAAAAAAATATTATTTTTTTTGTATCCCCTGAAATCTATTCTATAGGCAAACGTTGATATGGGGTGGATAATTTATATGTACATGCCAAATATAGTGAAAGTAATTAAATTATTAAAAAATGATAAATTAATTAATGCAAAAGTTACGTAACCTCACTGAAGCCCATACTTCGCAGTCTTCCAACTTAATAACATTAATATTTACAGATATATTTGCTGAAATATGGAAGCTTAGCTGGTTGGTTTGGCTATTAGAAAATGATTATTTCAAATCGTAACTCAGATCTTGTTAGTTCGGCTTTGCAGTGCGTCAGTCGCCCCCACGATAGAATTTGTTAACAATCATGTCCATTTCATCACGCTAATCTGTTTAGTGAATCATGATAGAAATGATTTAACGTCTGATATAAAGCAATAAATACCTATGATATTTTTTTACTAGACATAGAAAGTAAGGGAGTTCTATTGTTGTTATTTACCGGCTGATGTAAGATATTGCATTATTTGCCAATCTGTATCAGTATTGACACGTTTTCATTTGTTTCTAACCTTTTATAGTACTCCGTTGACATGTTGATAGAGATCTAATGAACTGTTGACCTAGATAACGGATACTAGATAACACCATTTGCCCTAGTTTCCTTTGAGAGCATCGGTATTTCTGATAATGAGAAAGATAGCACAGATAGACGGAAACGTGAGCAGTGATTATTTCCCCTATGGGAATGGAATACAATAAAAGTGAAATAGTCTTATACCAGTTTACTTCTCAATAACAGGATTAATAAAATATCCATTATTTTTGTTATTTGTCTATTACTCAGACGTTGCAATTCTCAAACACAGCATAGGCATATTAGTGGAGTAAAAATAGTTAAAAATATGGCGATAGAGAAAATTTTACCTAGAGCAATGCGACATAGAAAAATAAGTTTTTTAAGGCGCTTTCTGTAGAAGCGTTTCGAATTATGTGTCTATATTTAACCTTAAATACAGATGTTCTTAATATGGAGGGTATATCTGATCAGTGTTTAGTTAAATGTTACTTAAAAATAAAGAAGTTTCGCCAACCTACTATTTTCCGTACATTTCGTGATTTTTCCAAGTTTAAGTACGATTTATTTTTGGAAGACCTTAGCTTAATAGATTTTGATAATATTTATAGCCTTGTAAGTGTTGACGAGATGATTAGTTTTTGGAATGTTAATTTATTACATTTGTTTAACAAACATGCACCTCTTAAGTCTGTTCGAATAACTATGCCTCGTGCTCCGTGGCTGACGGATAATTTGAAAATTATGATGAAGGTTAGAGACAAGGCATTTTTAAAATATAAAAAGAATAAAACTGATACTAATCGGAATGATTATAAAAACATCAGAAACTTAGTTAACTCCTCGATTAAACCAGAAATAAGGGCATATTTACACTATCAATTTAAAAAAGACCCTAAAACATTTTCGAAAACACTAAAAGCTCTAAATATTAGTCCGGATGTAGACAACCCTTGCTCGGCGGTTGCTAATGCAAATTCATTCAATGATTTCTTCATAAGTAGTTTACCTAGAATAGATGTCAATGTTAATGATAACTTCGTCTCTGAGAATTATGATAAAAACAAACATTCTGCAATTTCTGATGAATTCAAGTTTGGCACAGTAACGGTTGACAAAGTAGAAAAAATTATATTCACTATTAAATCTAATGCCAAAGGAGTGGACGGAATTGATCTTAAGATGCTTCCTTTAGTTATCCCCCACTTAAGTGGGGGTCATTAATAAATGCTTAGTGAGCCATAATTTTCCACAGCTTTGGAAGTCGACGATTGTTGTGCCTGTACCTATAATTAATAATCCCTCACTTGTATCACACTTTAGACCTATTAGTTTATTGCCTTTAATATCAAAAATTCTCGAAAAAATTATTTCTGAACAACCCCGATCATTCTTGGACAAGAATAAAATCTTACCGCCAACTCAGTCTGGCTTTAGGGCACATCATAGTACAACTACTGCCTTGCTGCAGGTCACAGATAATATATTTAGAGCCAATGATGTAAAAAAAATACTGCTTTGATTCTGCTGGACTATAGTAAGGCGTTCGATACTCTAGATCATTCGATTCTGTGTTCTAAATTAAAATATTTTGGAGTAAGTGCTGGTGCGGTTACATTCTTTGGAAATTACCTTTTAAATAGAAATCAGAAGGTAACTTGTAAATAGTGAATTTTCAAATATTGTTAATCTTAATTAAGGGGTTCCACAGGGTAGTATCTTGGGCCCTCTGCTTTTTGCTATTTATGCGGCCGATTTTCCACAATTGTTAAAGTATTGTAATATGCACCAGTACGCTTATGATACGCAAATTTATTTTTCATTTTACTCAAGTGATGTTAGAGACGCTGACTCTAAAATTAACTTCGATCTGCTTACTATATCTAAGGTATCTATTGTGCACAAACTAGTTCTCAATGAATCTAAAACAGAATTATTAGTGTTCGGAACATACAGGGAGAATGTTGTAAGTAATCCTGTTTTTAATATTTTATGTCTTTAGTTCCTACTAATTCTTGTAAGAATTTGGGTCTGTACCTAAATGTTAATCTTAGATTCACTACGCATGTCAACAGTTGGTTTCAAAAATTATATTGTAAATTAAAAACACTGTACATCCATAAAGACTTCCTAAGCTCAGATGTAAATTAAAGCTTTGTGATGCTTTAATACTTAGCAATCTTTCTTACTGTGATACTGTTTTTTGGCCTGCTTTGTTAGGTAGAAATAAATATAGTTTATAGAAAGTTCAAAACTCCTGTTTGAGGTTTATTTATAATCTGCGAAAATTTGACCACATTTCTGATAAATTCAGAGAGTCGCATTGGCTAAATTTGGATGAACGTTTTCAACTCCATGTGGCATGTCTAATTTACAAATTAAACAGGTTAAAACTTCCTGAATACTTATTTGTTAAATTTGTTAAAGGTAGTCTTACTCATGACTGTCCTACGCGCTCTCGAGACTTGTACACTGTACATAGACACAGTTCTGCTCAGTTTGAAAGATCATTTGTGTACAATGCTACTAAAATATATAATAATCTACCCCCTAATATTAAATCTGCTTCTAGTTTACATAACTTCAGAGACCTCATCAAACACCTGTTGTTTAATAATAGAAATTATTAATTATGTACTTCACGTATAATTTTTTGTGTTATAATTAAATTTTCAACAATATTTTAACTGGAATGGTTATGTGGAAGAGCAGCGTTGCTGAACATCGCCATTCCTTTTGATATTATTTTTGTATCTGTTTAAAGTCGGAATAAAGTCAATTTATTATTATTATTATATCTTGCAGTAAGCTATGAAAAGCGGATGAGTTATTTGCAATTAGAGAAAATTTATGTTAATAAATATAACAAAAATGTTAATGAATCATTAGCAAAAAAACAAAAATTCACACAATCAAAACCAATTTATAAGTTATGTTATCTATCTGGACAGCAACTTACTAAATTTATAAATATTATAATTAGAACAGTACAACACCTCGTCTTCGAGGGTGCTGAATCGATTCCCGGGGTCGAATCAATTTTCCGACCTCGGCAACCCCCTCAAATTTGGCAAAAAGACCCCCAAAGCTCCTTTTCCGTGAATCCGTTGATTCCCAGTTTTTCGAATAATTGTTGTTCTCTTGAATAGAACGGAAGGTTCCTCGAGGGATTTGATCTTAGCCACCCCTACCCCAGGTTTCCACCTCTGTAGGGGTTAAAAAATTGATGTTTTTTTGTGAGAAAAAAATTGATATTTTACAGAAGGTGTTTCTTTGAATAAAGTGGTAGGTAACCTGGGTTGTGTAACCACCGCCGGGGGTAAGAAACTATATTCTTCTTCTTTTGATTTTAGTGAGAAAATGGCACATCAGCTATCCAAGTATGTCAGCTTTTATATATTTTTCTTTTATTTTTTTTTGTGGAGGGGAAATCCTTCATGGACACACCTGGTCTTATGACTTGGTTGATCAGGTAGTCTCAGATTCCTACTGGCCAAAAACATGACATGTTTCAGCCAGTATGCTCACTTTTAATTTAATTCTTCCTTTTTAATCGCCTTTCTTTTAGTTTATTTTATTTTCATATTCTGCTTGCTCTTCTTCTTCCTTGTTTTTCACAATAGTTTGAAAAAATCAGTTATGACTGTTTTTTGCCTCAAAGAGATGGTTTTCATCCCCCTTGATCAAGGCCTCAGTGGCCCGTATCAAAAATCACTTTTATGCGGCGTAGTTTTTCCGATAATCTGTATACGTAATGTTGATGATATTTTTGCAGTTCGGCCTCAAGGTTTTAAATAAGAGTGGTATTTATTTATTTATTTATGGCAGTATAAGTTTAAATCATTACATTTTCCTTGATATTTTAGTAAGACCAGGATCTTTTCTTACAGTTGGGTGCTGCAAAGACTATCATAAAATTTAATCACCTTGTGTATTTTCCAAATTATTTAAAGAATACGTAATAAAATATCTACTTGTGTGGCCGGAACCTTACATAAACCTATATAACTTCATATTCTTAAATTCAATATATCTAGATATGTAATATGTACATATACTGTTTGGTCATTTTTGTACAGCACATACTGGTGGCGCATATAAAATTTCGGAAACAGTGTAAGTTACTAAGAAAGGTAAATATTTATTGTCTATAAACCACTATTACTAACGAAAATATATTATTGTCACATATTACCACATTAAATTCACGTTTGTTAAGCTTTCTAAAGATCATGTTACGTCTTTGTTTATTCATATAAATACTAAAATTATTTATTATTAACAATTGATGCAATAATCCAGTCATGGGTGGTCCTCTCGGTTGTTTTTACTTTTAGGTTAAAACAATAAATTTCACGAGTTAAAAGTTCAAATAATTAATAAATCAGCGTGCTTGGAAGCGCTAATATGTTATGTAATATTAGCAATATACGCGTACAGAAATGGCTTTTATCTTGACACTTCTTGATTATTACGTATTGTTGTTTGGCTCGTCTGGATGATAAAATCTCCTCCCTTCCTAGATTTATAGCCTTTTCGCAGAAAATTTGTGAAGAAATCTATTGTCTTATGATTAATGATAAAAACGTACGGTTGCACGGGATGTATCGGAATAACAAGGCACAATAGGGTCGTTCCACATGTTTATTTTCAATTATGAAATTTTATTGAAAAACAATACCCGTATTTTTTATTTTTTCATATTATATTATCCGAGGGGCAAACCTCTGGAAAAATCAGGTGTACAAATCGGGGGAAATCAGGAGGAAATCAGGGAAAATCTACTGTCATCTTGTTGAAATATATTATGGGCAGACACGCGTTTCAGCGGAACATGGAAAACCATAGAATAGAATACTAATGTGGCTGTAGACCACGATAATATAAGGTTTTCTATTTTATTTTTTCGGCGAAACGTGAGTCTGGTTAAAACGCATATATAATATAGAAAATAAAATCAAGCACATTTCAATTATTCGTTTTAAATCTTTAAATTATTTTAACTTTATTTTATTTTAAAATTGTGAGAGGTTACTAAAATTGGTTCAAAAACTAAAATTGAGATAACATCAAATCTTTACGTTTTGAGGTCCTAGGAACCCAAAAAAGTGGTTTTTGAAAAACGTCTGTGTGTGTGTATGTGTGTTAGCACGATAGCGCCGAAACGACTAAATGGATTTGAATGAAACTTTGCATGTGCGTTTCTTTAGTGCCCCAGAAGATCTGAAAAAGTTTTGGTTGAGATCGGAATACGTTTAGTGCCATTTTGACGCAACAAGTTGTTTACTTTATAATTACTTTCAATTTGCAATTGAAAAGCAGTTAAAATTCTGATTTCAACGATATATCACACTTCCACCCTTTCGTTTTGGTTTCCGTGAAAAAAATTAAAAACAAAGCAAATATGAAGCATAGATCGCATTTCGCATGACATAATCGATGCGCGTAGCCGTTACGTCATGAAACTCGTCACATCACGTATCAATTCACGTGTGAGAAGTAGAGCGGATTACGTTTAGTGCCGTTTTTAAATATATATACAGACAAATCGAAGAACTAAACTACAAATATTCCTCTAAAATCTAGTAAAATTACTGAAATGCTAATGTTTCATTTAACAAAGGCAGCCGCGAGCGATCGGATTGTAATGAGAAAATTTTGACGATTGTCATTGTCATCGTTTGCCATCCGATAACGTTGGTGTCATGTCATGTTAATAATATTTCGGCATATTTGTAACTTTTAGTGGATTGTCACAAACTGTAAAGGTAGATGTAACAATATCAATATCATGTACTTTCTGTACCTTCGTTGGTGAATTTATTATGGAGTATCACTTTACCAATTTTCAGTTTGTTGCTTTACAAATTGTAGTATTTAGGATAACTTGACTTTCTTAGTCGTTCAAGTGATGTTAAAGTTGTTAATATCCTAATAGTATATTATTCAACGAGCGATAATGTAGGTAATAACTCACATAGATGATTGTAAATTCATTAAGTTGGTTTTTTTAGTACCCCAGAAGATCTGAAAAGGTTTTGGATGAGATCGGATTACGTTTAGTGCCGTTTTGTCACACAATTTAATGCTCTTTTCGGCTTCAAAGATCTACCGAGTATGGAGGTTCCAGCCGCTTCCAGTAGCTGCCGATTTTTAGATGTTATTTTAGTGCTTAAATAAATATATCAAAATACCTGCTTGAATCTTACTTAAAACGTGATCTCGAGCGAGATATGTCAAGAAATAATTTTTACCAATTTGAAAAGTAAACATGTAAAGAAAATTGTAGTTTAAGAAATAGTGGTGGTGGACCGAAAACTTTACTGACAAATTTAAAGTAGAATCATAATTAGCTTTATTCTAGCGTCTTTTGGATAGTTCTGGAAGAATAAGAGTTATTATACTCGGTTATACTTGATGTCAATGGTTCGCTCTACAGAGTAATTCTAGTATAGTCGTCTGCAATTTTACTCTGCAGATAAAAATGCAACAAAAACTTCACGAGCTCAATATTAACGGCTTTGAACCAATCGGTATGGTGTCATCAAACACCCCGACATACATTAAAAACCTATAAAGGTAAGTGATTCAATTTGCGGGTGAAATAGTACACAGAGTTGTTACTCTCTGTACTATTTTAACGAAGTCGTAAAGTTTTTCTTGGCTTTTTATCTGCAGAGTAAAATTGCAAACGACTGTATTAAGCGGATGAGCCTCTAAAACGACACTTTACCGTGAATATTTCACTTCGCTTTACTGTTATTATTGTGCTCGTTTTTGTGCTATTGTTTTACTGTGATTATTTCACTATAGCGAGGCCTTCCGTCGGTATGTCTGTCTTTTGGCGCTCTAACTAAAAAACTATTCCATATTATAATATCTGGAATATTGTCTGGCATACAGTTGACGCTATTGCCAAAGAAGGAATTGAATGTACATATAGTGTGACCTACTTTCTCTGGAAACAGTGCTGTCAAAAATCTATTTGTTAACCGATTTTAACGTTTTTTTTTTGGGGTTCTGTAGCCAAATCGCAGAAAACGGAACCCTTATAATTTCGTTATGTCCGTCCGTCCGTATGTTCCAGCCTTATAACTCCGCCATCTTTCCATCGATTCTGATGAAATTTTACAGATAGGTGTCTTATGTGAACAGCCACACAGAACTGAGGGATGAACATTTTTATTTTGGCGCATCCCATTGTGTGGAATATCGTTAACCAGATCTTTAAAAATTGCAAAAAAGTTCTTAAATGACTTTTTTCCTTAGGTGAATATTTCGCGAGATATAAGCTCCCAAAGTCGTTAATAATGCCCCCCTCTAGCTTTCCAACTTTGTGATTAAAAAATCTTTAAAAAAATCAAGATAGTAGCGCATTTTAAATACTTTGAACGAAAATTATTTTAATCAAGATACTCGACAAGATCTGTTAACAAGTTTTTTAGATAGCCACAATTTTCAGTTTTCTATAGCAGCAGTATAGAGCCCTTAGTTCATGATCAATCCTGAAAATCGCAAATTTCGCGTTTTTTCAGGTTTCAAAATTTTTTTTCTTCAAATCTATCAACTTTAGAGAAAAATGTTTAAGTACATCTTTTGTTTGTTTTAGTGTGACACATACGAAAAAAAAACGAATTTATTTAAAAAAACGTTGTTTAAACAATTCCTTACCAAATTTCCATCTGACAAACTATACTTTCTTATAAAGGATCACATTCTGAACAAGATGGCACAAAAATATTCCATCCGAATAATTTTTTTTGGTCGATGACTAATTTTGCCTGGACTATGTAAACCCCGACTGTGGTTGAAGTTACCATATAGTTAGAGGTTATGAAGGAAATAATAATAATAATAATAAATCGATAGAGAAGTACATCACAACAGACCTGATATTCTGATAATAAACAAAATGGACAAATGGGCACAAATCATAAATGTAACGATACCTCTTGACAGCAACATCAGGACGGCAAGGAATGGAAAGTTATTGAAATATCAGGACTTAGCACACGAATTGAAAAATATATACCAGCTAAATAAGGTTCATATCTTACCTGTAATAATATCGAGTAACGGGCGTGGACAAGCATCTGCCTACCAATTTGGAAAAAATAGGAGTACCAGACTGGGAAAGAATAATCGCCATAGCACAACAAGCTGTCATATTATCGACATGTCGCACTATACGCCGTGTGTTGGCCACTGAAAGGCCTGTAAAAGGCTCCGTTTCTCAAAAGTCATGCCGCCAACGTAAGTTGTGAAAAAAAAAATCGTCTCCAATGTGTGATGGACTATATGGCGGCCAACAGGCCGTTCACGCCTAAAGTGCGTCGATTAGCCGCCAACATAAGACGCGCCCATCACACACTCAATGAGGTAGTGCTGCGAACCACCAAACAGCACTGTCTCGACAGGATACGGATGCTAGTGATTTGCAAAAAGTCATTAGTGAGGCGGGCGAGAGGGCTTGCGGAAAATAAACTGTTCAGGAAGTGTGCGAACCAATAACCCCAGAAGAGGTTCGTAGGGCTCTTGAGGGCTCTAAGAACTTTGCTGCTCCAGGTCCCGATGGGATAAATAACTTTTAGTGGAAAAAATTATCGAGCACCCACCACCAATTAGCCAGAATTTTTAATTCCTGGTTGAATGGGGAGCAGCAAATCCCTTCTTGGGTTATTGAGGGGCGGACAATGCTGATCCCCAAGAACGGAGATTTGTCCAACCCAAAGAACTACAGACCGATAATCTGTCTAAACGCATGCTACAAGGTGTTTACACGCATTTTGTACATGCGGGTGCTCCACGCAGTTGAACCGGTTTACGAACGGATATATGAGCAACGAGGGTCGAAGAGAGGTGTCGCTGGCTGCAAGGAGAACCTGCTGATCGGCAGATGTGTCAAGCAGGACTCCATGCAGTATAAGCGGAACCTCTCTATGGCCTGGATCGACTACCGCAAGGCATTTGACATGACATCGCATGAGCTCATTGTTCACTTGCTCCGATGTCTTGTGGTACCAGGCCCCGTAGTGAGATGTATTGAAGAACTGATGCCGCTCTGGAGGACTCGCTTTACCATTACATCGGGTAACGATAGAGTCCAAACAGAGTCGGTAACATTCAGAAGAGGAGTATTTCAGGGAGATTCCCTCAGCCCCCTTCTCTTTTGCATCTCACTACTGCCATTATCCGTCTCGCTCCGGGAAACCCGTGGCTACAACTGCGGTACACCCGGCGACAGGAGGCATAAGGTCACCCATCTATTTTATATGGATGACCTTAAACTTTATGCCTCTGGAGAGAGGGATCTCCAGCAGTCCCTTAAGGTGGTACAGGAGTACACGCAGGTTGTCGGTATGCAGTTCGGGTTGGACAAATGCGCACTGATCCATCCCAAGAGAGGACGATGCGGTGACTATGGAGAGGATGCGCAGCTCGTGGACGGAAACATCTTACACCATCTAGATGCCGGAGAGTCGTACACTTACTTGGGTGTCGAGCAACGCTCCACCCAAGAAGTGAGTGTAGTGAAAAACGCTCTCCGCGGCAAGTATCAGCACCTACTCCGACAGATCTGGTCTTCAGAACTGTCGGGGAAGAACAAGATGTCTGCTACAAATATGCTTGCCGTTCCGATCCTTCTCTACTCTTTCGGAGTAGTGAAGTGGTCTAGAGAAGAGCTGCGTCAACTCGATGTAGTAACCCGCAAGAAGATGCATCTCAATAGGAGCTTGCATCCTAAATCGTCCGTTCCACGGTTATATCTCCCACGACATCGGAGAGGCCGTGGACTCTTGAGCTTGGAGAGTCTCCATAGCAGGATGGTTCTGGATGGAGCATGTAAGGTCATCAGGAGTTCGAATCCCCTCCTCTGCATGGTCCGAGACCATGAAAATGCAGAGGTAGGAGCTTTTCTCTTTAAGGCAGCACGGAGAGCAGCCGATGAACTTGGTCTCATCTTCGACGTCGAGCGGGTAAACCTGCTCGACTAAAAGCCCACATTAGAGCTGCAGAACACAACATCTTTCTGCAGCTTCATAAGGATAAGCCATTGCACGGAGTCTTCTATAAAAATATAGAAGACCTCGGCTTATCCGAAAGGCTGACCTTCGCCTTCTTGAGGTCAGCGGGGCTGAAGTCTGAGACCGAGGGATTCATAATGGCTTGCCAAGATGGTATATTTAACACCCTTGTCTATCGACGTCGTGTCATGGGTATGGAGGTCCCTGATGTCAGCTGCAGGGCCTGCCGCAGGGCGCCGGAGACTGTAATGCACTTACTGTCGGCTTGCCCGGCATACGTAGTCTCAGCCTATATTCACAGACACGACGCAGCATTACGAGTGCTTTACTATCATCTAAGGCACTCATATGGGATAGACGAGACACCAGTGCTGCCTTACGCTCCGGGGGATATTGAGTCCGTTATGGGGAATGAGAAGTGCCTAATTTATTGGAACTACTCGTTTCCCACCGTCAGGCAAATACAAACCAACAAGCCTGACATAGTACTCCTCGACTACCAACTCAAGACAATGTATGTCGTGGAATTCTCAGCTCCCGCTGAAAGCAACATTGTCTTGAAAGAGGAGGAAAAACGGACAAAATATCGAGATTTGCTCTTCGAACTCCGCAGGCTTTATCCAGGCCATTCTGTTAAAATAGTAGTACTGATTATAGGAGCCCTCGGTGGAATGAGACAGACGCTGCTTTCAGAACTAAAGAACATACCGGCATGCCGAGATTCGGCAGAAATCTTAGCCGGCAGAATGCAGAAGGCTGTCATCCTCGGTTCATTGCGTCTACTCAGGGCACACGATTCTCGGACCCGGTAGTCACTCACCCCACGGGCGTGGGGAGTGGCTATTGGCATTACCAGCTCCTCTCTGTGAGGGTCGGAGCCACAGAGTAGGGTGACTGGTTTTTTGTAAAAAAAAAAAAGAAAATCGTCTTTATTTCTATTAAATAGCACATTTACAAAGATAAACGGTGGTTCTTTTATTTTATGGGCAGTCAGAAGTCGAAGTTTAGCCATGGTTTCTCTTATACTTAACCCTTTGATTAACCCTGGGATAACGTTTTTACAAAATAAAAAACATAATTATAAAAATAGACTAAATGGCATAAAAAATATAGAAAAAGCAATATTGATTTCATTCCTATTCAATATAATGTACATTCACTGCTGATGCAGAAGACATGTCTTTAATTTATTTTTTAAAGACAGGATGCTTAATGATTTGAAATCTACAGGAATTTTGTTATAATAGAAAACAGCATTGTAGGTAAAATTTCTTTGAAACAAGGCTGTCGAATGATGAGGCATAGTGAGCTTATTTTATTGTCTAATATTAACAGAATGTATATGAGATCGTTGTGTAAGTTTATCAACAATATGACCACTCTTGTGAATTAACATTTTATGCACAACAATATTAAGGTGCAATATTCTTCTATTTACCATATTTAGCCACTTGAGCACATTAATTTTTTGCGGAATATGATCAGACTTTTTCAAACCAAAAATAAACCTAACACAAGAATTTTGCACTTTTTGAATTATACTTTTATAAATATTATCAAGACAAGGTCCAAAATCTCAAAAATTAAATAATGACAGAACACGCGATTCTGATAAAGTTTTCCTTAAATTAAAACTTAAAACAAATCTGTTTGAGTATAAGATTTTTAAAGCAGAATAGGACCTCTGTAATAACTTATTTACGTGAGACTTAAATCCGAGGTCATCATCTATTATTATTAAACCCAAATTTTTAGCTGAGCTAACAACTGGCAGCATGTTTCCATCTATGTTAATATTGATATTGTTTTTTATTTGGTTATAGTAATTCTTGGATGTAAATATCATGACTTTAGATTTAGTAGAGTTTAATTTCAAGTTGTGTTGTTGACTCTTGCTGAAAATAATATTTAATTTGTCAATGATAGTCTGTGCTTGACCAAATTCATTTAATGGAAAACTATAATATAATTGCGTATCGTTAGCTTAAGCCTGTATGTTACAACAATTGGTGACTGAAATATCATCAGTGTCTATTGTGAAAAATAATGGTCCAAGGGTGGACCCTTGAGCTACACCAGATGAAATATCCACAAAATCAGAGCATGAATTATTAATTTTAATTTTCAGCTTTCTATTGGAAATGTATGATTATATAAAATATAGAGCATTAGTAGAGAAGCCATAATGTTTTAATTTTGAGACTAGCAATTAGTGGTTGATAGAGTCAAAAGCCTTGAAAAAATCAAGCAATATCAGCACACTAATAAATTTTTTGTCAGATAGTGTAATGAATTACTACAGCTAATGTATTAGAAGTGCTAAAGTTTTGACAAAAACCAGATTGACAAATTGGAACTAAGTTATTTCTAGACAAAAATTCATAAATTTGTTTAAATAAAATTTTTTCTAGTATTTTAGAAATGTAAGGTAAAATGCTGATAATTCCGAGATCAGAGTATGGGTCTACTAATCAGGCAACTTACACTTGTCTAAGAATATTAAAAGTAATTTTGTATATGTAACAAATATTAACAATCATTTTGATATCGTTTGTGAACATAGAAAATCATTTAGTTATCGAATGTAGAGATCGTCGAGTATTGCACAATGCAGAAACATTTACTAAACTTGTACTTTTCAAATGCAACGATTTCTCTCCACTGGCCCCGCGGGGAACGCAACGAACTTTTATATGGTGTCACTAAGCGAAAGAAGGAACTGTATTGTTCTTTGTTTTTTGCACATTCTCGTAAATTATATTTATTATTGATTGCCCGTGCCTTGTTAAGAAGCTTTATTTCTCTAATTCCTCGCATGGATTGTCGTGAAAATGTTCGTTTTTATTACCTTTTTATTCGTACCAATCTCATGCGGAAATTAATAGTTTCTAACAATTGTAATTTATTTAATTCTATATCTGGCCTATGCGATATTAATAATAGTAATGTACAAATAGGATGATAGACTTATACCTTCACAGTAATTCTCAATTTTTAATTTAAAATCTAATTTCTACAGATATAAATCATGTAATACATAAAAACATACCATAATATATACAATACAGTGTGACTTATTTATTTTGAAGTCTCCCTGTCAAATTTTTATTTAGTGTGCAATTTTCACTGTTCTTTTTAAATTGTAGAGCTTATTTAACTACATCTTTGAAGCAAAAAGCGCCAAATTCCTACAATAACCAAGGCCTACTACGTCAGTTTTTAGAAGTAAAATTTAATAATTCATATTCGCGATTTTTTAACAAAAAATTAATGCACGCCACTGGACTCAACCCTCAAAATGGGTCTGTACTATATTTTGTAAAATCGACACCTACAGAAGAGGCTTTAGTTGATATATTGCAAGAGATGGTAAGTTAGTCATTGGTGGCTGAGCAGTAACAGGATTAAATTTCCAGCAATTCTGATAATGAGACAACACTGCGAATTGTTCGTTTATCCTTAATGAAGATATTGCTTACAGTTTTATTCTATGATCAGATGAGTAAATCCATGTTGACTGGGCAACAAGAGATGATGATGTTTATCATAGGATAACTTTGAGTAACCTAGTCTACCCTCACCCTCAAGAACTCATTTCAATCGGGAAATTTTCAGTTTAATTTTCAGGGGTATGCTTGAACCATATAGTTTTAACTGAGTCCATTTTGTAAATTATTTTAAATGAAATTTTAATTAGATTTTATTAATATGTGTAATTAAACTTAAGTTAAATGTTTTATTAATAACAATAGCAGTGTAGCTATGTGTGTGGGATCGACCACTAGTAACGTTTTAAGTAATTTTCCTGTCATGTGTTTCGACGTAGGTTTATCAAATTAACCTCAAATTAATGTCTTGAGAAAGCTAATAAACATTAGCGAAAGCTTGACAACAACAAAGAGTTTTCTTTTTATTGGCCAAAATACCTTATCACTGACTGCATGTCTGTGGGTGGGAGAGTGGTGGGGGGTTGAGGGTCTGTTGATGGAGGCATCAGAGCAGAACGGCTGCTATCAGGATTATGAGGTGTGGATGAAGATTGTGGGGCTAGCCTGGAGATCAATGATTTCCAAGCATCTGGAAGACGATGACCGTCATCCCTTTTGTTTAGACAATTGGGACGTTTTTCAATCTCAATTGCTTCGCGGATGATTCGCGGTTTCTGGAAAAATGATGGTGCTATGGTTTTGGTGTTATCGAAGTGTATATTATGGCCCGTTAAGAGGCGGTGTTGGGCAAGTGATGATGTGGGATCGGATTTTCTAACTGCAAGACGATGTTCATATATTCTATTGTTAATCCGTTTACTGGTTTGTCCAATGTAGGTATGTAGGTTTGGTGATAGTTTGAGCAAGGTATTTCGTATACACCGTGGGAATCATTAGGTATTTCGTCTTTTGGGTTTTGATTAAATTGGAAATTGTTTGATGTGTTGTGAATATGGTTTTTATATTATTGGATTTCAGGACTTTTGAAATTTTGTCTGTGACACCTTTGATGTAGGGTAGGAAAGCTTTTTGCTGAGGAAGAGTTTCTGTTTGTTGAATTTGAGAAGGATTTTGTGCTTTGTGTATGGATCGCGTTATATATCCTTTATCGTAACCGTTTTGTAGAAGTGCTTCTTCTAATGTTTGTAGTTCGGATTGTCTGTTGTGATTGTCTGTTAGTCTGAGGGATCTGGTTACAAGAGTGTTGACAACGGAATTTATTTGTGATGGATGATGGTGTAATTTTGAGTTAAGGTAGCGGTTGGTATGGGTTGGTTTTCTATACACAGAGTAGGAGAATTGGCTGTTGTTTTGTTTTGTAATGAGGACGTCTAGGTAAAGGAGGGAACAATTGTTTTCGATTTCAATAGTGAACTGGATCTGAGGGTGTATATGATTAATGTGAGACAGGAAGTTATTTAGAGAATCTCTACCATGTGGCCAGATAACGAAGATGTCATCTACATATCTTAGCCAGCAGGTAAGCTTCAGTTCGAATGAATTCAGGGCTTCGGTTTTAAAGTTGTCCATGGGCTATGACGGGGAACAGAAGTGATCCCATTGGAGCTCCTCGCACTTGTTTGTAGTAGTTCCCTTGAAAGAGAAAATATGTGTTGGACAGATAATGTTCTAGAAGGGTTGTCTGTCCAACACCTAGTTTCTCTTTCAAGGGAACTACTATAAACAAGTGAAAGGAGCTCCAATGGGATCACCTCTCTCCCCCGTCATAGCCAACATCTACATGTTTTCTATACTTGCTCTAAATTGTTGATAACTCCGAGATACAACAGCATCACATAGCCGTAAAATAAAGAACTTTATACGAGTACCATACATATCATTATCTTTAACATGTAAATTTTATAAACTTTATAATATTTTTTTCTATATTTCTAATTATAATAAGCTAATTCTTTATAAATAAATAACTTACTTATGTCTCTCAGAATATTTCGAACGGTGGTTTGACAAAATATTCCCAAGTCCCTGGTTATTGATATTGTTACCTACTACTTAAATGGGGATTAAATTGCACATATGCTAATACATTTATAACATTTCCCTCGGTGCTGCCTCAACGGTGTCTCTGATATACAGTTCCTGTCGTACGTAAACGATGTTCCAGTCGAATAAAAACTCTTTCATCTTGATGACGTCTTTCAGGGTACTGCACCGCATAGACTCTGCCAGCAAAAGTTACATGTCTCATGCATTCGAAGTAAATAGCTAACTTGTCAAATGATTCTTCACTTCTAAGAATCATTGTAATTTACGAATTAATTCCAAAACGAAAACAAATTCAAGTAGAAAAGTAAAATGATACACAAAATAGCAACAATGACAAGTTGAATATTTTTGACATATGTTGTTTCTTCATTGTGTCATTTTCACAGCTTACTCGTTTTCAACAGCTACTTCGCAAATTCCGTCACCAAAATATGATAATAATTCATAATTTCAAGTTTGTTTGCTAATATCTACTGTTAGAAAAAAACAATAGAGTTGCGGTTTCACTGATATCTGAAGCATTTTTTTTTTTATACATTTATTTAACGTCGGCCTATTTCCGCTACTGAGGCCTAACACCGACGCCTGTAGACGAGCTACCCCCAACCAGGAATTTTGCCGAACCTCCTCCCTTAAGAAGAGTAGGGATCTTTTACTTGCCTAACATTTAATAGACAAGGGACCGACGGCTTTACATCCCCTCCGAAGGATGGTATATCTCCTATACAACCCTCGCTTAAGGTTGTATAGCTTCCGGGCATACACTGATATACAAGCCGCTGGAAGATGTGTGAGGCGAGAACGCGGTTTCCGTTGGAATGGTCACCATCCAAGTACTAACTGCGCCTGTCGTTGCTTTACATCGCATACCGAAGTATGTACATAGTAAAGACGCACCTACGCTCGCCCCTTCTGAAGCATTAAATTCTCTATTTTACCGTGTAAAAATAAATATACCATTCCATTTAAATTTTTTAGAAAAGCGCGATATTTGTTGACATGTCAAATAAAGCCCTCTAGCAGCGACGATAATAACCAAATGAAAACAGTGCAAAGCACTTTCGATACACTAAGAAAAGCGTTTTGTAACGAGAGTTTGTTAAATTCTGTTAAGGCTAATAGCAGTAATCAACATATAAAAAAAATTGGCATCGCCCCACCACTTTATTTTTGAAGATACAAAAAAAATGAAGAACTAGCAAGATTCGGAATTATCTCGGAATTACAAAATATATATTTTCAATACCACTTAATTGAGCAAAATCCCGAGAAAAACCTAATTTTCTATTCGGTCATGGCTGTTAGCGGCCATTTTAGAAACTCAAAAATATTTTCCAGCAATTTTTCAGGGTCACCTTACTTCAGGTAAATTTTTCCCTGAACTTGTGCGATGATTGATATGAGATAATAATAATCTTTTAATAAATTGGAGTGAAGTTATCCACGCAAATCCATCCACACTTTATGACACATGAGAAATCTAAATTGGGACAGAGGAATCAGTTTAGCAGTAGTGACCACTGGACTCTATAAAGAAATGCGCATGTGCGTTAGGAATGCGCATGCGCTGTATAACACACGCGACCATATTTCACGATAACTGTTAAGGGTGTTAATATTCTTAAGGAGAAAATTAATGTGATACATTTTACATTTCGATTGTTGAAAACAAAATTTTATTAATTATAATGTTCATGAAAGAGATACACAGTCATCTCAATTTAATAGCTTATAATGTAAAATGTTATTTCTTTCCAGCCTCAAACCGCCCTGTAAATAACAGATTAAGATTTCTCGTTTTTCGGCTCTGAAAATTCCAAAAAAAATTGTGTAATCACGAAATTTCGTAAGGAGATTTGTTTGATATCTAGAAAGCTTAAAATCTACCGTGCAATCGTTGCCAGCCCGTGGGGGAGCCACAATCGGTCATTATGTCGAAAATTATTAAGATTTCTCTAGTTTTTCGGCTCTGAAAATTCCAAAAAAAATTGTTTAATCATGAAATTTCGTGAGGAGATTTGTCTGATGTCTAGGAAGCTTAAAATCTACCGTGCAATCGTTGCCAGCCCGTAGGGGAGCCGCTATTTGTCATTATGTAGAAAACTATTAAGATTTCTCTAGTTTCTCGGCTCTGAAAATTCCAAAAAAAATTGTTTTATCTCAACATTTCGTAAGGAGATTTGTCTGATATCTAGAAAGCTTAAAATCTACCGTGCAATCATTGCCAGCCCGTGGGGGAGCCACAATCGGTCATTATGTCGAAAATTATTAAGATTTCTCTAGTTTCTCGGCTCTGAAAATTCCAAAAAAAATTGTTATATCACAACATTTCGTAAGGAGATTTGTCTGATATCTGGAAAGCTTAGAATCTACCGTGCAATCGTTGCCAGCCCGTGGGGGAGCCACAATCGGTCATTATGTCGAAAATTATTAAGATTTCTCTAGTTTTCGGCTCTGAAAATTCCAAAAAAAATAGTTTAATCACGAAATATCGTATGGAGATTTGTCTGATTTTCGACATAATGGCCGATTGTGGCTCCCCTACGGGCTGGCAACGATTGCACGGTAGATTTTAAGCTTTCTAGATATCAGAGAAATCTCCTCACGAAATTTCGTGATTAAACATTTTTTTTTGGAATTTTCAGAGCCGAGAAACTAGAGAAATCTTAATAATTTTCGACATAACGACCGATTGTGGCTCCCCCACGGGCTGGTAACGATTGCACGGTAGATTTTAAGCTTCTTATATATCAGACAAATCTCTTTACGAAATTTCGTGATTAAACAATTTTTTTTGGAATTTTCAGAGCCGAGAAACTAGAGAAATCTTAATAATTTTCGACATAACGACCGATTGTGGCTCCCCCACGGGCTGGCAACGATTGCACGGTAGATTTTAAGCTTCCTAGATATCAGACAAATCTCCTTACGAAATTTCGTGATTAAACAATTTTTTTTGGAATTTTCAAAGCTGAAAACTAAAGAAATCTTAATAATTTTCGACATAATGACCGATTGTGGCTCCCCCACGGGCTGGCAACGATTGCACGGTAGATTTTAAGCTTCTTATATATCAGACAAATCTCCTCACGGAATTTCGTGATTAAATAATTTTTTTTGGAATTTTCAGAGCCGAGAAACTAGAGAAATCTTAATAGTTTTCTATATAATGACAAATAGCGGCTCCCCTACGGGCTGGCAACGATTGCACGGTAGATTTTACGCTTCCAAGATATCAGATAAATCTCCTTACGAAATTTCGTGATTAAACAATTTTTTTTGGAATTTTCAAAGCCGAAAACTAGAGAAATCTTAATAATTTTCGACATAGTGACCGATTGTGGCTCCCCTACGGGTTGACAACGATTGCACGGTAGATTTTACGCTTCCAAGATATCAGATAAATCTCCTTACGAAATTTCGTGATTAAACAATTTTTTTTGGAATTTTCAAAGCCGAAAACTAGAGAAATCTTAATAATTTTCGACATAATGACCGATTGTGGCTCCCCCACGGGCTGGCAACGATTGCACGGTAGATTTTAAGCTTCTTATATATCAGACAAATCTCCTCACGGAATTTCGTGATTAAATAATTTTTTTTGGAATTTTCAGAGCCGAGAAACTAGAGAAATCTTAATAGTTTTCTATATAATGACAAATAGCGGCTCCCCTACGGGCTGGCAACGATTGCACGGTAGATTTTACGCTTCCAAGATATCAGATAAATCTCCTTACGAAATTTCGTGATTAAACAATTTTTTTTGGAATTTTCAAAGCCGAAAACTAGAGAAATCTTAATAATTTTCGACATAGTGACCGATTGTGGCTCCCCTACGGGTTGACAACGATTGCACGGTAGATTTTACGCTTCCAAGATATCAGATAAATCTCCTTACGAAATTTCGTGATTAAACAATTTTTTTTGGAATTTTCAAAGCCGAAAACTAGAGAAATCTTAATAATTTTCGACATAATGACCGATTGTGGCTCCCCCACGGGCTGGCAACGATTGCACGGTAGATTTTAAGCTTCTTATATATCAGACAAATCTCCTCACGGAATTTCGTGATTAAATAATTTTTTTTGGAATTTTCAGAGCCGAGAAACTAGAGAAATCTTAATAGTTTTCTATATAATGACAAATAGCGGCTCCCCTACGGGCTGGCAACGATTGCACGGTAGATTTTAAGCTTTCTGGATATTAGACAAATCTCCTCACGAAATTTCGTGATTAAACAATTTTTTTTGGAATTTTCAGAGCCGAGAAACTAGAGAAATCTTAATAATTTTCGACATAGTGACCGATTGTGGCTCCCTCACGGGCCGGCAACAATTGCACGGTAGATTTTAAGCTTCCTAGATATCAGACAAATCTGCTCACGAAATTTCGTGATTAATCAATTTTTTTTGGAATTTTCAAAGCCGAAAACTAGAGAAATCTTAATACTTTTCGACATAATGACCGATTGTGAGTCCCCTACGGGCTGGCAACGATTGCACGGTAGATTTTAAGCTTTCTAGATATCAAACAAATCTCCTTACGAAATTTCGTGATTAAACAATTTTTTTTGAAATTTTCAGAGCCGAGAAACTAGAGAAATCTTAATAATTTTCGACATAATGACCGATTGTGGCTCCCCCGCGGGCTGGCAACGGTTGCACGGTATATTTTAAGCTTCCTAGACATCAGACAAATCTCCTCACGAAGTTTCTTGATTAAACAATTTTTTTTGGAATTTTCAGAGCCGAAAAACTAGAGAAATCTTAATAATTTTCGACATAATGACCGATTGTGGTTCCCCCACGGGCTGGCAATGATTGCACGGTAGATTTTAAGCTTTCTAGATATCAAACAAATCTCCTTATGAAGTTTCGTGATTAAGCAATTTTTTTTGCAATTTTCAGAGCCGAAAAACGAGAAATCTTAATCTGTTATTTACAGGGCGGTTTGAGGCTGGAAAGAAATATCATTTTACATTGTAAGCTATTAAATTGAGATGACTGTGTATCTCTTTCATGAACATTATAATTAATAAAATTTTGTTTTCAACAATCGAAATGTAAAATGTATCACATTAATTTTCTCCTTAAGAATATTAACACCCTTAACAGTTATCGTGAAATATGGTCGCGTGTGTTATACAGCGCATGCGCATTCCTAACGCACATGCGCATTTCTTTATAGAGTCCAGTGGCCACTACTGCTAAACTGATTCCTCTATCCCAATTTAGATTTCCCACGTGTCATAAAGTGTGGATGGATTTGCGTGGATAACTTCACTCCAATGATATAAGTAAGAAACAGAAGAAGAAATATACATACATACACCCATGAATGAAACCGTACATGCATTCATGCATGTATGTACATAGATAGAAAACACATAGGACTACAGACATAGAAATTTAAAAAAATTAGAAAAAAATAGGTTATTTATTACAAGATACATTAATTTAAGACACAAGAAATTCATTAACAGAGTAATAATCTTTCTTTAGTAGCATTTGTTTAACAGCATATATGAACTTCTTAATACTGGGTATGGTTTTTATACTCTTATCTAGTTTATTATACAAAGTGATACCCATACAATAGGGATTTGCTTCATATAATTCCATTCGATGTATATTATATTGCAAATCCAAACCATGACGCGTAGGGTAATTATGGAAAGCATTTTGAAAATTGAAATGAGCAAGATTCTTTTTAACAAAAGTTAATATTTCAAGAATATACAGTGATGGCAAGGTTAATATATTATTCTCAATAAATATGGACTTGCACGACTCTCGGTACTTGAGTCCAAACATACAGCGTATGGCCCTTTTTTGCAACATAAATACACGATTTGACATTGATGAGTTCCCCCAAAAGATAATACCGTATCTCAAACGAGACTCAAAATTAGAATAATAAAAAAAATTTACCACCTAAGAACTGGAAATTTGGCATAACCTTTTCAACGCAAAACAGGTACTGGCACGCTTATTACAAAGAAAATTTATATGAAATTTCCAATCGAGGGATATATCAATGAAAATTCCTAATAATTTAAATTCCGTTACTTGTTGAATGCTCTTTCCATTTAGCTTAAGTAAAGGACTAGATATATAATTCGAAGCAATAGGATGGAATGTAGCGAGTATGTTTTTTCTTGGTTTAGAATAAGTCTATTGTAATTAGCTACAGCAGACAAGTTTTCATTTACCTTGGCGATAGATTCTTTTTCACTTTCGGCACTGACAATGATAGTTATGTCATCTGCAAAAGCATTATAAAAGGTAGAAAAGGCACTGTCTATGTCATTTATATATAATAAAAATAATAATGATCCTAATATACTTCCTTGAGGGACTCCTATGTCCACCATTAATTCACTTGACCTGGTATTACAAAATTCAATAAATTGTTTTCTGTTAGCTAGATAAGATTGGAGCACATACTTGCACTGACCCCGCAGACCATAATACTCAATCTTTTTTAGTAGAATGTCATGATCTACGCAGTCGAATGCCTTTCATAAATCAATGAAGACAGCAATTACCTTATTTCCTCGATCCAGATTTTCATAAACGTAATTTAAACTATTTGCAAGAGCAATATTGTTAATCGATTTTTATAAAATCCGTATTGATTTTTCGAGATGACATTATAATTTTCTAAGAAATTTAGGGTTCTATTGGCTAAAGCTTTTCAAAGATTTTTAAAAAAACAGACAACAATGAGATGGGTCTATAGTTGCAGAGCAGCGTAGCGTCTCCTTTTATATGCAATGGAATAATCTTTGAAAGTTTTAGTGAGTTAGGAAAACAACCATGATGGAAACATTCATATACTATGTGACATAGAGGTTCAGCTAATAGGTGAGCAAATTTCTTTACAATTTTTATTGAGAAAAAATCAAGACCAACTGACTTGGAATTTTTTAAACTGTTTATTACGTCGATAATTTAAGGTTTTGACACCGGATTTAAAATAAAATTAAAATTTGGGTCATTGAAGGGAAGAAAGTAGGGAAAATCTAGTGGATAATCTTTAGTATTACTGGGGATATTATTTACATGCAACAATTGCCTAGGTAGGTTTAGAAAAAGGTATTAAATGCATTTGCAGTTTCAAGCTTGTCTGAAGATATTTTACCATTTATTAGCATATTTTGACTTACATTTCTTGTTTTTGTTGTCACAGAATTATTTATAATTTTCCAAACAGTAGTTGATTTGTTTTCGGAATTAAATATGACTTTGTCAAAATACATTTATTTATCCTTTCTTAATACTTTCTCATAAACTAATTCATATTTTGTATAGTAGTCTTTTGGTATTATTCCGTTTAGCGGCAAATGATATGAATCTTTTAAATCAGCGCTAGATAATTTTATGCCTGCAGTTATCCAACCCTGGTTTGAGTTAGAAATTTGTAAATTTTTTGTAACAATTTTGAAACTTTGATCATAATAATGTTTTTAAAGTCCGATAAAAATTTCAAACTTATCATCGACCGATTTTGCGTTGAAAACATCACGCCAGGTTTCAGTTATTAAAAAGTTATTAAAGACATCATAATTTTTCATAGAAAATGACCTAAAAGTATATGTATTATCACCCAAAAAGATATGGTCGACCTCCATTCTTAGTTAGCCACCCTGTACATATTATTTCAAATTTTGGCATATCAAATTAATAATAATAATAATAATAATAATAATATTTTATTCACCATTAAAAAATGATACAATTAAGTACATATGGCAAGTCAAATAGCAATACAAAATGAAGGCAATAATAAAATTTAATGATAAAAATTTTTAATGATAAAAATAATAAACAAATAAATAACAATTAAGTAAATATAACTAACTATGTAAACAAAGTAGACGACAAACAACATTTACTTATTCATTTATTACTTTTACTTCACACAAAAAAGATAATCGGAATATAGTCATAAATATAGAACTAAGACATACTAACATATAACATATAACGAACAACATTCAGATAAGTTAACTATATAAAATGAAATTTAAAAATTAGCTTGTAAATACTCTTCAATTGAATAAAAGGAAAATTTTAATAATAAAGATTTCACTTCTGTTTTGAACAGATGAATAACATTAATTCTTTTTATGTTTAAAGGTAGCTTATTAAACAATTTTATAGGCATTACTTTATGACTTTTTGCCAAAATGGATAAGGTGTGAGATGGAATATCTAGAGAGTAGTTTTCCCGAAGATTATGACCACTACTAACACAGGTATCATGTCTACTATTAAAATGTGTTAAATTATTTTTTACGTACAATACAGAATGTAAAATATATAATGAAGGAACTGTTAAAATTCCCAGTTCACTAAAAAGTTTTCTACATGAATATTGCGGTGGTTTGAAAGACATGGTGCGTATAATTTTTTTCTGAAGAATAAATACTTCGTTAAAACGAGTGCAGTTTCCCCAACATATTATGCAATAACTTAACTGAGACTGAACATGTGCAAAATAATACATTTTTAAGATGTGAATGTTGATAGATGATCTTAACTGCCAAATAACAAAGCATTGGGTTGATATTTTTTTGTTTAAATGATCAATGTGATTACCCCAATTCAATAGAGAATCTACGTAAACGCCGAGAAATTTAACATAATTACTTTGAGTTATAGAGCGATGTTCATATTTAACGAATAAGCTATAATCAGTTGGCCTAGTTGAGAATAATAGTAAATCAGTTTTTAAATTATTTAAAGCTAAACCCATAGACTTACAATAATTATGCATAGTTTTGGCTGTTACAATGGCTTTATAGCTCAGCTCATCAGTAGAGTTAGAATCAACTGCAACAGTGGTATCGTCTGCAAAAAGTGATATAAATATATTTCCAAGATTACACCCAATATTGTTTATGAATATAATAAATAATAATGGCCCCAAAATACTGCCTTGCGGCACGCCAGTGGAGACCTCCATAGGACTGGATGTTGCGGTATTACCAGGACCTTTTATTGCAACGAACTGAGTTCTCCCATTTAAATAGGACGCTATCCAGCTAAGCGCTGTGCCACGAATGCCACAGCGTTCAAGCGTATTTAATAACAATTTATGGTTAATCGTATCGAAAGCACGGCTTAAATCAAAAAACAAACAAGCAGTTTTTGATTTCTTTTCGAAGTTATCTAAGACATAATTGCAAAGAGACAAGACTGTATCTTTTGTTGATAAACCTTTAGAAAAGCCAAACTGATAAGGACATATCAGATTATGTTTTGTTATGTAATTAGTCAATCTCAGGTGATATGATTTTTCAAAAGCTTTAGAAAAAGCCGAGAGAAGTGCAATACATCTGTAATTGGAAATAAGAGATTTATTTTCTTTTTTATGCACTGGTATAATTAATGCCTTTTTCAGAATAGAAGGAAAGGTGCCCTCTATAAACGATAAGTTAATAATGTATGTTAGTGGCTCGACAATAAATTCAGCCACTTTTAGTAAAAGAGAACAAGGCACCTCATCTTCCCCAGATGAATTTTTTATTGAGACAGATCTGATAATCGTAAGCATTTCAGTTACAGTTAATGGATTCAGAAAAAATGAACTACTACTATTAATTATTTTAATATTATTTAATGACGGAGACATATTATTTGTTAAGTGTTTAATAGAGTTGATAAAGAAGGTGTTAAAAGCATCTGCAGCTTCATCCTGGGTATTAAGAATACTACCATCTATGTTGGTAAAATGGTTGGGAAGCTTATTATCATTGCTATAAGTATTATTTTTGATAATTTTCCAGGCAGTTTTTGTTTTGTTATGTGAATTTAGTAACATAGATTCATTATAGGATCTTTTAGCAAGTTTGATTTTGTATCGATGATTTTTTAAAATTATATTATAGCGAAGAAAAACTTGTTCGTCACCCGTGTATTTAAAAATTTTTTATATAAGTCCCTTAAAAATATGCCTTCATTAACAATGTCATTAGTTAACCATGGTTTGCTATTTGTTAACTTTTGCTTTGGCTTATAACTTTCCAATGGAAAGGCTTTGTCCATTAATGAGAGAAAGGTAAAATAGAAGTTTGAAAAGTAATATTCACAATTTTGGTTACGATTTTCAGACAAGAAATCCCATTTTTCCTTTGAAAGTAAATACCTAAAATAATTTAAATTATCTGAATTATTAAAAAACCTTCGTAACTGAAGTTTGTCGGTGTTAACCGGTTTATCAAATTGACATGGATACGTAATTATTTGCATAAAATGATCAGATAAGTCAGAATATATAATTTTTGGATTTAACGATTTAATGTTTACATTAGAAAAAATATTGTCGATGACAGTTTTAGAATTACCTTGAATACGAGTAAATTCGGTAATAGATTTAAGTAGACCATAACAACTGAGGATATTGCATAAGTTTTTAGCATTTATATCATCAACACTCTCATCAAAATTGAAGTTAAAATCCCCACAAAGGAAAGTAGGAGTATTAGCTTTATACACAGAATTTAATAAGGCATCCATATTAGATACGAAATATTCAGAATCAATTAACTTGTTGGAGGGCGATCTATAAAAGCAGCCTACTAAGACACTTCTGTCCTTCAAAAAAACTTCAATTAAGCAATATTCAAACAGCAACTCTGTTTTTTGCACATTACATTTAACAATTTTAAAGTCTATATCATTACTTACGAAAATTCCTACCCCACCCAAATTATGATTTGATCTACAATAGTAGTCGGTAATTTTATATCTCTCTAGTTTTAAACCGGGAATTTCACAATTTTTGTAACTTAATTCAGAAATACATACAATCTCTGGAATTTCTAAACTGTTTAATAAAAGTTCAAGTTCTTCAACTATATTACGTAAGCTTCTGACGTTTAGATGACAGATTCGTAGATTTTTTGCAGAATGTTGATTTAAGTTATTTGAGGATTCTTCGCTACGGAGGCTGGTAAAGGAAAATTTCGTTCGTTGAAAGTAAAGCGATTCACAGCAGCTCCCTCCGGCCAAATTTCGGGATTGTAAACATCTTTCACATGAGCGATAGGAAAAGTAACCATGTATGATGAGGTATACTCATTTTTTCGTAACTCTTTAAACTCAAAATTAATATGCGGTGCGGTTTCTTTTAAGCAGTCTTTTAACGCCTCAGCGGTAGTTTCAGCATTAAGCCTATAGACATGCAGGTAACCCATTTTGGGTACTGTACTAACTATTGATGAAGTCTTGTTACTGCCAATTACCGGTTTTCTACGGTGTCTGAAAGAATTATTATGATTTTGAAGCAACTCTGCTTGATTCGCAGTTTGTTTTGGTGCAGACGATTTATTTATATCCTGGTCATTAGTAGATGTAGTTTTTGTTGGCTTAGTTTTTAATTTATCAGAGTAGAGTTCTACAGAAGAACTTGTGGAAGGTTTTTGCATGTTCTTATCACTAGGAATTAATTCTTTAGATGCCGCTATAATACGCGAACTTGTTTGATTATCAGCTAGCCGGCTAGAGGGTGCTGGATTGTTTATTTTATGCGACATATGTTTGTTTATATCATTTTTAAGATAATTTATTAAATCTTCTTGATTTACCAACCTTTTTTCGAGATGACTGATTGTCTGGCTGAGCAATTTATTCTCTCTTTCATAAAACTTACATTGTACTTCCCTCTTCTGGCACAAAGTTTTTATACAACATTCCTGATCAGGTATATCACATGTCAACAAATTATTATTTTCTTTAGGAGTGACACAGTTTGTAATGTAATTCTCAAAGACATCAGACACAATGGTATTAATGTTAACACTTTCAGGTAATTTCTTTTGCACTAAAATGTTAATAATGTCTTTTTTGGTTAATTTATTTAGTTCACTGACAACTGACTCTTCACTCGCCGCCATCATTAAAGAAAGTTAATACAATTTCAAATTTATACCTTTCGGATTTTACAATAAATGACAAACATTTCGATTAAATAATATATACAGACATTCGCTCATTGCTATAATATATTCAAAACAAAGTCAAAAAAACATATCCAAAGAACCAATAATAAAACATAAAACCGCCATCTTAAGACGTTGTACTTGCCTTAACGATATTATTTACAATGTAAATGGTCACAATCTCATATAAATAGTTCGGCAACACGTGTACGTCCGCTAATTAAACATAAATATCGAGTAAGTACGCGGGGGAATAACGACATATTATGGCTTTCGTGCAGGTTATGTACGCCAAAGTGGCCCATGCAAATTCCTTATAGCCAATTTAAGTTGTGAGAACAGGGACGGCTTTCTAAAACATATCGACAAGTTTTTGTAAGTATTGTCTTGTATTTTAACTGACTTTAAAGGAAAAGAAGTTCTTGTTATCTGTTATTTTGTTTGTATTCCTGCAAATAACGGGTCCAGCAGAATGATGTATCCATTTTCAAAGTTAATTCAAGTCATAGTACATTAACTCAAATCAAGTCGCCATGCTTTCGCGATAAATGGAAATTTAAGACGGTTGTCAAAGCGTTTACGAGAAATGTCAGTTTAGATGCGCTGGTCAAATATTCAACGTTATTTTGCGGTTGAAGCTTACTTAAAAAATAACTATTCTGTTGTAATCGTCGTCATTTTCATTTATTTCCACGAGATTCAGTTCCCAGTCGAATAACAATTAAAAAGTAAAAAGTGGGTACACAAGTGTCGCAATACTGCTTGAAAATGCTGAAAGGGTAAGAGCAGCTGTGCTACGAAGTCCTGAACGCTCTGCAAAACGACAAGCATTAGCACTTAATATTTCGAACCGTAGTTATCGTCGCATTCTGATAGGTTTACGCTTTCATCCCTACAAAATTTAAGTCGTACAAAAGCTTCTGCCTTAAGATTTTGAAACACGCGTTGATTTTTGTGAACGTTTCGAAGGGCTATTTGTTGAAAACCAAAATATCGTTGATTGCTTGCTGATGTCAAATGAACCTCATTTTCATCTTTCGGGATATGTTAACAAATAGAAATGTCGCTACTGGGCGACGGAAAATCTTCTGCAATAGCACGAAGTACTGCTTCATAACAAAAACGTTATGGACCATCCTTCTCTGAAGAAAAAAGTTTGACTGTTTCTGTTACATCACAACGTTTGTTACAGTTCAATTGAACATTTATACGTCATTATAAAAAAATCTCTAAATCATTACTTTATCTCTTACATTTAATGTCTAACGAATTCGTGTTATCCGTCGTCACGCGTAATATTTATTATTTAGTTGTCTATATGAACCCGCAATTGTAAGGAATCTGTTGCACTTAGGTGTAGGCATGGCATTATACATTTTATTGTGTAGCGTGTTGCATATACTTAGGCCTCTATTTCTGTAATTCTGATAAGCTAGGCAACCAATAACTTTTAATTAGTTTATAGGTAGACTCCTATAACCGTGCTGACGATCGGTAACACAGATTTATTTCTTCACGATAGTTGTGGTTTTGGCTTAGGTTCCGTCTTCCGGTATTCTGTCACTTTTCACGTGTAAGTTCGTTTGAACGCTTGGCAATTATTAATTGGTAATTTACGTGCTCTTTGCGATTTTGAAACAAGTAATTTCACCATTTTGGGATATATTCGCAACGT
Organism: Leptura quadrifasciata; assembly: GCA_963675555.1. Classification (NCBI taxonomy): domain Eukaryota; kingdom Metazoa; phylum Arthropoda; class Insecta; order Coleoptera; family Cerambycidae; genus Leptura; species Leptura quadrifasciata. The sequence continues at coordinate 32,180,017 of OY776680.1, read as the reverse complement.
TACATTTTTCGATTATCCATTTATGTTTGGATGAGTTCATATTTTTATGGTATTGGAAATCGATTGCCTTCATTGGAAGGATCTATACGTAAAAGCCATTTTTGCCAAATTTACACGAGGCCAAGGACATCCAAGGTCAACAACATTTTTCTAAGAAAACCCTCCGAAACGAGGGTTTTTTTTTCACCTACGGTGTCGCCTAGGAATTCGTAGTTTTTCCTACGTGTTTTTTGTCTCCCCTGATACGAATAACTTTTTTTCTTCCACTGATCTACACGTGCTTATGTTATTTCTCCTTGCTGGACTGGAATTTTTTTGTGGAGGAGCCATCCGTTTTCTGGGTTAATTAATAGGCTGGAAGTTGCCCATTCCTGAAGTTTGAGCCGAAGCTGAAGCCCTGCTGCCTGCAAGTTTGTATCCTTCTTGCGCCATCTATATATAGTTTTTTTTTAAATTTATTGTATATTTTGCTTAAAAAATTTTTACCACTGTATGTATATATATATATATATATATATATATATATATATATATATATTTTAAATTTTGCTAAACGTTCCATGAAAATATTCTGTTAATTAATTAAAACATCTATGATATTTGTTGGGGGTTTAAGCACTTACGTAAGACGCATATACCCAGTTAGATACATTTTTTTTAGTGTTGAATTTGTCTGCTATACCATACCCTACGTTATTGTACTGTTGAATGTTATACTATAACCTACTTCGTTTATTGTCATTAAAAGATAAAACTGAATTTGAATTTTTCATTATCGTTTCGCTAAGTAATTTATTTAGTAAATTTAAGGTTACATTGTACTTGAGCTGTAATTTGGAGAGAAAAAAAATTTACTTGGCGCCCTGATACATCAAAGAAGTTTAGAACCCCGACCCCACTGTCAGTCGGCCGGCAAATACCGTTAGTCAACAGACGACGACCAACTCGGTACGTCAGATTGCAGTTTTAAAATTTGACGTAGCACTTTGTCAACAGGTATTGCGTAACTTTGAACAACAACTTCGTAATGTTGGTGTGGATATTCGAAGAATGTGGTTTCAGCAGGCTGGAGCCATTTCCCACACTGCTAGAGATTCTATGACAACTTTGCGAAGAATATTTCCTGGTCATAGATTTAGAAATTTGGGGACATCAACTTCACTAGTTCAAGTCAAAAGTGTTTTCTAATCGACCACAAATATTGAAACAACTAAAATACATTTTCCGAATGTGCTGAAATTATCAAAAGTCTCTTTAAAAAGAGTGACCCCAAAAACATATGCAACTATCGCCCCATATCTTTATTATCTGTATTTCCAAAATTCTGAAAAATTATTATCCAAAAGAATCTTAAACTTTTTGGAAGTAAATAATGTGCTCTCTCTTAATAATCCAGGTCAGATAGTTTATTTTTTCCTAAAATTCCTCAGTACATTTTGTGAACGTGATAATTAGGGGAAAATAATGGAAATTAGATGTATATGTTTTGGAAAGGAAGTTTTATTTGGCACCTGTTGAAAAAGGGGCATGAAAGTGCCAGAAATAAGTTCTTTCATGTTTTCGATGTGAAAGAAAAATACTACGAAATAGCTCGGAAAAGACAAAAAAAATGAGTTTTTGGCAATTAAAATCGGTCAATAACTTTTTATACAAAAAATTAAAAACCGCTAAATATGGCCATTTTTTGCCATTTAATTACAGGGACTGTAATTATCGTAAGAAGTTGTTTCGGAGCTTAAATTGTAGCTTTTGTTGGTACCCACCTACTCTAAAAATTTAATGCAAAAATATTAATAACTTTTAGCGGTAATATCGAAAATGTAAAAAAGGTGTTTCCGAAAAATGACGTGGAAATGGTCAAAAATGGACATAGAACGATTTTTCAAAAAGCTATTTGTTCATGATGAAATTCTCTACAATCTTATTATCTTTAAATTCGTTTCATTTAGTATCTTAAAAGCGGATTTGTCATTTTGTTAACAACAAAAATACGTCATACGAATATTATTTCTTTAGGTTAGTTCGTTAGGTTAAATGTGTTAATATTATTTGATGTAGTGTGGAGTACCCGCGCTCTATAGGCCTCTATGGGCTATATGGGTCCAAAATTCAGAAATAGCCCTATTTTCAAATGTATTTTTAAGGTACTAAACGAAACATTACGGAAATTTAAAGATAATAAGATTATAGAGAATTTCATCAGGAATAAATAGCTTTTTGAAAAATAAAATAAATTTTTAGAGTAGGTAAGTACCAACAAAAGCTACAATTTAAGATCCGAAACAACTTCCTACGATAATATGTGTAATATATATTACAGTGCCTGTAATTAAATGGCAAAAATGGCCATATATAGCGGTTTTTAAATTTTTAATTTTTTGTGCAAAGTTATTGACCGATTTCAATTGTCAAATACTCATTTTTTTCGTCTTTTTACGAAAAAAAAAATTTCTTTCGAAACCGTGAAAAAACCTGTTTTCGGCATTTTCACGCCCTTTTTTCAACAGGTTCTAAATAAAATTTGCTTTCTAAAACATATACATCTAATTCTCACTATTTTTTCCTAATTATCACGTTCACAAAATGCACCGAGTAATTTTTAGGAAAAAATGTATTCTCCTTTGCTCTCTGACCTGGATTATAATCACCATAGCTTTAGAGAAGGCCGCTCTACTATTTCAGCCTTGGCAAGTATTCTAGATTAAATATACAAAAATTTAGACACTTTGAAATAAAGTCATGGCTGTTTTCATTGATTTGTCAAAAGCATTTGACTGTGTGGACTATGAGATCCTACTAAAGAAATAAGAATATTATGGTTTTCGTGTTCAATGAAATAAACAATTAAAATCCTATTTATCGAACAAGAGACAATACGTAGATTACTTTAGTATAAATTCTTCTGAATTAGGCATTGACATTAGTGTGCTACAGGTCAATGTTTTTGGTCCACTACTGTTTTTTGTTATGACAGAAAAAATCATATCAACTTTTTATTCTGCATATGCTGATGATCTGTCGTTGGTGACCGGTAATAACACTGTTGAAAACATGGCCAGTAATCTTGAAAAGAACCTAAACTTTACCTGTGACTGCATCAATGAAAAGAAATTTGTCTTGAATGAAGACCTTCTTTATGTAATTTCACCCAGTAGATTCTAATTATATAGCTAGCCCACTGATTAAGGCACACAATAAATCTCTTAGGCAAGTAAAAGATTTCAAATTGCTGGGAATATATATAGACTTATCTCTAGACTGGAAAAGTCATGTAAAATATGTTTTTAACAAATGTGCCTGTATATGTCTTGTAATAAAGAGGCTGTGCCAAATTTCCAATATAAAACTACAATTTTTTTTATTTCTCGAGTGTCGAATCTAGAATCAGATATGGGGTAGTTTTCTGGGGAAACTCTGTATCCTCTGACAGGGTATTTATTTTGCAGAAAAGGGCCATACGTTTCATGTTCGGACTTAATTAAGGGGAGTCACGTAAAAATACATGTATTCGGCAAAAAAATTTAACATTTTCTTGCATATTAATTTTGGATTTTTTAAAATTTGCAAAAAATAACCTGTCACGGTTTACTCTGCAAAACTTTAATCTTGATTATTCGACGCGTCATGGTCAAAGTCTACAATATGATATGCATCGATAAGAATTATATAAACTTAATCCTTACTATTTAGGGGCCGTTTTGTATAATAAACTAAACAGTAGAATTAAACATATGTCTAGTGTCAATAAATTTTCACCAGTTGTTAGAGAACATCCTGTTAAAAATGCTTTTTATTCAGTAGATGGATATTTAAATTTCTAATCATATCTCCCCGAAAATAATTACATAAGCTGCTGCAAATTAATCAATTTTTTTTGTAATGTGTTCTTTCTATCCTATAATGTTTTATTTTTTATTTTATCTAACTTATCCTATGTCATAATTGTAAGATCAATCGGATGATTTAATAAATACTAATATTAAATATAACATTCGGACAGATTCTGGTAGAAGTGATATCTAGTAGTTTTTGTAACGGAATTTTCTATTTTTCTTTTTGCCTCAGATTTGTTATAAGTTTCTATTTTTTTTTATTTGTGGAAACTAATCATAATCATAATAATAATACCATGTTACTAGAGTTTAATTTTAATTCAATTTTTTTCTAATGGATAACTTATAGTTTAGATAAAATTTATCTTTAACACTCAAAATGCAATATTTAATTTAAACTACTTTTATTAATTACATAGCAACCACATATAAATTAGTATAAGCTGCAATTAGACGTGGTTGACTGCAAATACCTCTTTGCTCAACAATTTTCACGGGATAATTCATTTAGCCTATATCTAACGTATGAATAAAATAATTATGTGTTTGATATACACCATAACTATTTAGGATTAAAATATATTTTCTTCTAAATCGCTTGACATGTCCAAACAAGTTAACGGAAAAAAATACCTGAAATTTTAATGAATCACTTTCTGCCCTTTTGCAACCAATTGAAGAATACATACCGTAGTTTATTGAGCTGAACACCTTTTAAAAGAGATTTGTTACATCTAAATAACAAAAGCGCGCAGTATGACAAAGCTTATTGCACTAAAGAACTTTCACCAAAGGCGCCCGAAAACTTCCGGATTCATTTTGACAACTGTCTGCCATTTAGACATAACTATTTTGACTCTTATTACCTGCATGTATCCCACGGAGAGAACTAATGTAAAAGAAACAAATGTAGGTACATTTTCATTCATAAAATAGGTAAAGCTCATTCAGAAGCTAAGCAAATATGAGACGGAAATTTCAGAGAGCCAAGTTAAAACGATTGTCTGAAAGTTGTTGCGACTACGTATTCTGATTTATCTGTGATCGCAACAATCTCAAATATTTTAGGATCTAATCGAGGGTTAGTGCAAAACGGCCCGAGTGCATAAAATTGTATGTAAAATCGTGTGTGTCGCATAATTTTAATAACACTGATTAATAAATGACTTGAATGTGTAATAATACAGAACCGAAAATATTGCGTGACATAATGATAACTAAACTGGCATCGTGCAATGATTCAAATTAAATATGTAATAATATCTTTTTTATTGTGTAATATATACCTACTATACACAAAAGGTTAGCTGTACAGTAAACACTGATATAAAAAACCGCTAACCTGAAGTACTTACTAAAAAGAACTAATATAAAACCAACATATTTCAAAACGTATTAAAATTAATGTTTAGATCATTGCTCAAAAGATGATTTTTTTATTGTTTGGGTTGATTTGACGTGTAAGTGTAAAGGTAGATTGTTATAAACATACGTTGAGAAGTGAAAAATTTCATGTTTTTAGTCCATATAAATAAAGAGAAATAAAATAAAAAGTATCTATACTAGTGGAATGAATCGAGTACAGAAGGTAACCAAATATATCATTTTCTCAAAATTTGCTTAAATTTATCTATATTTTCATTTACATATGTTTTAGTTATTCTCTTATATTTTTTATAAAGCATTTTATGTCTTTTATTGATACAGGTAAGATGTTATACAATTTAATTCCCGTATAATCTATATACTTTGAGAAGGCTGTATTTGTTGGTTTTGGTCTTATATTTTCTTTGTTTGCCATCGAGCGAGTTAAGTAGTTATGGTCTGATTTATTTTTTATTTTGGGGTTTTTTTGTACATAATTCAGAATATCTGTAATATATAAACTGTCAATATCCAATACTTTAATATTTTCAAATAATGATTGTGTTGAATAATATCTTGGTTTGTTCAAAATAATTTTTAAAATATCTTTGAATTATTTTAAGGGTATTTAGAGTACTGTCATATGCTTCGCCCCAAATTATGAAACCATACTTAATTATAGACTCTACTAAGGCTTTATAAATATTTACGAGAGAATGTAAATCCATGTATTGTCTAAGCTGATAAAATTTATATATTAACTTTCGAATTTTTCCTGTTAATATTTCCACGTGTTTATCCCATCCCAAGTCTAAGTATTTGATGTTTTCATTTGATTCAATATAATCTTCACAACTGTCGCAAGTAACTGTTTTTGTTTTATTTAGAGTTAATAAATTTCTTGTTAACCAAATTTTTACGTTGTGAAGTCTCTTTTCCGTTTTAATTTTAACTTCCTCCCAGCTGACATCGGAAAATAATAAGACTGTGTCATCGGCATAAGATATTATTTCCCCTGAAATATTTAAGTTAAATATGTCATTTATGTAAATTTGAAATAGAATTGGATCTATAACTGTTCCTTGAGGTATTCCATACGTAACTAGTTTTTCTTCACTTTTTTCCGAGACTATGCTGACAATCGGTTTCCGATTTGTTAAATAGTTTCTGAGTAAATCACCGCATATGCCTCTGAAACCGTATGTGTCCAATTTTTTTAGTAGATTTTGATGAGAAATCGTGTCAAAAGTCTTTGCTAGATCTAAAAATATTGCCAGCGGCTTTTGATTATTGTTTAGCTTTTGATATAAATAACTTGTCACATTATACTTTGCATCGACAGTAGACACTCCTTCTCTAAATCCAAATTGGAAATTTGATATTATATTATATTTATCAATATGTTCTAAAAGCCGCTTTTTAATGCATTTTTCTATAATTTTTGCAATATTACTAATAAGATATATCGGACGGTAGTTAGAAATAACATTTGCGTTGCCTTGTTTAAATAACGGCTTTATAACAGTTTTTTTTAATGCTTGCGGAAAATAACCTTGTTGGAATATCAAATTTATAATGTATTGCAATGGTCTTAATATATAAATCAGTGATTCTTTGATTGTTTTTAACCGAATAGCATTAAGGCCCGGTGTTTTTTAGACTATTTATAATTTCATTTTCTGAAACTGGATACTAAATTATTGGGATATTTTAATAATGCTTCTTTTAATTTGTCCCTGTTTTGTATAGATTTTATTAACCCCTGATTTATCCATGGCTTTAGTTTCTGTTCATTATTCACTTTAGAGCATATTAGTTTTGTGTAATTTTTTATCTTATATTTATATTTAATCATGAACTTATTTGTCGCAATATCTACATTGTTTTCATTGTAAACCTCTGACCACGTCTCATTTTTTAAGTCTCTGGTAAGTTTTCTATAATCTGTTTTTTTCGCATATTTGTGTTAGATTCTGTATGTCATCTTTACATTTTCTTTCTGTTAAATAAAGCAATGTTGCATAATGGTCAGTTATACTGCATTTCAAGATATATGCGATATTATTTAAATTTGTATGTTTTTGATTTTTTAAAAGTATATGGTCTATACACGTGGCATTATTCTCAGTTATTCGAGTTGGTTTATTAATTTGAGGGTGAAACCATTTTTCACTTAGGGTATTTATGTACAGTTGGGTTATAATATTGTTTTTATCCAATATATCTAAATTTATATCTCCTACAAATATTTCTATTTCATTTGATTTGTGTGATTTAATTATATTTTTCATATCCTGTATAAAGATTTCAGAGTTGGTTGAGGGAGGTCTGTACGTGGCTATAATCTTATATATAAGTTTTATTTTTCAATCTCCTTGGGTTCTGTTAATACCTTATTTTCTGATTGAATTTGATTTATTATTGTTTTATTTTGTTTTATGTTTTCATTTGTTGATTCTTTTATTAGCTCCCATACTTTTTTACATTTTGACTAGCTTCGTTGAATTGAATTTTATAATATTCACTCTTACTTTTTATAATTAATTTGTTTATCATATTCCTGTACCTTGTGTATTTACTTTTTATTTCTAAATTATTGGGATATTTTAATAATGCTTGTTTTAATTTGTCCCTGTTTTATATAGATTTTATTATCCCCTGACTTATCCATGGCTTTAGGTTCTCTTCATTATTCATCTTAGAGTATATTAATTTTGTACAATTTTTTATTTTATATTTATATTTAATCATGAACTTATTTGTCGCAATATCTACATTGTTTTCAATGTAAACCTCTGACCACGCCTCATTTTTTAAGTCTATAATCTGTTTTTTCGCATATTTGTGTTAGATTCTTTATGTCATCTTTATATTTTCTTTCTGTTAAATAAAGCAATGTCGCAAAATGGTCAGTTATACTGCATTTCAAGATATATGCGATATTATTTAAATTTGTATGTTTTTGATTTTTTAAAAATATATGGTTTATACACGTGGCATTATTCTCAGTTATTCGAGTTGATTTATTAATTTGAGGGTGAAACCATTTTTCACTTAGGGTATTCATGTACAGTTGGGTTATAATATTGTTTTTATCCAATATATCTAAATTTATATCTCCTACAAATATTTCTATTTCATTTGAATTGTGTGATTTAATTATATTTTTCATATCCTCTATAAAGATTTCAGGGTTGGTTGAGGCAGGTCTGTACTTGGCTATAATCTTATAAGTTTTATTTTTATTTTTTATATTTAAAATTGCAAAAGTTACCTCATTTAATTTAACATTACTAATATTCTGAATTGTTACTGAATTATGTACATAAATTATAGCCCCATCATTTTGATTGAAGTCGGCTTTATTGTAATAACAAGAATATTGTGGTATTTAAAAATTTGTCTGAGATTTAAGTTGCCATGTTTTAGTTAATACTACAATATGAATTATATGTTTGTTACTTTGAACCATTATTAATATTTCCTCAAAATTTTTTTACATACTTCTAATATTCAAATGGCATATATTTAGATCAATTACATCGTTACCGGTAATTCCAACTTCTATGTCTTCAAAAGAATTTACATATTGAGTTTCTGCTGAATCATATGTACAGAGTATATTTAATATGTCCACTACTGTTTATTCGACTATTTTTATTTGATACCTTTTTACAAAATGTAATGTAGTTGTATAGGTGATACACTTGGTAATAAAACCTACAATAAAGAGAAATAAGAAATAGATAGATAGAAGATAATTAGGTGCTTGTTTAATAAAGGGGCGAAGTGTACAAAGCGCATTTAATTTTAGCAATTTTAATTCCCTAATGTACGATATAATATATAAATTAAACTTCTTGTGACAAACCTAATACAGATATTTTGGATTTTTTGGAGTTTATTTTTCTGATAGATTCAAGCAGGGCCCATAAACATAACCACAATAGTAGGCATGTGACAAAACTGGAGACTCGCATAGGAGCAGTCTAATATCACTGTCAAGAATGTTTAATAGACTTGAAATCTGTTTAAATGAACAAAAGTATTTTCTACAAACTTCCGATACATGTATGATTTCAAACAGTTATCAAAGGTCTAACCTAAATTTTTAACTTCTAGTTGTTCAATGATTACTTATCAATTCACAGTTGAAAATAAGAAGTTACTCTTAATTCATTTGAAGCCAGTGAATTTTGTGTGGTTCAGTTTTTTAAATTCTTTTAACTCGTAAAGCTGAACATCATCAGCGTACATATCCAAAGAACAGTATTTTGTGACTTCTGGTAGGTCTGCAGAATATATATTCAGTAATAAGAGTCTTAAGATTGGAGATTGAACCCTGAGTCACTCCAGAGAGTAACATGCATATAATCAATAGAATTTGCCGAACTCATAAACAAAGCAGAATGAGATACATTGTATGACATCTATGGCACTAATATAGCATTCAATACATTTTATTTATATTTTAATGAAATATTTGAAAAAGCTTTTTCTCTGAAAAATATCATACATCGGTGTACACCAGTCTATAAGGGATGAGTCACTAAAGGTATTAAAATCTCTTGTAAAAATAAAAGATTCCTATTCATATTAAATAAACATACTGATAATGAGAATATACTAAGTTTTATTAAAAATTATTCATATATACTAAAAAAGGTTATTTACAGTGCAAAACAAAATTACTTTAAAAGCAAGATAGTAAATTCAGACAACAAAAATAAAATAAACTTGGAAAGTGGTTAAACACTTTAATAGTACGCATGACGACAATGGATAAAACGAGATTATAGCTATTAAAATAAATAACAACATAATTGGCAAACGAATTTAAAACACATTTTGTCAACGCAGCAAAATCGGCATTACCTAACACTAATTCAAAAAAATCAACCAAAAATTATATTTGCAACATGGTAATTAACAATGCAAACTAGGTTACAAAATGTGAAGTAAAGAAAGCGATGGGTGCATTAAAACCAAAAATGTCCACTGGTTTTGATGATATTCTAATAACTATAATAAAGAAAAATGTGGATATTTTAACTAAACCCTTGGAGTACCTAATTAACTTTGACAAATGGAATATTTCCACAATCTCTAAAATTTGCAGTAACAAACCCTCCTTATAAAAATGGAGATAAGTTACTTATTACTAACTACCGAGTTATATCTTTATCACCATCCTTTTCTAAAATTCAAAAATATAGTATAGTAAAAAATCAACTAACATTATATTTGAATAGTAATCAGATATTAAACAATTTTTCTATTTGGCTTTCGAGAAAATTGTAATATGAAAGAGGCAGCTTTTAACCTATTATAAAATATTAACGAATGCTTGGAGAATAAAGATACACCGTTAGGTATTTTCTATGACTTGTCCAAGGCATTTGATGAGGTTTATTATCAAATATTACTTAAAAGAATTGGAATATTAAGGCATACTAGATAGGGAAAAACAACACTGGTTCAAATCATATTTACACGAACGACAGAGTGCAATGCAAAAATCCAGGCCATTGGGAATTTTTAAGAAGGTTAGTAATTATATACTATAATATACTATAAAATATACTCCCGTATATACCTCAAAAGTAGTTCGATGTATATAAATTATATTTGTTACAATTATTTTTGTTGTTGTTACAATTATTTTTGCCCAATTTAACAATTTATTTCTAAATAAAATATCATTTTCACAAAAATTAAACAACCCCCAATTCCAGAAGCTAGGGCTTGTGCGGAAGGGGGTTACACATCTAAAAAACGCAGACATACAACCATTTCCTTCGACAGTGCCGGAGCCAGGATTCGAACCCGGTGGTGCGATGTCCGTGTGATTAATCGCGATTGCTATCTCGCGCCTTAACCCACTCGGCTATCGACCAGACAAATAACTATATATTTTTTCTACCCCCTTATGTAAATTTGCTGTTTTCCGTACAGTCTGTAGAATGGATAAGTGGGCTATTCCAGTTAACTGAACGGATATATTTCATATAGGTTCTAGGATGGATATGAAATCGACCAATCACAGTTCGTTATTAAGTACATAGGCAACTATTTGTTTTACAAAATTCAAGTTAGTGCGTAAGCTGTCAAAGTAACTGTCAGTGTGCATTCGCGCAGTTTGAGCTAGAAAATAATTTAAAATGAGTGATTCCAGTGAAGAATCGATAAACGGTATACCACCTAAAATTTTATTGAAATTATTGTATGCAGACGAAATTTTAGAGATATATTATGACAAAAAAAAGTAGCTATATTATGTGGGGATTGAACCCATGATTTCTTTTTGTTGTATTGTCGAAGCGTGCATATAACCGCTAGGCTACTGAAGCTTTTATAAAATGTTTGCAGCTAGAGCATAAGATTTAGCAGATGCTAAGTTTGTATATTAAAATTTGATTGAAACTATTATTTGTAGTTTTTTCTTAATCCGGTCGTAGAAAAAGTATACTGTACAACTCGAGTGGATTATCCATATCGCACTCGAAAGATTGAGGCACTCCGCCTACGGCGTCGTGCTCAAACTTCTTTCTCGTGCGATATGGCTATCATATCCACTCTTGTTGCACAAACTACTATAATTATATATAAAAAAATTTAAATTAAAAAAAAATTATAATAAATGTTCCACATGTTGTCAATTTTGATTGACACACACACACGCTTTTGAAATTAGGTTCCACTGTTCCTAAAACTGTCGATGTGATAGATGTAAAGGCAGTTATTATTCTTTGCTTCATATTTTGTACTGTTGTTAGTGTGTCTCTATAAACAATTTCCTTTACGTATCACCATAAAAAGAAATCCATCTTTGTAAAATCTGGGGATCTAGCGGGCCACCTGGTGGGTCCATTTCTTCCAACCCATTGATGAGGGTAGATATTATTTAAGTGGTCTCTAACTGCATTTAAATAATCTTGCTGAAACCACATCCTATTTCGAATTCTTTCAGGGAGATTTACCGATAATTGTGGGAGATAGTTTTCCAAAAAATGAAGATAAATAGCTCCAGTCAATGTACCACCAAAGAAATGTGGCCCTATTACATGTTCTCCAATAATTCCTCCCCAAACGTTTATAGAGCATCTTTGTTGGTTATCAACTTGCATAAGAAAGTGAGGATTTTCCGAAGCATAATAATGGAAATTGTGCCTATTAACAAATCCATTTTTATGAAAAGTTGTCTCATCACTGAATAAAACAGTATTGAAGAAATTAACATCATGTTGCATTTTACCTATGGCCCAATTACGAAATTGTAGGCGCTTTTGAAAATCGTCATCAGATCCTGGTGCGAATATGATATGCATGCAACTTATTTATTTTTAAGATTCGACCCACAGACGGTCTACTTATTTCTACTAATGATGTCACCTACCACTTTCCAAAAAGGATGAGAGTTCCAGGACTATTAAAAATTTCCCAAATTGACAATGTCCAACTCTGTAGCTTCCCAGATACGATATGCCTTCACAAACCGATAACAGTCCTCCAGGAAAAACACCCTTTGGAAATAAAATTCCAAAGTTAATTAATTATCTAATAATTTACAAAAAAAAATTTTTACAGTATCCCACGGAAATGATTTTAAGATGATGGTGTAAGGCGGTAGAGAGAGCGTGGAATGACCACTATACACAAAAAAATAAATAAATTACCTAACTATGCAATCACATGGGAAAAGTATGTACTTACAATTGCTGTTTTAATCCCCAAATAGGTGTAATTTCAAAAAAATATCACTAGAATCCAAAGATATCAACTATCACAAATCGAAATCACATAAAATATCTGCACAAAGAATAATTCCTTAACGGATGATCGCAAATCAAAAACGTCTTCGCACAGAAACAGTCAGCAATTAATTAAGCACACCTCATTCCCGGAAGTTAAGAGAGAAAAACTTATATTTTTATCAATTAAAAATCTTATTTAGAAAAACCCATTTGAAATCCTATAGAACCAGAACTTGTATTTCGCGAACTTATCGATCAATTAAAATTCGAGCTCCGTTCACTAGATGGCAGGGTATGTAGTATACTGGAAATATTTATTACATTTCATACTATTATGATAATGCATACAATTTGCATTTTGAGATCTTAAATAGCTACTAGATCTTTTCAATACTACTTTAATTAACAGTGAAATGGATTATTATCCCAAATTAAATTAAATGTGTAATTATTTTCAACATTGTTGCCAACAGTAAAGCTATAAAAATAGAAAAGATATAAAGTTGTCATCCTTGTTTCCCTTGGCTGTCAAATGTGTGATTCAGCGAAATGTTTACAAAAATGTAATCATTTAATTAATAGATGAACTGATGAACATAAGAATTATCAAGCTAAATAGTGGAACAGAGACCTGAATTTAGAAGTTCAACCCGTGACTGATTGCTACAAACATAATTTCCGTGAAAACTCCCTTCTGTTTATTAGAAAGCAATTATTGGCAAGTAAACAATTTCTGTCGTCCAAAACAAAAGTCATGTCTACAAGCTCCGCTTTATTAAAATTCATATTGTAAAATTCCAAATATTTTAAATTCAATACAAACCATAACGACTGATAAGTGTGATAAATACTCCCTTGTACACGACAATTTATACCAAGGTTTTATTGCTTGTCGAATAACGAAAACAGCAAAAAAATGTACAAAAAAAACATTACAGTAAAGGACCGGTTCAATACTATTTACTCATTTCAATGGATTGGAAAAAATGGTTCCACTAAATGGCTTCATTTCAAAATTGCATAAAGACGTGTATCAAAATGGGCAACAAGTCGAACACCTATATTAAATTTTTCTAATAAATTATTTGAGGGAACCTCTTTTTTAAGGTTATTCTTGAATTTGACACTTATTTATTTATAAAATGAAAATGGTTGCAATTAGCCATAGGGAAGTACTTACAAAAATGCTTGTTTTTCATTTCTACTTCACGTCGTCGAAAAATATACAGGGTGTTCCATTTGAAAAAAATTGAGAAAATTCAATTTAAAATGTTCTTAATTGCAAAATAATTTTTGGCCACCCTGTACATTTTTAAGAAATAAAAATGATTCAACTAGATGTCTCGTAACTGGTATTCACATACGTTTTTCTTAAAACCCATAATTATGACTGTGGTGATTTTTTAAATATCCGTCTGCAGATTGCATTATTTCAACAAAAAAATTCATTGCATCCAAGTGGTTGGGAGATATTTAATGCTAAAATAGGAATGAATAGAGCCTAGAAAGAGGCTTAACACAATGTACTGATATACAAAGCATTCCATTTAAAAAAAAGGCACTTGGTCCTGTAATTTCGTCTTAGCCCGCCCTGTATGTCTGAAAATAATTTCCAGTTATAGACTTTTTTATCTAGTTTACTTGCAATTTTTTAAAAAATTTCTAGCTATCGTAGAACTCGAGATATCGGGTTCCGACGCACTATTGCCCCACCATGTATAATACTACATTATACTACATGATATACTTCATGATACATACATTATACTTCATGATACTACATCGTACTTCACGTCACTATATTGGTACTGGATGATACTACATGAGTAATACACGATATTCCACACAAGGTTGGTCAATATACTTCACGAATGATTACCGTCTCGCTTGATAGCAACTCTTTTTGGTTTTTTATCAGTGTTGGCAAGTATTTGACAAGCAACGTCTTTAGAATTCATGCTATATTTATTAATGACATAATTCTGAGTTACAGATACCTGAGTATGTAGCAATTAAAACTAAAAGTCAGCTTACTTTGAACAGCTATGTAGAGTTTATCTTTTACATCTACTTTGCCTCCGTGTTTACTATATAACCATTTACTTTTTATAATATATTTCAAGTAAACAATTTGTTTGTTTTCCTAAAATATTTTTTCAGTTCTAATACTTGTCTATTATAATCATTTTTAAGAAAAGTCATACACAATTGCGCTCCTCCGATAACGTGCACGACTACTTTAATGAGTGGTAATTTAAAAGTTGTAAAATTACCAATGACAATCACATACGTACATAAATTATGTACAAACAATGGATACGTACTGTACCTATAATTAAGCCACATATTGGTGCTAAAAAAATATACGAACCTCTCAAATGAGAGACACGTAAGTAATAATAATGTACTCACTCTCACTCATATCCGTAATTTATAATACCCATTTACTATTGAATTGAAACATTTCTGTCTCGATTATTCTTCGCATGAAAAAACGTCGCCGGGTGATGTACTGAATAAAACTTCTATTTATTTATTTACTTTCTCAACGGATCTTTACAACCTAGTTAAAAGAAAACTGAGCAGCAGAAGTATGTACAATATACAATATAATATCATGAGAAGAGAAATACGAAAAGACTAGATCCATAGAAACACTAAAACATGACTAATATCCAGACTGTCCATTTTATCAGGGCCCTCGAGAATATCTCACTTAATATAGGTCGTACAAAAAAAATTATTGTTATGAAAATTGTGCCGATTTATACAACCTACAAAATAATTTAAAGACATTTGAAATCCATGGCCTACTTTAAGAGTTATGGAGGAAAATATCGAAAACACGGAAAAAGTCTAGGCCAAATATCTCCGTTATTTTAAGAGATACGAGAAAAATTCTAAGGCGAAAATTTTTTGCAAAACAGAGTGTTTCAACGAAGTTTTATCTAATTTTTTTCAAAACTGCTGTATTTTGAGATTTACTCTTCAGGCTGTTAAAAAAAATATTTTGAAACGGGTGGGAAATGGCGCCATTAAATAGAGTATTTTCCTTCCTTTCCAACGATATATCACATGCCATATTTATTCATTGGTACTACGTTAGTAATTATAAATAAAAAAATTTTAAACCAACAAATTTTTTTTAACAAGCATTATACTTGCCGTGGAGAAGTATGATTAAATAAAACGATAAAATAATTCAATAAGTTGTTCAAATTTTTGCTATAATAAAACATTAACACAATTAAGAAGAATAAAGTAAATTCAGGTAACAAAACCAAATTAATAGTAAAAAGAATATAGCACACAGAACATCAATATTTATCTAATCCTCAAAATAATTTTTAAAATATCATATCAAGTGTTTAAAGTGTCCACCGCGATTTCTTATGCACAATCGAGCGCGGCGAGGCACTGCATTTAAAACATCACTTAGCATTTCGGGGGTAACTGTAATACATGCCTGTTGAATTCGAGCTTTTAGGCCCTCTATATTTTGCGATGTCGTCGAAAACACCTTATCATTAATATACCCCATAGAAAAAATCCATTGGGGTTATATCTGGAGAAGGAGGTGGCCATCGAATAAATCCATTGGTACCTATCCAATGTTGAGGCAAAATTTCGTCTAAATAATCTAGGCAAATCTGGGAATTGTGGGAGGAGCTCCATCTTGTTGAAAATATTGAAGGTTGTGTCGATTCTCTAAAGTTAGGTCATCTAAGAATTCATTAAATTCATTTCTCAAAAAGTTTAGGTACCTTTGACCACTGAGGGGACCATCATAAAAATAAGGACCTATTAAATTGGTGCCTAAAATACCTATCCACACATTTATTGAAAAACGATTTTGAAACCCAGTCGGTCTTTGCCAGTGTGTATTTTCAGAAGTACATTTGTAATGAATATTGCGATTAAAAAATCCATTATTGGAAAAATTTGCCTCGTCGAACCAAAGTATTTTACTACATATTAATGGATCGGCACGCTTCTTTTCCAACAGCCACCTACAAAAAGTCGTCCTCCTTGGTATGTCCTCGCTTGTAAATTGTGAACTTTTTTGGCTTTATAAAACCAGTAACCATTTTTCTTTAAAAATTTTCCAGCACTTGTTTTATTTATATGACAAGCAATTTGAATTTCTCTTAATGATGTTTCCAAATTTTCTGTATTTTTACTTCTTACATAATTAATAACTCGGTTTACCTTATTTACGTTATCAGTAACACTGTTCAACCTTGTCTTCTTCTTTAAAAATGAACCATTATTTTTCAGTTTCGTAGATAATTTTCTGAATAGAGTTTTATTCGGTTGTAGTGCTTGTGAAAATCTGTTTCTATATTCTACTTGAGCTAATCCAGAGTTAAAATTGCATTGGCAATATGTAACGAACATATTATAACGATCAATATGAGTAAAAATCATTTTTGAAAATTCTAAATTTTTAAACGAGTGTGATTGAGTGAGTGAGAGTTTAAGTATTAACTGAGATGATCTGTCAAAAAATTAAATCGTCAAGTTTGTTCATAGCCAACTATTTTAAAATAATTGAAATAATAGTGAAATCATGACATACAAACAAATGGATATTATACTTAAATTAATTGGTAAAGACATTTTAGCTTTCTGAGCAAGGAGTGACGCTTTTATGGAGGATCTCTATATATTTGCATAACTGCGAATACTCTTTCCATAATTGCTGCATGCTGCTTTCTTGATTATTATTTTGTTTTTGTTACCTGAATTTACTTTATTGTTTTTAATTATGTTAATGTTTTATTATAGGAAAGATATTTAATTATTTTATCGCTTTATTTAATCATACTCCTTCCTCCACGGCAAGTATAATGCTTGTTAAAAAAAAATTTATTGGTTAAAAAAAAATGTTTTTATAATTACTAACCTAGTACCAATGAATAAATATCATGTGACATATCGCTGAAAAGAGAGTAAAATACTCTATTTAATGGCGCTATTTCCCGCCCGTTCCAAATTATTTTTTTTAGCAGCCTGAAGAGTAAATTTCAAAATACAGCGGTTTTGAAAAAAATTAGATAAAACCTCATTGAAACACTCTGTTTTGCAAAAAATTTACGATGTAGAATTTTTCTCGTATCTCTTCAAATAACTGAGATATTTGGCCTAGACGTTTTCCACATTTTCGATATTTTCCGCCATAACTCTTAAAGTAGGCCATGGATTTCAAATGTCTTTAAACCATTTTGTAGGTTATATAAATCGGCGCAATTTTCTCAAAAATATTTTTTTTTGTACGACCGATATAAAATTGATAGCCTGTATAGAGTGTTTCAGTTTTTAATCCCAGCATTCTCGGAGGTTGTTGAAAAAGTTATTATAGGCAGAATATTTCTAAAATTGTTGAACGTTTTCTAATTTACTTTTATATGATGATTGTTTCACAAAATGCATTAGATTACATTGTACTTTGGTTTATGCAAAACAAACAGAGGCGTCTCGTTTGGTGGTTCTTTAATAAAAGAAAAACAATACATTAAAAAATGATTTTTAATTTAAGCAATAATAACATCATAGAAAATAGCAAAACGGTAATGAAGCCTTTTAAAACAGTGGTCAAAACAGAAAAAGTGAAACAGTAGTAAATCTACAAAAGTTGCTTAAAGTGAGATCCATTCTTTTCAATGCACAGTTCACATCTCCGAATTAATGACCATCGAACCAATGCCAATTGATGCTGATTTTGACGTCATCGCACGCAGTACTTATGCGATCGATTAATTCATCTCTTGTATTGACTGGACTAGAATACACTTTTTTCTTCAAAAATCCCCAGGCAAAAATCTAACGGTGTAATTGTGAACGATCCATGTTTTCGCATCTGAAGGTATTCTATTATATTTTCTAAAAATGAATATTAAACTTTCACAAAAACGGTTCAAAACGACTGTTTCAGACGGAGAATAATACTTAACTGCTTCACTGATGGTACCAATTGGACGTCGTAACACTATAAATCTAACACAGTAAGTACTAACACTTTCTTAAAATTAAACCTGAAACGGAATTTTGAAAACACAAGAAAAAGACAATATAAAGTTCAAGAAATGTATTTTTTTTTTTTTTTTAATAAATACACCACAGGTAATGACGACCCCCTTTATCCCGGAAGGCTCTAGAAGAGCCTTGTGTGGGAGGGGGCTACACATTTAGAGACAAGGGACGCACACCCAATATTCGTGTATAGTGAAAAAATCCCTCTCACAGTATTTTCCACTGCCACGACCGGGGATCGAACCCGGAACTTTTGGGTGAGAGGCAAGTGCGCTCGCCTCTCGACCATCAGTCATACAATTCATATTAAATCTTTTTTTAAAAAATCATGTTTTACAAAAACAAAAACAAGAAAAATGTATTGACAAACTATAGTCTGGCCCGTGTACAACACATGGTGAGGAACGGAACGACTTATAATGTACCAACTGCTATACAATATGCGGTTTATAGCTAACGATTACACAAACAGATTCAAGGAAACTTCAATGTTTAAAAAATTTTGGTGGGCTTTTGCTTGCCTGTCTGTTTACGTATTATCAGTTCAATAATAATTTGGTTCGCTCGTCAAAGCTTAAAAATGCTTGAGTCGCAACGACTTTGAATTATATTGTAGCAATTATAAATTCATACGTTCAGGCAAGGCGGTCCCATGCACATATGAGTACAGGGTAACTATACTTTTCTGACACTAAATCACTGAGGAACCGGTTTAGGGCAAATCCCGTTAAAATCCATCATTTTCCCGTCAAAATCGACTGCTAGAAAATGAATGGTCACCGTTGTCGCTAAAGGCTATTTTTTGCTAAAAATCTCGATATTGCTGCACAACGTGGATTCGTAAAAGAGTTTTTAATTTTAAAATTTCCGAAATTAAAGTCGATTTTAGTTACACTTTCTAAATTTTGGTGGTCGGGGCGACATTACGTCCCCGTGCAGCGACATTCACTACACTTTCTAAAATTGCACTCCTTTATGAGTTTCTGAAATTTTTGCATAAAAAACACTCCGTAGAGCGAAAATATGAATTAAAATATAAAAACCTCTTCCAACGGTATGTTTACGTGAAGCACGCTTTTCATGCGAAATGTTTCGGATTTTCTTACAGTTTCGAAAAGTTTATTGAGTGTTTTGGCGTGTTCTTTAACATAATGTCAGATGAACGTGCTGGCCGTGCTACAAGCCCATCACGCCCAATCCACCGTATTGGATAGTTAGCATTCAACCAGTTCCTAACTTGTATTCTGTAATGTGCTAGAGCAACATCCAATTGGAGCCAACTATTATGCCTCACGTGTAAAGACAAAATATCTGGAATATTTTTATCAAGGAATTCAAAAAATTATACAGCATTCAATCTGGGTGGTAAGATGCGAGGACCGCAAATGTTATCTCCAATAATTCCGAGCCATACATTTACACTAAATTTATGTTGAAAATGTGTTGGTCTTATTGCACGAGGATTCTCATGTGCATTGTGCAAATACATGACGATTATGAAAATTTACAACACCTCGGGCGGTAAACATTGCCTGATCTGTCCATAAAATTTCCAACAAAAAATTGCCCATCTCTTCTAAATGCATTTAGCAACCACCGACAAAAATTTATACAATGACCATAATCACCTGGCATTAATCCCTGAACTGGTTGCAAATGGATTGCATGTTGGTGATCTTGGCGTAAACCCTCCATATAAAAGTAGGGTTAATATTAATGTATTGTGAGGCCCTTCTAACACTTGGAGTAGGATTCTGTTAAAACTCTAAGAATCTGCATAATTCTTCTCCTGTTGTTATTATTGAAATTCCTGTTTTGTTCGTGATTATTCCTTTCAATACCATATTCCGTAAAACGTAAATAAATTAGAACGAAAACGCTTGAGTCTGGACTCCTTCTCTCAGAATAACGTCGATGATACTCTCTCGATGCCTCTTCTGAATTACTATCACATAATCCATAAATTCTCAATTCGTACATACTCAGAGCATTTTATACAATAATTCACCTAGGTATAGCTTGTATTTACTAGTCTTAATAAAATTTGATAATTCAAATTGTCATTAAATATCTATCTCTATTATTTTCTTCATAGCATACTTAAAATGATTTAGAAAATCAATACCTCATAATGGACACTAATACGTGAGTCCAATTTATTTTAAATCAAATTTTCTCGAAAATGATGCATCTTATCGACTTTGACTGAGTACATCATTTGTGTATTTTTGTCTGTAGATTCTCAATTCCCAATGTTTGATGAAATTTCTATCAGAGAAAAAATTATTGATACAAAATCGTCAAGAACCCCCCAAGCGAGACGCCTCTGTTTATTTTACATAAACCAAATTACAATGTAATCAAAGGTATTTGGTGAAACAATCATCATATAAAAGTATATTAGGATACGTTCAACAGTTTCTGAGATATTTACAAAAAAATAATTTCCCCCCTAATCCTTTATTGGAATGTAGCTCGCTTAGGAAGCCATTCCGAGTATAAGTTTACTAAAAATATTCTGCGTAAAATAATTTTTTCTACAACCCCCTAAAGTCCTGGGATTAAAAAGGGAAACATCCTGTATAGACCAGTCGACGGGGTTTTTGGGTCACAAGCTGCAATAAATTTTATTCTCTTCATTTTGGTGTCTTTAATGATATAATAAATTTGCACTATCTGTTGATCCCGGATTTGGCCACAATTTTGAAAAACTAACTTAAAAGTGATATTTTTGCGATTTTTTACATATAACTCTGTTTGAGTTCACTTTTGGAAAAATTTTCAAGTAAGTGAAAATAAAACACATAAAATTTTCTTCTATAAACAAAGTTATACTTGTTTCTCCTGTGTCAGTTTTCATACCACCTAGAGCCCTAGAGGTAGCATACAAGGTAAGTTTTTTTTAGGTGGTCTCCCTACCAGACCTTTTTTTATACATTTATTTAACGTCGGCCTATTTCTGTTACTGAGGCCTAACACCGATGCCTGTAGACGAGCTACTCCCAACCAGGAATTTTGCCGAACCTCTTTCCTTAGGAAGCATAGGGATCTTTTACTTGCCTAACATTTAATAGACAAGGAACCGACGGCTTTACATCCCCTCCGAAGGATGGTATATCCCCTATACAACCCTCGCCTAAGGTTGTATAGCTTCCGCACATACACTGATATACAAACCGCTGGAAGATGTGTGAGGCGAGGCCGCGGTCTTCGTTGGGAGGGTCACCCATCCAACTACTAACCACGCCTAACGTTGCTTTACATCGCATATCGAAATATGTACATAGTAAAGACGCACCTACGCTCGCGCCCCTTTTAGACCTAATCCACTTATATTAATACTCTCCGGTAATTACTTATATTTTCTGACTTTTTTCGACGTGGAAGATTGCTCAGTAAATTCTTCCTCTAGTTGCTCTTCAGGTTCCGATTCAGTATTAATGTCGATATTTTCTTCGGAAATAATAATAATAATAATAATCTTTATTTCTCAATTACGTTATGTTACAAAAATAATTTTTCATAACACAAGTAACTAAAGAAATCGTCGATAAAACAGAGTACCAGTTAAACAATTAAGAAGTAAATATTCGGGCGCTCGGCGGGGCACATAGCTGTTGGTTGCAGTCTGGTTACGTTCCTTATAGTAAAATAAGGATTTTATAGAGGAATTTGCGACTAATGTTTTAATATTCCGCTCTCTAAAATCACATTTAAACTATTTATTATATTGTTTTATTACAGTTATAATTATGTGAAAACATCACTCTTACAGTTTTGTCTTGGTTTTATTCCAAAAAATGTTTTTCTGACCATAAGATTATTTTTTCATATACAATATGCATTTGATGTTGCATCCTTTTCTACTATTAACATATTTGTGCCATCAGCATAACAAATAAGATGTGTGTTAGGAATTAGTTGGATAGTCAAAGCTAGATCGTTCGCAAAACATAACAAAGGTCCTGGAATATACCTCTGTTTAAACAACTATTACTTTTTGATTGTTAATCTAAACTACTTGATAACGATTGCTTAAAAACAATTTTATGATATTTAAAGCGTGACCACGAACACCATTCGACTTAGTTTTAGCAAAAGAAGTTCATGATCTACACTATCGAAAGCACGAGCGAAGTCTACAAACAGTCCAAATGGAATAATTTTTTGTCAATAGCATTAAGAATACATGTATTAAATTCAAAAAGGGTAGTGTCTACATTTTTAGTTTTCATAAAACCATGTTGAGTCGGCATTAAAATTTTGTTTTTAACAAATAAATTCAATAATTGCTCACTTCTTCTAGTTGAGAGTCAATTTGCTCGTCGTTTGGTGCTTCTATAATGGTTTCTGAATTTGAACAAGTTCTTACCTCGCACAAACCACACACTAGTGAACACTGCAACCTTGCTTATCTATAGCTTCATGGTGCGTTGCAACCTTTTTTGCAATTACAAGAAATTATCTTCAATAACTCTCTGGGAGCGGCGTCTTGCAGCATAGGAATTTGTATAAGTCATTTGGTGACTCTTTCCAACCCCAATTACTTGGAAATTCTTCATTACCGTACCGCTGTTGAACTAGTAGGTAAATATGCTGCATCTGCGGTCATAGTGTGTGGTAATAAATCAGTGATAGCGTTATTTGTGCTGTTTTAGTGAATCAACGTTTGGTTTGTTTACTAAATGGTGTAAACACATAATAGCTGATATTAAAAATGTCTATTTCGAAAAAAAATATCAAATATACCTAACAGCTTCTTTTCTGTTTACGGCTCGCAAATCGTCAGTTGTTCTTTTCTTTGTAATCGATGTTTTCAGTAAGTTACAAGTACAGAAAAAGAAATAAGTCTCAGAAGATTTCAATAGTTTGGGTCGTGTTAATTTTTTCTAACACTGTATACCAAAAGCAGTGGCATTTTGGAGTCAGTTATTTTGGGTTAAACTGTCGTAACTTGCCTAGGCTTTCCCGTCGAGGAGCCGGAACCCGTTATATGACAAATTATCGGTATTTCCTGAAATTCAATTCATAAAAACAGTCGTAAAAAGTCATACAGTTACCGATACAGTCAACAATTAACAGAATAATTAAAATATTACCAAAGTAATAAACTTGCACCGTACACATTTCTGGCATTCTACAAGTCGAAATATTATTGAATATTATTGTAAAAGATGATAATCTGAGCTCAATTTGGAGATAATCTACTGCAAAGCTGAGAGTTTTTGTGGAGTGATTTAGTGGCAATGCTGAGACATCGGACAAAATCATAAATACTCACCCAAACTTGTTCTACGCTGCCCAATCTAGTCATCCATGTTTCGTTTCGTAGTGCCCCACGGCTACAGTCAATTCCGCCAACTTCGCATCAAATTTAAATGCAATTGGTTTATTTTGATATAAATCAAGTCGGTGCGGCAGTCCAATTCCTGCAGTTTTAAACTAAATACATAGATCAGGAAATTTATTAGAAAACAAAATTCTGACAAGTCGTTATACCTAATTTTCAAAATAATGTGTCATCCCTTGTAACGTTGCTTTAATTAAAAAATTGTATTGACCGTATTTGCACAAGGTTCCTTTTTTTAGCTAATAAATTTTTGCCTTTTGCAAAAGGTTTTTGCCTGTTGTGGTGTTATAAACTTGGCACTGAAAAAACATTACAATTGATTGTTTCTTACAAAATATAACAAACTGTTAAATTCGATGAGTTTAAAATGACGGATGTCATAAAATATTTGGGAATTACTATAGACAAAAATTTAATATGGAATGAGCCATTCTACAAAGATATAAAGATATGACCACTGAACTAAACAAACCGGGAATAGGAATGTGTGTAGTATTTATAGACCTTAAAAGGGCTTTCGAAGTGATTGATAGTGTAATACTATTACTAAAATTAAAAACATATGACTTTTCAAATACGTCGCTGCATTGGTTTGACAGTTATCTTTCAAACTTTTAAACAAATAATTAAAATAAATAATAATAAATCCGGACTTATTTTAAATAGCTTTGGGATACCTCAAGGAAGCGTCATTGGACCACTGCTGTTTATACTGTATATCAATGACCTAGGGAATATTTTGGAAAAATGTAAAATCCACTTTTTGCAGTTGATACGTTGATATATTATGCTGACAATGATTTCAATCAGTTGGTGGAGACAGTAAACCTGGAATTAAGCGATGTTTCAAACATATTCAAAGAAAATAAGTTAAAAGTAAATTAAAAATTAAAATTATATAAAAATTGGGTGTAAAACATAAAAACTGTATAATAAATTATAAAAGAAAAACACGGTTAAATTAAAAATTTTTTGTCATTAACTTTTTAAATGTAATTTTAACTTTTGTAATAGATAATGTTTCTTATACAGTACAACATAAATGTATAACTATACGCTGGTACATCCCTTTCTGGCTAATTGTAGAGCAATAATGTATGTATCTTTAATATTCCCAAAATCTCAGCGTTTTTTTTTATTATAAATTAGGTGTTTTTTAGATAGTCGATAATATTAAATTAAAAGCTATTTAGATTTTCTCTATCTGTTCGTTTGTTTATACTGTTGAGATTTTTCTTAATACAAATCATTTCATTGAACATTCTCTTCTTGTAATTATTATTTTTAGTTATTATTTTGGCACCATTAAATGCAAAAATGTTGCCCTTCTCTATAAAATGCTCAACCAGTCGTGTTGGATTTTTTTTGGTATGGAAGTTTTTGCAGTCAGTTACATGTTCAGATATGCATTTTTTTAAATATCTGCCTGTAGTGCCTATATATACAAACTTGCATTCTGAACACGGAATTTCGTATACAACGTTAGACTCTAGGTCTTTCGGTGTTTTATCTTTTAATCTAGTAAATTTTTTTTATATACATTTATTTAACGTCGGCCTATTTCCGCTACTGAGGCCTAACACCGACGCCTGTAGACGAGCTACCCCCAATACTTGCCGAACCTCTTCCCTTAAGAAGAGTAGGGATCTTTTACTTGCCTAACATTTAATAGACAAGGGACCGACGGCCTTACATTCCATCCGAAGGATGGTATATCCCCTATACAACATTCGCCTAAGGTTGTATAGCTTCCGCGCATACAGTGATATACAAGCTGCTGGAAGATGTGCGAGGCGAGGATGCGGTCTTCGTTGGAACGGTTACCCATCCAACTACTAACCGCGCCTTACGTTGCTTTACATCGCATATCGAAGTATGTACATAGTAAAGACGCACCCACGCTCGCCCCCTATAATTTTTTTTTTACCAATAGTGTTTTGACTTGCATATGCAATGGTTGAACCACTTTTTGTTTCTCTGAAAGGTTTCGGTCATAAGGAATTTTGTAACATTATTTGTTATTTTTTTGATTATTATTAAATTTATTTTGTTTGTTATTATTTAGAATTTTGTTGGTTAAATTTAGTGGATAATTATTTTTGTGTAGGAATGTTTTCATCAATTCTCTATTTTTAAGATGGAATCTCTCATCTGATAGTTTTTCAGCTCTATATTTTAAGTTGTTTATAATGTTAATTTTGTGTTTGAGAACATGTTCAGAATTAAAATTGAGAAACCTTTCAGAGAATGTAGGTTTGTGGTACCAATCCATAATGATTATTTCTATGTCTAGAAATTGTATTTTATCATCGCTTTCTTTTCAATAGTGAACTGTATTTTTAGGTGAAAGTCATTAAACACACATAGTAGTTCTTCACACTTATCTTTTGATACGGCTGTAACTATGTCATCAATATACCTTTTGAAAAAGGGCACCTTGAAAGATAAATGCGCTAAACAGGTATTTTGAAGTTCTGACAACAGATATTTTGAAGTTCTGACATAACTATATGACATGACACGGCAAATTTTATACACAAATATATGACCTTGGTATGGGAAATTGTATATCTCCAGTTTGTTCAGATATCAGTATATTAATACAACAACCTTATCCTAGTTAATACTAGAATGAGAATGATTTAAAAAATATAGAGGATACATTTTACTCTAAACTTCAACGTTATAGTATATTACATAACAAAGACGAAAAACTTAACATACCAGTGAAACATCGTAGTTGAACCATAAAATAAATATACGATGAAAATAATTGGTTTTATTTAATCTCTCATGCATAACATTTAATTTGAAAATTCTTGTTACTTTTCTATCTTAGTTACTGAAAAATAATTTATGGTAGGCCATCAAGTGGCTAGTGCTAATATGAATAGAAGTATACGCCTCATATACTCCCCCTGCAAAAGAAAAAATCAACCTGCCAAAGAATCGATATTGAATTTGAAAGTACGCAGGCTTGACTCTATCAAGATTGACAGTGAAGTGCTTCCCACGTTTAAGGACTGTAATGATTTTGTCGGTACGTGAAACTACGAAAAAAGGTCCTTCTTACAAAGGGGCGAAATATCGTTTCAGTCTGTCCTTGCATATTTACAAGATGTGATGTCAGGACTGACAACAGTTTTGTGAGCGAAAACAAAGTACAAAGTAAGTCATCCTTAGGCATGGCGCGTAAAAACCCAATAAAATAATTCATCATATCAGTGAATTGCATTAGCCCTGGCTAACAATGCAGTTTTCAAAGTTCTATGGCAACTCTCAACCATACCATTGCTTTGAGGATGATGTCGTGCGAATTCGATAGAAACTTAAACATTTTGAAAATTCGCAAAGTAAATTTGATTTAAACTGGACACTCTGATATGAAGTGACAGTTAAGGTAACACCAAAATGACGGATATAATTTTGAAATAATATTTTAGCAACGGTATCAGCAGAAATGTCTTGTAAGGTATGCGCTTCTGACTATCTTGTGAACCGCTCGACCACAGTGCGGATGCAACGACACCCGTTGGAAGGTGGTATTGGTCCAACGAGGTCTATGAGGATGTGTTTGAAACGCCTCTTGCGAACATCAAAATCCGAAATAGAGGTTTGGTGGGCCTATTAATTTTGGAAGTTTGGCAATTTAAACAGGTTTTGCCCATAAGATACTATCTGAATTAATTTTGGATCAGAAATAGTTATAAGTTACAAGTTTTCTAGTGTTGCGAATACCTGGATGTGTTAAATTATGAAAGACGTCAAAATACTGCACGTCGTAAACACTTTGGTACGAAGGGTTGACACTTAGAGTTGATACATGGCACCAAATTTTATCATTCGAACAAGAGACCGTAAGTTGCTGTAAAGAATACTTGGCTGAATGAAATTTGTTTCACTGGGCATCTTTTACAAAATGTAAATTGAATCGGTCTGAATTTACAGAGTAAATAAACGTAGGGGTAAAATCAGATAATGCGTGATAATGTATCCCCAATGATGTTCTCTTTATCACTAATGTAACGTATATCATTGGTGTATTGGACGATGAACTCTAAAATGGCGAGTCTGACGTGGAGTATTTTCAGCATGTGTGAAGATGTTCCTAACCAATGGTTTGTGGTCAATAATTTATGGTTGTTGAACCATAAAAATAAATAGATACGACAGAAAATAATTGATTTATTTTATATAAAAATTAAAATTCAATAATTCTTCTTCTTTTTCTATCTTAGTTACCGAAACATAATTTATGGTAGTCGATCAAGTGGTTAGTATGTGTATACGCCACATAGAAATATTGCCTTTCGAGGCCCCAGACCAAGTTCAGAAATGATACGAGTGTGCAAGATATTTTCCAGCGAATTGTGCATAATATTTTTCCCATAATAAAAACAACGGTAGGTCAACACGGACATAAATTACTCTATTAACTCCACCATAATTGTTTAATGAAGAATCAAGTGAAATTTTCAATACAATAATAAGCAGCTAATTTGAATCTGTCTGTATTATTTAAATCTAATCTGTGTTATTTTCAATCTAAAAAATGAGAAACTTGAGAAACCTACTTCAAGTTATTTCGTCAGCGCCAGGGCAATTTACATTCGTACTAATCTGAATGCAAAGACAACATTTAACATGTTTTAGAGCACGGAGTATTCAGCCGACGGATCCGACATTATTATAGCCTTATCTGTTAATAAATAAAATTAATACTTAAAACAATATGGGCTTTTATAGTGGTCGTTGTAAATCTTTATAATTAGAAGAATATTTTGTGTATACTTTTTGAATACACTTTTGTGTGACGGGTCTTTTTTTCATTATTAAATATGATTTAAATAATGCGATATTACTTATTGTTAGGTAGAGGTCAGAGGTTTTATGTATTTCTTTTGTTATTGGGACAAGCTGTTAATGAGCATTCCGGCTTGTGAACAACAAAACCAGCAATTGGCGATTGATATAAAATAAGTTTTGCTTTAAGTTACATCTAAAAAAAAAATTAAATATTTTATAATGTCGTATCAATATGTGACTGTCCAGTTACTCATATAGGGCTTAGGATAACCTTAAAATTGACAATTTTATTGCGATCTTTAAAAGTTACCACGATATTCCGTTCTCAAAATTAATTTAACAATTACTTTAGACATTGCTTAAAATTTAATAGTCTCTACCATCTTCTAATACTGATTTTTAACTTTGGATATGAGGATCATAACGTTGTAGGCTGCACTTTCTTGATTTTATATTTTAAATATGCTAGCACAATGGTCTCAGATGCAATAAAGATCACTGAATAAGATATTTTTATCAATCTATCTACTAAGAGAATTGCCTGATCTGTGGAAAATAAGGCTTATTCTACCAATATTTCTAATAATAAAAATTCAAAAACGCTGTGGAGGGAGCTGAAATATCTTAATATGACACAAGATAAGAAAGCTAATTTACCAAATTAAAGGAATCAGCAATAATCTTATTAAATGAAGATAAGTGCGTATCGAATTGTTCTGTAAATATTTCTACAACCTGGCTACCAATGTTGAAAGAAGAACTTAACAAACTCAACATTATATAAAAGAAAATATCATCAGTTCTATGTCCTGTGTAAGTAGTAAGTTTCTATGGAAATAACATAAACAGAATCTTAAAGCTGTGTATTTGACATACACAGCAAAATAAGAGTTCTTCCAAAAAAAACTTTGAAAACGGAAAGAGATTACTTTCCGAAACGTCAGCTAAATACATTATTTCTGTGTTTATTTCGATTTATATTATTTGCGAAACATAACCTCTGATTTTTTCTTTGGCGTAAACGTCACGGGCGCAGAGGCTTTTTTTCCAATAATTCTATTATTTTGTAGATTCGGTGATTTGTTTTGAAGAGGATAATAATACATGTGGTAGAAAACCCAAATAATAGGAAAGACATAATAATTTTTCAAATAGGGAAATGAGGGATATGATATGTGTTTACGCACAAAATAGTTTTAGCGGACGTGCTGCATCGAGTAGATACTCATTGCAATATCCAAATAGAATACAGTCAGATCATAAGATTTTCAAATATCTGTTTCATCGTTGGGAAAAACGAGTTCATTTCGCCATAAAAACGATGTAGGACGACCGAAACGAATTACTCCAGATCAAGAACTAGAAATTTTAGATCATGTGGATGAAGATCCTCAAGTCAACAACGATGGATTGAGTATTGTCTAACAAACTTATGTATGCCATATATTTTGCCTTTCCTCGTAAATCTTGTAAACACTATATTACTTGATTGCAAGTTCTCTACATGTTGGAAAAATGCGCTTGTTACGCCAATTCCAAAAATTAATAACCCTCAGAGACTTAAGAGACCTTTAGTATTCTCCCCAGCTTTTCAAAATTAGTGGAGAAAATTATTGAATCGCTGTTGAGGGAACACCTGAATGCTAATAATAATATACCGGACATACAATCAGGATTGAGGTCAGGTCATAGTTGTACAACTGCTTTATTAATTATCACAGATGATATTAATGCTGTCAATTGTGGAAAATGTACAGCTTTGGTTCTACTAGATTTCAGCAAAGCTTTTGATACCATTAATCATAATATTTTACTGGCCATTCTGAAATCATGCGGAATGTGTATCGAGAGTGCAGGGTTTACAAAATCATATTTAAAGGGACGTACTTAATGTGTTAGGCTAAAAGAAGAACTTTCAGGTCCTAGGTATGTACTATCAGGGGTTCCTTAAGGATCCGTCTTAGGACCTCTACTGTTGACAATATATACTAGTCAGTTCACTAAATATCTTGAGCACTTCACTATGTATATGTATGCTGATGACATTCAGATATACCATAAATAAAAAATTGTGCAACAGCAGAGCACAAGATAAATAAAGATTTAGAAGCATTATCTACCATTTCTGCAGATCATCCTCTGATTCTTAACCTAAATAAATTGGCGCTTATATGCGGACTATATGACATTGGAAATCTTAAATGTTAATATTAACGGAACTCGCATACCATTATCCACCACAACTAAAAATTTAGGTCTAATCATAAATCAATAATTACGATTTCGAGATCAAACATCTAAAAACATCCAGAGGGTATATGGAATTCTAAGATTATTGTATCCACGTAAAACAAGTCTAAATAAAAATGCTTTGTGAAACGCTGGTTCTGTCACAGTATTCTGTGCACCTGTCTATGTCCCTGGTCTTGATAGAGACTCAATGAACAGAATACAAAGAGTACAAAATTCTTGTATTAGATTCATATTTGGCATAAGAAAATATGAGCACGTGTCACATAAATTAAAAGAGCTACGATGGTTTAATATGAAGATCGCCGCGAAGTATATGCTCTTTGTATGTATCATAAAATAATCATAACTGGGCAACTGTCATATTTGTATAGTAAAATCTCTTTTCGGACTGATGTTCATAATATTAACAGAAGAAGAGACTATTACTTCCCCTCCTCATGCTACTGCTTGATTTGAGCGAAGTTTTAAATTCAATATTTACAAATTTTATAATGCTGAGCCGGACCAATATAAGAATTATAATTTAACTAAATTTCAAAACATATTTCAGCGTATACTCTAAGAAAGTATGTATGAATATTTGAATGTGCTTCATTTTTTTTATCTATTTTTTCTTATTTTTAATTTTTTTATTCTTATTTTATTTTTGTCAACTATGCTTATACATTACACTTGATTTAGGTTATCTAGATATATATCATATATTCTCATTGTGATATATATCTCACAAAGATAAGGATTGAGTGAAAGAGCACTTGTAAGTGAACTCCCCCTTGAAATTTCTGGTTTTTAGTCTTACCATGTATAATAACGGTTCTTGTTACTGTTCTAATCAGAAATGAAGACATTTATTATTATAGGCATATATATTATTATTATTAATTGTACATTAACTCTTTAATCTACCTGTGTATAAAATAAAAGAACAAGCTTGCTGTTTTTTGATACTAAATATTTCTGTAAGCACTATGCAGTCAAAACTGCAGAACAACTGTTTTAAAAATAAGTTCGTTAAAGTTCTTTTGATAGATTTCTAGTATTTAAATGATACATTTTAAATTGGTATTTTTTTCCAATACACGATTATTATGAACGTCATTAAAAATATCTAAAACTTGAGATTCAACTGGTTTAAAGTTTATATCCCTAATAAACGTATCCATCCTTTCTTTTATATGTAGCAAAGGATAATTTAATAGTGAAAGAAACGAGAAATTAAACAAGTTTAATAATGAAATAAACAATGTTTAATTGTCTCAATTAACTGAGATTATAATTTTTAATTTGTCGCGTAGTTCTCGCGATTACTGTTAAAATGTTCCTTTTTATTTTATCCTCGTATCTAATTGGCTTTTCTTTCAATATTTTTTTTTCTTGTCTTCTTTTGGATTTTCTTCTTTTGTTTCTAGTCCGATTTAAATCAAACTGATCTCAAAAGATAGAGGTCACCAAGGTCTATTTAAGACCACAAAATTACTTTTCATCTTTAAATGCAAGGCCATCTGCGATGTTAAATTACAAGGAAAAAATCGGCAGCTACTGGAAGCGGCTGAAACCTCCCCACTCCTTGGATCTTTGAAGCCGAAAAGAGCATTAAATTGTGTGACAAAACGGCACTAAACGTAATCCGATCTCATCCAAAACCTTTTCAGATCTTCTGGGGCACTAAAAACCCCCTGCGGCTCGTGCTGCAAATTTCATCTATGCGAGTTATTACCTACATTATCGCTCGTTGAATAATATACTATTAGGATATTAACAACTTTAACATCACTTGGACGACTAAGAAAGTCTATTTATCCTAAATAGTACAGATTTGTAAAGCAACAAACTTAAAATTGGTAAAGTAATAATCTATAATAAATTCATCAACGAAGGTACAGAAAGCACATGATAATGATATTGTTACATTTACCTTTAAAGTTTGTGACAATCCACTGGTGCAGTCACTAAAAGTTACAAATATGCCGAAATCTTATTAACATGACATGACACCAACGTTATCGGATGACAAACGATGACAATGACAATCGTCAAAATTGGCTCATTGCAATCCGATCGCTCGCGGCTGTCTTTGTTAAATGAAACATTCACATTTCAATAATTTTACTAAATTATAGAGGAATATTTGTAGTTTAATTCTTCGATTTGTCTGTATATATATGTAAAAACGGCACTAAACGTAATCCCCTCTACTTCTAGAGCGGCGAAGAGGCCCTCACACGTGAATTGACACGTGATGTGATGAGTTTCACGACGTAACGGCTACGCGCATCGATCATGTCACGCGAAATGCGATCTATGCTTCATATTTGCTTTGCTTTTAATTTTTTTCATGGAAACCAAATCGAAAGGGTGGAAGTGAGATATATCGTTGAAATCAGAATTTTAACTGCTTTTCAATGGTTCCATTGCAAATTGAAAGTAATTATAAAATAAACAGCTTGTTGCGTCAAAACGGCACTAAACGTAATCCGATCTCAACCAAAACCTTTTCAGATCTTCTGGGGCACTAAATAAACGCACATGCAAAGTTTCATTCAAATCCGTTCAGTAGTTTCGGCGCTATCGTGCTAACACACATACACACATACACACACACACACACACGCACACACACACACACACACACACACACACACACACAGACACAGAGAGATATTTCTCAAAAACCACTTTTTTGGGTTCCTAGGACCTCAAAACGTAAAGATTTGATGTTATCTCAATTTCCGTTTTTGAACGAATTTTAGTAATCTCTCACAATTTTATTGTGGAGAGGTTAAAAATCAAAAAATCATAATAAACCCTGAATTCGAAGTTTAGTTAAATTCTCAAAAAAATGAGGCCTTGATGAAAAAAATCCAGCCCCAAATTTCTAGTTTTGGTAAGCATGCTCTGACTCCTTTGTTTCTACTGAAACAATTTTGTAAAGATTAGTTGTCAACTAAATTTGTTGGTATTCTGTCTGGTTTTTTATATTATAGTATATCTTATTTCAATTAGAATGCTTACAACTGCGGAAAAAGTGGAAATTATTAGATTAGTTGATGATAATTCTCGTAAAGCGAGGGAAGGTGCTACAGAATTTAATACTAGGGATCTAGATCAACCCCCAATAGACCATGTAAGAGTTTGCCGAATTTATAATTTATTCAATAGAACTGGAAACGTGTGCAACAAACAAGAACAACGCGTGAGGGATCATGTAAGAGATGCAGAAATTCTTCAGTTTGTGAGAGAAAATCCAAGGTGTGGCCTAACCAGAATGTTCACAATTTTAATTGTACCCAAGGATTTGGCGATGCTTGCGTCGAAATAAATTACGTCCCTTCAAGCCTTTTTTCTTACATATATGAAGAAGAAGGAGACGAAGAAAGGCAGCTGGAACATTGCTTTTGGTGTCAGGGAGAGTTTTTGAACAACCCTAATTTTTAAAAAATATTTTATTCTCAGATCAAGTGACATTTACAACTAATAACACAGTTAACTCTCAAAATACTAGATACTGGTCCGTTGAAAATCCTCATTGGGTTGTAACTGTCAATGCCATTATTCAGAAAAGGTGAATGTGTGGTGCGGTATTTTGAATGAACAAATAATTGGGCCATATTTCTTTGAGGGAAATTTGAATGCGGAACGTTTTCTAATTTTTTTGCAACCTGAATTTTCAATCGAAATTGAAAACTTGGCCCTTATTGCATACAAAAATGTAATATTTCAACTTGATCGAGCCCCAATCCACAATGCAATGGTAGTACGAAATTGGCTAAACGACAACTTTCCCCGGAGGTGGATTGGAAGAAATACATCTTTTATTAATTCGCCTTCGAGGTCAACTGACCTCATACCTCAAATTTTTTCCAGTATTATAATAGTATCTAGGTTCACGATAATGCGCTGGATCACTTGGAGTAGGTCCCAAATCCCAGAAGTGGTCTTATTTCGAATTATTCGAGAGAAACTGTCAAAAATGATGTTTCTTCACATTCGCTTCTGAAAAAACACCATTATTCGTATTTTCTCGTAAATAACTCGAAATCCTAGGTCCCGGATTCTGCGGAAAAAATTATAAGCTTTTAAATATAGTATGCTTACTTGTTCGCATGTTCCATTTATATCTGAATGAAATAGTTCAACAGCAATTTAAGTTGTCAGTTAGTTTTGGAGTAACGTGCAATTCAAATTTAACATCTATTTGACACAAAACACAAAATTGGTACCCTTATAATAGCTGATTTTTTAAAACTCGATATAAGCACAAATACGTGCAGACACACGTAATTGTTAACATTAAATTGTAAATGATAGTAATAAACTTCAGTATCTTTAAAAACGATTTAATAGTTGGACGGTACAATTTTATTAATGTAACGCCGCCGTTACTTCGGTGCTGCAACTCAAGCGGGTTTTTGCCACGTGCGCCAGTTTGTGTTTAAAGTGTAGAAACACCAATTTCTCTATTAACAGTATAATAGAGGCCCCAGATAGAACAAGTGAAGACGGTTTGTTATTAGGGGTCGAAACGTAGGCCCTCTTTGTCAAGGAATGGACAGCTGTGTAACGATTTTACTGTTTTAGGCTTATGCAAATGATAGTAGAGACTCAAAATAATTCACAAATAAGGTAGTTTAGTAATATATTAAAAATATTTACAGTTCAAAGCAAAAATAAAATTTACGATATGGTGTGTATTTTAAGAAATGTGCGTAGATATATTTACATGTAAACATCAAAATTTTATAGAGAATTTGGTATTTCAAATATATTAAAATTTTTAATTACCCAAGTTTCGGAAATGTTCGTAAGTTATAATTTTCCCCCTTTTTTTATTTCTCTACTTAAAATTTCCACTAATATTGTTAACCAGGTGCTTGTAGCTCTACAAAGTGAAAAAAGTAAATGATATCATGTAAATGCAAAGTGAAAAATGAAAGCAAATGACAAGCAAAGCAAAGCCAGCGGTTTGACACCTGCAATAGAAATGAAATTTGGACTAACTTTATGACAGACAAATTATTATAAAAATTTGAAATGTCTAGCAAAAATAAAATGGCTTTTTGATATTATAAAACAATTAAATTCATGAACTTGACATGGTGAACCCGATGATGGAATGTTTAATTATTGAATAACACGGTACGTCCCAGTTGGAGTGTCCCACTTAAAGGCAGCGTCCCCGACTGAGGATTTCGCGGAAAATAATCCCATGAATCTACTTTGAAAATATGAAATAACGATACGTTTCAGGTGGAGTGTCCCACTTAAAGGCAACGTCCCCGACTGAGAATTTCGCGGAAAATAGCCCGGTATAAATATTATTGTACAGAAAATTTTATTAACAAGCAGGTTTAAACCTCCAGTTTTATTTCACTAGATATTAACTTGTCTTGGCTTATTTTTTTACGATCGGGCCTGATATTAATTTATGACATTTCGACTCAGGTGGAGTGCCACTTAAAGGCAGTGTCTCCTGAGGTATTATTCATGGTAAAACATCTTCCTGGATTTACCAGACACGATCGATTAATTGAAAATTACTACAAGTTGCCGAAGGCACAATTTATCAAAATATAACAAAGACGAATTAAAATTATTTGCAGAAAATACTACAAAGTAAATATAAATTCAGAGCAGTGAATTATTACCAAAAGTCGACTGGTCAGGTCAGGAGTAGGAAACCAAAGATACCTTTAGCAGAGGGCCTAGGCAGGATATCTCCGTGCTAAGCTAGAATTCATCCTGTCGGACGCACATTGTGCGAGCATGTGAATCAGGCAGTCATCAATTGACGGTGTAGCAAAATGTTTATAACCGGCAGCTTCAATTGATATAAACAATAATTTCTGGACAATTTAAAGGACTGGGATCGATTGCAAATAAAATGTTTATATGATTTCAGAAAAAGAATTAATTTAATAGCCCCTGTATTAATAGTTATAATTCTAAATCAAATTATTATTTTTAAAGCTGGTGCATATTGAAAATTTTGGCGCGTTAATTAATGTAAACAATTGACTCTCACGGTTTAAACTACTTGCAATCAGTTTGTTATTAAAACTTTACTTGCTACTTGAAAATAACTGAATTGTATCCTCCCTAGTTTATTATTTATCCATGTAAATGAAATTAGTGAGTTCCAATTGGATTTCTCATGACTTTTAGAAATAACCTTGCATTGAAATAAAATTGATTGAAATGCGGATCCTTCCAATTTTACTGTACATTATTAAAATTACTTTTAATTTAAATTAAAATGGATATTTTCCAAATAAATATGACTTCATTACACCAAATTATGTGGGGCCTTCTTAAAAATGATATTTTGTATATCTACGGCATTAATGTACCTTTAAAAACATTTAAATTGTGTACGCCCATAAGTCTTATTTTACTGAATAAACCTTAAGTTCTCTTCTGTATTAAAATTTTATGACATAATTTGTAAGAATGCAATTTACGTTTAGTTTCCATATTAGATCATTTACAATCTCGCAGTTTATGACTTACAGCAAGGTGTCTCCTAATTCCGTATGCAAACAATAAGCACCAGCAATTCTGTGTTTTCTGAACACGTTTCTACGCACCGCACTTAACCAAGCATGAACGGTATATCGTATCGCAATAATTAAAGGTAGATAAAATTAATGTCTCACATAACTGCAGTTTTATAAAAGTATTTAGGATATGTCTGCAATTTTATAATAATTTTAATTAATCCATAGCAGTTTTGATACGAGGGATACGTGGTTTTGGAGACGGAGAGATGTTTAATAGATAGCTAAATTTGTGGCTTCATCTATAAAGTGATGCTCCACGTGTTACCACATTAATATGTTGATTTAAAGAGGACTTACTTTCCTTTCTTACAAATAATATTTCTGTACATTTAAGCAGATTTAAATGGAATTATATTTAAAAATTTGTGACAAAATCATCACATAATGGTAACTATAATAATTTATATTTACATATTAGTACAATGTAATATATCTATAACAATATAAATAAATAAATAAATAAATAAACACCACAGAAATTAGACAATGCCAATTTCAGAAGCCAGAGGCTTGTGCAGAAGGAGGTTACACATTGAAAAACACGGACATACAACCATTTCCTTCAACGGGATTCGAACCCGGTGGCGCGATGCCCGTGTGATTAATCGCGATTGCCACCTCGCGCCTTAATAGCCCTGGCGGTATTTGTTTTGGGTTGGGTGAATCGGGTAGTATGGCAAATTTTTGGCTTAATCGATCCTAAAAATCATAAACAATGATGATTTTAGTTTGAAAATGTGGGCTTAATTTTTTATTAAACAAAATGGTAAAAAATTCCGTTTTTTCTTCCAATTTTCTCATATATCTCAGTAACTATCACGCTTTTAGAGAAAAGTTATACAAGTGAAAAAGTTTTGTAATTATATTTTCAATAAAATGCAGTTGGTTGTGATTCCAAAAATTCATTGTTACTATTGGAAAAATAGTAAAAATCGCAAAAAAATGAAAATGTCAAGTTATTTGTGGAATATTTTTCAAATACTTATATTATACGTAGGACCTTCATATTCGGCTAAAGAAAATTTTTTAATACAATAAATCTTCTCACCAAATTTAATCAAGTTCAGATCGTTTTCACTTTTATAACTTTTCTCTAAAATCGAGATATATGAAAAAATATGAAGAAAAAAACGGAATTTTTAGGAATTTTTTCACATTTCGTTTAATAAAAAAAATTACGCTCACGTTTTTAAGCTAGTGAGATTATTATTTCTTATAATTTTTAGGGGGGAATAAGCAAAAAATCTGAGATACTACCCGATTCACTCAAACATAGGTGATTTTAAGCAGATACCGCCTGGGCTATAACCAAAACGGCTATCGGCCAGATATAGATACACATAGATACATACACAGGTACACGGAAAATAATCTTTTTTTATACATATATTTAACGTCGGCCTATTTCCGCTACTGAGGCGTAACACCGACGCCTGTAGACGAACTACCCCCAACCAGGAATTTTGCCGAACCTCTTCCCTTAAGAAGAGTAGGAATCTTTTACTTGCCTAACATTTAATAGACAAGAGACCGACGGCTTTACATCCCCTCCGAAGGATGGTATATCCCGTATACAACCCTCGCCTAAGGTTATATAGCTTCCGTGCATACACTGATATACAAGCCGCTGGAAGGTGTGTGAGGCGAGGATGTGGTCTTCATTGGAATCCTCAAGACAACTCGCCATGGAAGCTGACGAGGGATTTAAAAAATAAGCGGGAGGTCATACCCGCCCTGACAAACGCGAACGGACAGACGTCGTTGACAGACGCGCAGAAAGCAAACGACCTAGCTGACCATTTTCAGACAATACATAACACAAATATACAGAACAACCCGGAACAAGACCGCATCGAAAACGATGTACGAGAACTAATTGGTCATGACACACAATTGACTAGACGAGAATTTCTGAAGGTCATGACAAAGCCCTCGGAAATAGCACAAATTGTCAAGGACCTACCAAACAATAAAGCGCCGGAGAAAGACTGCGTCGAATACAAGTTGCTCAAATATCTCCCGGGGAAAGGTATTGTGCAATTGACGTACATCGTTAATGCGATCCTGCGACTACAGCACTGGCCCAGCCAGTGGAAAGGCGCCGTGGTCATCCCCATCTTGAAGCCGAACAAGAACGCGAAGTTCGCCGGCAGCTACAGGCCTATCTCATTACTGTCGGCGATCTCCAAGTTGGTGGAGAAGGTCGTCCTGATCAGACTAAACACTGTTCAGGAGGAGCTTCACATCGACGATGAGTCCCAATTCGGCTTCAGAAAGGGCAGGAGCACGGTGCAACAGGTCGTTAGGATAGTTAACGACGTCAAGGTGCAATACAACCTCGGGGAGAGCACCACCATGGTGCTCCTCGATATTGAGAAGGCCTTCGACACCGTTTGGATCCCGGGATTACTCTACAAACTTCATAACTATAACTTTCCGCCGCACATCACGAAACTCATTCACTCGTTCCTGACCGGCAGATCCCTGCAGGTTCGAGTGAATAACAAACTTTCAACTCGGC
The DNA here is from genome assembly GCA_963675555.1 of Leptura quadrifasciata. Classification (NCBI taxonomy): domain Eukaryota; kingdom Metazoa; phylum Arthropoda; class Insecta; order Coleoptera; family Cerambycidae; genus Leptura; species Leptura quadrifasciata. Next base: position 32,139,545 of record OY776680.1, on the reverse strand, counting down.
GGGACATTCGCGCGGGCGTTCCGCAAGGATCGTGCCTGTCACCGAAGTTATACAACTTGTACGTCTCCGACTTCCCAGAATTCCCGAATACTAAGCTGGCCAAATACGCCGATGACACAGCCATGTACGCGCATTCGCACAATGCGCAAGCGCCGAACATGCTGCTGAAGGCGCACATAGCTCATGCCATGGCTTATCACGACCAGTGGAAGATTCGGGTAAATGCTGAGAAGTCCGAGGCGATAGTCTTCACGGGTCGCTTCACGGAGAACAAGATCATCACTCCGATTTCGATCAGGGGTAATAAAATTCCAACAAAAAGATGCGTGAAGTACTTGGGGGTCAGACTAGACCAGCGACTAACATTCAACACACACATCAATGAGACGATACGGACGGTCTATTCTCTGTCCAGGAGTCTGTATCGCTTATGGTCAGGGGTAGCAGACTCAGCAGACAAAATAAAAAATTGTTGTACACGATGGTGGTCAGGCCGTCTATCACATAGGCGGCGCCGGTGTGGTGCAGCATACCGACCACGACAATGAAAAAACTCAAAGTGTTGGAACACAAATTTATGCGCCTCATCTCAAATTCAGGAAGGTACACCTCCCTCAGAGACCTCTACGAACTCTGTAACGACATAACCCCGATAGCGGACTACGTCCAGCAAATCTCTCAGAACTTCTACTCGTTCAAACTGGGCGATAGTCCTCTAACAAGACACATAACGCAAATTAGACAACATAATGCCCCATTTCGGATCAAACACCCCCTACCGTACCAGACGCTACCAATTTTCCGGCAGCCACTATAGCCAAGTTTCACCAACTATACCTTTCTCTAATTCTATCCACCTTTCACTAGTTTTTCATACCTTTGAATCACCTTAAATCCTTTCCTTCCCCTCTTCTTTCCTGTTTGTGTATTTTTGTACCGTTTGTTTTTCCTTCGTTTCTTTTTGTACATTTTTGTCTCTAAATTCATTTTTCCCATCATTAATCTCGTAACCGAACGAAAACCATTTTTGTATTAAAATTTTGTAAACCCACAGTTTAGGCCAGCCCTGCGCAGCCCCTCGTTGGAACATTTCGCGGAAGGCACTTTGTTCAAGTTGTGGTGTCAGCGTCCGATGCGAAATTTTAAAAAGTGAAGTGCGCTAGTTTAAAATTTGTGTTTATTGTTCAGTTGTGTTAAGCTTTCTTATTTGCATACTAAATCGTATTACCTATTTTATTTTTAAGTTTTAAAAAAGGAGTCTAGGTTTTTATATTGTTTTAATTGTCGTTTTCGCTGAACCGCCCGATCATGCAATCCGCCACCGCGTCAAAGCGGTGGTTGCACGATCGGTCCTGGTTCAGACTCTGGAGAGGCAACTCTTGTACTTTTTAAAATATTAATAAAGCTCTTTTGAATTGAATTGAATTGGAACGGTCACCCATCCAACTACTAACCGCGCCTGGCGTTGCTTTACATCGCATATCGAAATTTGTACATATTAAAGACGCACCTACGTTCGCCCCAAAATAATCTATTCTATATTAAAATAATCGGCTATAATCGGTTTTAAGTAAACACTACTTTTAGATGCATCAAATTACTATGTTTAAAATTCTCCACAATTGTTTCAGCTTTTTAGGCCTTTATCAAGAGTACAAAGTGTATACTAAAGTATAGTCTAGTATACTTTAACTTGGCGTGTGTATGTGTGAGTTAATATTTCCGTACGATTTCATTTTCTCTTGTACACAAAGATCCAGAATTGTCCACGTAGACAATGTTTCTGGACTATTGTTTTAACTTTGTGTACAATATGGGAGAAAATGAAATTGTACGGAAATATTAACTCATACATACACACGCCAAGTTAAAATATACTAGACTATAACAGAAGTGGTTATTCTAAATATATACCTGAAAACATTTTTGACTTAATATCTTTATGAATTAAACTTTAGTTATGGGAATTTTTCGGGTAGATCTAACGTAAATTGCAAGAAATAATGGATACAGCGAATCGTTAATAGATAATATGGTAAAAAACGCAAAATGCTTCAAAAGGAATGTTTCAACGTACCTAACAAATTAACAAAATATAGTTTTATTAATTATGTTCCAAAATATAGTGACCAAATTTCTACGAAATTAAATAATTTAGGTATCTTTATAATAAGTGTGAATAAAACGAAGTTGGGAAAAATATTGGTCAATAATAAAGAAAAATTAACTAAGTAATAAATCAGATGTATATGAAATCAAATGTAAAGATTATAATGCACTCTATGTAGATCAGAGTGGAAGAAGCATTAATTGATTTAAAAGATAGTAATTGGGCATTATGGTCAGATATTATATTATCAATAGTTTTTGTTAAGATTAAATCATTATCAACGTCAGAAAACATTGTCAATCAGAGTCGTTAAATTTTTATTGCAGAATAACCATAAATGTGCCTACAAATAATGACATTATTTGGCACACACTGACCGTTGTTTTTTAAATACTTACCAACATTTTCCAAAGATGGACTTCTGTTGCTACTACGTAATATTAACGTAGTATTATTTCAACGAAAAAAATGAGCACTAGTAAAGTTCATTAATCGAAAATTTGCTAACCAAATTTTTCGATTGAAAATTAGGTCTTTTTTTTAATTTTCTTCATAAAACATCAAAAATTAAAAATTTCGCTTTGAAAAAAGTTGGGCTTGTTTGAAACACAAAAGAAAACATTTTCACCAATTTTCATGAAAATATAAATATTTTTGCGATAGTTATAAATTAAAAACCGAAAGAACGGTTTTTTGCATTTTTCTCGATAATTTTGAGGTTATTAGAAAGTTTTAGATTTTTTCATTATCTACAACTTTTACATTCAACATTTTTCGATAGGATGCATAGTTTCGCCGCAAATCGCAAAAAACGAGTACCAACCCCTAAAAACGTATATATTACCACCCCAACCCCCCTTCCCGAACTTTTACTCAGTCTGGACGATTTTTTCTTAATTATTTACACCATTAACTACATTTTCCGACCATTCGTATACTGCTAAGAATTTATCGTCTATTACGATATTTTAAACGGTTTGGCCCTGGTCTATATCTGATATTCCTACATTTCTTTTTCTTATATTTTGTAAACATTTACTTGTAATTTGTAAACATTTGTAATCATTTACTTGTACTTTTCTGCCCAGTAATTGGAATCTTCTGTTGGACAGTGTATTGCTAAATAAGTAAATAAATAAATAAATAAGGAAACATCTTCAAAAATATTTTTTTTCCGAAATTCTTATTTTTCAGATGGAACTATATTTTTGATTAAAACAATCTATGCAATTGTTACATATACACCTACTACACCAGAGAAGAAAATTATAAGTATTTTCAAAACCACGTTACTTCCATAAATTATCTGTTGAAGTTTACAGAGATGTTAACTGTTGCTCTTATTTGTAGAACACTGAATGTTAGAAATCCGATCTTAATGAGAAGGGTGATACTCGTTATGTAAACCAATTATGTGTAAGTTGTTATATTATTTGGTTACACATGCAATTTGCATATTTAATTGCAAATATATCACTTACACACCACTGATATGCCGGAACTAGTGTCGATATTCATTATGCTGGCTCGTAGGTATCTGTTTGACTTGGAATCAAACGTCGTTATTCATCGTTCCATTATTTGTGGGAAAATAATGTTTTTCGTAGAAATCCATAGGTGCGGGTGTGAACTTACAACCGATTTTGGAATCTAGAAAATAGTCAACAGTATTAGGCGGACAGGTGACCGCAAAAGACAATACATCAGAAAGGAGGAAACATTATTTGTATTAAAATTAAATCAAAACTAAAAGAAAAAACAAACATTTTAGATAAATAGAATGTAGTCTACTCAATTCCTTGCAGTTGTTGTAATAAAAAATATATAGATATTATTAAAAATAAACTTAAGGGCAGAATTCGTCAACACAGAAATGATTGTAACCCTACTAGTTATGATAAAAAATATAGAACTGTCTTATCTAATCAACTCTTTATTTCTGAACATAAATTTACTTTTAATAATGTTAATATTTTAGATATTGAAACGAATTATATAAAAAAAATAATTTCTGAAATGATTTTTATAAACAAACATATTGACTAAGTAGTTAATTTCAGAACTGATGTAAGAAATTTCAGTGTTATATATAATAAATTTATTAGATAATAGTAATAATAAAAATAATGTAAATCCTAATGTAGTTCTGGTTATTGTTAGATATTTTCTAATATTTTATAGTTTTTGTATATCTTAATCGACTTCTGTTTTCATTAAAGGTTTTTACTCTCAACAATAGATACCATAGACATGTGGTTATTTGAATGTGTTTGTAGGAACGTGAATATTAATGTTTATATTTTTATTATGGATATTATTTTAACTAAAGGACTTGTTACCTACCTATACTTGAGACTTATTAATTAGTATAACGGAGTGACAAATGAGGTTGTCACCCTCCTCACTTTTATTCTGAGGTAAACATATTTGTACGTATTTGTAAGGGGTGTAATGGGGTAGTGAAGCGCAAGTTATAGCCTCTCCTACTCAATTGTTAACCTCACCTTCGCGATGAGTTCAATTTGAACTTGGTGCACCCTGTTTTCACTAACGAGGTTCTAACGACCAAGTAAAGGCGGAATAACCCTTACCTTTTGCCGTGAGCACATCCACCTTCTCACGAAGAGTGCGGTAAAAATAACCCACCGCACACAAAAGTTGCTTTTGGAATCGTTTTGTTACCCCATCGTCGCAGTCTTCTTCTGTGCCATGGGACCACACCACTCGCCTTCCGCAACCGAGCTGGTCAGTTGCATACCTGCTCCAGCTAAAACTTCAAATGCAGCTTCGTTTTCAGTCGATTAAGGCTTTAAAAAAATTATGGAGCGTTCAAGTGGGACGAAATCATCCGGAGGTAAAATACCCTCCCGATCGGATCTCCGGGGGAGGGTGCCCACAGGGACACCTCATCGAATGTCGAAAAAACACCGACAAGTTAAATCCAACAAAACTAATTCTTTCATCTACGGCGCTTGGAATGTTCGTACTTTGAACGACAGCACTCGCACCGATCGGCCTGAAAGAAGAACTGCTCTAATAGATAGAGAACTTCACCGACTCAATGTTGACGTTGCAGCTCTCAGCGAAACTCGATTTTTGGAGGAAGGCTCTCTTACAGAAAAGTACTACACCTTCTATTGGAAAGGTCTTCCCACCAATTCAAGAAGACAACATGGAGTAGGATTTGCCGTTCGGAATCAACTTGTATCCAACTTAACACAAATACCACAAGGCCTATCCGAGCGTCTAATGCTGCTACGCTATGAGCTATCAGATGGCAACGCGATAAATCTAATAAGCGCCTACGCTCCCACTCTGGATGCAAGTCACGAAACCAAGGAAAGCTTCTATCAACAGCTGGAAGAAACCCTCTGTAGAATACCTAAAACGAAACGACTCGTTATTCTTGGCGATTTTAACGCTAGAGTAGGGAGAGATGCAGACACCTGGCCAGGCATCATAGGCAAGAACGGTTTGGGCAACATGAACGCTAACGGTCAACTACTCCTAACTAAATGCGCCGAACATGATCTAGTTATAACAAACACCATTTTCCGACAAAAGGATAAATTTAAAGGCACCTGGCGTCACCTCAGATCAGGTCACTGGCATCTACTGGACTATGTTATCGTACGTAGGAAGCATCTCAAGGACGTCCAAATTACAAAGGCGCGCATTGATAGCGAATGTTGGACCGATCATCGTCCTGTTGTCTCTAAAATGAAAATTGTTATGAGACCCAAACACCGAAGAACTCAAGTAAAACGTAGACTCCGTCTCTGTATTAGTAAATTGCGAGACCAACAAACCGTCGAACAGCTAAAGCAAAAAGTTCAAGAGAATTTGAGTGCACTAGAAGAAACCAATTTTGTAGATGTCGCTGCTACCTGGACACAAATTAAAGACAGTTTAAAAAGTGCGAGTGAGGAAATTCTTGGCACTGCACCATGTAAAAAACAGAAGGTCTGGTTCAATGATAATGAAGTTTTTATACAAGAACTCCTTGACCGCAAACATACTGCCTTCCAAAACGCTATCCCCAACGACTCATCAAAAGCAGAAGCTTTTACCCAATCTAAGTATGAAACGCAACGCGAAATCAAAAGAATAAAGAACGAGTGGTGGGCATGCAAGGCCAGAGAAATTCAAAGGTACGCCGTTTCACACGACTACAGGAATTTCTTTCAAGGAGTAAAAGCAGTGTAGGGCCCCAGTCGGAAAAATATGTGCCCTATTAAAGATTTAAATGGAAATCTCCTCAAGGAAGACCAGGAAATAAGAGCCCGATGGAAAGAACACTACTCGAACATTCTTAACCAGCAAAGTCAAGCCGATCACGATATTATAAATCTTATCCCTCAAATGACACCTTCGAAGACTTAGATAAACCACTAACAACGGAAGAGATCTTAACCGCCATTGGGCAGCTAAAAAATAACAAATCTCCCGGCGCCGACTCACTCCCAGCTGAGATCTTTAAAGCTGTGTCGTCAGAGCTCATACCCTACCTCAAAAAACTGTTTGATGTCGTGTGGGAAAGTGGTCAAGCTCTGCAGGAGTTTCGTGATACACTTTTAATCAACCTCTTCAAAAACAAAGGGAGCGCTGCGGACTGTGGAAATTACAGGGGTATAGCTCGCCTGGCTGTTGGAGGGAAGATACTCACTAAAGCGATGGCAAATAGGCTAACAACTGTTATGGAAAAGTTACTTCCTGAAACACAGAGTGGCTTTAGACCAAACCGAGGCACATCGGATTTAATCTTCACGCTTAAACAGCTTCAAGAAAAAGCACTCGAACATCAAAGAGAAATTCACATGGCCTTCATTGATTTAACCAAGGCGTTTGACTCGGTGGACAGGGAAGTGCTCTGGAAAATTATGTTCCGCTTAGGTATCCCTAGAAAATTTGTGGAAGTATGTCGCAGTCTACATACAAACAACAACGCCCAGGTTATGTATAAAAATGAGGCAACCGAACCTTTCGAAACCCTCACTGGAGTTAGGCAGGGATGTGTCCTGGCACCCCTAGTCTTTAATTTATTTACCACTGCTCTAACAATTATTGTTGACAACAAACTGACAGTCAGAGGATAGGTCTCAGATACCGTTTTGATGGCGGTCTCTTTAACATAGGGCGGTTTAGAGCTTTCACGAAGACACGCACACGATTCATTTGTGATCTCCAGTATGCGGATGACTGTGCACTTTTAGCCTCTACGCCGGAAGAGCTTCAAGAACTTTTAGATGTGTATGCCCAGAGCTATGATTCCTTGGGACTTAAAATCAACATTGGAAAGACTAAGATTATGTCAACTCCTCATCAAGTGAACCAACTAGACATTACACTTAACGGAAATTCTCTTGAAGTGGTGGATCAGTTCAATTACTTAGGCAACGTTGTTAATGACAAAGCAAACATGGACAGCGAGATTCGCAATAGAATTAACGTTGCATCTAGAGCACTCTGGGGACTTAGAGAGAGAGTATTTGTCAACCACGACCTTGCTTTGTCAACGAAAATGGCTGTCTACAGAGCAGTTGTCATTCCAACACAGCTATATGGATGTGAAAGCTGGGTCACTTACCGTCGTCATGTGAAAGAATTAGAACGTTTTCAGCAAAGACACCTCAGAAGTATGATGAAAATCCGTTGGTTCCATCACATATCAAACGTGGAAGTACTCAGGAGAGCAAACAGCCTTCTAATTGAGGTGCTTATTTCAAGAGCACGCCTAAGATGGGCAGGTCACGTTCATCGTATGCATGATAACCGCCTTCCTAAATGTACACTTTATGGTGAATTGCTAAGCGGTAGAAGAAGGCGTGGCGGTCAACAAAAGAGGTTCAAAGACGCTCTCCATGAAAATCTAAAATCCTGCGGTATTGCAGACGAACAATAGGAACAACTTGCAGCGGACAGAACCGAATGGCGAGGGGTTGTGGCCAGCTATCAAGGAAATGTTGCTGCAAGAAGGCCGAATCCAAGACCTAACCAGGTCTATGTTTGTCCTGACTGCGGTCGACATGTGCTCTGCCGAATTGGCCTCTATAGCCATAGTCGTGTGCACCGTAGATGAATGGGAATTACAATAGACTACACCTTTTACTTGTTTTTTATTGTACACAATTTATCGACTGTAACATTTTTATACTCGGACTGGAGTAACGGCTAATAATAGCTAATAATAATAATAACGTATTTGTAAGTTCTAAATTTAAAATTAAATGGATGAACAAAGAAAACAGATGGAACATAAAACTAAAATAATAAATAATACAAATTAAAAAAAACGTTTTTAACCTTTTCAACTTTTTGTTAACTTTTACATAATATTTTAGATAATCCTAATTAGTGTATAATTTGTAGCCCCGAAAAAGTTTACGCGTAGTAAATGAAACGTTGGAAATAGAATAAAGTTGTTTTATTGTCCTGTTACCGAAAAATTTCCCCCCGTAATTATACATCAAGGACACAGTTTCCATATACCAAGTATTATCTTGTGTCTGGAACAAATTAAATTATGGCAATTGCAAGGTGTATTTATAAGAAGAATATTTGTCTAATTAGCCTAACACAACTAAAATCCTATATTAAGGCATGCACAACTCATGTGACTACAAACATTTGTTTAAGCTAAATACGCCGATTGAAATGTAAAGGAACAATCTTCGCAAATAGTATAAAATTTAAAGGATATAACATGTAATTTTGGTGTTTGTAATAGGCTGTATGGTTTTACACGTTTAATGCACTTCAGTGTTTGAGGTGGTATTTTTGTATTTGCTAAGGTTAAGTATTATTAACTTATGGAAAATGTATATAATTAAAAAATTTGTTATACCCGATCGTAAATTACCAAAGCAAGCAATAACGGAACAATCGTTTAAGATATACAGGATAACGTAATTCTTGACAACAAAAATAATATTTAAATGTACATAGTAATAAATAAAAACATCTTTCGTTGTTGACACAATAAAAAATGTTGAAAAGTTGTTCATGTGCTTTATAGCCATATTGAATAATAAAAGAACGCCATTACGAATTCATTGTTCAATTTAGAAACATCCATGTTATCACAAATTTTACCTATTTCAACTTCTTTGTACAAATTATTTAATATAGTTACCGTATTTTTGCAGGAAATATGCACAAATTGAATTTTAATTTTTTCATAATTGCCGATATACACCGTCAACTTTAATCAACCACATGGCACATAAAAAATACGTATAAATTCACTCCATTGTCAGTAAATTTTGCTTGGCAAGTAAAATTCTCTGTGAATTGGAACTTAAGCCCATTTTGCCAGTATACTTCATGTAATATTACTCAGATACTAAACAGCCATTTTTAACTTTCATCCACGTTAAACAAAAATAATATAACCTCTGTGAAACATATTGAATGTTTCATAATATAATTATAAAACTAATTTTAATACTTTTATACTTCACTTGCTTATAATTTGTTGTTTATTGCTTGGATATGAGATATATAATGATTACGCCCGCTTATTATGCCCTCCAATACTCATTTTTGAAAAATATTGAAGAACATTTAAAAGCAATTTTAATAAAGAAGTTTCGTTAAAGGTTCTTTACCTAATGCTATTAGCTAACGCAGATACAAAAAGGTGAAAAATTACAATAATAGATACGTACGGTCGTGAGCAAAAAAATAGGACGTCTTATAACGGTATTTTGCTAAAATCTAGTTGTGTACATCTAACTTTAATTTTTGTGACATTGTTAGTTAGTTGTCATAATTTATCGCAAGTGTGCAAAAAACTAATATGCCTCATATAAGCGATTTAGTTAAATCTGGAGTTATTGCTAAAGCAGAAGATTGATGGTCAATGAAATTGCACTGCGTTATAATATTGACAAAAATTCGGTGTGTAACATTTTAAGAAAGTGGAGAATAAACGGTACGATTAGTAGAAATCCTGGATCAGGGCGACGAAGGATATCAACTCAACAACAAGATTTGCAATTGGTAAATGCTTTAGTAGAAAATCCATTTTACTTAACTATTCAGGCTGCTGAAGAAACGAATTTTCCTGGATCGAGTAGTACTGGTCGCCGGCGAGTAAGAGAATCGGAGCTAATGTCGAGGCAAGAATTCAAGCGATGCACGTCACAGATCGATTCTATAAATAAGACAATACTGCTAAGAATCATGAAGCCCCATTAAACTGTACCTATGTCTGTAAAAAGCTTAATAACTGGGTGTCAAGAATTACTCTTTTTAATGTAATTAATGATTAAAAATTATGTTAGTATTAACATTTCTTTAATGAGATCACTTGTGACGTGCATCGCTTGAATTCTTGCCTCGGCTTTACGCTGTCATGCAGCAGCACAGAAATACTTACTTAAAGCTGAACATAAAGAAGCTTGAGTAAGATTTGCGCTTGAATTTTTAGCGCATGATGTAAATTTTTGGAACAATGTAATCTTTATAGACGAAAAAACTTTCCAGTCAACACACAGCGGCCGTATTCGTGTTTACTGCCCTCCGAATCCTCTATTCGATGAGAACTATATATCTAACAATGATAAAAGTGGTAGGTTTTCCGTCAATATGTGGGCTTGGATATCGGCACGTGGTCCTGGTGTTTTGTGGCATATTGAGGAACGTATATTAGGATTTTAGACAATATTGCATAATAATACTCTCTTCTGTGTCACAATTATTTCCTAATAACGAGTTCATATTTCAACAAGACAATTGTTCCATTCATACTGCTCATACCATAACTAACTGGTTTCAAGATAACAACATCAATGATCTTAACTGGCCCAGCCATAGTCCAGATCTTAACCCTGTGGAATAAGTATGGGGACTACTCGTAAGAAGTATCCAAAAACGAAATGTGAGACCACGGAATGCCGAAGAATTACTGGAAATAGTAAATAATGCATGGGAAAATATTATTACTAATGATTATTGTATAAGGTTGTTTAATTCTATGCCCAAACAGACTTCTAGAAGTTGTAAAGAGAAATGGTGCAATAACGAAATATTAATAGTTAGTTTCTTGTTAAGTAGGATATCCTTTGTCCTTTGATCTGGGATTTCTACTAATTTCTAAAGCAGTGCAAATTGTCTCACTAACCATTAATCATTTACTGCAGCAATAACTACAACATTAAAATAAAAAATAAATTAAAAGTGATATCTGTTTTATTTTGGTTACTCATTACATATACAAATGCAGATAGATTTACATTAGAAAAAAAAGTTGGCCAGTTCGTGAAAAGAAGCCATTAGAACTGTCTCGCTGACAGTTACAGAATTTCTGTTAGCCCATTGTTGACATTTTTTCATATTCTTTTTCATCTGGATTTTTTTGGTAACAGTGGTCGAGAATTTGTGGAATTTGTTCGTCCTGCATGATCACTTTTAGAAAGGTTTCAACACACTTTATTACTTCACTGGCAGAAATAAATAAAATAATAGTCGCATCATTATGGATACAAAAACAAACGCAAGGATCGGCATCCGCAAAGGCATATCTATTTCATAAATTATTAAATGCATTTAATAAATTTAAATTGTTTAAAATGTTGTATGCACAGCTGGCGATATAGGATGTTTATGCCCTGTGACTTTCTACCCTCATGCCAAGGCCCTCGCAAAGAAATTCGTCACCCACGGTCATAAACATCTCTATATCGCCCACGGTAGATAAATAACTATTACTGTTGAGAAAGAAAACCATTAGATGTCAAATTTGTCACCAAGTCACAAAAATTGGACTTGGGTAAATACGCCTCGGTAGTACTCTCTCGTCATTCCATATTCTGAATATATTTTTAACTTTCTAAACCTTTTTGGTAGAACGTAAAGTCCTAAACGTAATCTCTCTTGACAAGGTTTAATCTGACGGGTTTGGCGTTTCGATATAACTCCATATGTTAAAAGAAAATGTTTAAAATGTTTTCCAAAATTACGTAAATTTGAGGAGGACGGGGATTCGTCAAAACATATTTAGCCTCCTTGACGCCGGCCCTGGCACCCAGATGAGAAGTTTGAAAAATAACTTTTCTCTGCAGTTTTTGATTCGAAAATTCTACAGCATTATTACAATTTCCCATACTGGGATATATTTGTTGTATCGACAAAAAATTGTTTCAACGAAAAATTATTTTTTGGTCCTGCCTAGAGTCGTCTTTGATGCACCGACTTCGTCAATATTCAATACCGTTCTTCCTTGGATCTCCCAAGTTTTATATCTAATATTTCAGATTTCTACTTGGAGCCGTCTTCGAGAAAACGTATCACACGGATAGACTGACAGACATACAGACACGTATACGGCATGCCGATTTGTATATATTTGGTAGTTCTTGGCTTTGAAACGTCCACTTTCATCAAAATCTGAAATTTGGATTTATTATTGCTGTGATCTAGAAGTTTTTCTTCCTTAAATGATCCACCACATTAAAATCATGTTTATATTTGTTTAACAAAACATTTTAGGGTTTAAAATACTTTGAGTCATTCAAACGATTTATTAGGATAGCTATTAACCGATCTCCAAGGATCCCTGCTCAAATTTATAGGCCAAATCACCACGGATTTCGATAGTGGAAAGTTAGACATAAATTGTGAAAGTTTTTAAATTTTAAGACCATATTGGAGGAGGTAAGGAAATAACAAATCCGGTTTTGCACTCTTTCCGCCGCCCAAAATATTGTGAAGTTAACACGAACCGTAAATTTGTATAACTTTTTGAAAAAAATTCGGAAATTTATGCAAACTCTGGAAGGCTATGATTGAGGGATGTTTTATTTATTTAAATCATGTTCCGTATTAATAAATGGGTTGCAAATTGATCTGAAGCTATATAACGACCCAATTAAAAGAACAATAAGTTTACAACTTTTACCGGATTCTTTTTATACGAAGGAAATATTTCGGGAGGATAGTGAACACAGATTAAATATACTCCAGATGTTTTGAAGTTTGAAAATTCACAGGATAATTTAAATACATTATATTATTTGAATGTCGCATGAAATTTTCCAATTTTTTTTAGTCACGTATAATTTTATTATTTAAGTAATAGGTAATTTCATTAACATTTACAAAGTTGCAAATTTAGATTATGAATTAGTTATTAATGTCACAAACATTTAAAACCCGATTTTAAGATTTTCGCAATTGTTTAGATCCCCATTTATTGTTTAAATGGTCTAAATCGTGGCCGTGTCAGATAAAGAAGAAGTTAAAAAAATCTTTCGGGGTAAAAAAGCAAAACTACAAGCAGATTATGTGACCTATTCTGAGGTATAAACAATCATTTGTATAACTGTCGCAATTTTTAATAGACAAAATATATTAAAGTAAAGTAAATTAACAACTATTTGCAATGTTCCGGTCATCGTCGTAGGGTGCAATCATGATACAAGATATTATTTTTAGTCGCAAACTCCTCCTTAAAATCCTTATTTTAATATAAGGAACATAACCAGACTGCAACCAACAGCTATTCTCTGGGCTATGTGCCCCGTCGAGCGCTGAATTACAAGTTACAAGCCTGGCGCGTTACGTGTAATAATTGCATATTACCATCAAAACGCTAATGCTTCAATTGCAACAAACACTAGCCGAAAGACTGATCCTACTTAAAGGAGATCTCGTGCCAGTCGTCACACACCACTTGCAGACTGCAGTTTCGAGCTATTGGCTCTCGTCAGTGCTAGGTAGGCATATGACGATCGACACGAGGATCATTTAACCATTTACTACATTTCGGTATCTTTGGGATAGCGACATGTAAAATAGTAAGCAGGCGCCATCTAGCGGTCCAGTGTCTGTTGCAATCGAAAAATAAATAGCCTGACTGGACTTGGCATTGTTCAAATGTGCTTTTAGAGGGCAAAATATTAAAACATAATATTTTTAGTCGCAAACTCGTCTATAAAATCCTTATTTTACTATAAGGAACGTAGCCAGACTGCAACCAACAGCTACTCTCCGGGCTATGTGCCCCGCCGAGCGCTGAATTACAAGTTACAAGCCTGGCGGCGCATTACGTGTAATAATTGCATATTACCATCAAAACGCTAATGCTTCGATTGCAACAAACATCAGCAGAAAGACTGATCCTACTTAAAGGAGCTCTCGTGCCAGTCGTCACACACCACTTGTAGACTGCAGTTTCGAGCTGTTGGCTCTCGTCAGTGCAAGGTAGGCATGAGAGCTCCTTTAAGTAAGATCAGTCTTTCGGCTGGTGTTTGTTGCAATCGAAGCATTAGCGTTTTGATGGTGGTTTTGAGGAGTTTGCGACTAAAAATATTATGTTTTAATATTCCGCCCTCTAAAAGCACATTTGAACTATGATACAAGATGTCTAATTATTAGTAAAATATTCTCTAAGGTTTGCATAAATATCAGAATTTTTTTACAAAAAATTATTACAAAATTGCGTTTTTTGTTCCCGGGTGAGCAAAAGGGTGCAACGAATTTGTTATTTTTTTATTCTGATATCTGGGAGTTTTCGGGGTCGCGAATTACGAATTTCTAGTAAAAAATTTAGTTGAAGATGGCGGACTACTTACCGTTTTATGATCCGATTCGTCTCAAAATCGATATCAGGAGACTACAGCATATCAAAAGACTAAAAAGTAAAAAATAAACTTTGAAGTAAATCAAATCCATCATTTTATTACATTATATAACTTTTTTTTATGATATAAAAGCGTGTCGCGAGCAAATCTCACGACAAACTTTTGTATCATAAAAAAATGATATAATGTAACAAAATGATGGATTTGATTTACTTCAAAGTTTATTTTCTACTTTTTAGAACATTTAAATAAAAGCTTTTTTTGAAAATATTTTTTTACATAATTATTTTCTTTAAACGCGAATACCTCGAGAACCGTTGCTCCTAGGCTAAAAATCTATGATCAAGAGAATTTGTAGAGAATTACATTCTCTAAAAGTCATTTCATTATTTCTTGTCCTGCTCCAGAAATTAACGATCTGGGCGCCGCCAAAGTGAAAAATTCTTTTTGCCAATGAAGGTGTTTACGCCATAGCTTAGATTTGAATTTTGACAGATGTCAAAAAATACTACTTTTCTTACGCTCTTGTCGGCCCGAATTTTCTATTTGCCCATCGCAATTTACAAAAAGAAACTACACCGAAACTAAATTTTATAAGTTGTTCTAATTTTTGTACTAATAAACACTAGTTTTATTAATAATTTGTTAAATAAATAATATGCAAGACTCTGACAATCATTACTTTCGCTAAACTTGGCCTTCAGCTCCTGCCATAAATGTCATTCTTGTGAGTAATAGCTACCATTACACGCTCGTTGAAAACTAAAAACTAAATCAAATATAATAGACGTTTTAAAACGGTATTCTAGAAGAAATTATAACTATCATAATTATAGAATAACTTACAAAAAGGTTCGCAAGCAACATTAAGATATCGATTTTCCTCTAAATCGCTTCAAATGTCAATGTGATTTGGAAAAATATTTGCATGAAATTCCATCTAACCAAGTCTGGGCTTTTTACACCCACTCTATATTTATCCAACAGTGAAAACTATAGCTCTATAATATTTTATAAATATAGTACATCTAAATCATAAATATCAGTAACGCTTGCTACATGTATCCTGGTCTCGTATAAAAAAGACATAATTTAAAATTACGTAAACGAAAATTATTACGGACACAAGCTAGAACATGGTTATAAATTATGTATAAAAGTTAAATTATAAATAAACACATAAACCATATATAAGTGTACCCAATAAAAAATAAATAATAAGTATTATGACATATGTATTTAAACAACTACTGGCATAAGTTAAACATGAGATTGGCATGTCATATAAGCTATTGAAACAGAAATTAAAGTTAACCCTAATGAGTTTTGGTCTTTCTTAAATTCGAAGAATATGTCGCCTATATCGTCTACCTACTCTAACAACGAGGAAATAGAAGACTTACAAACAATTATGGATAGTTTTTCTGAATATTTTGCCAAGTCATTCACACCATCTGTTAGTCAAGAACCAACTTTTCAGTCTAATAATAACAGACTATTGCTTATGCTAACAGAAATAACTTAGGAGCAAGTTCTAACTGGTACCAGAAAAATAAGGGCTAATATATCAATAATGCGATCAGATCTCATCCCAGTTTATTTAATCAAAGATTCCGTAATAATATTTGCTAATTCCATTACACACATCTTTACTGTGATAATAAAGACATGAACAAACGGGGACTATCGTGAGTTTGTTCTATCTTCAAAAATGGTGATAAGAACGACTTGTCCAACTATAGGCCAATTACTATTATTTGCAATGTTGCCAAAATTCTGAAAACTACTTTACCTCCCGGCGTGACTTCGTCCAACCAACATGGATTTATGAGGGACAGATTCAGATTGATGCGATTTACAGGGACTTTTCCAGGGACTTCGACAGACTCCATCACAGTGTTTTACTTTCAAAGATTACCACATCCGGTGTATGAATATATCTAATAATAATAATAATAATAATAATAATAATATGTTTTTATTTATTATTGAATATAATAATAAAAGGGCGAAGTTCAGTAGAGTGAGACACTCTCTGCTCTTCCACTTAACTAAAACCTATTGGCAAAGTAGACATCAATATGTTCAACATAGCTGAAACTCCACAAGCGAACTGGAGATGATATTGCTTATGATGAAATTTATAAGACTCAGCTTCAAAATTAAGCTAGATATTAAAACTTCTTTCAGGAACTATATACTTCTGGCTGAAAGTAATATTAACAGCAACCCAAATAAGTTTTGGACTAACATGAGCGAATGATATTGTAAATACCTATACCGACTTTGAACAATCATTTTCAACTTTAGAGCCAGAAAATATCTCGTCAGATGATTTCTGTGTTAATAATATCAACAGCATTAATATACCGGGCGTTAGAAAAGTATGGGGCCGGTGGAAAATCTCGAACAGTTTGCATCAAATCGAAAAAATTTTTCAAAAACCTATCTACCGATAAAAAACTGACCTCCCCACCCACCACCCTGTGGGTGGGGCGAGGAAAAACTTTAAAATTTCAAATGGAGACCCCTATTTTTTATTGCGCAATCGGATTCTACGGCAAAAATACGTAAATTTTATTCCGGACATTTTTTCAATTCTTGCATGGTGTCGCTGTAATCGCAAAAATGAAAAGAAAACATTACTGTTTCAAGAGTAGCGTCTTGTGCCCATAAAAAAACGTCCAATTCAAAAACTGAAAAACACGTATTTGTTATTTTTACGAAATCTATTCAATGACATTGGATTCGACTCTCCCACCCCTAACCCAGTGGGTGGGGCGGGGGCAAGTTTGAAATTTGTAATGAAAATCCCTATTTTTTTTTTAGCGGATTCGGATTCTACGGCCAAAAATACGTGAATTTTATATCGGGCATTTTTTTCGATTCTCGCAAGGTGTCGATGCAAACGCAAAAAATTAAGTGGAAACGAATACTTAACAACATACGAAAAGTAAAACTACTGATCTTAGAGTGAATGATTTCCCTAATAACATTCTGTAAATTTATTAGCAGCTAGTAATTTTCAATTTACATTTTTTACAGGACAATAAAAAACTCGATTTAAAAAAAAACGGACAGTGGTTTTACCTCTTAATTCAGCCACTTCAGACAAGTTCTTGATCCCAGCCAGTGAAGGCAAAAAAGTAACTCAACCATTTAAGGCAAGGTGAGGATTTCGGCCAGTTGAGGCAATTAGTTTACAGCTTAACTACTACACTAGAAGGTTTTAATTTCAAGATTATAGCAGGTGTTCAAAATGGTGCCCATTGACTTCTTGGCATTGTCCGAGACGAACGTAAAAATTTTCAATAGCAATTCTTAACGTGGTATTTCTGCAAAAATGTTTATTATGCGTTGCCTCAGCTCTTCCAAATCACGAGGTTTAGTGAAATAAACCTTACCCTTCACGTAGCCCCAAACAAAATAATCAAGTGGCGCAAGCTCGGGAGATCTTGCTGGCCATTCAATAGTTCTTCTGCGACCTATCCATCGATAGTGTGGAGGAGCTCCATCTTGCTGGAACCAAACATTATCGAATTCGTCACCAGCAATCTCTTGTATTGCGGAAACTATTTGATTTGTCAACATTTCCAGGTACTTTTCTCCATTCAAATTTCCATCTATGAAAAACGGTCCTATGATTCGATCCCTGAAAACTCCTGCACAAACATTTAATTTTTGTGGAAACTGCGTGTGTCAAGCATCCAGTGAGGGTTTTCGTCACTCCAATATCTGAAATTATGGCGATTAACTTTTCCACTGAGTTCGAAAGTTGCTTCATCTCAGAAGTTAAGTAGAGATGACAAAAAATTTGGGTTTTGGTTACTCCTTTCCATCATTAATTCACTAAATCGCCGATCAAAATCATCTTCATTTAACTCTTGGTGAAGGTGAATTTTGTAAGGATGAAATTTCAAAAGTTTCAAATTCTTATGAACTGAAAATATCAAGCTGTTGACTGGCTTTGCTGATTGATAACCTTCTATTTTCAACAAATGCCTGGGCCACTTCCATTTGTCGAGCTTCCGATGTTTCAGATTTTGGTCTTCCAGATTTTGGGCGATTTTTATTTGTCCTTGTGTCTAGGAATCGTTTGATGGTACGGGACACAGTAGATTTCGAAATTTCCACTTGATCTACACGGAAAGTTTCGTTGAATAAAATCACAACTTCATCATAGGACCTTTCTTTATCGCCCCACCCTCGCGTCATTAAAAGAGAAACTCTTTCTTCCTCTGTTATAGTAGCCATTATGCAGAAAAAAACGCGAGAACTAATGAAAAATGAAATAACTTTTTCCGTACAAAAGTGCGCTCCTACCTCTACAAAAGTTGGAAGGAACTGAACGTTCTAGGAGAAATTTCACAAAACAAATACTGTTATTAAGAACACTTTAAAAAAACATTCATAAAAATCATGATATCACAGATATTGTTTATATAAAATTCACGTAATTTTGGTCGTAGAATCCGAATCCGCTATAAAAAATAGGGATTTTCATTACAAATTTCAAAGTTGCCCCCCGCCCCACCCACTGGGTTAGGGGTGGGAGAGAGTCGAATCCAATGTCATTGGATAGATTTCGTAAAAACAACAAATACGTGTTTTTCAGTTTTTGAATTGGGCGTTTTTTATGGGCACAAGACGCTACTCTTGAAACAGTAATGATTTCTTTTAATTTTTTACGATTGCAGCGACACCATGCAAGAATCGAAAAAAATGTCCGGAATAAAATTTACGTATTTTTTGACGTAGAATCCGATTCCGCAATAAAAAATAGGGGTTTCCATTTGAAATTTTAAGGTTTCCCCTCACCCCACCCACAGGGTGGTGGGTGCGGAGGTCATTTTGGTATATCAGTAAATAGTTTTTTGAAAAATTTTTGACATTTATTTTTTAATTTTTTGATTTGATGCAAACTGTTCGAGATATTCCACCGTTCCCATACTTTTCTAACACCCGGTAGTTTCATTTTCAACATATACTAGCACTAAAAAAATTAAAGCCTATGCTCACCATATTTCTACTGAGATACTGTGCTGCTTGCTATCTTTGCTCACCCTTTGCTGATAATATTATTTAATTTACCTATTA
The DNA here is from genome assembly GCA_963675555.1 of Leptura quadrifasciata. Classification (NCBI taxonomy): domain Eukaryota; kingdom Metazoa; phylum Arthropoda; class Insecta; order Coleoptera; family Cerambycidae; genus Leptura; species Leptura quadrifasciata. Next base: position 32,119,754 of record OY776680.1, on the reverse strand, counting down.
AATTCTGCTGTTTTCCTGATATTTGGAAATACTCCAAAGTCTGTCCGGTGCACAAAAAGGGAAATAAAAACGAAATAATGAATTTTCGCCCAATAACTATAATCTGTAACTTTGGCAAAGCCCTTGAAATCTTACTATATAATTCTATTTACCCTCATGTCAAAAATATCATTTCCAGTCAGCAGATGTTGTAATGTTTTGTGTTAATTTTTGTACTCCAAAACCACCTTATGTGTGGTAATTAAAATAAAATTATATTTTCTTATTTTTTTTTTATTTGACGTCGGCCTATTTCCGCTACTGAGGCCTAACACCGACGCCTGTAGACGAGCTACCGCCAACCAGGAATTTTGCCGAACCTCTTCCCTTAAGAAGAGTAGGGATCTTTTACTTGCCTAACATTTAATAGACAAGGGACCGACGGCTTTAAATCCCCTCTGAAGGATGGTATATCCCCTATACAACCCTCGCCTAAGCAAAAACATCAGTGTGCATCGAGAAGTGAAAGCGTACGGACGTACACCGAGCCATCAGAGTGCACAGTGAAGTGGAAGCCCCACAGACAGTGACGTCGATAGTGTTGAAGAGGAAGTTCACACGTCTTTTTCAAGACACCATTTTCTGTTATTAATCATAACTTTTTCCCATAATAATATAGGTATTCCCTTACAGGAAACCGACAACGACGTTACCGTGGAGGACGGTAACATGGAGTACAGTGAAGACGAAACGTCCCAGAGCGGTAGCTCTCGAGGGGGCCCCCCAACCCCAAGGGACGACAAGGAGACGATAAAACGTCTCACAGAGGAGAACAATGCTCTCAAGAAGAAAATAGACGAGCTCACCGAAAGGTTGGAGCAGATGCAGAGGGAACAGAAGTCCCAGCATGAAGAGCTTCTGCGTGCGATTCGGGGAGAATCGCAAACACGAAAAAGAAAAAATCCGCCCGCTACCAACACGGACTCGGACGAAGAGGCCCCTAAGGCGGCAAAGAAGGTGGCTGAAGAGCCCCTCAAGTGCCCCCCCGAGTCCGAGTCACCTAGACAGAGCAAATCGGGATCCAGAGCCCCCCAGCAGGAGGCTAGCGTCCCCCAACAAGAAACCCGGAAAGAGGAGACCGAGGCCCCTCAAACAAGGACAAGAAGCCAGCGTGTACCCCCGGTAGTGCTGCGAAACAAAGAGACGTGGACAACGGTGAGCCGTCGTTTAACCGAAACCGGTATAAACTTCAACAAGGACAAAGTTACCGGGGAGGGAATCTCCATCGAGCCCGCGACGTCCGAGGACTATCGGAGGATGACAAGGATGTTCGCAAATGAAAAGAGGGAGTACCACACGTATGCCCTGCCAGAGGAAAGGCAGCTACGTGTGGTCATTCGAGGGATCCCGAGCGGCGTTACCTGCAAAGAGGTGGCAGAAGACCTCCAGGACCAAGGATTCGCACCTACCGCGGTCCAGCGAATGATGTCAAGACGGACAAAACAGGAGGTGCCCCTCATGCTTGTCCTAGTCCCACAGGACCAGGACAAGATACTCCAAGTAACGAGGTGCTGTTCTCTAGTTGTAAGGACTGAGAGACAGCGAGCCAAGGTAGCGGCATCCCAATGCCACCGCTGCCAGCGTTTCGGCCACGGCCAATCCAGGTGCACCGCGCAGCCGAAATGCGTGAAGTGCGGCGAGGCACACCGGACGACTGACTGCAAGAAGAAGGCAGACGAACCGGCCAAGTGTGCGAACTGCCAAGGGGCCCACCCGGCCAGCTACAAGGGGTGTCCAAAATACCCCAAGCAATCAGCCAGCGCCACTCAAAGGCCGGTACAGAGGCCGACGACGACCTCAACAAAGAAGGGCGGCGTAGCGCCAGGCACTAGCTACGCAAAAGTAGCCCAGAGCAAGGCAGGACAGAACACCGTCCCTGCCTCAAAACAACAAGCATCGCCAGAGGCCAAAAACCTCACAGCGGTGCTAGCACAGATGCAACAAATGTGCTCAGCGATGAGTGCATTTTTTGCTCAAATGCCAAACTTTACTAATCTGTAATGCCTTTACAGATTAAACCGGAATTCCTGTAGATGGCGGCCTGGAATGTAAACGGCCTGCAACAAAGGAGACTTGAAGTCGAAGAGCTCCTGACCAGGTACGATATAGACGTCATGGCACTGCAGGAAACCAAGATGACCCCAGCCAAGGAGATCAACTTCCCAGGATACCACACGTACAGGATGGACTGGGTAAACATACCTCGGCGACCCGCAAGAGGAGTGGCTCTACTCGTTAAAAAGACCATAGCCCACCATCCGACGGTACTACCTGAGCTAGAAAATATGAATACCACCGCCGTAGTAGTGTCCACAGCACGAAACGGCGACGTCCAAGTGGTTTCATGTTACCAGCCACCCCACAGCACGCTAACCGAGGGGGATCTGGACGCAATTCTACCCGCTAGGGCACAGGTCGTCGCAATTGGCGATTTTAACGCCAAATCCCAGCAATGGAACAGCGGCGTAACCAACACTCGAGGACGAGAACTGCTGCGGTTCCTGGGACAGCACGCCGGCGAACTGCTGGTGGTAGGACCAGTCCAGCCCACCTTTGACAACGGTAGAAACAGGCCAGACGTACTGGACATAGCCATCCTAAAGGAGATGACCCTCGAAGCGGAGATCTCCACCAGAACGGAGGGATCTACCGAGCACAACCCGATCTTCCTAACTCTAGGAGGACAGGCGGGTGACGACAACGCTACCTTCACGAAGCGACGAACGGACTGGGAATCGTACCGGCTGCACCTGCAGCAGTACATTGCACAAATTCCCAGGCTAGATACCGTGGGGGACGTTGAGAGGGCCGTCATTACCCTAGAGGAGCAGATCCTGGGAGCAATAAGGGCCAGCACGACAGAAACAGAAGTAAGAAGACACCCAGCACCGATGGCGAACCTACCAGAGGTCACCAGGCAGCTGATAAGGGATAGAAGAAGCGCCAAGCGACGGGCTCAGAGGACGAGACTCCCGGCCGACAGAAGGGAGTATAACGTCCTCAGCCGAAGAGTGAAAGCCGCCCTCCAAGAACACCGTCAGGAGGGGTGGCAACGCCACCTTGAGTCACTCGATCCACAGGACAGAAGTATGTGGAATACCCAACGTGCCCTGCGAAACCGGAGGAAACCTATACCCCCGATTCACGGAGAGCGAGGGATCGTCTACACTAACCAGGAAAAAGCCGAGGCGTTTGCCGACAGCTTAGAACTGCAGTGTAGAGAGAACGAGCTCGATGACGAGGACGAGGACTGGGTCGACGATGTCGAGCGCAGAGTACGTAGGATCCACCGCCTGCCTGATGATGACCACATCCGCCCGACTACCCCCGAGGAAGTCAAGGAAATCCTTAGGAGCCTAAAGCCGAGAAAGGCTCCGGGATGTGACAAGATAGGAAACATCGCTCTCAAAAAGCTACCCAGGAAAGGAGTAGCGGCGCTAGTCAACATCGTAAACGCGATGTTAAGGTTACGGCATTTTCCAGCCAGGTGGAAAAAGGCCGACGTCATTATGATCCCTAAACCAGGGAAAGAACTAATCTTCCCGTGTTCTTACAGGCCCATCAGCCTCCTCCCAGCCATGAGCAAGGTTGCAGAACGGGTCATCTTGAAGAGGCTCACAGAAAAGACAGAAGAGCTGAATATCATCCCGGATGAACAGTTCGCGTACCGAACAGGACATTCCACCGAACTCCAAGTACTTCGCCTCACCGAGGAGATTACTAAGGGGTTCAACCAGCGGCAAGTCACCGCGGTGCTGTTCCTAGATGTTGCCAAAGCGTTCGACAGGGTCTGGCACGACGACCTCCTAGCTAAAATGATGAGTATGGGTTACCCCATCGAACTCGTCAAACTAGTGAGGTCCTACCTGCACCGCAGACAGCTAAGGGTCAAAATCTCGGACCAACTCTCCACATACAGGACCGTGGAGGCGGGAGTCCCGCAAGGTTCGGTGCTGTCACCGCACCTGTTCGCTATCTACACCTCAGACCTCCCCAGGACCGACCACACAGCCCTGGCCCTGTATGCAGACGACACAGCAATAATTGCCAGATCCTGGAAAGCCAGGAACGCAACCAGAAAACTCCAGGAAATGGCCACACTCCTGGAAGAATGGTGCACGAAGTGGAAAGTCGCCGTCAACGCCGACAAAAGCCAAGCCATACTCTTCAGACGAGTGCGGAAAGAAATTCCCACAGGACACGTCTCCATGAACGGCGAGGTCATCCAATGGCACGACACCGTCAAATACCTTGGCGTGGTCATGGACAAAAGCCTAACGTGGAGACAGAACACGGACGCTATTACAGCCAAGGCGCGGCGCACAAGAGCCCTCATCTACCCGATGATGGGAAACGGTAGCCGTCTCAACCTGAGGAATAAGCTCACGCTTATCAAAACCCTCATCAGGCCGCAGCTGACGTACGCCTCGGTAGCGTGGGGTTACCAGGCAAAGTCCTACATGAAGAAAATCCAGGCAGTGGAAAACATCGCCCTCAGGACGGCGGTCGACGCACCATGGTACGTGAGAAACGCAGATATCGTCAGAGACCTGGAGTACACCACGGTCACTGAAGTCATCCGGGAACGAGCGAAGAAGCTGTACGCCCAAGCAGAGGAGCACGGGAACCCGCTAATCAGACAGGCCACTGATTACGACCCTGCCGACGCCCCGAGGCACCAACGGCCGAGGGTACAGCTTCTGGACAACGGGTGAGTATAACTTATATTTCCCGCTAACCGATCTGTTTCAGATACCCCAGGACGGACCACCACTACCAGAGACATGACGTTTTTCTACCCAAACCCTACCTCCTTGCGGGCGTCGGACAACATACCGTCCAACGCCCGTTGTCCTACCTGCTCCGTGGAGTCCGAAAGTGCTAAAAAAGCACTTAGGGTCTCCACACTCCTGAGCTACACAGCTCATATCCTTACCTTTCCGATGATCCGGGGTAGGACACACCTTTACTGTGTCCTACGTACCGGCAGTCAATCCCAGCCAAAACTTCCTAAAAACCCAACTAGACCGATGACTACCCACGGGGGTGACAAGCTGGCGAAGAAAGAAAATATCAAGACAAGAAGAGCGCCAGAAGAGACCTCTGCCAGCGAGGTTGAAGAGCCAGGACCAGGGGAGGTCCGCAGAAAATACCACGACACATCTCGCATTTGCGGGCTGGGTCTGGTAGAAGTAAGCGGGCCCACCTATCACGAAGGCCGGTCCAGGTCTACAGAGATAATCTAGGAGCAAAGAGTAGTAGTCCTACTCGGCCCTAGTTATCGAGACCGTCATCAAGCCAATGGATATTGGCGCGCCTCGCCTAACGTTGTATAGCTTCCGCGCATACACTGATATACAAGCCGCTGGAAGATGTGTGAGGCGAGGACGCGGTCTCCGTTGGAACAGTCACCCATTCAACTAACTAACCGCGCCTGACGTTGCTTTACATCGCATATCGAAATATGTACATAGTAAAGACGCACCTACGCTCGCCCATTTTCTTATTTTCTTTTAGCTGCAATTTTATTTGTATTTATCGCATATTTTAATACATTTTAATACGACATATGAATAAATTCCTTATTGACAGTACTAATAAGCAATACTACGGTACCGATGGTTCCATTTGAAAAAATTGAATTTTGCCCCAAAAACAATTTTGGTGAATTTTATTTGCTCATAAATCCCGTAATTTAGTGTTTTTAACTGGATTCCGGTTTTTGTAGCGTTATACGGGTCATTTAGAATAAATCGGAACTGTCATGGCTCACTTAAATGGAAAACTAGAAATTATGTTATAAAATATATGTTTGAAATGTCACTTATTTAGCATCGTTGGATTGGAAGTGAAAAAAATCAATTGTATGTCAAAAAGTGCCGCTTATTATGTATGTAGTATATCCTAAATTTCAATCAATTATCTTTAAAGCTAAAGGAGAAAAGGGGAGTATACCATGATCATGTTACATCCGGCATATGCAGGGATTCAATTCGTGATGTTTGAAATATTTCTGGAAAAATACCCTTTCTAAAGAACAAATTAATAAGAGAAGTTCAAGGATACGTTATATAGTCCACAGCGACTTTTAAAAGATTAGAAGAAATCATATCTTTCTCAGTCGAATTTGAAGTTTTTAAATTCATTATTGCGTTAAATACAATGCTTTCAGGTATAGGACCTATGTATGAGCATTGTATTATTTATCTGTTTCAGCGGAAAAGTTGTACTACTGTTAATTTCACCTATTTTGAATAGAATATCAGCAAAGTAATCTACAAATGAGTTCGCTATTGATTTATTATTCAACGGTTGTTTAAAATAATGTGTGATATTTCGGAGGAATTTTTATTTATGTTGATGTTGTTAGTTAAGAGGCATGTTTTCACTAGATGTAACGAATATTGGCTTGTAACAATTTAGATATAACAAGATATAACAAATTTTAAAAAGCAGCTTTTTTTAGTTTTTATGCTTTTCTGCAAATTAAAAAATTAATGGAAACAGTTTTTACTGGCCACGTTTTATCAGAGATTTAATTATGAAGACGCCCATATTAGTTTTCTTGATGTAGCAGATACAACTTGAGATATTCAACAAGAAGTAAGATTAAACGTGGTTCAAAAAATAAATTGTTAAAAAAAAAAGAGGTTACGTAGGACCAACCCCGGACAAAATATTATTCCTCAACTTGTACATACTCGAACTACAGTTCATTAATAAAATTTACTTTTTCAGACAATTCCATAAAAATTAGGATAGATTGACTTCACTATGTTCACATAAAATAACATAAATAAGAAGCAATAGAATTTAATTTAACTAGTATTTCACCCATTATAATTATATACCACGTTAGTAATGAAGGAAACAGTCCTACTGTTTTCAATTAATTTTGAAATATACACGCACATTCCATGAGACAATCTGTTCGATCCAGTCTAGCTACAATAGAAACAATTTAATACAATATATTTTATCTATCATTCTTACTCGTATAAAATATTTATTCATTCCAAAGTTCATCAACCTAATATTAGTATAGCAACTAATCATTTAATTTTTTCTTGGATACTTCATCGGGCAGACAGAACAGTAACTCAGCGGAGAGCAATTGGATAAAATAGTTAGTTGTACATAAAAAAAAAGTTAAACAAGAACAGCTCATATCCAGATTTGACATTTCCTCTTTCAGGTGTCAAAAGAGTTTTAAGACTGGGCTCACAATAATTGTTGCCCTGCTTTCATTTACATACAGAAGCTACACGAATCGCAGATTATTTATCAAGATATATATTGTAGTAACCTAAGTTAAAGGCAATTTACTTTATGTGCGGAAAAAACGACAGGAATTTACTTTTGTCTGCAAAATATAATATTTAGGCAAACGTGTATAATTTATATAACAATATATAATTAAAATTATATTATTTTTATGTTTTGTATATTAAATTAAGACAGTATTTATTTATTTTCAAAAAATAGTCACCCAACAAACCATCAACTTACCCAATTGCTGAATGACACAAAATCTCATCTAAAAAAAATATTTTTAAACAAGCTTTTATTTAAATGCTCTAAAAAATAGAAAATAAACTTTGAAGTAAATCAAACCCATTATTTTGTTACGTTATAAAATTTTTTTTGACGATATAAAAGCCTGTCGCGAAATTTGCTTGTGTAAAGGAGATGGCTCGCGACAAGCTTTTATACCATAAGTAAATTATATAATGTAACAAAATGATGGATTTGATTTACTTCAAAGTTCATTTTCTACTTTTTAGAGCATTTAAATAAACCTTTTTTTTTATATTTTTTTATAAAATTTTATTTTTACTATTTATTCTTTTGATATGCTGTAGTCCCCAGATAGTCACTTTTTTCACAGATACCCGCCAGAAAAAGAAAAAAAGATTAAAGTGCCTTATCTTATAAGAAATGGTGGGTTACAACAGGAATAAAATTTTCTGCTTGCATAAAAGAAAATTAATAAAATTAACCCGCGATTATAAAAACGACATACATGAAAATTATTTAAAAAATGTTATTGTACAATGCTAAAAAAAGTTATTCACGAAAAAAACATCGATATGGAAAAAAATATTGTTAGTAGCGACAACAAAACCAAAACAATATATGAAATTCTAAATAAAAATAACAAACAACATGTACCGAGTAAGTTAAAAACAGATGATAATAAGGCCTAATACAATCATATCACTAGAAATGCAACAAACACCATAATCGAAATCGACAATATTTTTAGCAATATACCCACTAACCTTTTAAATTGTGAAGTTAAACATTATCCATTATCAGATCACAATCCTCAAGCTCTTACAGTTCAATGTAACTGTGGAAAATATATATAACAAAAAAATATATAGTTAAGAGGTCATTTATTGAAGGTTACATTAAAACATTTATCAATCTTATTCATTCTGAGAACTGGGATGCAATTTATGCAGAAAAAGATTTTTTTTGTATATATTTTTATATTATAGTCGAGGCAAGAATTCAAGCGATACACGACACAGATCGATTCTATAAATAAGACAATACTGCTAAGAATCATGAAGCCCCATTAAACTGTACCTATTTCTGAAAAAAGCTTAATAACTGGGTGTCAAGAATTACTCATTTTAACGTAATTAATGATTAAAAATTATGTTAGTATTAAAATTTCTTTAATGGGATCACTCGTGACGTGCATCGCTTGAATTCTTGCCTCGACTTTCTTTTGACATTACATTTCCTAAAACAAAAAACCTGTCAATATGCTTAGACATAATAAATGTTGAATACCTCCTAAAATTAAGCTATAGGGCAGTGTGAATAAAAAATAAGTTTTTACTTTAAGCATTACGTTATAGCATCAGCAAAAGCTTTTAGTTTCAGTTATAAGAACTAGCATTTGCTGAAAACAATGTGAATAATCTTTAGCAGACACTTATAAGCTTATGCTATAAAATATCAATTTAAGCTGAAAGCAGTAAACACGTGTCGTGTATCTGTCATTAGTGTCATTTCATTACTTACTGTAAGTTTAGAAAGAATTGCATGCGTTTAATGTTGTTGTGATAACAATGAGTTCCGATAGCGAATCTTTTCAATCCGAAGTTGATGAACAAAGTACAAATTTCCGATTTGTTGAGGCTTTAGGGAATCATAAAGTTCTATTTAATAAGTCGCAATTGTCGACAATAAGAAAAGCGAAGGAAAATGCACAAATAATCATGCAAGAATCATACCAGTTAATATTTGGGAAAACTGTTGCATTAAAACAATTGAAAAAGAAAATTCAAAATATGAAAAATGAATTAAAGAAAAAGACAGACAAGAAAGCAACAGGGAATAAGAAAATTATTCTTAAATACTGGGAAAAGAAATTGTTAGAGATTATAGACAGTGATGTGAAAAATCCAGTATTCAATAAAATACCCGGAGCTGTGACTACGGCGTCAAAACAATTAGAAGGCATTACAGTAAACCACCATTTACCTGACGACAACAATGCAGATATTCTAGTTAGACCTCTGCCACCGCCTCGTCCTACACCATTGAAACCAAAAAAATGTAAATTCAACGAGGAGGAAACAGAGGAGACTGCGAAATTAAGCATACCAGAGCTACAAAGATTGGTTCTTCTTGAACAGCTGAAACTTACAAGGACGCAGATAGAGCGAGAAAATTTTTTATTAAACAGGCTAAATCAAACTCCGCGGGAAATTTCCAATTATAGTTCAGACATAAATTATGGCAATGTATACGCTGAACTGTGAGTAAATATTTGTTGAAAATAAATACATACTAATTAAAGTTGTAGCTGGTTGATTACATTTTTTATTCCTTATCTCCTCTGTTGTCCCCGTCTACGCAAAATTACATCTGAATTTTCTAAATCATTTTCCTCATCGAAAACCTCTCGGTGATTACCATTTATATCTGCATCTACTTCATCGAAAGGAATGCCATCATTTAAATATTTCGTTATATTATGAAGAACGGCACAGCTAACAATAACAGATGCGACTCTATCTAGTTTTATTCTAATTATATACTGCAACATTGGAAACCTTCTCTTTAGCTGACCGAAGCATCTTTCAATGAGGACTCGTTCTCTTTTGAAAAGTGTATTAAATGCCATTTCTTCACGCGTTTGGGGATTTATATACGGCGTCATTAACCACGGTGTGATTCCGTAACCCGAATCACCCAATAATAAAAAATTTTGCCGCATATTATTCATTTGGGCATAGATGGTAGATCTCTTAAGTATTCGATTATCATGGACAGACCCCGGCCATTCAGCCTCTATAGAAGTAAATTCTTCTTTTGCTTTACACGTTGCCTGTACATTTATGCTGGTGTAACCTTTTCTGTTGCAGTATTCGTCTCCATGCTCGGATGGTTTCGTAATTCTTATGTGTGTCCAATCTATCACGCCAATTGCACAAGGAAATTGGTATTTAGCAGCCCACCCTTGCTGTGCTTCATACATATTATTATTTGTAGGAAACTGTATCCAAGATGTGACTTTTCCATGATTTTAGTCAATACCAGTTTTACCGTTTTGCTGACTGTTGTTCGATGTACGCTTTCATCCTTTCCAACTCCGATTTGAAAGTCAGGGTCGCTTATGAAGCGAAGAAATATTTGCATTTTTTGTCTTGAGTTTAATGACCCGCCTCTAGTTTCTCCAGTATCTTCAAGGAAATGTTCTGCTAACCACTCAACGTTAACTCTAGAAAATCTGTACAGTTTGTGATACTCATTATTGGGGCATTCAGTTCGTCTTGGATAATATTTTCGATTTCTAATATTCATAAACTGAGCCATTTTTCAAACTATACGATCAAAGTTATCGATAAGACTATTTTCTCCAAGCCTCATGACAGCAAACTTCACAAATTATTAGTTATTACTTAAAAATTGCATCAATAGCTGTACCTTATTCACACCTATTTCAGTTTTAACTGGAAAAAATAGATCGTACTAAAAGCAAACAGAATAAACTTATCAGTTTAAGCTAAAACTACTTATTATTCACATAAACCATAGTTTTTGCTATAAAACTGTGAGTAAAAGTTCATACTACAATCTTATTCACACTGCCCAATGTCTCGACGTTTCGGCTCCCGTTTTGGAGCCATTTTCAAGAGAAAAAGTGAGTCAATAAAAAATTGTCAAAGGTAATAATGCTAGGAGTTCGTGGAACTGGTTCGATTCCGGGGTCTCAACTCCTTAGAGCGAGCTCGCTGGCAGTATCGGACGAAGTGTTATTTATACGAAAGCTGTCTGTGGGTGGGAGAGTGGTGGGGGGTTGAGGGTCTGTTGATGGAGGCATCAGAGCAGAACGGATGCTATCAGGATTGTGAGGTGTGGATGAAGATTGTGGGGCTAGCCTGGAGATCAATGATTTCCAAGCGACTGGAAGACGATGACCGTCATCCCTTTTGTTTAGACGGTTTCGAACTTCGACCTATGGCATACTGATGAGAACTAATAAGTTCGAAACTGGTCTATGTCTGGTCGGGGAATTGACAAATGACATTGGCTACCATTCATGATTTGTAAGGTATAATTCAATGCAGGTCGGGGTATTTGCCCGCTGAGTAGTTGTTTCCTGCAAATCATGTGTAATATCAGTATAGGTTAAGTCCACCAAGGGCTGAAGGTGGCCGCTCTCAGTACTTGCAAAATAGCAAGTCGCTATACACCATGGAGACATCTATGATGTCTGGTGTATAGTAGCATTTGACCAGAGGAGAGGATTCACTTACCTCTCACCGATACACCATATATATATATATTAAATAATATGACGAATTGTGACAATATTTTAAAGTTATATAAAACTGAGAAAAAAGCGTATAAGAAATATATCAAGGAATATAAAAACTCAACTAAACAACAATATAATATAAAATTCTGGAAACAAATCAAAAGCTACCTGGGATATATTAGTAAAGGTATTAATAAAATACTAGACAAGATCAAAATGAACTAATCATCAAGGACCATTAAAATAATAAAATAATAAGCCTTAGTGCGCTTATTTAGTGAACATTTTTATCTTTCTCCAACACAGCCTGTTAGAGAGAGAGAACAACTATAATAGTTCAAAGTCGAGCATATTTATTTCTAAACCCTACTAATGCCCAAGAAATTGTAGATATTGTTCTTGCAATGAATAACAAAAAATCGACGAGTCTTGATGAAGTACCAATTTATGTAATTAAAAAAAGTAATTGTAGAAATTTCTGAACCATTTTCCGATATAATAAATAATTGTTTTCTGGAAGGAGTATTTCCTAATCAATTAAAAATTAACAAAACAATACCTATATATAAAAATGACGATAAGGAAAACGTCGTAAGCTTCAAACTGTTCTTTCAGATAAAACTTGCATATAGTCTAGTATACTTTAACATGGCGTGTGTATGTATGAGTTAATATTTTCGTACGATTTCATTTTCTCCCATATTGTACACAAAGTTAAAGCAATAGTCCAGAAACATTGTCTACGTGGACAATATTTCTGGATCTTTGTGTACAAGAGAAAATGATATCGTACGGAAATATTAACACATACATACACACGCCAAGTTAAAGTATACTAGACTATACTACAGGGCGTGCCTCGGGGGTCTATACTCGAGCCGCTATTATTTATTTTATATACCAATTACCAAAAGATTATATTAATATGGATTTTTTATATCAATATCCCGATGATAACTCCTGTGCAACTGAAGAATGGGGCAGGATAGAAAGTGGGGTGGGGTGCCTCAGGGATCAGTCCTGGGCCCACTTATATTTCTACTATATATAAACGATCTGCTGTGTTATGTACCGAATTCGTTGGCAAACAAAGGTCTAAACAAAAATATTCTGAAAATACTTTATCGCGCAGTTGTCGGTGCCCTTTTATCATATGAAATATGTAGTCTTTTGGGGTATCTCCACCGACTGCTAGACAGAAACGAGCCATCAGAACTATTTACAGATTGAAAAGTCGCCGTGATCCTGTAAGTGGCATTTTCAATCTAAACATTTTAACAGTATCCTTGTATATATTAAAAACATTATTATAATTTGTATATAAAAATCAGCATACGCCTTCAGTACTTCAGTAGCTTAATAATATTACCACGTATGACTGGTGGTCGAAAGGTGAGCGCACTTTCCTCTCACCTAAAAGTTCCGGGTTCGACCCCGGCCGTGGCAGTGGAAAATACTGTGAGAGGGATTTTTTCACTACACACGGATATTGGGTGTGTGTCCCTTGTCTCTAAATGTGTAGCCCCCTCCCACACAAGGCTCTCCTAGAGCCTTCCGGGATAAAGGGGGTCGTAATTACCTGTAGTGTTATTATTATTATTATTATAAGATGATACTAAAATAATATGGAAACACCAAATAATGGGGGGTGAACGGTGAGCCTGTATGAATACTTGAATATGTTTGAATATCTAAAGTAAAATTATTACTAAAAGTAATAATAGTAATAAATTCATTTATTTATAAAACGAAACAATTCTCCTTTACATAAAATAGTCCAGAGTGCATTAAACATTAGTTGCATCAAGTAAGGTATAATACATAGTGAAAATCACAACATAAAAATTAATACAGGATAGGTAAGATATAGGCAGCTACTATAATTCTTATTAAAATCTTAATTAGGCATTAGAATGTAAATCTAGAAACTTGTTTGTTAATTGTGTGCAAGACCACATAAGTTGAATATTATTTCATTGTGTACAATAAATCTTCTTATATATTTGTAAGGATGTAAACATATTTTTTCAGATAAAGTGTAGTTGGCTTTACTTCCAATAATATTGCACATAAAATAAAGAGAATGTGTAGAAAATATAAAGTGTGACCCACTTGAAAGCGGGGCAAGTCCAAGGAATTTGTACTTATCCGATTCTGAAAAAAAAAATATTTAAATGTAGATGGTAGAGAAAATACACTTTTAAAACAAAAATCGAGACCTACTGTACAGTCGGTTGCAAAATTGTATAGGACACATTTTGAGTTGTGTAAACCTGCCTACCATTCCATGTATTTCATTTGGTATGGGACAAAATTCTCTCAAAATAATAACTAAAATTTATAAATTCACTGCTCACTATATATAAAGTTCAATGTACTTTTGTCTGAAAGGATCAAAGTTATGAGAGGTTAAAATTAGTTGAAATATCTTATTGAATAAATGGCATTATTTAATAAATATTTTCACTTCCAAAACCCTTAACATTTTAATAAACAATTAAACTAAAATATTGAATTTTATTATAAGATTCTTCCATGTCTCAAGAATAGGGTTTTCCCACTAATTTTATTTTAACAATTTGTGTCGTGAAAATGATATAAGAAAACATTTTAATAATTTACAACAATTTACTTTTCTAATAAGATTTATTTCTAAGAAAATATCGTTAAAACAACTTGCTGATAATTTCACTGCTTTTTAAAATGGGCATTTTTACGCGCCAGAATTACGTATCTAGCCGGAAAACCAATGAGATTATGGATATAATCAGTTTGTAATAGATTCTAACTGTGTGTTAAAGCTTTCCTCTAAAACTTCTCAGATTTTCAATTTGTAATGCTTGTACTGTGATTGGTCTAAAGCAGTGGACGTGTAAATATTGGCCAATCAGAATCCAGATAAATGCCGCACAAGTTATTCGTGAAAGCGTCGGACGTTAATATTTTGTACTGTAGTTTAGGTTTAACCTTCACTGACATTACACATCAGATGACTAACCTAAAACGTCAAATTTATATTTTTATGTTTGTATTGTTTGGAGTGAAAATATTATTTTATCAGTTTCTGGTTTATGTTTTATTAATTATACAATCAAAATGGAATCAAGTGGAAGAGGGATATGTTAAAGGTGCCGCTGATATTTTACCTAAAGTAGAAAAGTGCTGAGTGCTGTCAATAAATAGAGGTTATGTTATGTTAACAGAGACCAAGATTAATAAACAATCCTGAACAGAGACAACCTCTGTGATTGGATTTCAGGCTGTTGACGTCACAACGCGCCAATTTATGGCTGTTTAAAATGAACCCAATATTTTTCAAACTTCAAGTTTGTTACTATTGCCATAAATCATTTTTTTACGTGAGTTAATTATTTCAGCAATAATTTTTTTTTCTGGGAAAGCCCTATTGCATCCAATAATTCATTTCTAGTTTGTGGTCTAAAGTTTCTGTCATATATTTTTTTAATCATTATTCCCCAAATATTTTCGATGGGGTTTAAGTCAGGGCTCTTAGGAGGCCAGTTCATAATCTCAATATTATTTGCTTGGAACCAGTTTCGAACAATTATTGCATTATGGATTGGACAGTAATCTTGCTGGAATACTGATGGTAACATAATATTTTCTAAAATGCCCAGACATTAACGGAGAAACGCCCTGATCTATCAGTATTGGACACATATCTCTCATCAAATCTAGTATTGCTCGGTCTATAAGCTTTCGAGTTTATTTCAATCTACACATAATGGCCATATTCGTATGGCCATTATATGTAGATTGGAATATCTTCTATCTGTGAAAATGACTTTGTTTCAATAACCAATAACAAATGCAAATATTACTCTCGCCTGGTTTTTTTTTCAACGCTAAGTAATACTTTTTTGCAGCTACTCCATTCTCATGATCATGGAAAGTTTGACTCTATTATTGCAGTTCTTGCTATTTCCAGTCCCTACCTTGTTTTCAATAGTTCCATCTTGTTCCCACCTTTTTTTTGTTTTCAAAATTGTATTTTTATTCACATTTAGATGAATCGCTGTAGCTCGTATTGTCCATCCATCCTCCAGTAACCCAATAATGGGAGCTCTTAATAACAAACTTAACGCAACAGCCATTTTAATATTTTTATAGTGACAATGGCACGAATCAAATGTTTTTTGATATTTATTTAACATCTATTTTATAAGCCAATTTACACAATATTAGAAATGTTGTCCTGTAGATATATGTAATCAACTGTACATGGTAAATCAACTATCCCCAATTTGTGTATAATTAGTGATTCAGTTGCTAGCGAGATTAAACATATATCACAACTCTACATAGACCTGGCGAAGGCTTTGATAGGGTCAATAACCAAATACTTATCCTAAAATTAGAGCCATTTTCATTTAACAGAATCACTTTGAATTTTCTTCACTTATACTTAACAGGGGGAACCAGGAGTCCCACAAGGATCCATTCTAGTACCTTTGCTTTTTGTTCTATTTATTAATGGTATAAAGCTTTACATTAAGCACTCTAAATGTTTATTGTATGTAGACGATCAAAAATTGTTTCTTAGAATAGACAAGTTTGAATACTGCAATATATAACAGAAAGATGTGGATGCTCTCCTTGGGAACTGCAACAAAAATGGCCTTACTCTCAGTGAGTTCAAATGTAAGACAATCTGTCAACCAGGAAAAAATCGTATTGTAAATGAGTACATAATCAACAATACGATCACGTCTTTAAGATAAAAGATGTAGGTGTCAAATTTTCATATATTAGATGTCGTTACCACGGGTTAAAGAAAGCTTATATTATAATGTAAAGGAAATAAATAATTTTATTTGGTATTTGTTCACTTCTGTTCAAATGGTTAATTGTTATTATTAATTAAGTCACATTTTAGATAAAAAAGTATTATATGAGATAAACTTCCACTATAATTCTTTGTAGGGTACCCCAGTACAATAAAATTTCCAAAAAAATACCTTGGTTGTTATGTGGACACTAGAAGAAATACACATTTTATTATTAAAGAACACAGGTGTGAAATGTTCACTATATCCCTAGTGCTTCAAGAGCGAGGGAGATTCGGTATGAAAATTTTAGTCCAATTTTTATTATAATATGAAAACAAACCTCGATGATTTTTTAATGCATCCAACTTATAAATGCCCTTACTTTAAGCAAGAAATTCTTAACCGCGTGCATATCTACATATAACCTACTTGCATGCACATTTTTTAATGAAGAAAGCCATTAGTGTCTAGATAAAATTAACATTTAAGTATGGAATGTCAAACATTTATCATTATTGATTTTCTTGGAAATCACATCAGTTCCAAAAAATGTAGTAACTAAGCACTCTGAGTCGCCTATGCTATCAACGCCCCTAACAATAACTTTGTAATAACCATTCGAGAAGGAAATAATTTCACAGAAATGCACAAATAAAATGTTTCTGTAGAATTAATTAAACTCGGATCTCATTGGGTATTTTACAGGCTGAAACCTGATTAAACATCCAAATTGGGCCATGAGGTTCCTTTTTAAAGTTAAAAAAAATATGTAAAACTATTTACACAAAACTTCCCTCACTGTTTGCAGGGGCGGATTTAGAATTTGGCTCAGGGGGGAAGAATCTCAAGTGTGGCCAAAATTTGAATTTTATTATGTATTAAAACTAAATTTTCATTAATAGTAAATTAAAACAACGATGTACTAAATATTTTATTAGAAATCAACAAAGTAAAACAGGTTTTGATAAAAATAACACTTTAAAACTCAGGGTTAAAAACACAACAAAAAACAATAACACTAAAAATACTAAAATAAGTAGTCATGTAAAATATAGTATAATAAATTAAAAAATATCAAAAGTTAACGGAATATAAACCTGAGTAGTTTGACATCATTCAATAAAAAAAACATTTAAAAACTAGGACAGAACTGTAGGTTATATTGGCGTATGGTATATACAGGGTGGGGCAATAGTCGTCGGACCTCGATATCTCGAGTTCTACGATAGCTAGACATGTTTTAAAAATTGCAAGTAAACTAGATAAAAAAAAATTATAACTGGAAATTATTTTCGAAAATACAGGGCGAGCCAAGACGAAATTACAGGACCAAGTACCTTTTTTAAAAATGGAATGCTATGTATGTACATTTTTGAAGCCTCTTTCTAGGCTCTATTCATTCCTATATTAGCATTAAATATCTCCCAACCACTCGGATGTAATGATTTTTTTGTTTAAATAATGCAACCTGCAGATGGATATTAAAAAAAATCACCACAGTCACAATTATGGGTTTTAAGAAAAAAATATGTGAATACCAGTTACGAGACATCTAATTAATGTTTTTGAATCATTTTCATTTCCTAAAAATGTACAGGGTGGCCAAACATTATTTTTCAATTAAGAGTATTTTAAATTGAATTTTCTCAATTTTTTCAAATGGAACACCCTGTATATAATGTGATGTAGAAATGAAAAACGAACATTTTTTTGTAAGTACTTCCCTATGGCTAATTGCAACCATTTTCGTTTTACAAATAAATAAGTACTTCTTAAAATATAAGAAAAAAGTAAAGTCTTGGATCCTCGAGACACCAAGATCAGTGCTTCATGAAATAATGAAATAATTAACTAATTTAAAGATTAACATGGATACCAAAAAAAGGGGGGAAAGAGGGGGAGAGAAAGGAAGGAGGGGGAAGAGAAAAGGGGATGGGAAGGAAAATCTATCCCTATTATTTTTATCCCTTTATTAGAATTCCACAGGTAACTAACACCTCCCTACATGATTTTCAAATTGCCTGTCCCGCGCTCAAATAATTTGAATTTTAGTGGGATTCAACAGGTTTCGTTTACTAGTGAACTACATATTGTATGGTATTGTATTGTATTTACTGTTGTATATCATAATGATTTGTATGTAATTAATCATAATTTTGAGTAAATAAAACTTATTATTATTAAAAAAAAAATAAGTGACAAATTCAAGAATAAACTTAAAAAAGAGGTTCCCTCAAATAATTCATTACAAAAATTTATAATAGGTGTTCGACGTGTTGCCCATTTTGATTGACATACGTCTTTATGTAATTTTGAAATGAGGCCATTTAGTGGGACCATTTCTTCCAATCCATTGTAATGAGTAAATAGTTTTTAACCGGTCCTTTACTGTAATGTTTTTTGTACATTTTTTTGCTGTTTTCGTTATTCGACAAGCAATCTCAGTTTGGTATAAATTGTCGTGTACAAAGAAGCATTTATCACACTTATCGGTCATTACAATTTGTATTGAATTTAAAATATTTGGAATTTTACAAAATTAATTTTAATAAAGCGGAACTTGTAGACATGACTTTTGTTTTGGGCGAGTCAGAGAGAAATTGTTTACTTGCCAATAGAATTTATCACCAACGTTATCCTGAAAGACGGATTCCTGTAGCTTCCAAAACCTTCTCGATAGATTTCTGGAAACTTTAAATGTCGAATATAAAAAAGGTGAAAGAATAAAACGTGTTGTGAACGAAGAAAATGAGTTTTCTGTGGTTCTGGCAACGGTTGAGAATCCCCATGTTAGTCAAAGAGAAGTGAGCTCATTAGTAGAAATAAGTAGACGGTCTGTGGGTCAAATCTTAAAAACAAATAAGTTGCATGCATATCATATTCAAATGCACCAAGAATTATCTGATGACGTCTATAATTTTGTAATTGGGCCAGAGGTAAAATGCAACATGATGTCAACTTCTTCAATACTGTTTTATTCAGTGAAGAGGCTACTTTTCATAAAAATGGATTTGTTAATATGCACAATTTCCATTATTATGTTTCGGAAAATCCTCACTTTTTTATGCAAGTTGATAACCAACACAGATGGTCTATAAACGTTTGGGGAGGAATTATTGGAGAACATGTAATAGAGCCACATTTCTTTGATGGTACATTGACTGGAGCTATTTATCTTCATTTTTTTTCGAAATCTGCCACAATTATTGGCAAATATCCCTGAAAGAATTCGAAATAGAATGTGGTTTCAGCAAGATAGTGCCCCATCACATTATTTAATTGCAGTTAGAGACCACTTAAATAATACTTACCCTCATCAATGTATGTATACGTGTAAGAAATTGTTTATAGAGAGACACCAACAACAGTACTAATGAAGGAAAGAATAATATATCTATCATACCGGCAGTTTTAGGTCGACAATTGTTTCCTGAAGTGTTATAACAGAATGGAGATACATAAGTTAATGTTAAATAAAAACATGATTGAGTTCCTAAGATAAAGAAATAGGTATGTGAAATGATTTAGCAGTTATAGATGGATAATTCTGATAATTGAAAACAGTCTCACTTACAAAAACTGAATCAAAATGTTATACAGATCATGCTAAATAAATAAAATACCATTTATTATATAAAATTGTTAAATGAACATAGGCCATATAACAGTTCAGATATAACCTTCGGCACTTAGAAAATTGACCTCTAAGACCATATTTACTTTACTCAAATTGAACTTCAATTTTGTAAGGGCCGAAGGTCATATCCGTACCTTTATGCCACCCTGTATATGAAAAGTATGAAGTTCTCGACAAGCATTTTTGGATGAACCACCAATGGGGTTGAAGTTGCTTTCAGAAAAAAGAGAAACAATTAATGGTCACGCATATCGGCCGTCCAATGGTTTTGTGGTTGGGGAAAAAATGTCTTTCCGGAGTCGCGACGTCGCAGACGCCACTGTCTTTGGCAAAATATTCGAAAGACAAAATAAAGTCACCAAGAATATCTAACGACTGACTTTTGCAGAATTTGAATATATCTTTTCGTTAGCACGGGAAAAGTTTGGGGAGTTTTGTACGAATCACCCTGTACATCATTCGCCCTATACTTCCTGATTGATCATATTAAATGATTGATGTTTACTATGAGAATTTTGTACCTATACATAAGGGTGAAGAACCTGCTTCGAGTGCTTAGAAGCTATATTTTAATTAGCAGATTTTACGGTAGTTCAACTATTCAAAGTAAATTTTAAATGGCTAGCTATCCACTTGTGCAGTTTTTCGCAAATTTAAAATTATTTGCAACATTTTTTTCTTCTACAAAAACCGCAAGACATAGCAGCAAACCACGAGCAGTAAATAGAAATTATAATTTGAGTGTATTTTATTGCTTAAATTCTCTTTTATAACTTGAAGCATAAAGCTTTAATCACAAATTACTATACCGTCAGCATAATAGGTTTTCAGTTTTATAATATTAAAAATCTTTAAAAGACTTATTAAACATCTTCCGCATTTTAATACAAAACATTCAATTTTATAGAAACTCACAGATTTTTATTACATCAGAATAAATGACGCGTATGGGGGTGAGCAGAGCACCCTGCCCAAACACGAAAATCATGATACTCAAAATTAAAACCCCATTTTTATTTACTCGACTATGATCTGTACAATACAGTGTCTTGTACCACCTTCAATTTTACGACATATTTTTGATGTTATAAAAAAACTAATGTATTTTATTATGCTCTATTTGCTCAAAAGGAATAGCTAAGCCATTCCCCAAAAAAGTGCGCCATATTTAAATATAATTATTCTATTGGTTGATTTTTTAATGGAAGGAGCCAAACTCCTGCATCTTGTCAAACAGTCTTTCATTGTCCCAAAATATATAGTAGATGAAATGGCAAACGAACAAGGTCACACAGTTTTGCGATTGCCTCCATCAATGTGAATTTAATCCTATTGAATTAATATGGGACCAAATAAAAGGAGAAGTCACCAAGACCAATACCACATTTAAAATGAAAGATCTTCGCCTATTCTTTCGGCAAGCTATTGCAAATGTTTCTGTCGAAAATTGGAAAAAGGCCCTTCGACAGGCACAAAATGAAGAAAAAAATGCGGCAGGTTGACATTATAATGCACATTGTAGTAGAGCCACTGATAATTAATGTGGAAAGTGACTATTCTTCTTCGTTTGAATCAGAAATGGACTAGCAGCTGCATGACATGGTATAATTGTGAATAATTATGTAGAAATTTTATTAGTATACAGGCTGTCCATTTTATCAGGGCACTCGAGAATATGTCACTTAATATCGGTCGTACAAAAAAAAATATTTTTACGAAAATTGTGCCGATTTATATAACCTACAAAATGGTTTAAAGACATTTGAAATCCATGGCCTACTTTAATAGTTATGGCGGAAAATATGGAAAGTGCGGAAAACGTCTAGGCCAAATATCTCCGTTATTTGAAGAGATACGAGAAAAATTCTAAGAAATTTTTTTGCAAAACAGAGTGTTTCAACGAGGTTTTATCTAATTGTTTTCAAAACGGCTGTATTTTGAGATTTACTCTTCAGGCTGTAAAAAAATATATTTTGAAACGGGCGAGAAATGGCGTCATTGAATAGAGTATTTTCCTCCCTTTTCAACGATATATCACATGCCATATTTATTCATTGGTACTACGTTAGTAATTATAAAAACATTTTTTTTTAAATCAATAATTTTTTTTTAACAAGCATTATACTTGCCGTGGAGAAGTATGATTAAACAAAACGATGAAATAATTCAATAAGTTGTTCAAATCTTTGCTATAGTAAAACATTAACACAATTAAGAGGAATAAAGTAAATTCAGGTAACAAAAACAAATTAATTATAAAAAGAATATAGCATACCGAACATTAATATTTATCTAATCCTCAAAATAAATTTTAAGATATCATATCAAGTGTTCAAAGTGTCCACCGCGATTTCTTATGCACAATCGAGCGCGGCGAGGCACTGCATTTAAAACATTACTCAGCATTTCGGGGGTAACTGTATTACATGCCTGTTGAATTTGAGCTTTTAGGTCCTCTACATTTTGCGGTGTCATCGAAAACACCTTATCTCTAATATACCCCTATAGAAAAAATATATCTGGAGAACGAGGGGGCCATCGAATAAATCCATTGGTACCTATCCAATGTTGAGGCACAATTTCGTCTAAATAATCTAGGCAAATCTGGGAATTGTGGGGAGGAGCGCCATCTTGTTGAAAATATTGAAAGTTGTGTCGATTCTCTAAAGGTAGGTCATCTAAGAATTCATTAAATTCATTTCTCGAAAAGTTTAGATATCTTTGACCACTGAGGTGACCATCATAAAAATAAGGACCTATTAAATTGGTGCCTAAAATACCTATCCACACATTTATTGAAAAACGATTTTGAAACCCAGTCGGTCTATGCCAGTGTGTATTTTCAGAAGTCCATTTGTAATGAATATTGCGATTAAAAAATTCATTATTGGAAAAATATGCCTCGTCGGACCAAAGTATTTTACTACATATTAATGGATCGGCACGCTTCTTTTCCAACAGCCACCTACAAAAAGTCGTCCTCCTTGGTTTGTCCCCCGCTTGTAAATTGTGAACTTTTTTGGCTTTATAACACCAGTAACCATTTTTCTTTAAAATTTTTCTTGCACTTGTTTTATTTATATGACAAGCAATTTTAATTTCCAAATTTTCTGTATTTTTATTTCTTACATAATTAATAATTCGGTTTACCTTATTTACATTATCAGTAACACTGTTCAACCTTGCCTTCTTCTTTAAAAATGACCCATTATTTTTCAGTTTCGTAGCTACTTTTCTGAACAGAGTTTTATTCGGCTGTAGTGCTTGTGAAAATCTGTTTCTATATTCTACTTGAGCTAATCCGAGCTAATCCAGTATTAAAATTGCATTGGAAATATGTAACGAACATATTATAACGATCAATGTGAGTGAAAATCATTTTTAAAATTCCAAATTCTTAAACGAGTGTGATAGAGTGAGAGTTTAAGTATTAACTGAGATGATCTGTCAAAAAATTAAATTGTGAAGTTTGTTCATAGCCAACTATTTTAAAATAATTGAAATAATAGTGAAATCATGAAATACAAACAAATGG
This sequence comes from Leptura quadrifasciata, assembly GCA_963675555.1. Classification (NCBI taxonomy): domain Eukaryota; kingdom Metazoa; phylum Arthropoda; class Insecta; order Coleoptera; family Cerambycidae; genus Leptura; species Leptura quadrifasciata. The sequence goes on along the minus strand of OY776680.1, from coordinate 32,095,968 downwards.
ATATTATACTTAAATTAACTGGTAAAGACATTTTAACTTTCTGAGCAAGGAGCGACGCTTTTATGGAGAACCTCTGTATATTGGCATAACTGCGAATACTCTTTCCATAATTGCTCCATGTTGTTTTTTGATTATTATTTTGTTTTTGTTACCTAAATTTACTTTATTCTTCTTAATTGTGTTAATGTTTTATAATAGCAAAGATTTGAACAACTTATTGAATTATTTTATCGTTTTATTTAATCATACTTCTCCACGATAAGTATAATGCTTGTTAAAAAAAAATTATTGGTTTTAAAGAAATGTTTTTATAATTACTAACGTAGTACCAATGAATAAATATGGCATATGATGTATCGTTGAAAAGGGAGGAAAATGCTCTATTTAATGGCGCCATTTCCCGCCCGTTTCAAAATAATTTTTTTAACAGCCTGAAGAGTAAATCTCAAAATACAGCGGCTTTGAAAAAAATTAAATAAAACTGTTGAAACAATCTGTTTCTAGTATCTCTTGAAATAACGGAGATATTTGGCCTAGACGTTTTCCACATTTTCGATATTTTCCGCCATAACTCTTAAACTAGGCCATGGATTTCAAATGTCCTTAAACCATTTTGTAGGCTATATAAATCGGTACAATTTTCGTAAAAATAATTTTTTTTGTACGACCGATATTAAATGAGATATTCTCGAGGGCCCTGATAAAATGGACAGTCTGTATATTTCGCATAAAATAAACAAATAAATAGAATATGTTTCATCAAGAGCCCACCGCAGATTCCATCCAATTGAACAAATAAAATTAGAAAATTGTTTCACCCTATATCATACAAATATATCGTCATTTTCTTTATACATATATTTCCAAAAATTAATTATAACCATGTATATTTGTTTTCTCTTATAAATAATAAAGAATTTTAGGTTTTTCTATATTTATTTAAAACTGTACATTTTGTCATCCTAATACCTCAAAAAATACTACATCAAATAACATCATTCTGGTTTTATTAATTTGTCGCATGTGAAACTAGTCATTACATACATAGATCAAAGCAAATATAAATTAATGGAGAGGGGCTTAACTATGGTAAATATAATATAGGAGAGCGAGTGAAAGTTTTCTTCAAAACGTTTAATGGTAATATTTTTTTCACACCTAAAAATTGTATCAACAACCTGGTTGAACAATCTTAGTCTAGAGCCGCCCCTTCATTCTTCAAAATTTCATAAAACTGAAGTAAATGAAAATGAAATCCACCGAAACTTTAGCCTTCTCTGTTGTATACTTTTTTAACTAATAAAAAACGTATTGGTAAAGCATAACGTTTGACAGGAGAATGCAAAGTCGCATTGTAACTAGGGGTTATATTTAAAGTAGTTTGTACCACCTGTAATTTTTACATTTTCTCCATTTCTAGAGACTAACTCATTTTTCAGGCGTAATATTTTTTCAATAAATTTTCTTGCAGTTTTTAAATAGTTTTACTGTATGTCAATAATTTAATTTTCATACCTAGCAAAACTAAATTCTGTTATAAACAATGAATATTATTTGTGGATAAAGGATCGTATTTAATTAAATTTAATTGTTCATATTATTAAAACGGTAGTTCTGGCCATTTTTCACACTAGGTTTATTGCAGTAGTAGTAGCATGTCGGAAGTTATTATGCAATATTAATTATGGCTAGCAAGCCCTGAGGAGGTTTATGTTCAAGAATCGAAATGTAGAGAGTTTTGCGTTTTTCTTAACCCATTCTAGCGATCTATACTTGAATGAGTAGTCGCACTAAGGAAACTGCATGGTTGTTACCTCCCCTTTTCTATTACAACGGGAAAGCAGGGAGTACACTATGCCAGTAAGTTATTTTAGATCTTCCGATCCATGTTCCTTTATGTAAGTTCAAATATACTTGCATAGGCAGAGAAGTCCTCATCATTTTGAGAGGGCGATGTTAGAACAGAAGAATATTTCCTTATAACGATTTATAATTATTTATTATTTCGTCTGTATGTTGACAATATATTACTGCTTAACCAAAATGTCTTATTGATTATTACTTACTACTAAATCTAAAGAGAATGAACTTCTTTCACACTTGTAGGTTATTCTAGAACAAATTGGATATGCGACAAAAAAATTACGTTAGGCATTCTACCATGATAGAATTCTTTAAGATTAAAAACATCCTATTTAAACATCAACGTCACTAGATGGCGCCCAGTGATAGTTTGGAAGTTAATGTAAGCTCAGACATGTACAAGACCTATTTGTTAGTTAAGCTCAGGTCTAATTTTTCGTTATTCGTTATTCGGTGAGTTAACTTTTTGGTAGTTTAACACTTTTTAATAGAATAAATATAAATGCATCATCCTGACGCTATATACTAGATATGTGAAACAATAAGTGAGGTAGGTACCCTAACTTAACATACAGGGCAATAATACCAATGCTTCTCATTTAAAATTCATTTGATTTTGAAATGTTTATTTTCATTAGTTGATGCATAATTTCTATTTAATAATCTAAGAATTCAAAGTAGTTTTGTTTGTTAATTACGCATATCATTCTGAAACCTACATATCCTAAATATATAACGCAGGGTACCAGTAAGTTTATTTCTTAATGAATAAAGAATTTAGTTTAGAAAAAGTTATTCACTTACCAGCGAATGATATCACCTTTAGAAAATAATATGTATTGTAGTATAAAGATGAAGATAATTGAAACTATAATTTCTATTTCAGTGGTGTGGATATTGTAACGCTAGTTATTATGGGATACCCCCAATATAACTTAAAAAAAATTGATTTAGTTGGACAAATTTTAGCAAATAACGATTTTAAATGAGAATTGGCACAGTAATGGGTTAGTTGGATCAAAGATAATAAATCATTAATAATTTTGTCTACAAAGAAGTGATTTTTGTAGTTTCTCTCAAATATCTCGAAGGATTAGGAAGTAGAATAAAGAGCTTACATATCTTTTGGGTATAGTACATAACTATTCCCTAAAAGTAATAAATGATGTTATTTATTAAGCTTTTATTTACTCAGGGTCATCATAAAAACCAAAACACAATTTAAACAATTTAAATGATGATATTTAGAATATTAAAATTCATGCCAATAAAATTTTAAATAATTTATTTCATTGACAATTGACTGGCATCATAGGCATTGCTGCAGGAGGGTTGATAAAAATCTTATTTTGTTTTATACTGTTTTTTGAAAAATATATACTTTTATTTTAATATATTTATACGTTTGTTAAGTTAATGGTTTAAAGGTCTATAAAGTTAGTACAGCAAGTGTATTTATGAATGTAATACTAACAGGACATCTTGTTATTAACAACGCAGTGATCTTTTTTTAAACATATGTGTGTGCTGGTCCTCAAGCTAATACACACATTAAAATCAACGTTTCCCCCCTCGAATTGCAGGAATATTTTAGGCGAGGAAATATAACACAAGAATATCCCCAACCTTCAATTATTTTTGCAGTAAGTCGAATTGAGATGGGGTTTTTTGCATTGGCTTCGTTAACTCGTCTAGAAACTTTGTGCCATATTTTGGTCGTGTACTTTTTTCAAATTGCATTGCTGCATGGAGAAGTGCATTCTTATAAGTGCATCTTCTCAAGTAATGAAGAAATAATTCATATTTTCCACAAAAAACACCCGAATCATATGAATTTCAGTACCAGTGGTTTTTTTGAGTCGCTGGAACTGAAAATGATGTCCAAATGAGCTCCATGTGCCCCTGAAGGTCAGGACGGTACCAGGAACGTCATCACCTGGAGTTCCCTGTAAACTCATGGAAAATAGATCGACACTCATTACCCGGGAGGTTTTTCTGGTCGCTGGTCCCGAATCTGACATCGGTAACCTACCCCAGAGGACCTGGTGCGGGTGGCCTGGCTAATAACGTCATCTCATGGAGTTTTACTGAAGTTTACGATATTTACGAAATTTTTAAGATATTTAGAATAAACTGTAAAATTAAGAAAAGTTTTTTTTGATAACTTAATGTATTTGTAAAAATAAATATAAAGTTCAAATATTTTTGAAATTGTACCTGCATATATTTGTGCCCATATCTTTCATTTTCCCCATACCTCGAATAGTTTCAATTGAATCAACTATTCCAATTCTGGTGATAATGTAAGCTCATTGAAAAAGGGAGAACATGCCCATTTTGTATAAGTTTTGAATAAGAATTTCAAGATAATTATTAGCTATTACTTGGAACTTCCTTACATTAAAAGAGGTTGCCGATGTCAAATTCGAGACGAGCGACCCGAAAACCCCACGGGTAACGACTTTCGATCGATTTGATAAGTAATTTCAGTAAAACTTCAAAAGATGACGTTATTAGCCAGGTCAGGCGCACCAGGTCCTCCGGGGGGCATTTTAACATTCCGGAATAGATTTCGGCGCTCATAGAAATTTTATTGGCTACTTCAAATTTATCCCACCAATCGTTAATGGAGTGCCGAATTCGATACGGAATGTTCAGACGGTGCTCAAATTCAGAATGAAATGTTACTGTACATATAATAAGCACGCAAATAAATGAAATATTTCTGTGATTCTAGCTGCGATGTAAATTCAAACAGTATTCTTCAAAATTAATTAGTTCCTTTTAACGATACTGCATCTTTACCCAAAAATGTAGTCGACTCTGTTAATAATACTGACCAAGACTTCCCAGAGGAACCTTTACGAGACATTTTTACATTGACGCAAGAACATCATAAACATTTTGGGACCTCAAGCTCAACAAGAAAAAGAGTTCTGCAGAGGCTTAAGAGTAAATATTAAAGTTTAATCTACTTCGATAAATCGACGAAAAATCTGGTTTACAAGAGGTTGTAAAAGGTTAACCATCAGTAGACCACCAAAACAGGAGCCTAAATATAAAAAGAAAGCGCAAATTAGCAGAAAACGTAGCTAAGAATCAACCGAATGCCAAGTCTCATGGTTCAGGGTATTAATAATACATGAATTAAACTCAAATAGTCTTGTATTTTATTGCATAACATATTTCTCTTTTAGTTTCATAACATATTCCATAAATGTTTAATATCGATGTGATCATGAGTCTAAAATTCAAGGGCATATAATCAAAGTATGTGCAGATGTCTCCAGCTATTTTGCATGTTTACATGCTATTATGTGTACTACAGTAACATTCCGCATTGCATTTGAGCACCGTTTGAACATTCCGTATCGAATTCGGCGCTCCGTTAACGATTGGTGGGATAAATTTGAAGTAGCCTATCAATTTTCTACGGGTGCTGAAATCTATAGCAGAATGTTAAAATGCCTCCGGGGGAGGTTGCCGATGTCAGATTCGGCACAAGCGAAGTTAATATATTTATCTTTTAGTCATAGACATATGCCTGGAAAGTAGGACAGTAAAATTAACGTAAATTATACCTTACATTGGAATCAGTCGTGATTATAAGATTAAAGTTTTAACTTAAGTCTAAGTGACTACAAAGGCAAGACAAAATTTAGCTTATCCTTACGTTAAAGATTGGCAAAATTTATCTGTTTCTATGCGGACAAACGACAGCAACTACAAAGTTAATAATTTAGTTTAAAATTACGTAATATTTTCATACAGATAGACTTCAACATGCTCTTTAACTTTATAATTGAATTATAAGAAATAATGACGTAAATATTCCTTCTAAATTACACTAGAGTCAATATGGTTTATCAGGGATTTTTATAGAAAATATTACCTAATTGTGGCTTACTAAATTACTAAGTCCATATACATTCAAATAATAATGTATAATGGTTGCAATGACGTTATATCGACTATCTCAGGTTATTATGGCTTTAAATTGGTAAATTCAACTAATTGTGCTGCTTGAGGGTCAGTATACACGTACATTTTTTTAAACAGTAATTCGGTTGTTAACAAGACAGTGATTTTGTGTGTAAAAAATTCGCAATAACTGTTTTACATGCAATTAGAAATGTTAATTTTGATGCTGTGTGCTAGCTTGCTACTCAAGTCAGCACAAAACATCATATTTTTAATAATTATGGAACGATAAATTTATTTCATCTTCACCGTATTAAATTAGTGATTAATATACTTTAACTTATTACCATGTGCATTCCGTTGTATGTTACATTTGTATTAACTTTATATACCTAATGGTTTAAGCCTTTACGTTAAAGGTTTTTTTCAGGTTTTATTTTTACAAATAACATTTTTTACTAATAAAGTTTTTGTTTTTTTCTTTATAAAACTTAATTTTGAAAAGAAAAAAAAACTATTCCTTAAATAAAAATTAACTTGATTAACATCATGATTCTAATTGCGATTTTAATCAAGTTTCAAGTTTAGGCTGGGTTGGACAGAGTTCACGCTTGTCATAATAACGAGGAGCCGCTTGGCGCATGCCATGGAATGGGGGTGGGAAGTGTAGATGTTTGTGAAATGCCAACGGTCTTTTCTATACAGAAATAATATACTATATATTGTCAGTATTGATCAAACAAAACAGGGCTTAGAGTCTAGTATTAAGAATCACCAATATAACATTGCAAAAGTCATTCATAGTGCTTCCTACCACGAGTTATTAAGAAAAAACAAATATAATACAACGACGATAATTTACATACTATTTTCCAGGTATTCGTACCTATAATCCGCTTGCTATTCTTAAATTAATTCTTTGAAAATAGATACAATAGAAAATAAGTAGTCAGTATTATACTAACATTTTTTAAATAGCTGTGATGTTCTATATAAAATTAAATTGGGAATTACCATATATAAAAAGTTCGGGAATCCCTTAGAATTATTTGATGTACAATAGAGGCCAATTTCGGGATTATACCCCCTGCGGATTTGTCAATTTAAAAGAAATTTGTTTGACCACACTCCCTAAATTGCATACCCAACTGATTTTAGTGAATATTCAAACATTTGTGCTCCCGATATAATTTTATATACAAATGACAAGAAATGTAAACATTTGTCTCGCCCCGGTCTAGCTAAACAGTTACGTATATGTTATAAAGAAGTTATCAGAAAGAAAGAGGCTTCTTGAGATGCTACACTTTATAATATTTGTGTAAATCACGAAACACCAAAAAAGTCATTATATGGAAGAATTTTACAAGCCCAGGTCTTTTCGAAACTTCTTTTATAGGTGCAGCACATACAACTAGAGGGATGGCCAAACTTTGTCATGCATGGTAATTCCGAAATAGCTACTCGCACTTACTATTTTCACAGAGACTTCAATAGGCAGTTAGAAGAGTAACCCAACACCAAATAATAATTCCTACACAATTCAAGAGAATGAGGCTTGGTGTAATTTATTTTCGTATTCAGTTTTGCATAGTCAGTTAGTTTACTTACTATATGTATTATTTTATTTGAAAAACAGTAGAATAGATTTGTGAGTAATTCTAATAATTCTATTTACCCATTTTTATGGCATGATTTGTGTATGTTTTTATTTGATATATCTTTGGAAGAACAAAATTAGATGCACTTATACTTCAAGCAGTTTTAATGTAGTTAACGTGTGTAAAATGGGATTGTCTTTTTTAATACTTAAAATATTACATACCTGTATTTTCCAAATGTCCAACGAATTTAGAGAATATTAATTTTTCTCTACGGAAGAAATAGATATCAAGAAATTATGAGACATAGTTGAGCAATATATTATCTATGTGACATTTAACTTTAAGAAAGAGGATGTTTCTTGTTATACAATTTAAATGGTTCTATTCTTTAACTTTGCGTGGCTAAGACATTTCGACCTTTCAAAAATTATATTATGAAAAAAAAAAAGAAAATTTCGTATATGTTTAAGGCAGCAGACATAGAATAAACTGGATTGCGGCAAATATTTCGAAAAATGAAGTAGATGGAAATAAATAATTTAATTCGGCTATGGAGAAAGTGTGTATGCGATATTTGTTTAGTGAATTTTTGTAGTATAACCTGTATACTAAAATGAAAAAACACTAAATAAATAAATGGGATAGAATAGTAATTTATTGACAAAAAAGAAAATCAAGTACAAAGTACAGAGGTATGGATAAGTCAAGGAAAACCTTGATATAAAGAAAAAATCACTAACATAGAAAATAAAGTACTCTTCTATGCTATAGTAGTTATTTAAGATACAAGTGTAAAAGCCATTTTTTATTGCATGAATGGCTAGATTAAAAATACGAGCGAAACGTTTTATCTTCGATCGTTCCAATTATTGTAAGAAATGGGAAATTTTTCATGAATATTTGCAAAACTGTATCAACTTTTTGTGAATGTCACTTTGACGGTTAGTATTATTCGAGTTGTAGTTGAAGTCTCCATTCTAATTATGTTACTTCATGGTTGTGACTGTAAATCTGTGGTGATAGTAACTAAGGAAACGATATTATGAATAAACTGGCATAGTTTTTAAATTTCTTAGAAATCATGCAATAAAAGCGTGCAATAAACATTTTTATTGCACAGTTTCTTATAAAATGCCACTTTTTACACTGGAAAAGATGTAAAAACTATTACTTTTTACACCATCCTAGATAAATACATTAGTCTATAAAAATACATCTACATTAACTTATTACATAACTTAATGCCGATGTAACCAGGATTTTTTCTGAAATACTGAAATTATGCTTAAGTATACAAAAATCATCTTTTCTACGAGTGTCGTAAGACTGATTATTATTATTTACAAATAAATTTAAATTAGTTTTGACACAGATACTGATTTCTTTTATGTAGATAGACGGTAAATTAGATAAACCGTATATTGTTTGGCTTTCTGTTGCAAGTAAACAACTCTGATAGTATGTGTTGAACAGTCCTAAAACACGATTTCATATTTTATTTATGAAATAAACTGTGCATGATAGAACCTTAGCAGAACAGATCGACTTACTAGCTCCTTAAGTCTATATAATACATAACAACTGGATTGAAGTTTGGGACATAAATTATTTGTATGTGTCTCTCAGTTAAGCTTATTGTCTAAATGAATTCCTAAATTTCGTTGACTACACTTATTGGCGTGATTTATTATTAATTCTTGCAAGACTGCTGTTCTTTATAACCCCATTTTTGGATATAAAATGAATAAATACGAACTTAATAAGTGTTGAGGTCTAGCTTGTATTGAAATAAGCTTGAAATTTTTTCCAAAATATATTCTGTATATCTTAAACAGCCGATCATTTTCAATACATGAATAGCTAGTGTCATCTGCAAACATTACTAATTAATTTTGAGTGTCAATTTCTGGCAGGTCGTTTATAAAAATTAAAAATAATAGTGGTCCAAGGACAGATTCTTGAGGGACACCACAATCCATTCGTGTATTTGATTTGCTATTATTTACTTCTACGCGTTGACACCTATTAAATAAATTTGATTTAATCCATTTACATCACACCTGTAAAACCATATCGGACACATTTTTTCAAAAGTAAAGCATAGTCTACAACATCAAAAGTCTTACTAACATCCATGAAAATTCCAATACATTTATTATTGTTGTCCAGGTTGTTATACAGTTTTAATAAACAATCTAGTATAGCTAACTGTGCTGATCTGTTATATTTTCCATTATCCTAGATATAGTGGATAGTAACGAAATAGGTCATTAGTTCCTTAGCAGTGTACTGTCTCCTTTTTTAAATATAGATGTGACCCTTGCTATTTTTGGGACATTAGGAAATACACCTTCATTCAACGAATAGTTTATTATATATGTTAATGGTGTTATAATAAAATTAATGCATTTCTTTAACAAGTTAATGCTTAAATTATCTTTACCAGTAGAAAAGGAGCTTTTCATACTATTGATAACATTAGTAACTTCAATTTTATCTGTTGATGCCATAAAAAAACGCCGAGGAAATATTTCATCATTAGTCAGTCCAGAATTCAATTTTGTAGCGAAGAAATCCTTGAAACAATTTACCATTCTATTACTGTCCGTTATAAAAATGTTTTCTTAAAATGTTTTCTTAACCGTCTTTCAAGTTACTGAAGTAACCCCCTGAAAGATCTCAAGGATCTTGTACTAGGTAAAAAGAGACGAGGTCCTACAGCTTAATGTGGAGTCCGAACCACTCTTGGGGCAATTATTTTAATGAAAAAGTGTTTCGCTTTGCGGGAATCGAACCCACTTCGCTAAGTAACTCAGTTTGCTTGCCATTACCATTACCACTTCGCTAGTAACTCAGTTTGCTAGCCAGATGCTTTAGCACATTGAGCTACCATCCCGTTATAAGATCACCATGCATACTATTAATTTTATTTATAATTGTTGCATTAGATTTAGAGCTAGTGTTACTGTTTATTATATTTCCTGTTGTTTTTGGAACAATTGAGGAATTTAGGAGTTTTTATCGTTCCCCATTTACTTGGCTTTTTTATTAGTTTTTTTGTATGATCGTCTGCATTATATATAATAATCTTTATAATTTTCATTGCCTGTTGGTAATGATATATGGCATAATTGTTGCAATTTTTTCCACGATATTTTTAACCCCTTAGTTATCCATGATTTATGATTTTTGACATGTACTCTAGCGTTTTTAACTGGAAAACATATTTTAATATAGTAGTTGAGGGTATAAGAAAAATTTGTAAATGCGTCATTAACATTGTTAGCCGAGTATAATTAAGGCCAATTTTCTTTATTAAGATGAAATAATAATAGGCTGTCATAACCAGAATTACAAAATATTCGTTTTGTTTTATACATGCTTATGACATCTGGTACTATTTCTATGGATAATATTTGCTCTGATTAATCAAAAATTCCGTTAAAATTTACATCACACTTAACATTATTTATTTTGTTAATATTCATACTTGTGTAGTCTATACAACTTGATGTGTTATTAGTGACTCTGGTAGGTACTTTAATCAAATTGTTTATTTGAAGAGATAATAAAACATCATTTAACATATTTTTATACTTTGAATCTAAAAGCTGATCGATGTTAAGATCACCACATAATAAAACATTCCCATTTTTTGTTTCTACAAATATAATTTAGCAAACTATCAAGTGCTTCAAGATCAACTAACATTTTTTAAATAGGTGTGATGTTCCATATAAAATTATATTGGGAATTACCATGTATAATAAAGTTCGGGAATCCACTAGAATTACTTGTTATACGAAGGTGTTAAAATAGAGGCTAATTTTGGGATTCTACCTCCTGTGGGATTGTCAATTTAAAAGAAATTTGTTTAACTCCGTAAATTGCGCAGTCATTTGATTTTTAGTGAATATTCAAACGTTTGTGCTCCTGATATAATTTTGTATACAAATTACAAGAAATGTAAATATTTGCCTCGCTTCGGTCTAGCTAAACAGTTTTGTATATGTTATATACACCATTTGATTCCTATCCTCTACGGAAAAGGCTTCTAAAGATTTTTTTGTTACACTTTATATTATTTGTGTAAATCACGAAACACCAAAAGAAGCATTACATGGAATAATTTTACAGGGTAACTACCTTTAGCCTAGGCCTACCTCTTTTCGAAACTTCATTTAAAAGTACAATAAATAAAAGTAGAGGGATGGCCAAACTTTGCCATGTATGGTAACTCCTAAATAGCTATTCACACTTACTATTTTCACGGAGACTTCAATAGGCAGCTAGAAGAGTAACCCACCACCTAATAATAATTCCTACCTACATACTTTAATATAATGAGGCTTGGTGTAATTTATTTTCATATTTAGTTTTGAATAGTCAGTTAGTTCACTTAATATGTATTATTTTATTCGGAACAGAAGTAGAACAGATTTTGAAATAAATCTAATAATTCTCTTTAGCTATTTTTATCGGCATGATTTGTATGTGTTTTTATTTGACATATCTTTGGAAGAACAAAATTAGATGTGCATATATTTCAAGCGGCTTTAATTTAGTTAACGTGTGTAAAATGGGATTGTCATTCTCAAATCTCAAATACTTAAAGTATTACATACTACGGGTATGTCCAAAAAAATCGGAGAATGTTAATTTTTCTTTATGGAACATAACTTCTAGAAATAGTGCTCAAAAAATTATGAGACATAGTTGCGCAATGTATTACCCATGTGACATTTAAGTTTAAGAAAGAGGGAGTTTTTGTTATATAATTCAAATAATTCTCATCTTTAACTCTGCGTGGGTAAGGCATTCAGACTTTTTAAAAAAGAAAGAAACGAAATTTCATATATGTTTATGACAACGGACATAGAATAAACTGGATTGCGACAAATATTTGGGAAAAATTAAACAGGTGGCAAAAAATAATTTAATTCAGCTATAGAGAAAGTGTGTATGCGATATTTGTTACTGAAATTTTGTATTATAACCTGGTTAATAAAATGAAAAAACACTAAACAAATTAATAGAATAATAATTTATTGTCCAAAAAGAAAATCAAGTACAAAGAACAGCGATATGAACAAGCCAAGGAAAACCTTGATATAAAAAGAATCTCCAACTTAGAAAATAAAGCACTGTTCTATCTTCTATGCTATAAAATACATTAATCTATAAAAATACATCCACATTAATTTATTGTATAACTTAATGCCGATGTAACCAGGATTTTTTCTGAAATACTGAAATTATGCTTAAGTATACAAAAACCATTTTCTACGAGTGTCGTAAGAATAATTATTGTTATTATATACAAATAAATTTAAATTAGTTTTGACACGGATACTGATTTCTTTCATGTATTTTCACAGAGACTCCAACGGGCAGTTAGAAGAGTAACCCACTACCAAATAATAATTCCTATACACACTTTAAGAGAATGAGACTTACAAATAAATTTAAATTAGTTTTGACACGGATACTGATTTCTTTTATGTAAACGGACGGTAATGTTAGTACGTTATTGGCTTTAAACGTATCTCGACAAGATGTTAAATTAGATAAACCGTATATTGTTCCAATGGCTCTTTCTGTTGCAATTAAAAAATTTTGATGGTCGAGAGGTGAGCGCACTTGCCTCTCACCCAAAAGTTCCAGGTTCGATCCCCGGCCATGGCAGTGGAAAATACTGTGAGAGGAATTTTTCCACTATACACGGATATTCGGTGTGTGTCCCTTGTCTCTAAATGTGTAGCCCCCTCCCACACAAGGCTCTTCTAGAACCTTCCGGGATAAAGGGGGTCGTAATTACCTGTGGTGTTATTTATTTATTTGGTGAACAGCCCCAAAACATGATTTCATATGTTATTTATGAAACAAACATGGTAGCTCAGTATGTTAAAGCGACTGGCTAGCAAACTGAGTTGCCTAGCGAAGTGGGTTCGATTCCCGCAAGGCGAAACAATTTTTCATTAAAAAAAAATTGCCCCAAGAGTGGTTCGGAGTCCACATTAAACTGTAGGGCCTCATCTCTCTTTACCTAGCACAAGATCCTTGAGATCTTCCAGGGGGTTACTTCGGTAACTTGAGAGGCGGTTAAGAAAACATTTAAAACTGTGCCTGACAGAATATTAGCAGCTCAGATCGGCTTACTAGGTCCTTAAGTCTTTTGGTTAAAACGAATAAATACGGTCTTAGAAGTATTGAGATACAACTTGTGTTGAGAAGAGCTTGAAATGTTTTCTAAAGTATATTATACATATCTTAAGTAGTAGATCATATTCTTTTCTGTACACAAATAGCTATTATCATATCCCAACATTACAAATTAATTTTGAGTGACAATTTCTGGCAGGTCATTTATAAAAATTCAAAATTATAATGGTCCGAGGACAGATCCTTGAGGAACGCCAAATAGACTCGTAGATTTGCTTTGCAATTTTTTACTCTGCGCATTGACATCTATTAGATAAATATGATTCAATCAATTTATATGCCACACCTCTAAAACCACGTCGGAAATATTTTTTCAAAAGTAAAGCATGGTCTACAGGATCAAAATCCTTACAAAGATCTATGAAAATTCCAATACATTTATTATTGTTGTCCATGCAGTTTTATTAAAAAATCTAGTACAGCTCACTGTGTTGTTTTATTTGAAACCATGTTGTGCTGAATTTAAAGTATTATATTTGTCTAGAAAGACTATCATACGCGCATAAACAATCTTTTCCATTATTTTAGATATTGTAGTTCCCTAGCAGCGTACTATCTCGTTTTTTAAATATAGGTATGACCTTTGCTATTTTTAGGAAATTAGGAAATACACCATTCAGCGAGTGGTTTATTAATACATGCTAATAGTGTTACAATAAAATTAATACATTAACAAGTTAATGCTTAAATTATCTTTTACCTACAGAAAAGGAGTTTTTCATACTATTGGTAATATTAGTAACTTCAATTTCATCTGTTGGTGCCATAAACAATGTCGAGGAAATATTTTTCTCTAGTGTATAAAGGGCGTCATTAGTCAGTCCAGAATTGAATTTCAGCGAAGAAATTGAAACAATTTGCCACTCTTACTGTCCGTTATAAGGTCACCATTTATACTATTAATTTTATTTATACTTTTACATTAGATTTAGAGCTAGTGTTAGTGTTTATTATATTCCATGTTGTTTTCATCAATTTCTCTTTGTTTGGCTTTATTTATTATTTTTTTGTATCTTCGTCTGTATTGTATATAAAAAACTTCATCATTTTCATTGCCTGTTTGTAATGATTTATGGTATAATAGCTTCAATTTTCTTGACGATACCTTTAACCCCTTAGTTATCCATGAGTTACTGTTTTTTACATGTACCCTATCTTTTTTAATCGAAAAATATATTTCAATATAGTAGTTGAGGGTATCAGAAAAAAATTTGATTGCGTCATTAACATCGTTAATTCAAGCCAATTTTCTTTATTAAGATGAAATGTCATAATCAGAATTAAACTTAAATCACACTTAACATTATTTATATTGTCGATATTCTGTACAACTTGATGTTTTATTTATTAGTGACTCTGGTAGGTACTTTAGTTAAATTATTTATTTGAAAAGATAATAGAACGAACATCATTTAACATATTTTTATACTTTGAACCACATAATAATATCTTCACATTTTTGTCTCTGCAAATGTAATTTAACAAATTATCAATTTCTTTAAGATCAACTACATTTTTTTTAATAGGTGTGATATTTCATATAAAATTAGATTAGGAATTACCATATATAATATAATTCGGGAATCCTCTAGAACTACTTGTTGTACGACGGTGTTAAAATAGAGACCAATTTCGGGATTATACCTCATATTGATTCATCAATGTAAAAGAAATTTGTTTGACCACACTCCTTAAATTGCACACCCAATTGATTTTAGTGAATATTCAGATATTTGTGGTCCCGATATAATTTTATATACAAATGAAAAGAAATGTAAATATTTGCCTCGCTTCCGTCTAGCTAAACAGTTATGTATATGTTATATACACCATTTGATTGAAAAGTTTATTCTCTACGAAAAACGCTCCTTGAGATTTTTTGTTACATTTTATATTATTTGTGTAAATCACGAAACACCAAAAAAGACATTATATGGAATAATTTTACAAGATAAGTACCTTTACAGGTCTGCCTCTTTTCGAAACTTCTATTATAGGTGCAGTAAATAAAAGTTGAGGGATGGCCAAACTTTGTCATGCATGGTAGCTCCTAAATAGCTATTCACACTAACTATTTTCACGGAGACTCCAACGGGCAGTTAGAAGAGTAACCCACCACCAAATAATTCCTACACACACTAGAGAATGAGACTTAGTGTAAGTAGAATAGATTTATGAATGATTCTAATAACTCTTCCTAGCTATTCGATTTGTGTATGTTTTTATTTGATATATCTTTGGAAGTACAAATTATTTTTTTTATACATTTATTTAACATCGGCCTATTTCCGCTACTCAGGCCTATCACCGACGCCTGTAGACGAACTACCCCCAACCAGGAATTTTGCCGAACCTCTTCCCTTAAGAAGAGTAGGGATCTTACTTGCCTAACATTTAATAGACAAGGGACCGACGGTTTTACATCCCCTCCGAAGGATGGTATATCTCCTATACAACCCTCGCCTAAGGTTGTATAGCTTCCGCGCATACACTGATGTACAAGCCGCTGGAAGATGTGTGAGGCGAAAACGCGGTTTCCGTTGGAATGGTCACCAATCCAAGTACCAACTGCGCCTGTCGTTGCTTTACATCGCATACCGAAGTATGTACATAGTAAAGACGCACCTACGCTCGCCCCCAAGTACAAAATTAGATGTGCATATATTTCAAGCAGTTTTAATTAATACTTAAACTATTACATACCGGTATTGTCCAAATGTTCAAGAAATTCGGAGATTGTTAATTTTTCTTTATGGAAAATAACTTCTAGAAACAGAGCTCTAGAAATTATGAGATAGTTGCAAAATATATTACCTATGTGACATTTAATAAGAAAGAGCGTGTTTTTGTTATATAATTTAAATAATTCTCATCTTCAACTCTGCATGGGTAAGGTATTCAGACCTTTCAAAAATTATATAATGAAAATGAAAAAAAGGAAACGAAATTTCATATATATTTAGGACAACGGACATAGAATAAACTGGATTGCCGCAAATATTTCGAAAAATGAAGCAGATGGTAATAAATAATTTAATTCGGCTATAAAGAAAGTGGGTATGCGATATTTGTTCAGTGAATTTTTGTAGTATAACCTGGTTCTTAAAATGAAGAAGAAAAAAACACTAAGCAAATTGATGTTGTCTAATTTGAATTACCAACAGTCCTGTGTAAATAGTATCTAAGGATATAAAATAAACTAATGGTAATGCAGCCTATTTATACACATTACATAAAATAGTTTATTTTGTATCAGCGGCTTTGAAAAGAGACAAGGTTACGTCTCCGAAACGTTGGAGAAAGACAATATTATTTTATATCGTTTGTTTTATGGTCATGCCATTATCAGCATAAAATTAGTACACTTAGGGTTTTTATAACGTAACATTGTTCTTAGTTTGAACGTTTTTAGTGTATGATTATTGAGTGAGTTTTATTGTTAATATTCATAGATTCTGACTGAGATGAATTGAGGTAATTGCTTTAATTGTTCACCTGGTCACTGAAAATATTTATAATAAATTATAAATTGGGCATATAATTATGCGTTACGTATTCTTTCATACTACCACTGAAAATTTTAATTTTTCCTCAAGAAGTTTAGGAGAGGGGGGTACCGCTTCATACTCTAGTGTCGTACAACAATATTAACATATAGTAGATCATGTTTTTCACATAATAGGTAATATTTATGCAGTAAATAATTTTATATTAGATATAGTGGTAGCAAAATACGAGGCAAAATAGATTCTAAAAATTCTTAAAAAGTGTTTAGTATTTTATTGTTTATTAATAAAAGACAGAAATGATAAATTATCAATCGAGATATATTTTTTATAATGATAACTTTTTAATGCACTTTTAATTCATCAGAAAAGTTTTTGTTTTAAAAGATTATTTTCAGTTAATAAATCCATTTGTATAGCTCAAATTTTGAAGAAAAAAAACCTTAGGAAATGTGGTTTAATATGAAAAAAAATAGTTTTGTTCAAGTCATCGTGAAACACTTTATATTTTTGGAGATACAACTATTTATTAAAAATCAGTAGGTCTTGACTGTTTTATTTACTTACTAAGTAACTAAAAATCATTGATTTCTATGACTTATAATTTGTTAGAAATTTTACTAAGGACAATTTATAATTTTTGAAACCATCCAACCATTTGAAGTAGAGATATTTACGGAATACAGTGGAAAAACTCTACTTTATAACAAACTTTTTAATAAAGATATGTACACAACTGGTTATATTTTACAAAACGAGTGGTAAAACGACCAAACCTATCTAAGGCGGTAAGTTATTTTGCTTTAGCTGCTAGCACATGAAAATTTCTCAGGAGTGCTTCCATTCAAAATGGGCCACACTTTATAATTAAACATGTTTCGTTTTGAGAATAATATCAATGCATGCCATTAAATAATTACAATACATACAAATATTGATCAGATTTTTCGAAATAGAAATTACAATTTATGTCACATATTCAACTTTGTATTGCAGTATCAAAAAATAACTTCTTCATGTATTTTTTGTAAAAGTTTTTTGAATTTCGAATAGTATAAGATAATAAAATAAGTAATTATACCTTGAGAATTAAAACACCGTAATATTTAAAAACACGTCATTTATTTTCATTTATATTATTTATATATTTACACAAATATACAGTGGTAAATTTACAAAATTATTTACAATATTTGGTCTAAAAGACTAACATCACAAAATGTACAAAAAATATGGTACAAAATACACAAACGTCTTCCTAAAACAACATATCACATTTTTACTAATAAAAAGTAGTTTTATTCCTTAATTTCATTGAAATTCACATAATTAACCAAAGTCTGCTTTTGGATAAATAAAGAGTTTTTATTATGGCATATGGCGTTCATAAAATTATAATAAATAAATAAATTAACTAAGCTAGAAGCACATTAAATAAAAAAGAATAAGTCAAAATGACACGGAGGAATTCGAGGCATAAATTGGAAGAATATGGTAATGTCGAAAAATTATACGGCATATTTATTATTATTCTCTTCTACCTAATAGTGCCCTATTAAAATTTCAAATGGACCTATTACTCATCGTACAACTAAGTATTAGAAAAAATAGACTCACATTTGGAGATTTGATTGTAAACCTTGTCTATTCTTTCGTTCAGAATTTTAACACTTTTATCCGGTATCGTCGGTAGAATGTCTTTGATACTGTCACTGTTTTGCTTCTCGAACATCTCACGTAACAAATTACCGATATTCCCTTTGGTCTTCAACTTCCTTATGATGTCCGCCGTCTGCTTCCGGAACATGCACAAATTCTCCAGGAGTATCGAATGATAAATCTCGTACTTTTTAAGCAGCCTATACCCATGCAACAAGCCCGATTCATTATCAAGGAAAACCAGTAAATCACTGTCAGATTTTTTCGCTAAGTTGTGCGCAGGCGCGTCCATGATATTGGCATTCCATTGGTAATTGTACAAATTATTCACTATCCTGTCCAAATTAGCCGTCAAGTAATCGAAAATTATCAAGTCCGACCACTGGGCCAGCTCCACAAAGTTCCTCACTATGTCATTTTCGTCTAGCACTTCATTCTTGGTCATGTTCAACACATCGTGCTTGTTCAAGTGTCTCTCAACAGGTTTAAACACCCCAGGGATGTTGGCAGAGTTCAGATTCGAGATGAACTGCGTGAGCACTATCGGCCTATTGGAGTTCCACTGGGCTGAGGCTATCTCATTGCGTAAATTTTGCCACAGGGGCTGCCGCAGATCGACTACACTTACGGCGCTAGGGGCTAAATTTGGCAAATTCAGTATTTTCGCCAAATAAAAACTGAACAGTTCCCCTTGGATTTGGTCGGTGTTCTGCCTGTACCGCACGCAGCCTTTTAACCCGTCCTGGAATGTCACCAAGCGGTTCTGCATCCTGCCACAACCGTTTTCCATTTTGATAGCGACGGCTTTTTTGACGTAGTCGCCCCAAATTTCGTGCTTCTTGTCCTTATACCCTTCTGGCAGGGACTCCTCCACTTTTCTCCCCCAGTAAATGCCATTCTCCACTAGACTCTCGTCCGATTTTTCCTGAGGTATGAAGCTCTCCACGAAAGACACTGTAGGGTATTTGTTGATCCTCGTTTCGTTTTTGTACCCGTAACTGTTATTTAAAAAAATAGTCCTAATAGCGGCCGAGGTATTGCTGACATCCGCAGGAACGGTGTCGTTCCTTGCCTGGGGTGATTTCAAGTACACTAAGGGTATCAGTATTCCTATAGTTAATCCGACACTAAACGCGAATATGACACTCAGCAGGCATAAGTTCTTGTAAACTGAATTGGCAAATGGTTTCGGCTGTAGCGGTTTTAAATCACTATCCCATTGGATAAATGTCGGTTTGTGACTGAAACTGGTAAGGGCACCCATTTTGTGTCCGACAACTTACGGCACTAATTTAGAATTATTATTATTGGTGTTGTATGTTCAATTTAACACAATACGACACTATAAAACACATCATTTATTAATGCTTGGTCAAACCGTAACATTACTTTTACACAGATTGTAATTTAAGCACTGGTCTTATTTTAACCGATTACTAAGTCTTGTTTAATGTATGCATTAAGTGAATGAGTTTTTTTCAATTCATATCGCACTGGTATGCTGCCGTCTGTACTCGACTGCTAGCTTTTATAGACTGATCTTCGAACCTCAGATCTTTCAGACGTATAACTTTGGTTAACAATACTGGAGAGAGAGTAGGGTGTATACAGTCATAGTGGGAAGAATATCTGACATATTTCGATAGAAAGAGACCGGTTCGTGGTTGAATTTTTGTAAGTGTCGGACAGGGATGGATAGGTTGAAATGAGATGGCCGAGAGAGAGGTGCCCAGCTTTGCAATAAAGACAACGTTTGCTTCTTCGATATAGAAAAGTGACATTAAATAAAAGGGTTTGTTCTTTGAATATAAAGTGAGTTTTTTTGGCTTCGTAGGATGAATTATTGTTGTATATTAAAGTGGTGTAATGTTTGACTGAGATAGTGCCGCATAAGTTATTATTTTGTTGTTAAGTTTGTGTTGAGTGTTGCGGTTTTTAATATGTACCGAAAAAATGATGATTTGTGCGTCGCGGGGATTAAGTTTTTTTAGAAAACGGCATGTTACTGCAAATAGATGCTGTTAAAAATGATTTGATGGATGGGAATTATAAATTCGTATTTTTTAAATGGTATTAATTTTGTGGGATGATCGTAAAAAAGATTATCAGTTAATTTTCTTAAAATTTAACGCTTGTAATTGTTATCAACGGCGGCTTTGAGTTATTTATTATATAGATAATGGTTTAACATTTGTTGTAAACCATTGATTATTTTTATTGTAACATAATAATTAATTTTTACCACGTTAATAAAATAAAGTAATTAATACCTTTCATTAATTAAATTAACTTAAACACTGTGCCCGCTACCCAGGCGACTATGCAGAGTGTAATAGAAGTTGTAAAATGTACAAGGTGATTCTTTTATTGATGGAAATTCGTTTTTATGTATTTATTTATTCTGGTTACGACTGCCCAGTCAGAAATCCAGTTATAGGGCAGAAGTTTTACAAACATAACAAAAACTAAATAATTTAAAACTAAATAACTTAACTAAAGTAAACAATTAAGTGATAATATATATAATGAACCATAGATGGAACACATACGGTACAGAGGAGCAGGGGCGTATTTAAAGTAGGTGTAACCGATGCAAAACACCGACGGGCCCTAAAGCTCGCGGGCCCTTTCGTAAGAAGTCTGAGTTTCTAAAATCCATAAATAATATACTTAAAAAAGTAATACTTAATTCAAAGAACAACGCAAAAGGGCAATGATTATTATTAAATACTGCTCGTTTAGTAATTTAATCTCTTATAACGCATCGGTAATAATTATTATAATAATATGCAACGCCTCGCCACTGCGAACTTCAATAGCGATTTGATTTTTGATCAATTAATGCGTAATTCAAAGTCACGTGCTGTGTTTTCCTAGACTAGGTGCTTTGTTTTAGATATTTGCACATACTCAATGACACACGAGACATGTAACACCACGTAGCATGTTTATTTAAAAAGATATTATTTTGAAATTTGGTAAACTTATATAATGCGTGATTGCCCTTTTTTAAGTACATTTTTTTTCCCACCGCTTCCGGTTTCACCGGAAGTGATATCTACTCTGTTATTTTAAATGCCACCCTGTATATTTTTTTACCTATCTGATTCGTCTCTAGATTCTCTTTTCAACCATGTATCGGAACACGGCATTTGTTTTTAAAATGACAGTTAATATCAATTTTAGTTTGTTAAGTCTAGGTGGCCCTGATATGAACCTTGGCAGATATTGATGCGTAGTGTGCCGTGATATCGAAAGACCTCTGGTATGCGACTTTGTGCCTCATATTTTTTTTGGAATAATCAGTATCGGAACAGACTAATAGGATCTAACTTATTTAAAAAAAATATCTTTAAACAACCCACGATATCATAAAAACCAAGATACGAACCCCATTTTTTTATTTCACCTAGTTAAAAAATACTTATTTATTTGTCCAATACAATTGCTGTGCCTATCCTATTTTACTTTTTCATTAAAGTTAGTATCGAATGTTGTTGCATAGTAATGAATATTGTACTGCAACAAAAATAGTAAGCAGGCGGTGGAAACAAAAGAAGGTAAAACGAGGCGTCATTTTGATTTGACAATTAAGAATTGTTTACTTAGCAGCAATTTAAGTATTTTTCATTAAATTATACCTAAGTTATCACGTTTTTAACTCTGTTTTGCCATGTATTCACGAAATGAAAAAGTAGATATGCTACTAATCTATGGCGAATGTAAGAAAAATAGCGGGCGGGCTGCTGACTTATATCAAGAAAGATTTCCCGAAAGAATTCATCCACCAAACAACTATTTTGTAAGAGTTGAACAGCAATTCAGAAGTGAACCAGGTGTACCGGAAAATAATTTCATTATCGATGAAGAGTTGGAAATCGATGTACTTGCAACTGTCGAGGCAGATCCCACGATTTCGATAAGACAGATTGAGGACCAAACCGGTGTAAATCGGGAATCAGCTCGACGCATTTTGAAAAAACACAAATTTAAATCATACAAGTACCAAATACACCAGCATTTATACGAAAATGATTTTCAAAGAAGATTGAACTATTGCAATTGGTTTCTGAACAGACACAATTTGGACAATAATTTTCATGAACAAATTTTATTTTCCGACGAGTCCAGGTTCACTAATTTGGGATTATTTAATCGTAACAACACCCGTTATTGGGCACAAGAAAATCTCAGAAATATGAGAGAAAGTGCATATTAGGAGCGATTTAGTTTTAATGTATGGTTAGGAGTAATTGGCAGAAGAATTATTGGGCCAATAATTTTTAATGGTCCATTAAGTGGAGAAAGATATTTGGGATTTTTGCGAAACCAGATACAAGATTTTTTGGAAGAACTGCCACCTAATATTAACCTAATAATTTTTCAACAGGATGGGGCTTCACCACATAACAGCGTTGTAGAGAATTATTTAAATGAAAGGTTTGGAGAAAACTGGATGGGAACAAATGGGCCCGTTCGATGGCCTGCAAGGTCGCCAGACCTTACGCCGCTTGATTTTTTTGAATGGGGCCACCTCAAGGAAAACGTTTATAGAACTCCACCAACAAAAAGACAATCTCGATGGGATTACTGAATTACAGTTAGATAACGTGCTTAGGGCTACCGTCACAAATACACGATTGTGCAGAGATAATAACGGACAATATTTTGAGTATCTGCAGTAAAAAATGCTTTTGTATGTAGTACTTCAGTAAATATTTCATTTTAATTTCATTCATTCGTTGTAAAAATGTATTACATAGTGTAATGGTTTTTCATCAGTTTTGTTCAAATATGTTTTACTGATGTTTCTTATTTATTAAAAAAATCGTTTTACCTATTTTTGTTCAGCCACTGGTTATTCCCAAAAAAATATGAGGCACAAAGTGGCATACCAAAGGTCTTTCGATATCACGGCACACCACGCATCAATATTGCCAAGGTTCATATCAGGGCCACCTAGACTTAACAAACTAAAATTGATATTAACTGTCATTTTAAAAACAAATGCCGTGTTCCGATACATGGTTCAAAAGAGAATTTAGAGACTAATCAGATAGGCAAAAAAAATATACAGGGTGCCATTTAAAATAACACAGTAGATGTCACTTCCGGTGAAAGCGGAAGTGGTGGGAAAATAAATTTTATACTTAAAAAAGGACAATCACGCATTATATAAGTTTACCAAATTTCAAAATAATATCTTTTTAAATAAACATGCTACGGGGTGTTACATGTCTCCTATGTCGCCCGGTATACCAGTAGTTTTTACATATAAATTTTGATATTACTATTAAATGAATTATTTTTATGTCGTTTGCACTCCACCCCCCCCCCCCCAATCCTGTTGGAAGATTGAAGCTTGATAAAATTTGGGCCATATCCTTGAAAAAATAATGGATTTTAAAGACATAAGGCGGTTTAGGTGAATTGCATAAATAATCTCCACCTCCTTAAAAAGCTACAGCGATTTAGTAAATGAACGCGTTAAAGAAACTGCTGTGACCAAATTTTAAAACGTTAGACATCTACTGCCACTTGCTGTTCAAGTGCTTTGGATGTCATCCTTATGGGCTAAACGTTTAAAAATATTTCGACTCCTTGTTTTATAGCTTGTTAAACTCGACATCAAGGGTTGGAGCTTACAATTAGTCTTATATTTATTGTCCCTAATTATGGAATCAAACAGTTTATAGTCTGAGAATATTTGCAGGGCACACTGTCACACCATAAACTTTACATTCTATGGCGTTATAAGTGCACAGTGAGAGTTTATTGTTTAGTAAATGTTTGATGTATTGATACATACAAGAACATTTTAAATTCCAGATGTAGGACACTGATGCTTTCAGCAAACATGTGTTTTAAAAAAATTGACCATTTTCATGACTTCTTCAATTTATTTCAAGGAACTGTAGCTAGGCCGAAAATAATATACGATATTTTTATTTTCGCGCATACCAATAATAAATCTTATAATAGTATAAATAGAAACAAAACTCCAGTTTCTTTTTAGTTTTTGAATGAACGCGAATCGAAAGTATCTTATTAGGAGTTTTTTCAAAAGTGTACCTGGTAAGTAATCATAATGTTTAATTGATAATGTTGATAACAGATCTGCTGCTTACATAAATGGGGGCAGTTTAATTAAAAATAAGTTGTAAATAGAGCTTTTTGATTTTTTACAAAGACAGGAGGTGTATTAACTTGATTGGTAAGCTAAGTTTTTATACCACCTACCTAGTAAATTTAAAAGATAAATATAAAAATCTAAGAATAAAAGTGCAATATTGTATTTTGCTGATAATACGCGCCAAGCAGTAAACAAATATACAGTGTGTCCCAGTTTATGTGTTACACTTGATATTCTCTGTAATTTTTTAGATAAATTTTTGGTTGAAAATCCAGTTTGGCTTAAGTTTTTCTATGGAATCCGATGCCGTTTAAAAATAGACAATAATAAAAGTTATGGCTGTAAAATCGATTTTTAAATAACTCAGAATGGCCTATGTTTGCATAATTTTAATTGACTATACAAGGGAAGTAAAAACATGCGTGTAAAATTTTAAATATTTGTTGATGCTTCCTTAAGACCAAAGCACTACTTAGGGATTTACAAGAAATTTGGAACTTTGATTTTATAGTATGCCTTTTTTTTCAAAAATATTTTACCGAAATTGAAAATTTTAACTGAAACAATAGAAACGCCTAGCTTAAAATGTAATAGACTGCATTAATATCATTAAAACAACTTCACAGAATTTAAATGCGGCTGGTGCCGACTATAAAAATTTAGATAATTTGATTGAAAGTGCCATTGTTATTGCAATAAATTAGGTACTGATCTTCATGCAGATTTTTTAAAATATCACAGACGCAAAGTTTTACCAAAGAAAATTGATGCAAACCGTGATTCCGCTGCTAACCTGAATTCAATAACTTTTTATAGACGAGAATTTAAAGTAATTTTGCATACTTCATCCACAGGTTTAAATGAAAGCACTATTTATAGCCCAATAATTCTATTCTAAAATTTCTTTTTGTTTTTCAAAAAATTATTTCTCAGAAAAAAATAAGAATCATGCGCAGTTTTTCTGATGATTATTTACCTGTTTCAAATGAATTTTTTTAAATCCGTCAAGCCGTTTCTGGCAATGCGAAAAGTTGGTTCCCTCCAAAAAGTAATATGTGTGTTACTGCGGGCTCCTAGTGTTTGAATTTGCACCGGACCCTTAAAGTCCTTAAAAGCGCACCTGCAGAGGAGCAAATAACAGCAAATTTGTTCTTGGGCAGGAAAATAGAATGGAGACGAATGTGGGCGAGTCTGCAAATTAGAAACATGAAATCTAATGCAACTAACTTCAGGGCAGTCAACAGTGCCATTTAAAATCTTAGAAAGAAATACGAGATAGTGATACACCCGACGTAGTTGAAGATCACTTGTGTTGAATCTATGTAATAAGTCACAATGTGGAAAACCTCTCTGGATAATTTCCAGAACTTTTGAACGAAAGGTATTTAAGAAAACGTCTCTGAGATTTTTCAATGCTATATTTATAATTTTCATAACCAGCACTCCATACTGTTGAAGCATATTCAAGTCTTGACCCCACAAATGAATGAAAGAAAAGTTTGAATGTATTTTTATTACATTTTTTACAATTACGGATAATGTAGCCTAAATTTTTGAAGGAATTAGCGGTGATATGATTGATATGGGTAACAAAAGATAACTTTGGGTTGAATATAACTCCTGTATCTTTGAGATGACTACAACTCTTTAGTTTTTCAATGTTAATTTGGATTAGATTTTGTGCAAGAGAATAAGTTATAGAGCTACACTTTGAGATATTTAACTGTAAATTGTTTAAGGTACACCAAGACCATAGCTGTACAAGATCGTTTTGTAAATCAGCGCAGTCTTTTATATTAATAATAATAATAATAAAATGCCTTTATTGAGATACATATGGCGGAGTCCAGCCTAAAGGCTGCTCAAATACTCAACCAAAAAACATTACAAAATAATGGCATTTACAAAAAAAAAATTATTGCTGATCTTTGTTCACTGGTCTTGAAGAAATCTTTCGTAATGGAATTTAAAAAAAAATACTATTACCTGTTTTATGTTGTCAGGGATAGAATTATATAATGTTTACGCGGAGTCAGGAGTTTTAAAGAAAGTTGTTGAGTGGTGAAGAATTGTTAAATTCTCAGTGCACCTTAGATTTCGCTGGTAAACGGAGGATCTGGGGATTAAGAGTTCTTTTAAATATGAAGGATTAGCTGTTTTTATTATCTTGTGAGTAAAATTGGCTAGATGTTGCGTCTTGAGGCCTTATTTAACCATCCAAGAGTCTTTAACTTCAGGGATACATGATCACTCTTCTTTAAGTTGAATATGAACCTTTTATGTATTTTGGACATTTTGAATCCTATAAGCATTAATTTGGTCAAGACACTTACCGTAAACAATATCACAATAGTTGAAATATGACAAAACTAGGGATACATTTAAAAGATTTCTTTATTTTTCATTTAAAGTATGACAAGAATATAATTTTTTAATGGACAATAAGATTTTCTCATAAGACTATTAACGCGTTTTTGGAATTTAAAATTATGGCCGCGAAGTAGGCCCAGATTTTTTTAAATATCCATAAATGTTAGTTCCTGATTCTCAACGAGAATATTGGTATTATGCTTAATAAATTGCCTATTGTTTTCCTTTCCAAACAAGATAACAGCAGACTTAGCTGCATTAATTTTCAAACAATGTCGATTCGAATAACTTACTTATCTTGGTTTATGTTATCAATGGACTGCAAAATCTGTGATGAATTAAAGGTGCTATAAATCTGTGTATCGTCAGCATAAAAATGCGATTTGCATGTTTTTAGAACATTGAAAAAATCGGCAGTATACATTATAAACATCAACAGCCCCAAAATAGACCCTTGCGGTATGCCAGATTCAAGCACCTTTGCGTCAGATAGAAAAGTATTTTTGACTACAACTTTTTGATTACGATTAGTAAAGTAAGATTTAAGAATATTTAACGTATTTTTGGGGGCGAGCGTAGGTGTGTCTTTACTATGTACATACTTCGGTATGCGATGTAAAGCAACGACAGGCGCAGTTAGTACTTGGATGGGTGACCATTCCAACGGAAACTGCGTCCTCGTCTCACACATCTTCCAGCGGCTTGTATATCAGTGTATGCGCAGAAGCTATACAACCTTAGGCGAGGGTTGTATAGGAGACATACCATTCTTCGGAGGGGATGTAAAGCCGTCGGTCCCTTGTCTATTAAATGTTAGGCAAGTAAAAGATTCCTACTCTTCTTAAGGGAAGAGGTTCGGCAAAATTCCTGGTTGGGGGTAGCTCGTCTACAGGCGTCGGTGTTAGGCCTCAGTAGCGGAAATAGGCCGACGTTAAATAAATGTATAAAAAAAAACGTATTTTTGGAAAAGTTAAAATATTTCAATTTTGATAGCAGTAAATTGTGACTAATCGTATCAAATGCTTTAGAGTAGTCAAGCAACACAAGAGCGGTGGTTTTACAGTGCATCATAGCTTTTAATTATATCATCAGATACTTCCAAAAGAGAACTTGTGGTACTGTGACCAACTCTAAAGCCAGACCGATTACGTGGAATTATTTGACGCTTAGAAGCATATTTAACGATTTGATAGAACACAAGTCTTTCTATTATTTTTGACATTACTGGTAGCAGACTTATTGGTCGTAAATCTGTAAATTCTTTGGGGGATTTAACTTCTTTTTTTTTAACAAGTCCTTCTTTACAAACGTTTGGAGACACGCTTTGCACAATACATTGGTTTATTATATAAGTCAAATAGACAAGTAAGTCTGGAAAGCATAACAGCAACATCTTTTTAGATATGAAGTCAGTACCGGCGGCATTTGACTTGATTGACTTAAGCGCTTTATATACTTCATCTTTTGAGACCTCCTCAAAAAAAAAATTGATCACATATTTTGAAGACATTTTGATCAAAATAATTTATAAACTGATGCCATGCAGGGTTGTATTTACATATTGACGCAAAATATTATATTTAAATCGTTAGAATTTGAAAGACGTGGAGGAATTTCGCTTATATTTTTAGAGTTATTAATATTCATGTCCTCTACAGTTTTCCATAATTCTATTGAAGTTTTCGAATTCTAGACAAAGTTCAGATATGCCTTTTCTCTCGCCTAATTGCTGCAGTAGTAGTATTACGTAAGCATTTGTAGTATGACCAATCCTGGAAACTTTTTGTTTATATTTAGTTAATGCATTTTTCCTAGATTTAATCATCTGTTTAATAGCATCCGTTAACCAAGGCGACTTAGGTTTAGAAATTCTCACTGTTTTTATAGGTGCTTGGATATCATATAACCACAAAATATTATTAATAAAGAAACTAATAATTTCGTCAACATTTTCATAATAATAAATTCAACCCCACGAAATGCTGTTAAGATCATATAAAAATTTATTGATGTCGAAGTACTTAAAATCTTGAAATATATAATAAAATGGGGCAATTCCTTCTACAACACACGATAATTCACAAAAAATAAGCATGTGATCAGATATGTCATTATCAACTACTCGAACAGTGTTTATGGATTCGTCACTAACAATAATCACGTCTATTAAGGTCTCACTAATACTTGTAACTCTGGTTGGTTCGTTTATTACTTGCATTAAGCTATAAGTCTAATAATGAACTAAATTTGATAACATCATTACTAGTAATATTAAATTGATTAATATTTAAATCACCAACGCACAAAACTTCATCAACCTGAGGTAGTATATTAGTCAAACTATTTTCTAAGCTTAACAAGGACGCAGTAACATTAATTTTGGGAGCCCTGTAAACCACACGAAAGCTATAAACTTTCCCTTTATTTTTAAATAAGTGAATGTAAAACATTTTAGGTTATCGGCATAAAGTGATATTTTGTACTGACGATATCATTTATAAAAATGTTAAAGAGCAAAGGCCCAAGTACAGAACCTTGGGGAACACCTGATGTCGCTAAGATATCTATTGACCAAAATCCATGGTATTGGACATTCAGTCTATTTACTAAGTAGAATTCAAGAAGTTTAGGAATTGTTCAGTCAGTCCAAATTCGGATAATTTGTTCAGCAAAACTCCGCGGTCCAAACTGTCGATGGCTTTAGAGAAATCTATATAAATAACATCATCTACTTGGCCTCCAGCATCCAAATCTTTCGCTATGAATTGAGCAATGCACACCAAATTGATGCTGGTAGAGGGATTTTGCATGAATCCGTGTTGATTGAGGCAAATTTGAGATTTGACGTGATTAAAGGGAATATCACATATTATGTTTTCAAATAATTTACTAAAATTGCACAATATTACTATTGGTCTATAGCACATCTATCATTTTTTTAATGCTGGACAGATTATAGATATTTTCCAGACTTCTGGAAAATTAGTAGTTTTAATAGATAGATTGAAAATACTAACTAAGAGTTTTGCAAATAAAATGGTACAAATTTTAAGGAGAAGGGCCGAAATACCGCCAAGACCTGTAGTGTTTTTGGGTTTAATTTTCTTAAGTTCCTTGAGTACGTCATTTTCTATTATAAGGAATGCATACATTGTCAGTATTGCAAAAAGTCAATAAGTAATCAAAGGAAAAATTTATGGATGTGGAATATGACTCTTGAAAGTAATTAGCAAATGCGTCAACTATTACTTGTGGTTCGCTTAATATGGAGTCATTATAGGTCATAACGCTAGGAATACTGGATACATTCTTTCAACTATTAACATGTGACCAGAAGTGATTTGGATTGGATTTAATTTGGTTCTCATTATTGATAAGATATTCTTAGTGCGCCTTATCAATACAGATTTTTATGTTTGCTATTAGAATTTTAAATTGGTTCAATTCATCTGCGTTATCATTTTGCGCTGGTTTTATTGTATATTGTGTGTTAATTGGGGTGTTCTGTTCATATTTATTTCTTCTATTTATATATACACTGATCCAAATTCTCAAAAAATAACAAAATTAATCAGTATATTTGAAAAAAAACTCCTTCTTTTTCTATCTGCCCCTTTTATTAAAATTTTTGCCGAGTCCCACTTTATTCCGTGCCTGTTTTCCCAAGTGTATTCGCATGTCTTCGATTTTTTAATTTCGTTTTTTATTACATAACATTTCTTATGTATACGGATTATCGGAAAAAGTACACCATATAGATGATAAATATGATGTTATAACAGTATTTCAAGCGGGAAACACACTGGGATCTAATTCGACAAAAACAAAACCATTAAACCAGAAGGAAAATACAAAAAATCGTATTTATTATTAGGTCTATCTTGTTGAACTTTGTTTTCTACGTACCCCAGAGAATCCTCAGAGGGGTTAGATCCGCTAGGAACGTGCAAGCCATTCAAGTTGGTGAATTGGTGAATTGTGAGAGGTTACTAAAATTGGTTCAAAAATGAAAATTGAGATAACATCAAATCTTTATGTTTTGAGGTCCTAGGAACCCAAAAAAGTGGTTTTTGAAAAATGTCTGTGTGTGTGTATGTGTGTTAGCACGATAGCGCCGAAACTACTGAACGGATTTGAATGAAACTTTGCGTGTGCGTTTCTTTAGTGCCCCAGAAGATCTGAAAAGGTTTTGGTTGAGATCGGATTACGTTTAGTGCCATTTTGACGCAACAAGTTGTTTATTTTATAATTACTTTAAATTGGCAATGGAACCATTGAAAAGCAGTTAAAATTCTGATTTCAACGATATATCACACTTCTACCCTTTCGATTTGGTTTCCGTGAAAAAAATTAAAAACAAAGCAAATATGGCATAGATCGCATTTCACATGACATGGTCGATGCGCGTAGTCGTTAAGTCGTGAAACTCGTCACATCACGTGTCAATTCACGTGTAAGGGTTTCTTCACTGCTCTAGAAGTAGAGCGGATTACGTTTAGTGCCGTTTTTAAATATATATACAGACAAATCGAAGAATTAAACTACAAATATTCCTCTAAAATCTAGTAAAATTACTGAAATGCTATGTTTCATTTAACAAAGACAGTCGCGAGCGGTCGGATTGCAATGAGCAAAGTTTGACGATTGTTATTGTCATCGTGTGTCATCCGATAACGTTGGTGTCATGTCATGTTAATAAGATTTCCGCATATTTGTAACTTTTAGTGGATTGACACAAACTTTAAAGGTAGATGTAACAATATCAATATCATAAGCTTTCTGTATTTTCGTTGGTGAATTTATTATAGATTATCACTTTACCAATTTACAGTTTGTTGCTTTACAAATCTGTAATATTTAGGATAACTACACTTTGTTAGTCGTTCAAGTGATATTAAAGTTGTTAATATCCTAATAGTATATTATTCAACGAGCGATAATGTAGGTAATAACTCGCATAGATGATTGTAAATTTATTAAGTTGAGGGTTTTTTTAGTGCCCCAGAAGATCTGAAAAGGTTTTGGATGAGATCGGATTACATTTAGTGCCGTTTTGTCACACAATTTAATGCTCTTTTCGGCTACAAAGATCCACCGAGTGGGGGGTTCCAGCCGCTTCCAGTAGCTGACGATTTTTTATTTTAAATTAAGATTTTCCTGAAAGAACTGTGCATAGCAATGTTTTTTAAAATATGGGCTCAGTATAAAACGACTCAAAAATGCTCACAGAATAACTTCTGATACTTCTAATAGTGAAAAAATATTATTAAATGTACTTTTTTGTACTTCAAACGTGACGAAAATAGCCTGTTTGCTAAACACTAAAAGTTCCTTGTCGCTATTTATTGAAAATCATACACGAAAAAGTATTTTTTGTAGGAAATTATGTAAGTTTTCATTTAGGTCTTATGGACATTTTGTCGTAAAATCAAAAGAAACGATGATGTATACAAAAAAATGAATTAAAAAAATAATATTGGTTCAATTTTTCCTGAACAAAAACGGTTTTCAAGAACTTCTTTTTAAAAAGAAAATATAACTTGCGAACGAATTATGCTATTGCATTACTATATCAGATTTTTTGAATTTCTTGAATTTTTTTATTGAAAAATATTATATTTTTAATATTACTAAGTGAACAAAAGAACATGAAACAATTTAAATCAAATGTTCAAACTGGGTGGCCATAGCTTCTTGCCAATAATGGAGGCGTTGCTGAAAATTTTCAAAAACTCTTTGTATCGTTTCCGGGGTGATTTGATTGATTAATTCCTTACCTTATTCTGTCTTTTAAATCATCGACGTTATTTGATCTGATGAAGTAGACTTTCGATTTTTAGTAATCGCATAAAAAACAGTCAAGCGGGATCAAATCGGGAGAACGGGCAAGTCCCTCAATTTCATCGCTTCTACCGATCCACCTATTGGGAAAAACTTGATTGGGATAGGCTCTTACTTCCAATGCAATATGTGGTGTAGCTCCGTCCTGCTGATATGAAAATTTCTGTCAATTTTATTAGGATTGTGATCATCTGGGAAAAGTATTCTTAACTCTAGAATTAAGAAATTTTGCAAGAAATCCAAGTAACGCGCGCCAGTTAATGTGCTGATATGACGTAAGATAAAACCAAAATTCTTATAGGCCTTAGATGCCATTGTATCGATATGGGCGATAAAAGTAAACTTGCTATCAAAGATTATACCTAAGTTTTTAATGGTATTTGGACGAAGAAGGATTACAGTAGGTATCAATATTAGCGCTATAATCCTTGAAACATTTTTTCATGAAACACCTACGGACAAAATTATAGCTGTTATTCCAAACTTTTGCCTAACCCTGCATTTAAAAAGTATCAATGTCGTGCAACATCAAACGGGGGTGAAAAATTAGCAGAGTTGAACCTAACTTTAAATGCAGGCCCAAAAGTTACAGTAATAAAAAATAACCCAAATTTAATGTACTAGATATTTATTTCAACTATTTCAGCAGAGCATCAAATCAACAATTCATTTGCCACACATTTTGATTATTTACTTGAAATTAAGCATTCAATGTAGTACAAGTACAATGTCGCGATATATTAATAAAACATTAACAGGTGGTAATTACCAATAAGATCTAGAAGAAGGAACAAATTCCGCCATTTCACCACCATTGCAGGCTAAATAATGATATATCGGAAATAAAATATTGTAGAAACTAACACATTCCATTCTTTCATGCAGTAGTCAAAACTAGTTTCCATGATGTAAAATTAATTGAAAGAAAAGGTATAAAACTTGTTGCAAAGAATTTTTGTATTGTTCTATTTTTATGACTAAGGGTGATAAGAAAAATTCTTTACTGTCATTTTCAGCAGTAAATTACTCAACGACTCTAAATTGCAAACAGTTCAGAGTAATTCGATAAAGTCAGTTTTCGAGTTATCAATAGAATGCAATGCTCCATTTACGCCGGCTAATGTATTTTCGAAACTTGCGTTGGTGATTTTGCGATTTTAAAAACATGACTAACATAAATTAAAACGACGGTGTTGTCATTCTTGTTAATACATAATATAAATACCATTTTAAAGTAAAGTTTATGTATTTAAATTGACTAATTTAGATTTTATTTACAAAAAATAAAAGCGGGCAATAACAGCAGGCAATAATAATAATATTTTTGTTATTTCCAATTAAGAGAAAAAGAAAATACAGTCATATATTAAGTGTATACATAACTGGAGGCAAAGGGCAAAGTTGAACTAATTTAGTGAAAAAAACGCTAAAATAGTTGCTACAGCAAACCGCCCTCATCCCGTTCATAAGATTCTAATGAAAATTTAACAAATAACATATAAACAATAAATCACCAATATGAATCATAAACATGTTACACTGTAAATGATCCGGTCAGTGGAGAAAAAAATAAGCAAATTTTCTTGAATATGCAAATTTTCAAAACAACATTATACATAATTTTATACATTTTAATTGTATACAAGGTAATTCCTAAATTGATACTTTTTTTGACTGTATATTATAGAACTCATGAAAATAAACACATTCTTCAAATAACTTATTATTTAAATAACTCAAAAATAAGAAGGATATAGCCTTCTAAAGTTTATTATTATCATTTTTTAATACAATTATGAAATTCCTCAAATTTGTCACCATTCTGATTTACACAATGCTGCGTGCGACGTAACCATGACTCAGTTACGGCGCGTAATAGCGCAACAGGTTTGTCTCTTATTGTTGCTGCAGCCTGGTTGATACGTTCAATCAGATCCTCCCGTGTGTATATTAAAGAACATACCAAAACCCTCGATAAATTTTTCGAGACTATAGCAAAATCCGACTATTTCGCATGAAAGGCGTGGTCCACGTAAAAACGCCGTTAGAAGAGTTTTATATATAAAATAACATTTTCGCTCTACGGAGCGTTTTTTATGCAAAAATATCAGAAAGTAACCAAGGAGTGTAATTTTAGAAAGTATACTAAATATCGCTGCCACAACGCTCCCAAAAGAGGAAATGGACTCTCTCGAATGGAAACATGTCCTGACCTTCATTGGAAGATCAGGAAGGTTTCAAGAAGGAGTAGGAGGTCGAGTAGAAGTGAACGGTTGAGGGGACGTCAGGGGGTAGGTAAAAAGTACCCATTTGTGGCCTACTTGCCAGGCACCAGGCCTTCCCCAACAATTACTACTACTGGGAAATGTCACTGCACAGGGACGTAACGTCGCCCCGACCACAAAATTTTAGAAAATATCATGAAAACCGACGAAAATTTAGAAAATAAAAACCTTTTTACGAATCCACGTTGTGTAGCACTGCAACTCATGCGTTAAGTTAAATAAAACGACGAATTAAAAAAGTCTCTAGTCAAAATTTTTCGAGAGTTTTGGCGAAAATAGCCTTTAGCAGTCGATTTTGACGTAAAAATTAAGGGTTTTCCGCGTATTTGCCCTAAACCGGTTCCTCAGTGATTCGGTGGCAGAAAAGTATCTTTACCATGTATTCAGATGTGCATGGAACAGCCTTGCCTGAACGATGAGTTTATAATTGAGACAATATAATTCAAAGTCGTTGCGATTCAAGCACCTTTAAGCTCTGAGGATCGTCCTAAATTATTATTGAAACAATAAAAATATGTAAATAGACAGGCAAGCAAAAGCCCACCAAAATTGTAAACATTGAACTTTACATTGAATCTATTTGTGTAATCGTTTGTTATAAACTAAAAATTGGATGATAGTTGGTTACATTGTAAGTCGTTCCATTCCTCACCATGTGTTGTACACGGACTATAGTTATCGTATATTTTCTTGAGTTTTTTGTAAAAAACATATTTTTGAAAAGATTAATATATATGTATATATATATGAAGTTTTATATCGTCTTTTTCTTGTGTTTCAAAATTCCCTTTCAGGTTAATTAAGAAAGTGTTAGTATTTACTGTGTTAGATTTACAGTGTTACGACGTCCAATTGATACCAACAGGGAAGCAGTTAAGCAAAAGAAACAGTAAGTATAGATTTTGTATTTTTCGTCAGGTGAACCTTATAATATCCACTTTAGCAAGGGTAATAAAAGTCCTTCAGACGTGTTAAGATTGATCGTTCACATGTTTGCCGATGTTTTGAAAACTAAACTTTTCATGCAATTCCCAAATGAAAAAGTCACACGGAGTTAGGTCTGGTGACTTCAGCGGCCACGCAACTAGTCCAATCCGACCTAACCACCTATTCGGAAAAATGTTGTTTAACACTGCCTCACCCTAAGACTATAATGGAGAGGTGCCTCATCCTGAGGAAGCCACATATTTTGCCTGATATTTAATGGCACAATTTTTAATACGCCGGGAAATGATTTCCTAAAAAGTTCAGGTAATTTTCGCTAGATAAACGGTCTGTTTAAGATGTATGGTCCAACAAGTATTCCATTAACTAATGCTGCCCACACATTTAGCGAAAATCGGTGTTAAAAATGTGTTCTCTTAATAGCATGTGCATTGCAGGAATTGTTATACCATTTCTGGTGAGAATGATGACTCGTCCATTACTCATTTTCATTCACAGAATTGCACTCTACGGAGGTGGTCTTGAGGCTGTAATGCTTGTACAGGTTGAACATGATAGGTGTGTAATAGATTCTTTACAGCAATGTATTCCAAACTTTGTTCTAACTTACTTGGAACTGACGTGCAACTACCCGAGTACCTGTTGTTGGATCTATAAAGATAATATTTAAAACTAACCTAACTGTCTAACTCTAACCTAACTCTGTCTAACTAACTCTGTCTAACTAACCTAACCTAACCTTTTAAAGAACATTCAAAAATATCTTAGGTGTGGGGTGTACCCGTAATGGAAAAAGTTAAAGCTTATAAACGCGATGCAGCAGCGGCACTTTGACTACACTTGCCGTAAATTATCAACCAGTTCAATATTTTCATTAACGTGAGCCATTTTAGCTTTTGATACAATTACAAATTAATAAAATGACTACAGAAAAAACTAGTGCAACTATAAAAGTAAACTGATATATAGATGACATGACACAAGTTTTAATAATGAAGACAAGACCGCATAAAAAAAAATCTTTCTTATTTGTGAATTATTTAAATAAAGTTATGTGAAGATGTGTTTACTCTAATGAGTTCTATATACAGACAAAAAAGTATCAACTTAGAGGTCACCCTGTATAAATAATTCTTGCACATTTTAGTTGCACAATATAAAGAGTTCATTATAATGATTTAATTGGAAATGTGTTGTAATAAATTAGATAAATTGAGAGGAGAATTTACTTATTTTTACTCAAAAAGATTGTGAACGGAACCCTCAAGCTACATGGTTGAATACCATTCTTACAATTAGTTTTGAGCTACTCTTTTAATAATAACTGGTGCTATAGACACCACACCGTCAGCTGCTTTGGAAATCATCCTAGACTTACCACCTCTCCATATTTACTTAGAGGTGCTAGGTAGCTAGGTGGGGACTCCAAAAATCGGCAATCAATATGCCGCAGGCTATCATCATGGAACGCAACGGATTGATTGATGACCTAAATAGTCACAGCATCTTATGTATGCCTTCTGATGTGATGCCTACCAGAAACAACCATGAGCTGCCTTTTAACATCCTATTTCCTGAAAGCGATGAATGGGATCGGAATAAAACCGACCTACAGAAGGCAGACAGCTGTTGGTACACAGATGGTTCCAAAACTCCTGAAGGAACAGGAGCTGGAGTTTATGGCCGCTATCCAAAGGTAAGAATAACCTCGAGCCTGGGTGACACCGCGACAATTTTTCAGGCTAAAATATATGTCATTGAACTATGCGTACGGAGGTATCGCTGTAATTCTAAAACAATGTAGAACTTCCAAAAAGCTCTAATCCAATTGCGTAGGAACAACAAACTGACTCTGGTCTGGGTGCATGGCCACTCTGGGCTGGAGGGCAATGAAATTGCCGATTGCCTAGCTAGAGAGGGTGCGGCATCAAAATTTATAGGACCAGAACCAGTTCTCGACATATGTTCACGCACTACCAAAAAAATATCCTAGACTGGGCCGAGAGCAAGACTCTCTACCACTGACAGGAACTACCAGGATTAGCTCATTCAAAGGAATTAATTACATATCCTTTGAAATCAAGGGCTAAAAAACTCTACACTGGGCACTGTAGATTAAATCATCACCTACACATACTTGGACTGGTGGAAAACACCGAATGCCGTCTGTGTCTAGAGGAAGATGAAACGGCAAGGCATGTCCTGTATGCTTGTTCCGCTGCAGAAAGAACCAGGTTCTCATTATTTGTCAAAGGACATCTGTTGCCTGAGGACCTGGACAATATCTTACCCAACAAGGTTATCAGCTTTATTAAAAAACTGAACCTATTGGGTGAAATATAATTTAGGAGTGAGCCACAATAGACCGATTGGTCGCGATGGTGGGTCTGGACATTTCAACCTAACCTAACTTAACCTACTTTTTTAATTCAAGAACAAGTAAATGCTAACAATGCTTTTAATGTGGATGTAAATAAAAAATATATAAGAGAAATTATCTATAATAGGAATGTTACTTTTATGTTGACTTATTGTGCAATTGTAAAGTAAATTGTATGTCTCATCGTTAGTATTTAGAGAAATGTAAATTACAAAAATTATAAGCGCTTGTGGGAGCAACATTTTAACTATAATAGTGTCATTATTAGGTAAATTTTGAGGAACTACAGATGCGTTTATTATATTTGCGGTCAATTATTTATTAAATCCAATCATCATATCACCACCCCTATATAAGTTTAATTGTTTAAATTTACAATCATAATACTGTACATTTACCGCCATATACAGACAGTGGGGGGCGAGCGTAGGTGCGTCTATACTATGTACATACTTCGATATGCGACGTAAAGCAACGTTAGGCGCGGTTAGTAGTTGAATGGGTGACCGTTTCAACGACGACCGCGTCCTCGTCTCACACATCTTCCAGCGGCTTGTATATCAGTGTATGCGCGGAAGCTATATAACTCCCTACTCTTCGTAAGGGAAGACGTTCGGCAAAATTCCTGGTTGGGGGTAGTTCGTCTACAGGCGTCGGTGTTAGGCGTCAGTAGCGGAAATAGGCCGACGTTGAATAAATGTAGAAAAGAAAAAAATAGTGGAGCTAAAAAAGTACATAGCAGAGCGGCATTTTCGTCAAAAGTATTTAATACTGAAGCACCCCATTCTAACATAGAAATATTTTAAATTTTATCCGTTTTTGCCTCCTACCAGAAATAAAAACTCTGGTTAGTACATTCTGTGTAATTGCCATAGTCGGCCAAATGGGTTGAATGTGTGAACGTGCCGCATTTATACCTAATACCTAATAATTTGTTGAAAATATTCGAGTAGCACATCATCCAGTGGCGCCACACATATATTTATATAGGTATATATATAAAATAACAATATTTTTCATATTTTATAAAATAAAACAAAAAGTAAATATAGGTAATTAAATTTGTTTTACACTCAACTCAACCAAAAAGAAAACTGGAGTTCTTTGAAGAAAATTTTTAATGTCAGGCATAATCTTGTTTAGGAGTGAAATACATACGAAATCTGATATCAAAACTGTAAAATGTTTGATGTTTATAAAAATTTACAAAAACTTCAACCTTTTAAACGGTCATTCTCTTGTAATATTGCGACTTGTATCAACTCCATTAATGTACCTATTCTCGAACATAACTTTTAAACACTAATGCAAACAGTATCAGAAACTCAGTAATCTGTCTTCAGTTAATCTGTATGGGTGTGTGCGTGTGTGGTGTGTCTGAGCATGTGTATGCGAATGCCTGTGGACATGTACGATGTGCATGTATGTATGTGTGCACCTGCGAATGTGCACTGGGCGTGTCCATAGGTGTGAGCATGTACATGATTAGAGATATATTCATACACGTGCATATATTTAACATTAATCTTGTGTCATCTTTCCTCATACTTCTCTCTCTTTCATATTTTAGTTCCCACTCTACTCTATTTCATTGTTACATTTTTTTAATATAATATATGTATATATTGAGGCTTGTATGGAAGATCAGTCTCTGCGCACGCTGATGACTGAATACTTGCCTTTTGTCTCTCAATAGCTAACTTTGTAATTTTGTTAGACAATAAATGTATTATTATTATTATGTTCTTTGTTCTTATTATACAGCAAGGACCAACGTGGAGGTGTGAGCATATTCATTGCCACGAAATGGTTGTTAATTAGGGAGTAACGGGTTAAAAAAGAAAATAAATAAATAAACTTGAAAGTTAAAAACAAATAACTGTAATTATAACATAAATAAACTTTCTTGTTGAAATGACATAGTTAAAAACAAAATTTATTAAAGTTAAAAATGCCTAGCGAAGTGGGTTCGATTCCCGCAAGGCGAAACAATTTTTCATTAAAAAAATTGCCCCAAGAGTGGTTCGGAGTCCACATTAAACTGTAGGGCCTCGTCTCTCTTTGCCTAGCACAAGATCCTTGAGATCTTCCAAGGGGTTACTTCGGTAACTTGAGAGGCGGTTAAGAAAACATTTCAAAACATTTCAAATAACTGTTCGAACAACATAAATAAACTTTCTTGTTGAAATAACATAATTAAAAACAAAAGTTACCAAAGTTAAAAATAAATAACTGTTCTAATAACATAACTAAATTTTCGAGTTGAAATGACATAATTAAAAGCAAAATTTACCAAATTTAAAAATAAATAACTGTTTTAATTTTCTTGTTAAAATA
The DNA here is from genome assembly GCA_963675555.1 of Leptura quadrifasciata. Classification (NCBI taxonomy): domain Eukaryota; kingdom Metazoa; phylum Arthropoda; class Insecta; order Coleoptera; family Cerambycidae; genus Leptura; species Leptura quadrifasciata. The sequence goes on along the minus strand of OY776680.1, from coordinate 32,054,902 downwards.
ACTTTACCTCGAATTCCATTTTTCTCGAAATCGTTTAATATTATTTTTTTTCTTCCAGACTTTGTTTTAGGTTTCTGAACATCTCCTTAATTTTTTCTTCTCTCTTTTGTTAATGGTGCCCTCACTCACGCAGATATACTTTGAAGCCATATTAACTAAACCTGTTGATCCTGATTCCTGTAGCATCGGATAATGCTTCTTCAATGCATGATATTGATTTAAAATAATTTTCTTCTTCTTGCAGTTCAATGGAGAATTTTTAGGGATATGAACTTTTACCACTTCTTTTAAACAACCGGGAATCGCTTCCATTTTTCACATTTAAAAATATTATGATATCGGACAATTAATACACACATACTTATTTTCACTAAAGCACTTACAACATAAAATTTTAAGGCACTATGATACAACAAATTAGTAATTTATAAACAGCGAATTAATACCGCCCAATTCATAAGCAACACACTACACAAAGATCACTGATTGTAAACTGAAATTATTAACGGCTACAACATCAAAGGACAAATAGTTGGAGCTGCGCTGTTATAATACTTGGAGAGAAATATAGTAGCTCATTCATAACTAACACAATCCGAAGGCATTAATTTTTCGAAAAACTCGTAAATCCGCATGCCCTTGGTTCTACTACTTACTTTTTCGGCCAGACTTATAGTTTAGAGTGGAATACATACATGTCCAGCCAAGTTATGGCAAGACACAAGATTTCAATACCACAATTTGGGAAAAAAGTTATACTGAAACTAGGTTTTTACACTTAAAATTATTAGTTAAACAAAAATTTAATTTTAAAAAGTAAATATTAAATATAATCGTTCTCCACTAGTCCTCCATCAATTCTGATACATTTTTCAATTCAATTCTCTTATTATTTTTAAAAACTAAATTTTCTTTTACTTACAGCTCAACGGACAATTTTTAGTGCAGTCCTCCGTAATCCAAAATCAAAAACTACCCTAGAAAACGAAGGAGTATACGAAATCCCGTGCCAAGATTGCAATAAATCATAAATAGGAGAGACCAATAGACGTATTAGTGTTAAGAGAGGAAGAACATATGAATGCAGTACGAAAAGAGAAGAATACATCGTTCCTAGCACAGCATATAAAATCCACAGGAGGACACAAAATAGACTTCGACAACATCAGAACAGTAGCTAATATCGAGCATTATAGGTCAAGGATTACTAGAGAGGCCATAGAGATCGAGAAAAGACCACAAAATCTTAATAAACGAGATGATACGCAGAGATTACCAGTTCTTGGAAGCCCGCTCTTGTACGAAGATACGTAACAGAAAAAACACGACGATCCACCGTGGGCGAACCAATCACGAGGAGGTGCGTTCAAGCATTGACAAATAGTGAAGAAACACAGCAATCTGCCCGAAATGGACCCATCACGAGGACTCAGAGCCGAGCGCGGACCAATCAGAGAGAACCTCTGCATTCTACGGCAACGACTGGACACGAGGATGCCCAACCACCAACGAGAAGTCACGTGGAGCGTGACGTTTCAGCGAGGTCACTTGTCGGGTTGGCTCAGCCGCCAGCTACACCTCCCACAAGTAGTAGGGGACCGGTGATACGTAGCCAGTCGCGCAGGCGCGCCGTAGGCCACAGCCTATATAAGGAGCCGCACAACGCGGAGAACGTCAGTTCAGTTCGAGCAACGAGGAACAGCAGTAGGCAGCTTTCAGTGAGAACCTGAAGATGGCAGATGAGATTCTGCGGAAACGTCGTTCAGACAACCGTGACTCCTGGGGGAGTCGACCATATATATTTTATATATTATTGTTCATAAAATTGAAAGAAATATCTTAAATTATTTTAAATGCAAAACTTTTCTTATTATTTAGGTCCCCCTGTAGGACAAAGTAGTTTTATATATTTTTATTTCAGGATACCATAAATTTTTCGCACGCCCTTGGTTCTACTACTTACTTTTTCCTCCAGACTTATAGTTCAGAGTGGAATACATACGTGTCCAGCCAAGTTATGGTAAGACACAGGATTTCAATACCACAATCGGGGGAAAAAGTTATACTGAAACTAGGTTTTTTTAATCAAAGGAGCTAAAGTTACAGTCAAGTCTTGTCGACATCTTATTTGAACAATAGAAATAACAAAAGCATTGGCCGTGTACTAAATCTCAAAGCACCACATAAAAATAAATTGTGCCACGCTCGATTGCAACTTCCCGTTATCGCCTAATGTTATTTGAATCCGGTTATTACGTATCTTTGGCTACTACTACATGAAATGAACACAAGACCTCCGTTTAAAAATTACTTCTGTGAGTTACAACACTATTAATAAAACTGAAGCTATTAATTTGTGACTAACTAATGAATGACGAGGAGTGAAATATTTGACATACTCAAAAAACTTGTATAATTTATTAGAAACGTATTACCGTATTACAATTTAAAGGAAAAAAAGCATTTACAGTTATTTCACCAATCTGTTTAAATGTTTACACAGATAGCATTTGGAAGGCTGGGTATAAGATTTAATTATTGAATATAGTGATTCTACCGGAGTTATCCCGGTACCTCCCACAGAGAGGAATCTTTTTTCAAGGCATTTAATATACCTTAACAAGTAACCTTTTAAGAAACGTATTTATATTACATTCAAAAGTTTTCTATTTAAGTTTCAGATAAAATTTGTTTTTAACGATGTTGGCCGTTATAAGAATTCCCCAACAAATTTTGCGTTTCATAAATTGAGAATAAGATCAAGGCTGTGTCGTTAACAATTAAGTTTATGTATTTATTATTTACAAAATAAAACTAATCTGAACGAAATTTCACGACTTCATTGCTTTCATTGTTTCTTTTCTCTGCTCTATATATACAATGAAAAACCACTTTAGGACATTTTGCATATTGTCGTGGTTGTCTCACCCGGAAATGAATCGATCGATATAGAGAAAAGTACGCATCAGAAAATTTTGAAAACTTAGATAATTACTAATGTCGGTCTGGCCAATCCAACTAATATAATTACAAGCAGCTGGCACTTCCGCTTATACCAGAAGTCGAAACCAACTTGCTTATTTCAAATGGAACACTCTATATATTTTAGGGTTTTCAAAAAGACCGGAAAATTCTGAGTCGAAAATATGTAGCATATCCTATGCCTAAACCTAGCCGTTTCAGAGATATTTGACATTTTATAGAAAATTTGACAGGTGCAACGGTTTGCAAGAACCGTTATAACTTTTTTCGTGTAAAAGATCCTCACATAAAAAGAACACAAGGAGAGCTACGTTCTACAACTGAAATAAATTCAATAATATCATAACAAGTGTTCCGCTTTTCGCTTTACATTTTGTCAACTTCAAACCGCGAAAACGTATATTTTATGCTCTTTTCGAAAACCCTGAAATATATAGGGTGTTCCATTTGAAATAAACAAGTTGGTATAGACTTCCGGTATAAGCGGAAGTGCCAGCTACTTGTAATTATTTTATTATAAAATTATATCTAAGATTTCAATAATAATCTCCCTACTGTTCGAGTTATTTATTGCCGAATATTTACATAACTTGGTAGTCATGTAATAATGACGCTAATTAAGCATTAGGACTTTTTGGTCCTCATCAGTACGGTGTAGCTTACCAATCAAACGACACAAATGGCTCCCAGACAGGAAGCCAGCTGCTCATTTGTGGCAAAGACCCTGCATCCAAGAGCAACTACACAGTATTGTCACGGAGGCACACTATAGCCACCTGCGTGGAATTGCAATCCCAAGGATTATCACAAGATAAAAAGATATTAACGAGGAAGGCGAATTATCAGTAAAGAAAATTAATGGACAAGCACGTAAAGAAAAAAGTGCAAACCGTAGACACGTCTTTCGGACTTTTTGGTTCTCATCAGTACGGTGTAGCTAAGTTGAAAGGATGGGTTCAACTTAGGAAGCTTAAGATGTTGAAGATGTCGTTTGATAAAATAGTATTCGATGTATACTATCATGTCACGATAAATCCAAAACAGCTGTATGTCCGAACTAAATAACCCAACTTTATCTACGTAGTTTATAAGAGGGCGTTGTAAATTATCATTTTATTAATAATTGACCCGGGTGAAGCCGGATAAACGCCTTAATTGGGTATATAAGAGCTGGAGCTCACACTGCAGAGAAGACTTCTTCAACATTTCTAAATATATTTGATATGTTAATTAATATAAAAATTATAATATATTTTACATACCTTATATATTTTTTAAAATAAAAAAATATATATACTACCTTAGACCTACCTATGGGGGCTATAATAACCAAAGAGTTTTGTGTATCTCACTCGAGTTGTCAGTCACCATCATATTTCACAATAAAAATATACAAATAGAAACCAACAATTTTGAATAATAATCTTATTAAAAATATTTATGATATTTGGATATACGTAGGTATTTGTTAGTCAAAGGAGCGAGTGGTATAATATAAAATTAAAATTAGTCTGGTAGTTTCCCGGTAATACGACTTTTTTGTGAATTATAATAAATCGACTGGCCGTCCCGATGTCACCTCTAATATTAGGAATTCAAATAGAGAATGACGGTATTATATGAAAATAATATATTTTTTCGCACATACATTATCATATATTACAACGACAGTGATTTAAAGCCACTGTTAATAATTATTTTAACAGCATTACACTGTGGTTATTGATTACGGGCCGTGCATTATAAAATTAATGTAATGTAACATATTAAACTTAGCAATCTCGAGTTTAATATCTATCTAATGTCTACGATACTCAATTTGTCAGTTTGTGTTCCGCAAATAATACCACGTGGGCCAAAAACTGTTCGGCAGCCTTAGGCTTGCAGCTCTCCAGTAGCAATAGCTAATATGAGTTTAATATAGCATGCATTTAACGGATTAGTATTTTATTGCATTCAAAACATAAAAAAGATGATTTTGTCTGGAAAAACGTTTTTGTACAGTATTACATTGCCGGTCTGTTATGACCAATAAAGCAACGATTTATTAGTAAGTGAACTACACAACATTTAATTCTGTTTATTTATTTATTTACTGTGGGTTCAATTGTCCAGACAAAACTCAAGTTATAGAGCTGGACTTTTACAAACATAAAAAGTAAGAAAATAATTATAACTAAATAATTAAAATAAACAAAATAACTGACATTAAGAATAGGCAAAGTGAGTATGATGACAAAAATTATTTTGGATATACTTCTTCCAAAAATATTTATTTATTACTTAAAAAAATTATAATTCGAACACGTACGGTACAGGGGGAGAACAAGAGCAAATTTGTTCTAGTGCAAATAATATACGAATGCGAATGAGTCGTGTAAAACAATAATAATAAGTCTCAATGTGGGATGTAGCGTACTCAAAGCTACATCAAAAACAATTGTGGAATTTAGAACAAAAACAAAAAAATAATAACAGAATTTTCTTGCCATATTTGTATAATATTATTTTTGACAAAACAATAAACGTATTTACCCTTCATTCAGGTTTTAATTATGTGGTATCCCCACATACATTGGTGACCCCGACGTGATAATCTACATCGTCTTTCCATTCCCGACGTGATCAGCTTAAGTGCCCTTTCCTAATCGTTAGGACCCCATCGGCGATTTGAAGTTGCTTGGACCCAGACACGGAAGACGTGTCATCGACTTATCTTTTTTCCCTTTTTTTGGTTATCGCCTGAGAAGAGAAGCGAAGCGAGGAGGAGTCAGAAACCGATACTAGATGTACGTCATTTCCCTTCCACCGTTACCGGCACCCTCCCCATGTAGCAGTTTGATGGATTATTGCTCTGGTGAGTGCACTATATATGTTTCTCATCAATCATTAAGCGCTCACAACCATCTACTGTTAAGCAACTTCAGCGTTTCATAGGTATGATTAATTTCTATCATAGATTTGTCCCTCATTTTTCAGAAATTTTGAATCCTTTGCACTTATTGAACACTAGTCTGTTGCGTAATAAAAATAAGGTCATTGATTTCTGGCCGGTGGAGTGTTCTGCTAGTTTTGAGAAGGCTAGGTCCTTTGTCTTCTTCGCATGGCTGTTCCTATATATGGACAGTTGTTGAACGTTTCACCCGCTGGCCAGAAGCATATCCGCTTGTAGACATTACAGCGGAAGCGGTCGCTAAAACGTTGTTTCGAAATTATGTGTGTCGTTTCGGCATTCCCGTAGACATAATTACAGGTCAAGGAGTACAATTTGAGCTCACCTTATTTTCAGAATTTTTAGGGTTCCATAAGGGTCGCACAACCAGTTACCACCCACAGAGTAATGGTGTGGTAGAGCGTTTCCATCTGACCCTTAAAACCACATTATTAGCAAGGGCGAATGCGACAAATTGGTACGAGGAACTCCCTATTATGTTGGGTTTGAGAGCTATGCTTAAAGCCGATCTGCAGTGATCGTCAGCAGAACTAGTTTGCTGTCAAACGGTGTTGCACCTCCCTATATATATATATATATATATATATATATATATATATATACATATATTTTATTAAATCAAATTTTGACCCACAAAATTGTACGTACGTTTTCCTTCGAGAGCCTCGTTTAACCTATTTTTTCTCCATTATTTGATGGACCCTTCAAGGTTGTCTTACGTACCGATAAGGTTGCGTCGATCCTTAAACGAGGTAAAGCTGTCACTTTCAGTCTAGACAGGATCAAGCCTGCTTTTTTATTGACCGATGAGGTGGATCAAACGGTGCCGGTTTTACCTAAGCCCATTCGTTTTGAGATTGATTGCATGGTGTGACCTTTCATTTGGTAGAGAAGCATATGTAGCGTACTTGTGAACGATCCATGCTTTGACGGATGTCTGAAGGACGTATTTTCTGCTCGAAAAAACTTAGAAAAATTTTAAAAAAAATAGGAAAACCTTTTCTTAATTCTAGATAATAAATATAACGTTCACAAAATTTTTAGGGTTCAACGTGACTGTTTCAGACGGAGAATAATGGATAAATCATACTTACTGTCGTTTATGCTTAACTGCTGCTCTGATGGTATCAATTGGACGACGTCGTAACACTATAAATCTAACACTGTCTGTATCACACTCTCTTAAAATTAAACCTGAAAAGGAATTTTGTTAGAAAACACAACTAAAAGACAATATAAAGTTCAAAATGTATATATTAAATCTTTTAAAAAATTTATGTTTTTACAACAACTTTTTTTCAAGAGAAAATGTTAACAAACAATGGTCTGACCCGTGTACAACACATGGTGAGGAACGGGACGATTCATACGGTACCAACTATCATCCAATATGCAGTTTGATAAGCTAACGATGCACAAAAAGATTCAAGAAAAGTTTCATGTAACTGAAATTTTGGTGGGCTTTTGCTTGCCTGTCTTATAAACGTATTTATTAATTCACATAAATTTTGGTCGCTCCTCGGAGCTTAAAATTGCTTGAAGCGTCTCTACTTCGTTTGTATTATGCAATAACAACTTTTTACGTTCAGGCAAGGCAGATCCCATGCACGTGTGAGTACATGGTATAGATACTTTTTTGACTCCGAATCACTGAGGAACCGGTTTAGGGCAAACCCCGTCAAAACACATCATTTCCCCGTCAAAATCGACTGCTAGGAAATGATGGGGGTCCCATGTCGCTAAGGGCTATTTTCGCTATAACTTCCGATATACTTTGAATAGTCGTTGGACTAACTTGTCCTCATATTCAATACCTCGTAAGAGTTGCAGTGCTTGACAACGTGGATTCGTAAAAGGGTTTTTAATCTTGGAAATTTTGAAGTTCAAGTCCAATTTTAGTATACTTTCTAAAATTGGGTGGTCGGGGCGACATTACGTCCCTGTGCAGCGACATTTACTACACTTTCTAAATTAACGCTCCTTGAAGAGTTAGCGAAAATTTGGCATAAAAAATGCTCCGAAGAGCAAAAATATGTTTTCAAGAATTAAAAACCTCTTCCACGGCGTTTTTACGTGAAGCACGCTTTTCTTACGAAGTATTTCCTAAGTCGGATTTTGTTACAACGTCGAAAAGTATATCGGGGTTATAGCGTTCTTTAACATACTCACAGCTACGTCAAAAAACAATTGTGGAGTTTAAAACAAAAACAAAAAAATAATAACAGAATTTTGAAATAGAATGTCAATGTCAATAGAATAATAACTGTTCCTGCCAAATTTGTATAACATTATTTTTGACTGAACAATAAACGTATTTACCCTTCAATCAGATTTTAATTATGTGGTATCCTCACATAAATTGGTGACCCCGACGTGATAACCTACATCGTCTTTCCATTCCCGACGTGATCATCTGCATCATCCTTCTATTCCCGACGTTCCCAGTGTACCACATAAATTGGTGTCCCCGATAGCCCACGTACCCTTTCCTAAACATTAGGACCCCGTCGGCGATTTGAAGTTGCTTGGACCCAGACACGGGAGACGTGTCATCGACTTATCTTTTTTCCCTTTTTTTTTTTTTGGTTATCACCTGAAAATAGAAGCGAAGCGAGGAGGAGTCAGAAACCGAAACTAGGTATACGTCATTTCGTCATTTCCCTTTCACCGTTAGGCGCACCCCCCCCCTCATTTTGCAATTCACCAATGATATATGACACATTCCAGGTCGTTCCAACGTTGTCGCGGACGCTATGTCAAGGATTGATGATGTTAACTTTTTGGAACCAAGTAGTTCAAACATCGTGGACTCGTTGAGCTCTTCTGATTTTAATTTATCAATATTGAAGACGGCGCAACATGATGATGAAGAACTGGTTTCTTTATTAAACAAGCAAGAGAATGACGAAAAGGTATACTATTTATTAAAACATATTACGTTTTCGAGTTCGAATATTGCACTTTGACGTGATGTCTCTCATGCTAAATGTCGTCCTTACGTGCCAAAATATTTGAGTCAAACAGTTTTAAACATTTTTCATAATTTAAGACACGCTGGAATTAAAACTGCGAAAAAATTGATTACCGCGAAGTATTTCTGGCCCCGAATGATTATGGGTAAAGTCCCGCATCAACTGTCAAACTTCAAAATCAACCGTCACACTAAGGCATCTTTAGGGGATTTTGAGGTACCCAGAGGCCGTTTCGAACATATCCACATCGGTATAGTAGGTCCTTTGCCTTCTTCGCATGGTTGTTCCTATATATTGACAGTTGTTGAACGTTTCACGCGCTGGCCAGAAGTATATCCGCTTGTAGACATTACAGCAGAAACGGTCGCTAAAACGTTGTTTCGAAATTATATATGTCGTTTCGGTGTTCCCGTAGGCATAACTACAGGCCAAGGAGTACAATTTGAGCTCACCTTATTTTCAGAATTTCTAGGGTTCCATAGGGTCCGCACAACCAGTTACCACCCACAGAGTAATGGTATGGTAGAGCGTTTCCATCGGACCCTTAAAACCACATTATTAGCAAGGGCGAATGCGAAAAATTGGTACGAGGAACTCCCTATTATTATGTTGGGTTTGAGAGCTATGCTTAAAGCCGATTTGCAGTGATCGTCAGCAGAACTAGTTTGCTGTCAAACGTTGCACCTCCCTATATATATTTTATTAAATCAAATTTTGACCCACAAGTTCCTAATTTTATTTTTAAGTTACGTATTTTAATAATTTACAACTTACTACCGCTAAACGGCAATTTTGTCAAAAATCTTTTATTAGCTCTGATGAAAAATTGTACGTTCTCCTTCGAGAGCCTCGTTTAAAACCTATTTTTTCTCCATTATTTGATGGGCCCTTCAAGGTTGTCTTACATACCGATAAGGTTGCGTCGATCCTTAAACGAGGTAAAGCTGTCACTTTTAGTCTAGACAGGATCAAGCCTGCTTTTTTATTGACCGATGAGGTGGATCATACGGTGCCGGTTTTACCTAAGCCCATTCGTTTTGAGATTGATTGCATGGTGTGACCTTTCATTTGGTAGAGAAGCACATGTAGCGTACTCACAGCTACGTCAAAAACAATTGTGGAGTTTAAAACAAAAACAAAAAAATAATAACAGAATTTTGAAATAGAATGCCAATATAAAAATAACTGTTCCTGCTATATTTGTATAACATTATTTTTGACTGAACAATAAACGTATTTACCTTTCAATCAGGTTTTAATTATGTGGTATCCCCACATAAATTGGTGACCTCGACGTGATAATCTACATCGTCTTTCCATTCCCGACGTGATCATCTGCATCATCCTTCCATTCATGACGTTCCCAGTGTACCACATAAATTGGTATCCCCGACAGCCCAAGTACCCTTTCCTAATCGTTAGGACCCCGTCGGCGATTTGAAGTTGCTTGGACCCAGACACGGAAGACGTGTCATCGACTTATCTTTTTTCCCTTTTTTTGGTTATCGCACCCTCCCCATGCAGCAGTTTGACGGATTATTGCTCTGGTGAGTGCGTTATATATGTTTCTCATCAATCATTAAGCATCCACAACCATCTACTGTTAAGCAACTTCAGCGTTTCATAGGAATAATTAATTTTTATCATAGATTTGTCCCTCATTTTTGAGAAATTTTTAATTCTTTGCACTTATTGAACACTAATCTGTTGCGTAATAAAAATAAGGTCATTGATTTCTGGCCGGTGGAGTGTTCTGCTAGTTTTGAGAAGGCTAAGCAAGGTTTCAAAAATGTCACTGTCCTAGCTCACCCTAGTTGTAATGAGGGTGCCACGTTTTCGTTAACGGTGGACGCTTCTAGCGTATCAATGGGTCAGTATTGAAACAAACGTTTCAAAATTCCACTTCTCCGTTAGGTTTCTTCTCACGCAAACTAACGGACGCACAAAAACGATATTCCGCTTTTAACAGAGCTTATCGCCGTACAATTCAATTAAAAATTTAGACATTTATTGGAATACCGGATTTTTACTTGCTATACCGATCATAAGCCATTAGTTTACGCGTTATCGTCGAAAACAGAACGTTCACCGCAACAAATCAGACATTTAGAATTCCTTTTGCAATTCACCAATGATATACGACACATTCCAGGTCGTTCCAACATTGTCGCGGACGCTACGTCGACGATTGATGATGCTAACGTTTTGGAACAAAGTACTTCAAACATCATGGACTCGTTGCGCTCTTTTGATTTCAATTTATCAATATTGAAGACGGCGCAACATGATGATGAAGAACTGTTTTCTAAAACTGCTAAATGTTGCCCTTACGTGCCAAAATATTTGCGTCAAACAGTTTTTAACATTTTTCATAATTTAAGTCACGCTGGCATTAAAACTACGAAAAAATTGATTACCGCGAAGTATTTCTGGCCCCGAATGAATTCAAATTCTACTTTATGGGTAAAGCCCTGCATCAACTGTCAAAATTCAAAAATCAACCGTCACACTAAGGCATCTTTAGGGGATTTCGAGGTACCCAGAGGTCCTTTCGAACATATCCACATCGGTATATTATATCCTTTGCCTTCCTCGCATGGTTGTTCCTATATATTGACAGTTGTTGAACGTTTCACCCGCTGGCCAGAAGCATATCCGCTTGTAGACATTACAGCAGAAACTGTTGCTAAAACGTTGTTTCTAAATTATATGTGCCGTTTCGGCGTTCCCGTAGACATAACTACAGACCAAGGAGTACAATTTGAGCCCACCTTATTTTCATGATTTTTTAAGTTTTTAGGGTTCCATAGGGTTCGCACAACCAGTTACCACCCACAGAGTAATGATATGGTAGAGCGTTTCCATCGGACCCTTAAAACCACATTATTAGCAAGGGCGGATGCGACAAATTGGTACAAGGAACTACCTATTATTTTGTTAGGTTTGAGAGCTGTGCCTAAAGCCGATTTGTAGTGATCGTCAACAGAACTAGTTTGCTGTCAAACGTTGCGCCTCCCTATATATATTTGATTAAATCAAATTTTGACCCACAAGTACCTAATTTTATTTTTAAGTTACGTATTTTAATAATTTACAATTTACTATCACCAAACGGCAATTTTGTCAAAAATCTTTTATTAGCTCTGATGAAAAACTGTACGTACGTTTGCCTTCGAGCGCCTCGTTTAAAACCTATAATTGTTCCTGCCATATTTTTATATTATTTTTGGCTGAACAATAAACGTATTTACCCTTCAATCAAATTTTAATTATGTGGTATTCCCACATGGGACAATTTTCTGAAAAGTTTCGAGAATTTGGACCAAAACTGTTCAAGAAACGCTTTTGAACATTTTTGGTTTTTTCATATATTCCTAGACTTATTGGGATACTGGTTCTTGGCCTTGTCCCGTTTATCCCGCCTCCAACCTCCTGTTTAGTCTTGAAGTTTTAATGGGCCACCTGGTGCACAGGCGGCAAGCTTTTGTTCGCCGGCATTTAAATTTATTGCCCCTCTGCAGAATCTAAATCCACCATACCACTGATCCATTACGTATAACCACAAGGTCCTTTTGAGCAGTAACCTTCAGTTTCCCCAGACATTTGCCTACTACACACTCTCAGGGCATTTGACAGATTTTCAGTGACTGGTCATGGCGCTCTTAGTGCACCAACAAATTTCGAGTCAAATTTTTTTCAAGGAGGCGAAATGTGACTTATGGAGTATCACAGTACTCAGAATTTTTCAAGGATTCCCAAAATGTAATAATATACATTTAAGAATTAAAATTCAGGATTATATCCGATGAAATCGGAAGGGGGAAAAATGACCGTTATGTCACAAAGTGTCTTCTAAGTCATATACATCTACCAAGTTTCATTCCGATATTCTAAAAAAATGAAAAAAAGGGGGGGTCTACCATGACCAGTTGACACCCGGTATATTGTCTCTCATCTTTTCTGTCTTTACTGAACTAAAGCGCATTTTATCATTGTTCAAAACTGATCCCGTGCATCCCTTTGCCACTTCCGGAAAATGATTAGCCAGTTTGTCCTTTACTACATTTGAATAACTGAACAATAAAGAGGTCTACTGTAATGCTGTAATTCAATATTATCTGGTAGATATTCTAATGGTCAGTGAAAAATATTAAATAAAAGTTTGTGAAGAGGCTATAAAAGTGAATTAAACATAGGATCCAACAAGATCCTAAATTCCACAACTGTATTTTTTTTGGTAGTAAGGTTGAAAGTGGGTGGTATAGTTTGTATTTTATTCCCGAGACATTCCTGCTTTGCAAATGGAAAAAATGCTTTTTAAAAATGTGTAATTACTCAACGTCTCAGGAATATAAAAACTCTATTAGATTCCTCTGCCGGCCTCCGAAAAAAATATAAAAATATTTTCTCGTATTAAATGTTTATCTCTCTTTTATCCTTTAATAACGCGCACACAAAAATTATAAATGATCAAAACTCCTCACTTTATTATATTACTTGATATTTTTCAAAACAAATTTTAAATGTTTGTCGCCATTGTGTGGAATTCCTCGGTTGTCCTAGGTATGTAAAATATAGCTCCAAAATTTTATTTATGGCCTTATGTGTAGATAAATTACTAATACATATTAAATTTATATTCTTAAATAAATAATTTACGTTAATGTATGAATAGCGGTCAGCTATAGCTGTATAGCGGTTAATGTTGATTTCCTCTGTACACTCACGCCTTAAAGACATTAGAATAACCAATAGTACTACACAGTATTGATTTCTGGATATCCTTTGGTAGTTTTAATTTTAGTACTTTTTTGTTTGCCTCTGTTGTTGCAGGCATTGAAAATTTTATAGTTTTTTATAATACATTAAATGTAAAATAGTTCAAATAGTATCTAAAATGTGTTACACAGAAGCAGAAAAGTTTGGATATTTTGTAAGAATAAATATAAAATGTTGAGATGAACAATATTTTATAACATTAAATAACAACGAAAATTCTACAACAGCAGCAGCATTAGGTTCACGAACTGTAAAATTGTTCAAAATAGCCCCATTATTTAAAATACAAAGTTCATATCTTTTTCTTAAATTATTTAGACAATTTGAAACAGAGCTATTATTATTATCCTGGTCTAATTCGTTAATCGTTTCCCTTATTTTAGTTTCAATTATTTCAACAATCTGTGTAAAATTATAATTAACTTTGTCTTTACAAAACCCCACAAAAATTCATCCATGCATGCTAAATCAGGGCTATTTGGTGGCCATGGAATTGGTTCGCCATTACCAATCCAAATGTCAAATTGACCATTTTAATGCTCCCTAACTTCCAAAGCATTGTGTGGGGCCGCCCCATCCTGCTGCCAAATTACTTCATTAAGTTCCTCATAAAAAAGTGTTCCTTTAAAAGCTCTGCTACCTCTTGTAGAATTATTTGTAAATATGCTTCCCGTGTTAGGAACAAATTTAAAAAAATCGGCCCCAGGAATTTTACCTTCAAAAGTACTACACGAAACTCAGACTGATTTTTAACTTCAACAGCTTTCCTTCTTCCACGAACGTCTATTTTACCTATTGAAAACTCCTGATGTGGAAAATGACGTTTGGATGTAGGATTTGAGACAATATTATGTTCCCTTCTGTGTCACAATTATTTCCTAATAATGAGTTCATATTTCAACAAGACAATTGTTCCGTTCATACTGCTCATACCGTAACTAACTGGTTTCAAGATAACAACATCGATATTCTGGCCCAGTCATAGTCCAGATCTTAACCCTGTGGAAGAAGTATGGGGACTACTCGTAAAAAGTATCCAAAACCGAAATGTGAGACCACGAAATGCCGAAGAATTACTGGAAATAGTAAATAATGCAGGGGAAAATATTATTACTAATAAAGAAACAAGTTATTGAGGTATCTCAAGAGAAACAACAATGCAGCTACGGACACGTGTTTCGGAGTTATTGCTCCTCATCAACGTAGCGTAGCTTAGCGAATATATCTTATAATTGACCAAAACCAACAAAGGTCAGAAAGTACAGTGCACAGTACTCGATTTGTACTGTTATACTTCATGTACCAGTACCTTGCACTGGCGAGAGCCAACAGCTCGAAACTGCAGTCTGCAAGTGGTGTGTGACGACTGGTACGAGAGCTCCTTTAAGCAGAATCAATCTTTCGGCTGGTGTTTGTTGCAATCGAAGCATTAGCGTTTTAATGGTAAAATGAAATTATTACACCTAACATGCCAGGCTTGTAACTTGTAATTCAGCGCTCGGCGGGGCACATAGCCCGGAGAGTAGCTGTAGGTTGCAGTCTGGTTACGTTTCTTATAGTAAAATAAATATTTTATAGAGCAGTTTGCGACTAAAAATATTGTTTTAATGTGTAACAATTGTAACAACTTAAATTGCTGACTTGACATGTCTTGCAATATCCCATCAATTAAAAAGATGGATTTATGATTGATATATTTCGTTGTTTCTTTACAGCTGGTTATTCATACTTTTCTCTTTTATTTTATTTACATTTACAATAAATAAATAAATAAAATTATGTGATAACGAATAAGATCATACACCCTGTATTATTTATTTATTAAAAATGTGTAGATGCTATAAAGCATTTTGTAGTAATTATTCTTAAAAGCCATATTTAAAATCAGTTTATTAGTATACAATTAATAATTTTGTTATTATGTGGAAAGCATCAGCCACATCACATAAAATAATTACATTACCCGAAGAACAACTGCCTTCAATCCGTCCGTCCCTCTACAAATAAAGTGGCACTGTGCAGCATAAAAACTTTCATTTAATAACTTTTAAGTGTTGCTTTATTTTCCACCTTAATATTATGTCATTTGGTGATGCCGGTAAGGCTTTAAATCACCTATTAAATTACATGGTGAGTGCAAACCACAAATTATATTGCCCAAAACTGTAATCAGGAGCAATTTTTAAATTAACTTAACCACTAACAATAAATTTTTAATAATATACAATTATTATATTTACCGAGAGAAGCACACAACATTAGAAAATAATACGCAGAGTGGGATTTAATTATACGTTTTGTTTTTATCGTATTATCACTCCGTGTTACGTAGTGTTTTTCGATCCGTGAAGTGCTTATGATGGAAGCGTCAATTATTCTAGAAGCATGCAGAATAAGATCGTTAGGACTACCGAACTTAAATGTAATGAATTGATACTAATAGCTCATAATATTATCTGTAATTTCGACTATAATTAAAATGGAATTTTAACTTACTGAAATTCAGTAATTACTCATAAAACGAATAAGATGGTTTTCATGATAATGCTAACATTAGAGTAGTGGTCTGTAACGTTTTTGTGCGCACGTTTACTCTGAAACGGTTTATGATATTGACTTGAGTTTTGGTACATTTCTGTATTATAATGATATCTGGAACTAGATTATATTTTGATCTAATTCCGTTGAAGAGTTCGGAGGTAACTGAGGGTAAATAGGCAAAGCAAACCCATAAATTTTAATTTAGGGCATGTACGAAAAGTCAAGGTCTCAAAATTTTTTTTGGCATTAGCTACCCCCAATACCACCCCCACATTATTATGAAAGGGAGTAAAAAAAATTAAAATGTGATTTAGTGTGTATACAAGAACGAAACATCTCAAAAAAATTGTGATGCCTTAGCTACTAAGGTTTCCAAGGCTTTTGATAAGCTTAAAATTAATTCTAATTATTGGTTTCTTTTGTCCATATTTGTCTAATAGGCTATTAAATGTGCACTATTATGGTTCCACATGTGTTCAAGACTCAGCATCTTCAGGAGTACCTCAGGGTTCAGTTCTTGGACCCCTAATTTTATACTATATATTAATGATATTTGTCAGAAAATTGAGACATACAATGCTCTTATGTAAGCCGACGACCTCAAGCTATTTACCTAGATTAACTCACTAAGTGATTGTAATAGATTACAGCAAGATCTAGCAAAAGCTAATAATTGGTGTGGACATTAATAAGTTGCCGCTAAACATATCCAAATGCAATGCCATGTCCTTTACAAGGAAAACTAATTCAATAACTTTTCTGTATAATATAGGTACTGAAACCGTTAACACCTGTTCTGAATTTAAGGACATATTAGTTATTTTTGATTATACACTAACTTTTACTCTTCATATTAATTACAGCTAATTCCAATAAATAACTGGGTTTCAGTATGAGAAACTCGAGACAGTTTAAAATGTTTCAACTGTCACTCTACTATTTAGCGCTTTTATCAGGTCTAAGTTGGAATATGCTTCAGCTGTCTGGAGTGCGAACTATGAAACTCATATTTCTAACTTAGAAAAAGTTGAGAGGAAGCATCTTAAATATGTGTCTTATAAATCCGATGGTGTCTTTCCAGCACCCCTCAGTTGTTAGTTGTTAGCCAGGTTTAACTTGAATCACTCAGCGTCACGACGAGTGTACTTTGCTTTACAATATTTACATAAACTAAATTGACTGTCCTGAGTTATTTAGCTATATTCACTTCAATATACTATCTTTTCCAACTCGCTGGTATTTTACCGAAGAACAATACATGAAATGCTACAAATTAAAAGACAACAACGCAAAAAACAACCGCACTGATATAGAAAACTTAAGCGAAATATATTTTATAGTTTATTAAACTAAATATAAAGGAGGTAAATATGTAACCTATTTATGCACCTTGCCATAAACTTTATAAAAAAATTAAAACATTTCGATCATAATGATTGTCACAATCCACTTATATTATTTAGTTTTTTCACATTTTCCACACCATATTTTGAACAAATGCTAACTTGTAACATATTGCTGAAATCAGAATTTTATGACAAATAAGATAATGCAAAAATATACTGGGCATTCCATTTAAAATGAGAAAGTCGGTGCCATATTAGGTTTGTTCGGAAGTATTATTTAGTGTACAATTATATCAGACTCCACTGCCACCCGATATGCTCTTGTACCAATTTTGATATCCCACAATTTGAAATTAAAACAGTTACATCCCTAACACCCTGTATAGTTATTTATATACAGTGTGGCTGTAAGAGATACAGTTAGGTCTTTTAGGTGGTTAGATTTTACAGGATGACACCAAAACAAATAAATCACACTGTATAATCTAGTGGTGTGATAGCCTGTGTAGGTTGTACATGCAGGACTTTATCGCCATATAAAATATTAAATTTGATTATTTTTTAAATTTGTCGTTGTCATAAAGTGGACGAGTCACCGCTGACCGGCTACGTATAAGATTTTTAACAGGTCAAACAAGAAGACTGTCAAATGTTCCAGAAACCAACAATTACAAGTTTATTATGTTAACCAGACTGTTTTACTTTACTTGGCTAGATGAATGACAATTAATTGAAGCAAGAAGTACATTTTGTTTATTTATTATGCCAGTTACAGTTCTAATTTGAATTTTAAATACCTCGAATAAAATCTCAATATTATTTACATAAAATGACAACATTATATTACCATAATTATTAATAACAACTTAAATAGAAGCAAATGAGTATATAGGCTTTTGTTACGTACTGCTTTCTAGATGCATTTGCATAGCGTCTTTCATTCAAACCAAATTTCGTAAAAGCATTTGTAATAAAATTATCGTGTAACCTAAATCCATCCACGGGGACATTTATATTTTAATAGCAATAATATGGACTTTAACGTTAACGACAGCAATTAAAATAACATCGCCTAGAAACTAGGCACGTCTTGTATTACACTAGTAATATTCTAATGTGAATAGAAATGTTAGGGAAGATTTTAATTTGTATGACAATTGAAGTTTCTTATAAAATGTTCCGCCGAGGTTACTGAATGAAGCACTGAATCTACTAAAGTGTAATTAAATTCAATATATTCATGTTTCTAAACACTTTGATGAGCTTAATAATATTAGGAATTAATTTAATAATAAATTAAATTATATATTTGAAAATTGTGTGCCGAAATGTACCGCCTATATAATTTACGAGGGCTACACCAAATATTGTTGAAGAATAAAGTTTTAGAAATAGTGATCCCATTTTTTGTGAGCTATATTTCAGTAAAAAGAAACTTGGAATCCATAGCCTACTTTGTGAGATATATTACAAAAACCTGAAATATAGAAAAACCACAAATGGTTATAGCTTCCTTATTTTTATGATGGCAAATTAACCGCTTGTAGATACTCCTTTAAAACGAATTTCGAAATTTTCTGCATGAATACACAGTGGCAGAAAGATTAAATTATTCATATTTTCAACAAGATGGGGCTCTACCTCACATTGCTGTAATATGTACAAATTATTTAAATCAAGTTATGCCAGATAGCTGGATAGGCACCTATGGGCCCATTCTATGACCAGCTCGATCACCAGATAGTACTCCCTTGGATTTTTTTCATCTGGGGTTATATTAAGAACAATGTATTTCAAACTGCCTCTGAAAATATTGAGGGCATCGAAACCAGAATTAGAAACGTATATGAGGCATGAATTAAATTCTGCTATAAAACAAACCTCGGGTACTGCCCCGGCTATGATGAAATTAAATACCCGATGATTCTTTACCTACCAGGAAATGCTATAATGTTGCTCTTAGATATTTTTAACGACATTCTATTATCGGATACATCTGTTATGGATTTAAAAAAATACGTGTTTGTGCCTATACTTAAATGTGGTAAGGATCCACACTTAGCTGAGTCCTATCGACCGATATCACTCTCTTCTTGCGTACTTAAAATTTTTGAAAGGATGCTTAAAGCTAGACTTGAATGGTAGCTTTAAAAACAGAAATTACTTCCTAATAATCAGTTTGGTTTTAGAAGGGGGTTTGGAACACTTGATGCGGTCTCTACTTTGGTAGTAGATATACAAAATAATTTTTCATACAACTCTTATTTGTCAGCGCTTTTCTTAGACGTTAAGGGGGCATACGATACAGTAAATTTAGAAATATTGAAAGAGAAAATGGATAAAAACTTCCGGATACCACATCATATCACAAGTGCAATAATTAACTTATTTACTAATAGGTAAATCTACATCAGAGACGAGGAAAATAATAAAATCGGTCCTCGTGTTAGTAGCTTGGGGCTGCCACAGGGTTCTGTTCTTAGCCCATTGCTTTTTAATTTATATTCTGCAGATATTCATTCCTTTAGTAACTTAAACTGCAGCATTGTGCAATATGCTGATGATTTTTGTGTCTATGTGGTAAACAAAAAATATGATCAATCACTTGAACATCTACATACAGTATCACATAAAGTCGGTGACTGGTTTCACAGAAATGGTTTTGATCTAGCAGAAAATAAATAAAATGTTTATATTTTCACTAGGCATAATACGCCGGATATTGACTCTGTTAAATTTGGGAAATATACTTTACCAGTTCAGCGGCATGTTAAGTATTTGGGAGTTATATTAGACAAGAAACTAAGTTGGAAACCCTTTATAGAGGAGGTAATGAACATGAAAGGATTAAATTTTCTAAAGATGACTATCAGAACGTGGTGGGGAGCGGACATTAAAACTTCTCTTCTTTTTTACCGAGCTTACATAAGATCAATAATTGATTATGGGTGTATTTTTTATGGGTCTGCTTGTCAGTCACTTCTTAAGCGTATGGATATTATTCAAAATAATTTGCCTTGGTGCTATGAAGTCGACTCCTCTTGATGCTCTACATGTCGAAGCCCTGGAACCCCCATTAAAACTAAGAAGGGAATTTTTTAAGTGAAAAAATCTTATTAAAAATTTATATTAACAATCCTACACTCTTTGAAAAAATATCAACCCTTAATGTCTTTGATCTGACAAATAAATATTGGATTAAAAAGAACTCCAACTCCAAAAAACCCAAATAATAGGAAAGAATATTCGTAGAATGCCACAAATAACTTTCAGACAATAATTCTATTATTGTAAACATTAAAAACTTATTACAAACTTTTTCTGAGGAAGGGAGAGAGGTAGTCTTTATATGGGTAAAGGCACATATAGGTTTGAAGCGCAATGAACGTGTGGATTGTTTAGCCGAGGAAAGCATCGATACAAGAATAAATATGAGCTACAAAATATGTCTTACTGATGCAGTTAATTGTCTTAGAGCTAAACTGAGAAATAAGTGGGAATATATATGGAAAGAATCGGCTTTCATAAACCCGACTAGATACTTGCGAATTCATTGTGAATTACCGTACAAGTTTTGGCATGATAATTATAACTGCGCAAGCAAGTCACCACAATTATACGAATGAAATTTGGTCATGCATGTTATCCTGCACATTTGTTTAAAATTAAAATTGTTAACTCAGATATCTGTGAATACTGCAATGTCCCTGGTGATCTTGATCACATATTTTTTGGATGTAAAAATTACGTAGTAGCCACTGATAATCTGTACAATAATATAATAAAAGAGAGCAACGTTTCGACACCCTTCAATTTACTTCACCTTTTATCCTTAAACAGGAAGGATAATTTAATCACCTAATTGCGTTCTTGCAAGAGACGAAAATTAAGTTATAGGCTAGCTTTGTTTCCTTTGTTTCATACCTGTGTGTTATTATACCCTTCTATCCGTGGTCTAGTTTTGTGTGTGCTGAAAAAAAATGTCCTGAAGGGCCCCTGGATGAGAAGTTTGTGACCCTTGTTATATCCTTTGTTTAGCTGATTATTACATCATGTTTTTTTTTCTGGTATGTGGGTAGGTTGGAGTAGGTTTTTCATTTTTGTGTTCTAGTGCTTGCAATAATTTAAATAAGTACGGAGCTGGCTGAATGGCTTCAGCCTTAAAGCAAAAAAATAATAATAATAATAATAATTAACTCTTTGATTTAGTAATCAAGTATTCCTGTTAGTATTTTAAGTTATTTCGAGAGACTAAATTAATCTGTTTTGTTATGTCGAGAGTTTCTATCAATTCATAAACAACAGTTTTAATAACCACTGTAGCTGATTTTGGACCGTCTCACCACCCCTCCTTTATAAAACAATTTAAAATTTCATTTTGAATACCTAATGAAACGCCTTAAGAGAATGTAGAATAATTGAGTAAATTACTATTAATTTTACCCAAACATGTTACTGAGTGAGAGCCATGCCAAGAGATTAATTTTTGATTAACTTTTCCTCAACACCAGTAGTGAGTCATTTACAGAACAACATATGTTTTGTTTATAATATTCTATAACACCAAACTTTAATGAACTATAAACGCGTACACTTTTATATCTCCTTTTTATGGCGCGCCTCCATAATGAAAAAATCTTCTTAACATTAATATCGTACATTTGACTTTTATGGCGTTATGAGTGATATTTACATAACAATAAAATTTTAGGGTAACGCGTTTAGAATAATCTTTAAATAATATTAAGACAATCCACCTACAATGGCACTTAAAGGCAGATGAGTTGAAATATTTCTGTATGCTTAGGGGTCATTATCTCTAGTCTGAGGCATACGAGGGCCAGAAGAAAGGCCGCTTAGCAATTATTCTTCGAAATAACAGGAATATTTTATGAAGTCGCAGCAATGCGTTGGTATTTCGTCTACTGATTTGAATATTTCGAAATATCTAATCTAAATTGACTTTCGTCTGCAAACAATCTATAATTCTTTATTTGTCAAACTGTCTGCCTGTAAATGGCATGGCAAGTTATAGTTGAAAATTAATTTTCCATATCGTTTACCGGAGATTGGGTAATTAGTTAGCTTATTTTAAATATGCATTTACTATATTATAGATATTACTTTAAATAATAATGATAATAAAATATTTATTATTCACCCAAACTTACAGCAATTGATAATAGATTATACAACATTGACATGACTTTTCTGTGTGTTGCTTTAAATAAAACCGCTACTACCCTTGCGAACCACTCAGAATAGGCGCTATCTCTTCATGATCTACTACATATAGAGCAGATCTATTGTGTTGATACTGGAGACTCAAGAATCCATGTCTTGATGTCATGAAAAATATAGCAGCGAAACAGACAATTTTGGATGTAAACTTCTGTTGGGTTTCTATAGTTGACGCAACTAGACTTACGTCCACTTTACTACCCCAAAGGCGTCGAGAAAAATTGGAATAGTCAACGTGTTTGTTTGTAGACACCTTGTTCTTTCCCGACAGCTCTGAAGAGCACATTTGTCAGAGAACGTTGCTGATACTTGTAGATAGCGTTTTTAATAGTCCTGACTTCTTTGGCGGAGCGTTACTTTAACACTCAAGTATGTACAACTTCCTCGCATCTAGGTGGTGTGAAATCCCTCCGTCCACAAGCTGCGTATCCTCTCTCTAGTCACCGCAGTAGTATAGCAGGCCTCCTCTTTAGTTATATAAGCAACACATAAAGATATCAAGGTCGGGGTTGCATAGCATAATAAATCACATAAATAGAGTGTCAAAAAATATTGTAGCTGGTGAAAATCCCACCACGTCGATTAACAGGCTAAATAAAAAATTACATTTACTTTTGGTGAAATTATATTAGCTAGAAATCAAACTTTCTAACACATTTTTTTAAGTTTTATTATTTTTTTAAAAATTTTTACATACACTAGCCAACAGGTCAAAGGACCCAATTACTGGATATGGAGCAAAGCTTTTCCAAAAATGAATATTAACGTTCACAAAGAAGGGTTCAAAACGACGTCGTAACACTATAAATCTAACACAGTAAATACTAACACTTTCTTAAAATTAAACCTGAAAGGCAATTTTGAAAACACAAGAAAAAGACAATATAAAGTTCAAAAATATACATTAAATCTCTTTAAAAAAATCATGTTTTACAACAACTTCAAGAAAAATGTTTTTAATAAACTATAGTCTGGCCCGTGTACAACACATGGTGAGGAACGGACGACTTATAATGTACCAACTACCATCCAATATGCGGTATAGTTAACGATTGCACAAAAAGATTCAAGAAAAGTTCAATATTTAAAAATTTTTGGTGGGCTTTTGCTTACCTGTCTATTGACGTATTTTCAGTTCAGTATCGATTTTGATCGCTGCTCGGAGCTTAAAAATGCTTTAATCGCAACGACTTTGAATTATATTTTGCAATTACAATTTCATACGTTCA
This sequence comes from Leptura quadrifasciata, assembly GCA_963675555.1. Taxonomy (NCBI): domain Eukaryota; kingdom Metazoa; phylum Arthropoda; class Insecta; order Coleoptera; family Cerambycidae; genus Leptura; species Leptura quadrifasciata. Next base: position 32,030,859 of record OY776680.1, on the reverse strand, counting down.
GGCAAGGCGGTCCCATGCACATATGAGTACATGGTAACTATACTTTTCTGACACCGAATCACTGAGGAACCGGTTTAGGGCAAATCCCATTAAACCCATCATTTTCCCGTCAAAACCGACTGCAAGGAAATGATAGGGGACCCTTGTCGCTAAAGGCTGTTTTCGCTAAAACTCTCGATATACTTTGACTAGAGACTGGATTAACTGGTCCTCATATTTAACACAACGCATGAGTTGCAGTGCTTAACAACGTGGATTCGTAAAAGGGTTTTTAATTTTAAAATTTCCGAAATTAAAATCGATTTTTGTTACACTTTCTAAATTTTGGTGGTCGGGGCGACATTACGTCCCCATGCAGCGACATTTATTACACTTTCTAAAATTACACCCTTGATTAGTTTTCAAGATTTTGGCATAAATATAAAAACTTCTTCCAACGGCATTTTTACGTGAAGCACGCTTTTCATGCGAAATGTTTCGGATTTTGTTACAGTTTCGAAAAGTTTATCGAGGGTTTTGGCGTATTCTTTAACATGCACACAGACAATTTAACACTTAACTAAGATACATAATAACTAAGACAATATACAGGGTTACTGGTAATTCGATACATTCCTTTGGAGATGTGATGGGGCATGAGCTAAGGAGTAAATCTAGCCCTAACATACTCAAAAGTTTTTGAGATATTTCAATTTTTTTGTTTTTCTCAAAAAAGTAGATCTTAATGTCTTAAAAGTTAATTTCCGAAAAATCTACTTGACATTTTTAAAATTTTTTTTACTGGATTACTTGTCCAATATTATAGATATCCGTTTGGAATGAAAAATATCCGGAACATTTCGATCATGTGAACATTTAAAATAAAAACTTGTAAAATATTTTTTTAAAATCAGTTATGAAATTTACCTATTAGGTTTCCTCAAAAAAATATTAATGTAGCACGCGTACAAATTATTATAAAAACTTCCTTATTTCAATAGCTATCTAACTAGGTCGAAATGTTTAATGTACCCTTGATAGTTCTAATAAAAAATTAGCATAGATAAGTATTTTATGGACGGACGAGTCGAAATTTAATCGCGAGGGTATAACAAATTTCCACAACCTACATTATTGGGCAGAGGAAAATCCCAAGTTAACACGTGAAATTAGTTTCCAAATGAAGTTTTCTATTAATGTGTGGATGGGAGTCATTGGCCACTATTTAATAGGGCCACATTTTCTTCCTCAAAATTTAAACGGGGAAATCTATGAAAATTTTTTAAGAAATGATCTGGCGGTGATTTTAGAAGATGTTCCTCTCGCCGTCAGACAGCGAATGATGTTTCAGAACGACGGTTGTCCAGCACAATATCGGCTGACAGTACGACAGTTACTTGATCAACGTTTCCCTAACCGTTGGATTGGAAGAGCGGGCCCAATACATTGGCCAGCGCGAAGCCCTGACTTAACACCCCTTGATTATTACGTATGGGGTCATATGAAGGAGATGGTCTATGCCACACCAGTCAATACTATAGAAAACCTTAGACAAAGGATAGTCGATGCTGCCCAACACATAAGGCATAATCTGACAACCAGAGTAACAAGGACGGAAATAAGAAGACGCTGCCATGTCTGTATACGGAATAGGGGCTCCCATTTTGAGCAAGACATAAAAAAAATAGAGTACAACTTTGAAATTAATGAAGAATTAAACTCTACTTTTAAAATGTCTTTTACTGTTTATCTAAAAATAAAATTCGTACTACTTGTGTTATTTTTCCTAGTATTTTCTTAGAACTATTAAGGGTACATTGAACATTTGTACCTTGTTAGATAGCTATTGAAATAAGGCAGTTTTTATAATAATTTATACGCGTGTTACGTTAATATTTTTTTGAAAAAACCTAATAGATAAATTTCATAGCTGATTTAAAAAAAAAAAATTTTAAAGTTTTTATTTCTGATGTTCACATGATCGAAATGTTTCCAGATATTTTTCATTCCAAACGGATATCTATAATATTGGACAAGTAATCCAGTAAAAAAAAATTTAAAAATGTCAAACAGATTTTTCGAAAATTAACTTTTAGGACATTAAGATCTACTTTTTGAGAAAAACAAAAAAAATTAAATATCTCAAAAACTATTGGGTTTTTGCTTAATATATGTTAGGGCTAAATTTACTTCTTAGATCATGCCCCATCACATCTCCAAAGGAATGTATCGAATTACCAGTAACCCTGTATAATAACTAAGGTATGATATAATAACTAAGATGATCATTAATATAGTATAATATAATCTAACACAGAATTTACAAAACACATAACAATCATTGAATTAGTAAATAATATGGTGAATTATTGATAATAAATACATGCTTTTAGGGAAGTAATGTTGCAGTTGAAAATATCGATACGATCATGAATTATATTATTACAAGTAGGGAACATAGTTCGAAATGGGGAAATTTTTTTTTTTTTGTTCTGGGCGCGATGAGTTTAAATAGATCTGTCTGGCGTGATCCAGTTCTGTATATGTAATATTCATTATAATAGTGCTGCCGATAATATTATGTATCAGTCTGTAAAGATATGTAAGGCAAGAGATTTGACGATGATCTTCTAACGATACTACTGAGAATCTCGATAATAGTTCCGATAACCAATAGGTGGATATACCCTATCAACTTTAAATGATGAGATTTTAAAAACCTTCGTTGAAGTTATTTATATGCATCTTGTACTAAGGATACCATATCAATGACGCATACTCTAGGTTAGACCTCGCAATAGAGAAATACAGTAGTTTAAACCAGTGCCATTACTGAATTGAAGAGTATTTCTAATAAGAAAACCTAGCATCTTATAGGATTTTTCAATTATTCGATTAATATGGTGAGTGAATGATAGATTTTCATCAAATTCTACACCTAAATCAGTGTAATGTCAGTAACAATGTCGTTGATAAACATAATGAACAAAGATGGGCCCAAATTAGATCCTTGTGGGACACCTGATGTTGGTAAAACTTCTATCGACTTCGGGTCACAATACAAAACATATTGGATTCTGTTGTTAAAGTAGAATGAAAAATAATTAACAAGGTCAGCTGAAAATCCAAATATGTGTAATTTTTTCAATAAAATACTATGGTTCAGCTTGTCGAAGAAGTCTGTATAGATTATGTCAATCGCATCAGACAAATAATCTGTTAAGCAGAATAAGTTGGTAACTGTAGATCGACCATTATAAAAGACATGTTGAAGTTCTGTTATTTGATGTGTATGAATCATACAATAGCATCAAGGACTTTAGCAAAATTATTAAAAATTACAATGGACTGGTAATTAGTAATTAAGGTTCTATCGCCTTTCTTAAAGACGGTTATGATTTTGGGTTGTTGGAAATGTTGAGGTTTGGAGAGATAGATTAAAAATTAAACATAATGGTTTGGCAAACACTGCGGTGCAGTCAAGGATCACTAGTTAGTTTTGGCTTTAACTTCTTCAGTGCTTTAAGAACCTCATCTTCAGTGAAACTATGGACATTTAAGTAAGTATTGTTAATACATTATGCTCATTATCGACGTTATATTGTTTCGGCGCAGAGTATTAATAATTAATAACAATAATAATAATTCTTCTTTATTTCTCAATTAGTTACACAAAAAAAGATAATACAAGTAATTGTAGAGAGCGTAAAGTACATTCAAAAACACAAACATTACACAGTATATACATGCGTAAAATTGTATAAAAACAGATACATTTACAGATAATTGTATATCACAGATACACTTTTATACAGCATACACACCGGTAGATGTATTTAAAATCATTACACAAAGCGAAAAGACTAAACAAAATAAACTAACAGACTAAAATATTTGTGTATATATGCATGTATATCTAATAAAATAACTAATTACGGTAAAAATGTAATTTTGGTTAAAAGTTATTTGGAGAAAAATTCTTGAAGAGAGTAACAGTTTTTATCAATGAGTAAAGTTTTAAGCCTTTTTTGAAAATAAAGACGTTTTGAGAATTTTTTATCTCAATTAGCAAAGCATTGAATATTTTGCACACATTATAATATATACTTTTTTGATAAAGTGCTGTCGAATGTTGACTGGGTATGAGATAGTTTTTAAATCTGGTGAAGTGATTGTGGTCAGTAAGATATTTTTAAAATGTGGGAAAATTTTTATAAACAAAACAGCCTAGTTCGTAAATATATGTACCGATTACTGTTAAAATTTTCAATTCTTTGAATGCTGCTCTGCAAGAGTCCCTTTTTGACATCTTAGTTAGTATTCGCAATGCATACTTTTGTAAAATGAAAACACGTTGAGAGTAACTACTTATTCCCCAGTTTATAATACCATATCGCATCTGAGTGTGAAAGTTTGCATAATATAAGCTAATTACAATGTTCGAACTACAGTGGTTTGCCAGTGACCGTAACGCATAGCAATAAGTGCGTAATTTATTACACAGTACGTCAATGTGAATATCCCATTTTAAGCAAGAGTCAAAAGTGACACCTAAAATTTTATCTGAGTTATGTATATTGAACAGGTCAGAGTTTGGGGTATTTAAATTTACTTGTGACATCTGTTGTTTGAAGAGTATTGATACGATACGGTTTTTTGCTTATTTAAATTAATGAAATTTTTTTCAGACCAGAGAATACATTTTTTATATATTTTTTCTGCCAAATATATTGCTTCTGTTCCGCTGCTTTCTGTGATTAAGAAATTAGTATCATCGGCATAATATACTATTTGTATATTCTTAATTGGCTTTAAAAAATAAACTAGATGATTAGCAAAAATAATATAAAGTAGAGGACTCAGGATGGAGCCTTGAGGGACACCTTGGGTTACCTTCTTAGGTTCACTTTTGACATCATTGATTTGAACAACTTGATCTCGACTGCTTAGGTATGAGTTTATAAATCTTAGTGGTGGCCCTCTGATTCTATACCTGTATAATTTTTCTAAGGGCAATCAATGGTCTACGCAATCAAATGCGCGGGAAAAGTTCATGAATAGACCAAGTGGGCACATTTTTTTGTCAAGCCCATTTACAATTTATATATGAAATTTGCTTAAGGCAGTAAGTATCCACACCCCTGTTTTTTACAAAATCATGTTGTTCTGGTGAGATAATTTTATTACGTGCAAAAAAAGGCTGCTAGCAGACCATTTAAGGCTGACTCATATATTTTGGAGAAACTTGATAGTAATGTAATAGCCCGGTAATTGTCATACAGGTTAGCATCGCCTTTCTTATATAAAGGGCAAACCACTGAGAGCTTCAATTTTTCAGGAAATATTTCTTGCTCAAGCGATAGGTTTATCAGATACGATATGGGTTGACAGATAAGATATTTAGAGTTTTTTAATGAATTATTTGACATGTTATCGTAGCCACTAGAATTAGAAGGTTTATGATTATTTATTATGGCTACTACATATTGTTAAAAATATTCAGGATTCATATTGCACATAAAATATGATGTAAAAATTTAAATAATATTCCCTTAAAAGCTCCTTTAAAAGGTCTTCTGCGTCTAGTATGATTAGTTTGGACATAAATAAAACCTTTTTTTGTAATTAAATACTATTAGGGCTAAGTTTCCAAAAAAAGTTTATCATTAAAGACTTTGTCACACGGCTTGTTAGTAAAACAATTACAAAATACAAAAACCTAGCGCATTTCCAATAAATATAAAAACTATAAAAAATATTTCAAACTATACCCAATCTCTATACCTACTCACGTCTGTATTTTTAACAGTGCGTAACCATGACCAAACAATTCCAAACCGTGAAAATGAATTTAGTTAAGTCCTGAATAAACTTAACATCGTTTTTTCACTGCATTTTATAAGTATCGAAAAAGTAAAATAAACACTTCTGTTATTTTAATTAAAATATGTCTGGACCTTTTTGATAGCGGGCGCTTAGAAACTCTTTATTTAAACCGAAAAACCAAATAACAAGCATCAAAAATTGAAATATCCGTCTTTATCAAGTTGTCTGTGAAGTGATTCATATTAACGCATTAAAAATATAAGTTGAAAAAATGTATGACTACACTGATTACTGTAATATTGAAAGAAAAAATCTACAATTTAAAAAGCTACTTCTATCGATGTCGGTAAAAAACTATTACGAAGCTTCCCTTATTAATAATAATAATAGTAATGATTTATTAATTTAAGAATTCTTACAATGTAAGACGTATTAAACAAGTAAAAATTGCGAACATGTATATGTACAAGTATAACAAAACATATTTAAAAAGGAGACAATATACGAAATTAAAAGATACATGTACATCTTACAATACTAATAAACACTACTAAGTTACTACATATCACTCTCGTTCAAGTATACACACATGTACACACACACACACACTATAAAATACTTTATGTCTCAGAAACATTCGACTTTTTTCTTAAAGAAGTGTATATTTTCTGTAAATTTTATGTTATCAAGCAACTTATTGAACAGTTGTATACCAAATATGCGCAGAGTTATTTTCATAAATTATGAATTGATAAACACAAATGTTAACGTCTCCTGGTACTATAGGTATGATAATACTTATTATTTTTCATAAATTTATCATATTTTATAAATAATAAAATTTCCATGATCAAGAAACCCGGTCGGGTTTCGCAGATAATTTTCTTTCTCTATCATGCGAAAGCGAAGGGTTCATATGCAGCAATATATTGCTTTCTACACCATCTGGATATTTCTCTTCTTTTATAAAAAAAAACGTAATCATTTACCATTGGTAATTACATGCGAAATGAGTTGTTTATCGTTTCACATTTTAAATAAATAACTGTCTTTAACTTGTCATCTTATTATGGCATTGCTATTCATGTTTGAATTTTGAGATCTGTCATTTCGGTTATATTTGTGTACTAGACGGAACTACGTCTTCAAAAATGGAAATACGACTCAGGGGGATACGGAAGTCGCCTAATTTAATCCTGTGACAGTGACATTTATAAATAACGTGAATATTATATTCACATATTCATATATACACAAACAAACTAGTATTAACATAACCTAAAATTTTTTAAAGACGGTGAAGTTAGGCGTGAAGAGAAGGACGGTCGGCGTCCTCTGAGTACAGGCCGGGACATTATCTACGGAGACCCGAAGGCGTACAAGGTCGGGTGGGGTAGCATATTCGATTATACCGACAACGAAGAATCGATTATGATGGTTATCGAATTGATCCGATCACTCCCAAGGATATTATTCACCATTTTATCAACGACTTGGGGAATTGAAAAACCGAAACAAGTTTCAGGGGAATTCACACGTGTAGAAGCTAGGATTTTAAGCAAAAATCCGAACTTTTCACGGATATTACCAAAGTTTCCCGAAGACACACAAAGGAGCGGGAGGTATCGTTATCGACTAAGTCGATCACGAGGAATCGATTCCGACCATTGCCGAATCGATCTGACCAATGGTTCAGGGAAAAAGTGTTCTGTGACCAAAATAAAGTTTAGAAATAAGTAATACGTTACTGGAGGATAACTATTACTTCGATATACCTTTTTCACCAATTTTGATCGACCGCCCAAATTTTGACCAGGATACTTATTGACTCTGGGAAAAGGAGCTAAAAGCAACGCGACCTGGGAGGTTCCTAGATACCATCGAGACCAGTAGTAAGACACTTAGAAAGACATGACTGACAGTCCTAAGTCTGCAAATGGGAAGGGAATGGGTCTTTCTTCTTATCTGATACAGCTAGTGAAGAGGAAGAGTATTGTTTGAAGTAAATGGTAGAAGTATCCCTATGGCATTGTGCTTTACTACTACTTGCAGTGCTTTTCTTCTTCGCCTGTTAGAGATAAATTAATAAGTATGTGAAATTAGAATATAAATCTCACGGTTCTTTTACATAATCTATCTTAATAGCTAATTGTGAAATCACGTACTGTTTCATAATTAAAAAACATTAATTTCCGTTCCCTCGTCAATAATGAAGTTTTCTTCGGGATCATTGTTGAGCTCTCGTCGGAATTGGTTTTCAACACATTTAAAATAATTTTTCGCTGGACATTGTCTATCAGGATATCGTTGGGCATAAAGGTCGGTAGCCGCAACTGCATTTTTTTTTACATTCCCCATAAATAATTAACATATCTTTTATAAATATGCGGCATTTTGAACACAATTAACGAGAATTTTAAACAATAAAAACACCGTTAAACCAACAAATGTTTGACAAGCTAAATATTCCATTGTTTTCAAAGCCGCCTTAGTCACTTTTTTAATTAAAACAAAATTGTAATTTTGTTTTTATTTATCGCACATTTTAATACGACATATGAATAAATTCCTTATTAATAGTAGTAATAAATGGTACCACGGTACTGATATGGTTCCATTTGAAAAAATTGAGTTTTGAGAATAAATCGGAATCGTCATGGCACACTTAAATGGAAAACTAAAAATTGATGTTTGAAATGTGACTTATTTGGCATCGTTGGATTCGGAAAATTATGCAGAATTCAAAAATGTAATAATATACAGTGTCTTCCATTTAAAAATCGAAAGTTAGTGTCACTGTTAAAGAACACACCAAAATCCTCGATGAACTTTTCGAAACTGTAACAAAATCCGACACATTTCGCATGAAAAGCGTGCTTCACGTAAAAATGCCGTTGGAAGAGGTTTTTATATATAAATTCACATTTTCGCATTACAGAGCGTTTTTTATACCAAAATCTTGGAAACTCATCAAGGAATGTAATTTTAGAAAGTGTAGTAAATGTCGCTGCACGGGAACGTAATGTCGCTCCGACCACAAAATTTAGAAAGTATAACGAAAACTGACTTAATAAAAACCCTTTTACGAATCCACGTTGTGCAGCACTGCAACTCATTTGTTGTGTTAAATATGAGGACAAGTTATCCAGTCTTTAGTCATAGAATTTCGAGAGTTTTAGCGAAAATAGCCCTTAGCGTCGAGGGTGCCCTATCATTTTCTAGCAGTAGTTTTTGACGGGAAAATGATGGGTTTTAAGCGTATTTGCCCTAAACCGGTTCCTCAGTGATTCGGTGTCAGAAAAGTATAGTTACCATGTACTCAGAAAGTGCATGGGACCGCCTTGCCTGAACGTATGAATTTATAATTGCAGAATATAATTCAAAGTCGTTGCGATTCAAGCATTTTTAGTTCCGATGAGCGAACTAAATTAATATTGAACTGACAATACGTAAATAGACAGGCAAGCAAAAGCCCACCAAAATTATAAACATTGAACTTTTCTTGAATTTTTTTGTTTAATCATTAGCAATAAACCGCACATTGGATAGTAGTTTGTTGCATTATGAGTCGTTCCGTTTCTCACTATGTATTGTACACGGGCCAGACTATAGTTTGTCAATACATTTTTCCTTGAACGTTTTGTAAAAACATAATTTTTTAAAAAGATTTAATATATATTTTTGAACTTTATATTGTTTTTTTCTTGTGTTTCAAAATTTTTTTTCAGGTTTAAATTCAAGAAAGTGCATTTACTGTGTTAGATTTATAGTGTTACGACGTCCAATTGGTACCATCAGTGAAGCAGTTAGGCAAAAACGAAACAGTAAGTATAGATTTTGTATTATTCTCTACCTGAAACAGTCGATTTGAACCCTTCTTTGTCAACGTTTAATATCCACTTTGGAAAATTTAATAAAAGTCCTTCAGACGTGTAAAGATGAATCATTCATTGTATGTCAAAAAGTGCCGCTTATTATGTATGTAGTATATTCTAAATTTCAATCAATTACCTTTAAAACTAAAGGAGAAAAAGGGGGTATACCATGATCCTGTTACACCCGGTATAAGATCTTCAAATATCAAAAGATCAAATATTTTCGACAGGGTTGATAGAAGCGACACAGGTCTGTAATTTTCAATAAAATGTAACTCATCTTTGTTATATAGTAGCACTACTTTAGCTATTTTTAAAATGTCTGGAAATATACCTTTTTCAAATGAAATATTTTTTAGGTAAGTAAATGGCTGCACGACAAAATGAGCTACAGATTTTAAAATATTTGAGCTTATGTCATCCACACCCACCGAATTAGAGTTTTTTAGAGCAATTATCATATTATAGACTATAAACAAATTAAATTATTTATGGGAATTATAGTTTCAGTTGTATTCTCAAAATTTAAAGTTAACGTATGTTGAAGCGATTCTCTCATGAAATAATTTCACGTAAATCAGCAAACTGAATACAAATTAAAAAGCGACAAGCAAGAGATTCGCGCAAAAATTCTCGAATATACAATTTCCATGCAAATCAAAATGCAGGTTGCGCCGCTGCCTGCGAATATGTATACTTATGCAGAATGCAGAGTCCAAGAAATGAGAAACGTTATTGCAACTTGTTCTATTCCGTAAAATATTATTTACAATTATAGTTTTATATGATCGTAAAAATATATTAAAAACAATATTTGTCTTTCTTGGGCATTAGTTTATAATTTTATATCCATCTCGTCTTAAATTATTGTAATGACTGTGTTTATACAATCAGAGGCGTATTTAATAATAAAGGTTTAAGACGGGGAGTTATTTGAAGATTAACACCGCTTGTTCGCTTTGTATCTTTAATATACATAACATATAACCAATAAAAAAAATAACATTTCCATAAAAATATGTCAGTTTGGCAGATTTTATGTGGTGGTTCAATATACAAGTTGAATTACGGGGAAGAAGCTTTTAGCAAATTACTTAAATAATTTGTTTATCAGTTATATGAGTCCACTGCAAATAAATTTTAACTTAAAAGGTAGGTTAAGTAAACAAAGTTGATGTGGATCCATAATTGACATGTTTTCTTTATATATAGGGTGTCCAGCTAGTGTTCCCTCGGAAGATTGTGTAAAAATGGCTAACTTTATAAAAAAACTTTCTTCACAAAACTTTTCATCTTTACTACAACGTAAAATTATTTTCAATTATACAAGGTATCACAAAAACGAGTTACACAAGAAAGTATAATTTTTTAAAATGAAATACCCTATATTTTTTTGGCGCCAGTTAAGCCTTCAAAGGTCCTGTATTACACCCTAAAAGATTTCGCTAATCGGATGCCGCGTTGCCAAGTTATGGTTTTCTTCCTGTTTTATTTTTTGGCAATTTACAAACATTATTTTGACTGACATATCTCCGCGATTTATTAATTGTTTTTTTTCTAAAAATGCAGGACCTTAGTTGACCATAATAAGTTTACTGATATTAAAATATGGGGAATTGTATGCTTTATTCATCCATTTACAAAATATATATAATCATTTATTCTATTAAAAAAAAATGAGAAAAATATTAATTAAATATCAAAAAATGCAAAGAAATATTTTAGACTTCCGGTATAATAATAATTTATTTCAAAAATGTTTTTCAGTAAATTCATCATTATTAAATAACGCCCTACATTTTTACAGAAAATAATTAATAAATCGCGGAGATATGGCGGTCAAAAGAATGTTTATAAATTGAAAAAAAAAAAGGAGAAAACCATAACTTGTCAACGCGGCATCCAGTTGGCAAAATATTTACAAATACAGAACTCTTGGAGGCTGAATTGGCGCCAAAAAAATACAGGATGTTCTATTTAAGAAAATTATACTTTCTTGTGTAATTCGCTTTTGTGACACCTTGTATTGAAAAATAATTATACGTTGTAGAAAAGATGAAACATTGAAAGTTTTGTTAAGAAAGTTTTTTTTATGAAGTTCTTACGAGGGAACCCTGACTTGACAACTTGTAGAATTAGTAGAATAGGTAGGTTCTTTGTTGTAGATTATTTCCTCTTTGAGTTAATTTTAATTTGTTTAAGTGTATATTTATTAACGGCTAGGTATAGGTATAGGATATGCTACATATTTTCGAATTTTATGCTCTTTTCGAAAATCCTAAAATGTATAGGGTGTTCCATTTGAAATAAGCAAGTTGATATCGACTTCCGGTATTAGCGGAAGTGCCAGGTGCTTGTAATTATTTTAGTTGGATTGGCCACACCGACAATGTAATTATCTAAATTTTCAAAATTTTCTGATGTGTACTTTTCTCTATATCGATCGGTTCAGTTCCCGGTGAGAAACGTATTTGCTGATCATCTTCTATTCTAGGGATTTGTAGAGTGGCAGAGGAACTGTATGAGATTAAAGGTACATATACTGTTTTTTCAAGGGTCATCGAAAGAAGCTTATTATCAAATCATTGTCTTATATCATTGAGGTCGTTTTGTACCTTTTCGCTTAAGTTGTACAATGTGTCACTCTTATAGAAACTGGCGGTGTCCTCAGCAATGATGGTATCTTATGTGTTAAGATGATAAACAGAATTGGACCTAGTATGGCTCCTTGCGGTACACCATATTCAATTGTTCCAAAACTACTTCTGTGGTCATTTATTTCTGAACATTTGTTAGGTAACTATGCATCAGTTTAAGTGTTGCACCTCTAATCTCAACATCATCTAAGTTTTGTAGTAATAACGTACAACTTATTGTACCGAAAGTCTTCGCTAAGTCTAAAAATATACGAAAGGAAGGTTACGAATCATCAACAGTTTCGTAATTTTCTTTATATTGGTATTCTATCATTTTTTCGTTTAAGAATTCTGAGAAATCCAAAGCAAATAGCAATATTGAGTCCACTATTATCGCATTTCATAGAAAAAGATATGATTTTTCACCAGATATGTCGATAAAATTATTAAATTATTTTACATTTTAGTGCTTTAAGGGTTGTCCGCACTCTCAGTCTTTTACAATGACGCCACTGACAAACTACTTCTATAATATGAGTTGTAATATATGCGCTGACCCGACAACCGGTCGTCCTTTACAGGGGCGGACTTACGTCGTTATTTATGGACGATTGTATCTAGAGCTCATCTAAGTCACGTAGAAGTATATTTGAAGACAACGCGACATTTTGAGTGGATTTTTTCTTAATGATGATTTATACATACCGACAGGACCAAGCCAGGCTACAAACTGTTTGTGATTTCACGGTGGATTCGTTTACCTCTATAATTTTCAAACGAATAAGTGATGATGATTTTTATTAATCCTAAATATACAGGGCGTAACAACTTTCAAGGTAGGGGACACGTTCTTTAAAATATTCCGCAATGCATTATATCTACCGTACGTGCAATATCTATTAAAAAGTTTTGATGTATTTTTCAATAAAGTAGATTTCATATAAATGGTCTAGCGTGATAAGCATGGTGAAATGTCGACGTATAGGCAAATCATGAGAATATGTTACATATCAAAAGCTTGCACAATATACTCCAGGCGTTTTAACTGTAAAATTGACCTCTGTGCTAAATTCGTGCTCTACGAACATTTTTTTTCTTATTGTGTTTATTTGGACTTCTTGAATGACACTTGACAGTTACGCCTCGATACACCATACGAAGCTCGCGGAAACCGCGAATTTGCGATTAACTCAGTTTTTATGGCCCAAACGGGAATAACCTCTATTGTAAAAGTTATACACCTGTAAATTCTCTATCTTAAAGGTCCTATACATTTTTTTCGTACGCCTAAAAGTTTTGGAGATACGCGCAGATTAATGCACTTAGTTCCGTTAAATTATTACCGTTCCAGTACTGTTGTCGTATTCAACGGCTAAGCCGACAACACAAAAAACAGAAAATCGAAGACGAATCGCACTTGTTCCGTCATCCTTTGCAGGTCGTTTCTATGGAACCAGGAGAAGCTCCTAGCTAATAGATCAAATAAGAAGCAGTTAATTGAAAAGTTTATGAAACAATTAAATAATGCCAACATTGGAGTCAAACAAGCCCGGGATGATACCTCATTGTTAAGACAGCAATTGAACAATCAACTCAAAACACCCCTGCCAAGATTGGAGAAAATATTGACTTTTGATTTTACTTGGGCGCATAATTTCTAGCAGTAATATCATTTTCAAAAAACCAGGAAAAGGAAAAGTGGAAACAAAACATTATTCTACTGCCAGCATGGACAAATATCCAAATTGCTTAAAGCAAATTTTGTTTTTGCACACCCTGACAGGATGCGATAACACTTCCGCCTTGTTTCACCAAGGGAAAACTCAAGCGTTCAAAATGTTTGAGAAACAGCCGGATTTACACCCTGCTGCATATGTGTTCATGCAAGAAAACTGCGGATTGGAAGAACTGATTTTTAATGGAATGAAGATTATTCTTGCAATATATGGTGCCCCGAAGACGGAAACTTTCATAAACAATTACCGATATTTAACTTTTGCCAAATCTACAAAACTTTCAACAGCTATAAAATTATCATCACTTCCTCCAATATCTTCAGCAGCTCAACAGCATTTGTGTAGAGTGTATTATCAAGTTCAAACATGGTTGGGAAAAGACATTGATCCTGAGTAGTTTGACTGGATTAGGAAGAATATTTTGCAGCCAGCACCAACACAGTTACCACCAGCACCAGACATATTATTACAATCAACTTTTTGCAACTGTACACACACAGGAATATCTAGCTGGAGAAAAGTAGGACTGAATTATTCAATGACTTGTGGGCATTGCCACAGTCACTCCTGCTTGAATACCGAACCTATAATTGCTATGAATGACGATATGGACAAGGTAGAATCTTATCAGAATGGAAGTAATGACAATGATTTGTCATTGGACGATAACAATTCAGATACCGAAGGAGTCGGAAATGTTGACAAATTTAAGATCCGGCATGGATTAGGCCTCCTGGAGAAACCATGTTGGAAAAAGCACGCCGAACATTCTACTTCTAAGGTGGTGCGGAAATGAATGCATATTTTAACTTATTCACTCTAAACAAATCTAAATAAAGTGTATAAGACATTATGGTAGAGAACATAGATCACCGAGCTCTATACCAGCAATATTTAATTTTCATTCTGATACATAGAAAGCAAGATAATTGCTAAATATGTGATGCGAAAAAGGTTTGCCGGAACTAAATGCATTTTTACTTAGTCCGCGTCGTATCTCCAAAACGTTTAGGCGTACGAATAATATGTATAGGTAGATAATTTATAGATGTACAACTTTTATAACAGGCGTTGTTCCTCCCATTTGAGCCATAAAAACTGAATTAATCGCGAATCCACGGTTTCCTCGACCTTCCGACGCGGTTTTCACTAAATCCTCCAGGTGTATCGTGGCGTAACTACCAAGTGTCATTCAAGACTCCAAATAAACACAATTAAACAAAAATTTTTCGTAGGGCACGAATTTAACAGCAAAAGTCTAAAACGCCTAGATTAATAATGATCCTAACTTAATAACTAATGAATCTATAATATTATTTAAAGCACAATACCGCTCAGAAATTTTTAATGCAAAAAGAAAAGTCAATGATGATTATATTAGAAACTCCCCGAATTCCCAAGCAGCCTTCTGGGATCATTATAAAAATAACAACCCCAACCAAACAAATCATCAGAGCGAATCACTATCTGCCAATGGTTTCAACAATTATTTTACTGAAATCCCTCTAAACATTATTAATAACCTACCCATAAGCAACACTAATCACATTCATCATTTAAAATTTGTTAATAACAGAAGAAACTTTAATTTCAGGGAGATAACCAATGATGAATTTCACACTATAATAACTAATCTTAAAAATAGTAAAAGTAAAGACGCTTATGATATGTAAAACTTATTAAGAGCATAAAAACTTAATTATTTACCCCTTAACTAACCTAATCAATTTGTATATCGTAAACAATGTCTTTCCCGATGTACTAAAACTATCAAAAGTTATCCCAACTCATCATATAAATAGCTACCGTCCCTCACTTGTACCAATACTAGTTTAAATATTTGAATTAGCCTTAAAAAACAAATTAATGAATACTTTGAGGTTAACAACTTATCACCCCTGTCAATATGGATTTAGGAACAAGCGATCTACAACAATGGCAATTTTGTTTGTTTGTTTGTTAACGATTTGCTTAAATTACCTATTAGTGGGGATATTATTAGTTTCGCAGATGATACTGCTATTTTTTACAAAGATAAAACCTGGAATGCATTAAAGAATAAAGTGGAAAAAGATTTTAAAACGG
The DNA here is from genome assembly GCA_963675555.1 of Leptura quadrifasciata. Classification (NCBI taxonomy): domain Eukaryota; kingdom Metazoa; phylum Arthropoda; class Insecta; order Coleoptera; family Cerambycidae; genus Leptura; species Leptura quadrifasciata. The sequence continues at coordinate 32,014,722 of OY776680.1, read as the reverse complement.
TGATAGACTTCTTTAATATGAAATTTTCAACTATTAATGTTAATAAAACTCACTTCCTACCATTTACTTGTTATCCTAAATATTTGCCTGACTTTGAAACTCTACAAATAGTCTGTGAAGACCAAACTATTCTGATATCCTCTGTTAAAAGTGTTAAGTACCTTGGCGTTATAATCGACAGCCATCTGAAATGGGACCTGCAAATAAATGCTCTTGTGAGTAAACTGAGATATTTCATTATAAAATTTAAATTTTTGAAACAGTTATTAGAGGTGCCTTTCCTAAAATGCATGTATTATGCCTTGGTACAATCTCACTTTACCTATGGGGTTATCGCTTGGAAGGGTGTCACCAATGCCTACCTAAAAAAGTTAGCAATTATTCAGAAATGGATTATTAAAATTATACTAGCGATGACCTTTATAGAGAAGCTAGCATTTTTGATCTGAGGCAATTGTATTATCAAAGTTTGTTAATATATCAATACAAAAATAAAACTGACTTTAAAAACATTGAACACGTTTCTAACACCCGGCATGAAGAACAAGAACTGGTAAAACAATTGGTCAAAGGAGCTACTATTATATTATACCAAGAATATACAATGAAATACCAATGTAAATAAAAAAAAATAATTCTATAAATATACAGGGTTACTGGTAATTCGATGCATTCCTTTGGAGATGTGATGGGGCATGATCTAAGAAGTAAATTTAGCCCTAACATATATTATGCAAAACTCAATAGTTTTTGAGATATTTAATTTTTTTTGTTTTTCTCAAAAAGCAGATCTTAATGTCCTAAAAGTTAATTTTCGAAAAATCTATTTGACATTTTTAAATTTCTTTTTACTGGATTACTTGTCCAATATTATAGATATCCGTTAGGAATGAAAAAATCTGGAAACATTTCCATCATGTGAACATCTGAAATAAAAACTTAAAAATTTTTTTTTTTTAAATCAGCTATGAAATTTACCTATTAGGTTTTTTCAAAAAAATATTAACGTAACACGTGTATAAATTATTAAAAACTGCCTTATTTCAATAGCTATCTAACAAGGTACAAATGTTCAATGTACCCTTAATAGTTCTAAGAAAATACTAGTAAAAATAACACAAGTAGTACGAATTTTATTTTTAGATAAACAGTAAAAAACATTTTAAAAGTAGAGTTTAATTCTTCATTAATTTCAAAGTTGTACTTTATTTTTTATATGTCTTGCTCAAAATGGGAGCCCCTATTCCGTATACAGACACGGCAGCGTCTTCTTATTTCCGTCCTTGTTACTCTGGTTGTCAGATTATGCCCTATGTGTTTGGCAGCATCGACTATCCTTTGTCTAAGGTTTTCTATAGTATTGACTGGTGTGGCATAGACCATCTCCTTCATATGACCCCATACGTAATAATCAAGGGGTGTTAAGTCAGGGCTTCGCGCTGGCCAAGGTATTGGGCCCGCTCTTCCAATCCAACGGTTAGGGAAACGTTGATCAAGTAACTGTCGTACTGCCAGCCGATAATGTGCTGGACAACCGTCGTTCTGAAACATCATTCGCTGTCTGACGGCGAGAGGAACTTCTTCTAAAATCACCGCCAGATCATTTCTTAAAAAATTTTCATAGATTTCCCCGTTTAAATTTTGAGGAAGAAAGTGTGGCCCTATTAAATAGTGGCCAATGACTCCCATCCACACATTAATAGAAAACTTCATTTGGAAACTAGTTTCACGTGTTAACTTGGGATTTTCCTCTGCCCAATAATGTAGGTTGTGAAAATTTGTTATACCCTCGCGATTAAATTTCGACTCGTCCGTCCATAAAATACTTGTTAAAAAATTTGAACTTTCTGCATCTGAATTTAACATAAAGCGGCAGAATTCCACTCTCCTTCCAGGATCACCTTCCTCCAAGCCTTGGGCAGGGGTATAGTGGTAAGGATGACATCCAACTCTACGTATCGTAGACCAAACTTTCTATTGTGACGCTCCGGTTAGTCTTGCGACTTTATTAGTTGAAATAGTTGGGTCTTCCTCAAAATACCTCAATATTTTTTCCTCATCATCTGGTTCATAAACGGGAGGAGCACCAGCGTCACTTCTTCTACATTTCACGGAGCCAGTTTCAGCGATATTTCGATGTGCCGTACTGAATGCACGTGCATTTGGTAAGCGGCGGTTAGGGTACCAAAGACCATAATCTCGGCGAGCTTCAGCGGCGTTGCCGCCACAGTTGTTAGAAATGTGATTTTGAGTTCCCGCTTTATTTAGTATTTTATATTTTGTAACAGTTGGTAACAACTGAAAAGATAAGTAACTATAAAAATGTGACAGAACGTGAATGGTGGTTATAATAGAAAATGTAAATGCTGTAACGTACGAATACTCTGAATATAATAGTATAATATATGTGTTTAAATGTTAATGGTGTATTATTATGGAATAATGAGAAACAAGCAATAATCTACAAATATTTAACAACAGTATCCATAGACAAACAAGATATCAGCGTATTTTGCGTTGGCATACGCGGCCATGGCACAGAAAATACAATAACAACAACTAATAACAACGACTACGAGCAAAATCAAAATCTTCGATAACTAATTTAACAAGACCAACAAACTTAAGGGACACGGAGATAAGAATGTCAGTTAATGACATATATGCACAAACGTCAAAGTCAAGGACTGACTGACTTAAATGAAAATCAACGATTAGTCGTTTAATAAATTCCGCCACCAGCATTATCTTTACTAATTTTTTATTAGAACTATCAAGGGTACATTAAACATTTCTACCTAGTTAGATAGCTATTGAAATAAGGAAGTTTTTATAATAATTTGTACGCGTGCTACATTAATATTTTTTTGAAAAAACCTAAAAGGTAAATTTCATAACTGATTTTAAAAAAAATATTTTTACAAGTTTTTATTTTAAATGTTCACATGATCGAAATGTTTCCGGATATTTTTCACTCCAAACGGATATCTATAATATTGGACAAATAATCCAGTAAAAAAAAATTTAAAAATGTCAAGTAGATTTTTCTGAAATTAACTTTTAAGACATTAAGATCTACTTTTTTGAGAAAAACAAAAAAATTGAAATATCTCAAAAACTATTGAGTTTTGCATAATGTATGTAGCCCTAACATACTATTTACTATTTACCCTATTTACTCCTTAGCTCATGCCCCATCACATCTCCAAAGGAATGTATCTAATTACCAGTAACCCTGTATATAAAACTAAAATAAAGCATTGGGTTATGAATAAGCCAAGATTATTTTTTCATCAAATAGTGGATAAAAAAAATATTTACCATATTTAGATATGAACCTAACCCATGAACATAAACATATCTGTGTCAATTTCTCACAATCTGTGTTAATTTCTCACATGTTAGTCTATATTAAAAAAAAAAAAAATTTACTGCGTAGCTATTCTCTTTTTAGTAATTTTATCTTATTCTATATCTCGAGTACAAGGTTTTTAGAAACATTTTTCGAGTATTTCATGTTTATTGTAATTAAGTTGTTTATGTAAAATGTAATGTAATCTATACTACAAATTATCAATAACCGTTATTATTATTATTTTTTTTTTTAAGTAAAACCAGTCGTCCTTCTCCCTGCCTCCGATACCAGAGAGGGTACGCTGGGAGCGCCAGTAACCACTCTCTACACCGTAGAGTCAATGATCACTGGTTCCGTGACTCGTGTGCCCTGAGCAGACGCAATGAACCAAGAATGACAGCCTTCTGCATTCTCCCGGCTAGGACTTCTGCCGATTGTCGGCATGCCGGTATGATGTTCAATTCTGAAAGCAGCGTGTGTCTCGTTCCACCGAGAGCTCCTATAATCAGTACCACCAGCTTGACAGTATGGTCTGGATACAGTCTGCGGAGTTCGAAGAGTAGGTCTCGATATTTTGTCCGCTTTTCTTCCTCCTTCAAGACAATGTTGTTCTCCGCGGGAGCCGAGAACTCTATGACGAACATTGTCTTGAGTTGGTGGTCTATGAGGACTATGTCAGGCTTGTTTGCCTGTATTTGCCTGACCATGGGAAACGGGTAGTTCCAATAAATTAGACACCTCTCATTCCCCACAACGGACTCAATATCCCCCGGAGCATAAGGCAGCACTGGTGTCTCGTCTCATCTCATACGAGTGCCTCAGATGGTAGTAAAGCACTCGTAGTGCTCCGTCGTGCCTTTGGATATAGGCGGAGACTGCATATGTCGGGCAGGCCGACAACAAGTGCATAAGCGTCTCCAGCGCTCTGCGGCAGGCCCTGCAGCTGACGTCAGCGACCTCCACACCCATGACACGACTTCGATAGACGAGGGTGTTGAATACACCGTCCTGGCAAGCCAATATAAATCCCTCGGTCTCAGACTTCAGCCCGGCTGACCTTAAGAAGGCGAAGGTCAGCCTTTCGGATAAGCCAAGTTCTTCTATATTTCTATAGAAGACACCATGCAGTGGCTTATCCGAATGGAGCTGCAGAAAGATGGTTTGTTCTGCAGCTTTTATTTGGGCTTTCCGCCGAGCGGGTTCCAACTCGGTGACAGAGTCGGGATTATCCCGCTCAACGTCGAAGATGAGACCGAGTTCATCGGCTGCTCTGCGTGCTGCCTTAAACAGAAAAGCTCCTACCCCTGCATTTTCATGGTCTCGGACCATGCAGAGGAGGGGATCCGAACTCCTGACGACCTTACAGGCTCCATCCAGCACCATCCTGCTGTGTCCGATGTCGTGGGAGATATAACCGTGGGACGGACGATTTAGGATGCAAGCTCCTATTGAGATGCATCTTCTTGCGGGTTACTACATCGAGTTGACGCAGCTCTTCTCTAGTCCACTTCACTACTCCGAAAGAGTAGAGAAGGATCGGAACGGCAAGCATATTTGTAGCAGACACCTTGTTCTTCCCCGACAGTTCTGAAGACCAGATCTGTCGGAGTAGGTGCTGATACTTGCCGCGGAGAGCGTTTTTCACTACACTCACTTCTTGGGTGGAGCGTTGCTCGACACCCAAGTAAGTGTACGACTCTCCGGCATCTAGATGGTGTAAGATGCTTCCGTCCACGAGCTGCGCGTCCTCTCCATAGTCACCGCATCGTCCTCTCTTGAGATGGATCAGTGCGCATTTGTCCAACCCGAACTGCATACCGACAGCCTGCGTATACTCCTGTACCACCCTAAGAGACTGTTGGAGATCCCTCTCTCCAGAGGCATAAAGTTTAAGGTCATCCATATAAAATAGATGAGTGACCTTATGCCTCCTGTCGCCGGGGGTACCGCAGTTGTAGCCGCGGGTTTTCCGGAGCGAGACGGATAATGGCAGTAGTGAGATGCAAAACAGAAGGGGGCTGAGGGAATCTCCCTGAAATACTCCTCTTCTGAATGTTACCGACTCTGTTTGGACTCTATCGTTACCCGATGTTATGGTAAAGCGAGTCCTCCAGAGCGGCATCAGTTCTTCAATACATCTCACTACGGGACCGGGAACCACAAGACATCGGAGCAAGTGAACAATGAGCTCATGCGATGTCATGTCGAATGCCTTGCGGTAGTCGATCCAGGCCATAGAGAGGTTCCGCTTATACTGCATGGAGTCCTGCGTGACACATCTGTCAATCAACAGGTTCTCCTTGCAGCCAGCGACACCTCTCTTCGACCCTCGTTGCTCATATATCCGTTCGTAAACCGGTTCAACTGCGTGGAGCACCCGCATGTACAAAATGCGTGTAAACACCTTGTAACATGCGTTTAGACAGGTTATCGGTCTGTAATTCTTTGGGTTGGACAAATCTCCGTTCTTGGGGATCAGCACTGTCCGCCCCTCAACAACCCAAGAAAGGATTTGATGCTCCCCATTTAACCAGGAATTAAATATTCTGGCCAAATGGTGGTGGGTGCTCGATAACTTTTTCCACCAAAAGTTATTTATCCCATCGGGACCTGGAGCAGCAAAGTTCTTAGAGCCATCAAGAGCCCTACGAACCTCTTCTGGGGTTATTGGTTCGCACACTTCCTGTGGTTGCTGAAGCCTTTGACAAAAGGCTTCAAAGTGTGCAAGGGCAGGAGAATCTCGGTTGAGTGGAGGCCTCTCCTCGTACAGCGTTTTCCAGAAGTTCTCCACCTGATCTGCAGTCGGCGGATTGTCTACAACACGCGGAGGCGGTTGGAAAAGGTGCGAGGGCTTCTCGCGGAACAGTTTATTTTCCGCAAGCCCACTCGCCCGCCTCACTAATGACTTTTTGCAAGTCACTAGCATCCGTATCCTGTCGAGACAGTGCTGTTTGGTGGTTCGCAGCACTGCCTCATTGAGTGTGTGATGGACGCGTCTTAAGTTGGCGGCTAATCGACGCACTTTAGGCGTGAACGGCCTGTTGGCCGCCGTATAGTCCATCACACATTGGATACGGGATGCGTGTTGCCTCGCCGACTGGATCTTGGCTTCCATCTTTTGTATGCGCCGCTGCGCTCTCTCCTGTGGGGAAGAGGTATTTCGCCTCTCCACCTGAGACGAGCGTTGAGCAGCGGCATACACGGCACAATTTATGTGCCAGATGTCAGCCTCTTCTGGTAGCGCTGTACGAAGTTCAGCGTCCACTCTGGCCAGGTCTTGTGGCCCGGGGGTTTTCAGACGGTGTAACCCCCTTCTGGTACTGAGGCCCTCTGGAATTGGCGGAACGAGGAGAGCCACGTCCTCAACCGGTGAATGTGGCGGCTCTTCGGCCACCTCATTCACCGGCCCAGGAGCAGCCCTCACGTAGCCCCTACTACGAAGGTGGGATACATAGTCACGCAGATTTTGTGGCGTGAAGGCGCTATGCTCTGGTAGCCTCTCACACCACAGAGCATGCATCCGCGCCATGTACCCCCTCCGCGCGGGCTCACTGCTTTCATAACAATGCAGAAGCTCATCCCTCAGTTCATCTGTCCACTCAAAGCGTCCTTGTTCATTGCGTACGTCGTCAACGGGCGGTCTATCCGGTTGGGCCCCACCACCTTGCCCTTGACCCCTATCCGAACGGGGTCGATCGTGGGGGCCCAGTCTTCGGCCTGCTGGAACCAAAGGTTAGAGCCTGTGGGTGGTTAGCCCAGCAGGCCCACGACCGACACCAGAGGGGAAGATGCTTTCCCCTCCCGGGTGCACTCGGGCTGCCGGTTCGGTTTTGCACCCCTAGCTGGAGTAAGTGGTGGCGCTACTCACCAAAGGCTTAATAGATGGAAGTTAGCCCCTTCTGCTTATTTATTTTTTATTATTATTATTATTATTATTATTTATTTTTTTTTTTTTTTTTTTTTACAAAAAACCAGTCACCCTACTCTGTGGCTCCGACCCTCACAGAGGGGAGCTGGTAATACCAATAGCCACTCCCCACGCCCGTGGGGTGAGTGACTACCGGGTCCGCGAATCGTGTGCCCTGAGTAGACGTAATGAACCGAGGATGACAGCCTTCTGCATTCTGCCGGCTAAGATCTCTGCCGAATCTCGGCATGCCGGTATGATCTTTAGTTCTGAAAGCAGCGTCTGTCTCATTCCACCGAGGGCTCCTATAATCAGTACCACTATTTTAACAGAATGGCCTGGATAAAGCCTGCGGAGTTCGAAGAGCAAATCTCGATATTTTGTCCGTTTTTCCTCCTCTTTCAAGACAATGTTGCTCTCAGCGGGAGCTGAGAATTCCACGACATACATTGTCTTGAGTTGGTGGTCGAGGAGTACTATGTCAGGCTTGTTGGCTTGTATTTGCCTGACAGTGGGAAACGAGTAGTTCCAATAAATTAGGCACTTCTCATTCCCCACAACGGACTCAATATCCCCCGGAACGTAAGGCAGCACTGGTGTTTCGTCTATCCCATACGAGTGCCTTAGATGATAGTAAAGCACTCGTAATGCTGCGTTGTGTCTATGAATATAGGCCGAGACTGCGTAAGTCGGGCAAGCCGACAGTAAGTGCATTACAGTCTCCGGCGCCCTGCGGCAGGCCCTGCAGCTGACATCAGGGACCTCCATACCCATGACACGACGTCGATAGACGAGAGTGTTAAATACACCATCCTGGCAAGCCATTATGAATCCCTCGGTCTCAGACTTCAGCCCAGCTGACCTTAAGAAGGCGAAGGTCAGCCTTTCGGATAAGCCGAGGTCTTCTATATTTTTATAGAAGATCCCGTGCAATGGCTTATCCTTATGGAGCTGCAGAAGGATGTTGTGTTCTGCAGCTCTAATGTGGGCTTTTAGTCGAACGGGTTCCAACTCGGTGACAGAGTCGGGGTTTACCCGCTCGACGTCGAAGATGAGACCAAGTTCATCGGCTGCTCTGCGTGCTGCCTTAAAGAGAAAAGCTCCTACCTCTGCATTTTCATGGTCTCGGACCATGCAGAGGAGGGGATCCGAACTCCTGATGACCTTACATGCTCCATCCAGAACCATCCTGCTATGGAGACTCTCCAAGCTCAAGAGTCCACGGCCTCCCCGATGTCGTGGGAGATATAACCGTGGAACGGACGATTTAGGATGCAAGCTCCTATTGAGATGCATCTTCTTGCGGGTTACTACATCGAGTTGACGCAGCTCTTCTCTAGTCCACTTCACTACTCCGAAAGAGTAGAGAAGGATCGGAACGGCAAGCATATTTGTAGCAGACACCTTGTTCTTCCCCGACAGTTCTGAAGACCAGATCTGTCGGAGTAGGTGCTGATACTTGCCGCGGAGAGCGTTTTTCACTACACTCACTTCTTGGGTGGAGCGTTGCTCGACACCCAAGTAAGTGTACGACTCTCCGGCATCTAGATGGTGTAAGATGCTTCCGTCCACGAGCTGCGCGTCCTCTCCGTAGTCACCGCATCGTCCTCTCTTGAGATGGATCAGTGCGCATTTGTCCAACCCGAACTGCATACCGACAGCCTGCGTGTACTCCTGTACCACCCTAAGGGACTGCTGGAGATCCCTCTCTCCAGAGGCATAAAGTTTAAGGTCATCCATATAAAATAGATGGGTGACCTTATGCCTCCTGTCGCCGGGGGTACCGCAGTTGTAGCCACGGGTTTTCCGGAGCGAGACGGATAATGGCAGTAGTGAGATGCAAAAGAGAAGGGGGCTGAGGGAATCTCCCTGAAATACTCCTCTTCTGAATGTTACCGACTCTGTTTGGACTCTATCGTTACCCGATGTTATGGTAAAACGAGTCCTCCAGAGCGGCATCAGTTCTTCAATACATCTCACTACGGGGCCTGGTACCACAAGACATCGGAGCAAGTGAACAATGAGCTCATGCGATGTCATGTCAAATGCCTTGCGGTAGTCAATCCAGGCCATAGAGAGGTTCCGCTTATACTGCATGGAGTCCTGCGTGACACATCTGTCGATCAGCAGGTTTTCCTTGCAGCCAGCGACACCTCTCTTCGACCCTCGTTGCTCATATATCCGTTCGTAAACCGGTTCAACTGCGTGGAGCACCCGCATGTACAAAATGCGTGTAAACACCTTGTAGCATGCGTTTAGACAGGTTATCGGTCTGTAGTTCTTTGGGTTGGACAAATCTCCGTTCTTGGGGATCAGCACTGTCCGCCCCTCAACAACCCAAGAAGGGATTTGCTGCTCCCCATTTAACCAGGAATTAAAAATTCTGGCCAAATGGTGGTGGGTGCTCGATAACTTTTTCCACCAAAAGTTATTTATCCCATCGGGACCTGGAGCAGCAAAGTTCTTAGAGCCCTCAAGAGCCCTACGAACCTCTTCTGGGGTTATTGGTTCGCACACTTCCTGTGGTTGCTGAAGCCTTTGACAAAAGGCTTCAAAGTGTGCAAGGGCAGGAGAATCTCGGTTGAGTGGAAGCCTCTCCTCGTATAGCGTTTTCCAGAAGTTCTCCACCTGATCTGCAGTCGGCGGATTGTCTACAACACGCGGAGGCGGTTGGAAAAGGCGCGAGGGCTTCTCGCGGAACAGTTTATTTTCCGCAAGCCCTCTCGCCCGCCTCACTAGTGATTTTTTACAAGTCACTAGCATCCGTATCCTGTCGAGACAGTGCTGTTTGGTGGTTCGCAGCACTGCCTCATTGAGTGTGTGATGGACGCGTCTTAGGTTGGCGGCTAATCGACGCACTTTAGGCGTGAACGGCCTGTTGGCCGCCATATAGTCCATCACACATTGGATACGGGATGCGTGTTGCCTCGCCGACCGGATCTTGGCTTCCATCTTTTGTATGCGCCGCTGCGCTCTCTCCTGTGGGGAAGAGGTATTTCGCCTCTCCACCTGAGAAGAGCGTTGAGCAGCGGCATACACGGCACAATTTATGTGCCAGATGTCAGCCTCTTCTGGTAGCGCTGTACGAAGTTCAGCGTCCACTCTGGCCAGGTCTTGTGGCCCGGGGGTTTTCAGATGGTGTAACCCCCTTCTGGTACTGAGGCCCTCTGGTATTGGCGGAACGAGGAGTGCTACGTCCTCAACCGGTGATTGTGGCGGCTCTTCGGCCACCTCATTCACCGGTCCAGGAGCAGCCCTCACGTAGCCCCTACTACGAAGGTGGGATACATAGTCACGCAGATTTTGTGGCGTGAAGGCGCTATGCTCTGGTAGCCTCTCACACCACAGAGCATGCATCCGCGCCATGTATCCCCTCCGCGCGGGCTCACTGCTTTCATAGCAATGCAGAAGTTCATCTCTCAGTTCATCTGTCCACTCAAAGCGTCCTTGGACATTGCCAATTTCGTCAACGGGCGGTCCGTCCGGTTGGGCCCCACCACCTTGCCCTTGACCCCTATCCGCACGGGGTCGATCGTGGGGGCCCTGTCTTCGGCCTGCCGGAACCAAAGTTTAGGGTCTGTGGGTGGTTAGCCCAGCAGACCCACGACCGACACCAGAGGGGAAGACGCTTTCCCCTCCCGGGTGCACTAGGGCTGCCGGTTCGGTTTTGCACCCCAGCTGGAGTAAGTGGTGGCGCTACTCACCAAAGGCTTGATAGATGGAAGTCAGCCCCTCCTGCTTATTTATTATTATTATTATTATTATTATTATATATATATATTTAGTCTCGACTTAGTCGGGTAGTATATATAGACAGAGGAAGAATTCACTTCAGCCTGCCTATATTGATAGAAACTTGCGAACCAGATGACATGTTTGCAAGATGACGGCCTTCTGCATAAGGTAGCGAAGGACTTTTGGTAGTTCCAATTGAGTTAAGTTGGATGAGAGATTAATTGTACAAACTCCTTCCGCAGACATTACCAGAGGCACAATTTTCACTTCGTTTAATTCCCATAATCGTTTGATTTCGACAGCCAAGTTAACATATTTCCTGCTTTTTTCTTGCTCTGTTTTAGTTATGTTATATGTGAGTGGGACACCGATATCTATGATCCATGCATGTTTTTCTACTTTATTGATAAGTAGTATATCGGGTCTATTATAATCCACTGTCTTATCAGTGATAATTAGACGGTCCCAATAAAGCAAGTGTTGCCTAGATTCGAGGACAGCCTCGGGTGTATATTTATAGTAAGGCACTGGTGTTTTTATTAAGCTATACTTCAGAGCTAGACGGGAATGTATAATTTTGGCCACCTGGTTGTGTCGTGCGAGATAATCAGTATCTGAGAGAACAGGACATGATCCGATTATATGTTCAATGGTCTCCCCCTGTTGTGCACATTTACGGCATTTATCATTGATGTTTGTTTTCAAAATGTGCTTCTCATAATTTCTTGTTCTAATCACCTTATCTTGAATTGCCATGATAAATCCTTCCGTTTCTGGGTACAGACTTCCTTGCTTTAAGAAGGAAATGGAAGTTGTTTTATCTATATCTGCGGCGTCTAGCTGTGAGGGGTATTTACCATGTAACATCTTCTCTTTCCAATTACTTAATCTGCTCGCCTTGGACTCTGCTTGGACTTCATCTTCTCGAGAAGCTAGGTTAAGTGGAGTATATGCCTGGTCATGACGGACGATCGTTTGAATTTTGGGGTGTATGTGCCTAAGGAAGTATTCCTTCAATCTTTTCTCCTGATTCTTACAAAGTGTCCTGATGTTGAGCAATCCGCGTCCTCCTTCGCTGCGAGGTATATATAATCGGTCTACGGATGACCTGGGATGCAAGCAGCGGAATTTGGTAAGTGCCCTTCGCGTTGTTCTGTCTAGTTCATCTAGATCTGTGTCGGACCATTTCAAAATCCCAAAGGAGTATGTTAGTGTGGGGATTGCCCAGCTATTGATGGCTCTAACCAAATTCTTAGAATTCAGTTTTGTGTTCAGCAACTTTGTAATGCGGCTTCGATATTTTTCCGAGAACTCTTTTTTAAGCGTGGTGTGCGATATTCCCCTGTTTTGTTGTATACCCAAATATTTATAGGTATCTTTGGGATCAAGAGAAACTATATCCATAAAATTTTCGTCATTTCGTATGATGTTACCTTTGTTTAGTTCAGATGTGGCGCATTTTTCTAATCCAAAGTCCATCTTGATATCGTTACTAAACTGTTTCGTAATTACTAACAGAGACCGCAGCTGCTGTTTAGATTCCGCATACAGTTTAAGATCGTCCATGTACAGTAGATGACTATACCTAATTGAGTCGTTTAACTTCATTCTAAAACCAGCATTAGAGTTATGCAACAGATGAGATAAAGGATTCAAGGCCAAGCAGAACCAGGTAGGGCTAAGGGAGTCTCCTTGATATATGCCTCGTTTTATGTTAATTTCACCAATGTCTTTGGTGTTAATTTTCAGACTAGTTTTCCAATTTCTCATTAAATGTGACAGCAGAGATTTTATTTGGGGAGAGATTTTATATATATCAAGTATTTTAGACAGCCAGTTATGGGGGATGGAATCGTACGCTTTAGAATAGTCAATGTAGCAAGTAAGTAGATTGCGTTTTTTGTTCTGAGCTTTCTTCATTATGATAGAATCAACTATAAGTTGCTCTTTGCAGCCCATTGCTTTCCTAATACATCCTTTTTGCTCGAGTGCGAAAATACTGTTGTTTTCACAATGCTCATATATTTTGTTGTTAACTACAGATGTTAGGAGTTTGTATAAAACTGAAAGACACGTTATAGGTCTATAATTCCGTGGGTCGTCTGGGTTTCCTTTTTTGTATATAAGATATGTTAGGCCTCTTGAAATATGCTGTGGAAGTGTAGTAGGATTTTCGAGAGCTTTAGTGAAGCAGCGTGAGAGGGGTTTATGAGTTGCTGTGAGTTTCTTGAGCCAGAAATTCTGAATTCGATCGTATCCAGGTGCTTTCCAGCTATTTACGTTCTTCAAGGCCTCACAGATGTCTTGCTCTGTAAAGGCACTTTGTGGCATTTCGGGCAGCTTCTGTGCTTCTCTTTCAGCAGCAGCAACCCATGGTGCTGTTAAATTAGCTTCCACGTCATTGGCCCATATAGACTTCCAGTATTCTTGAAAAGGCGTTTCCGAGTTCATGTTCTGCCTAACTTCCGGCTGGTCTTTGCCACTGATAGTTTTGTAGAACTGTCTTTCGTTTCTAGTTATTATTATTATTATTATTATTATTATTATTATTATTATTTTTATTATTCAGTAAATATTTGATTTCAATACAATACCCTATGCTCTTTTTGCTGCATGTTTATTTTTGTTATTTCGTATATAACAAGTAAATATTTGGACTTTTTCTTCCTCACTGTAAACCATTTTGATTATTTCATTAAAGAAATGTCACCTATCAAACATAATAATTGTCATTTTCATAGCTCACTTTAATGTTAATTTTTCCATATTTACAGTAACTAGTTTAACTAAGATATTCGACGTTTAATAACTCAAAAAATGTATATGTAGAGGTAACATATGGTATATTTTTGAAATCAGGGACAAAGGATCATTCCAAAAATTTAATAATATACAGAGTATCCCATTTAAAAAATATACATTATTTTTTTGTATCTCCTGAAATCTGCACGCTACTCTGCTTTTGATAACATTTTAACAAAACTCAGTCATAACCATACAACTTTTATTTAAAACTTTTTTTCTATAGGCAATAATAATGATGATAAGGGGTGGTAATTTTTAAAGAATAACCCTTTACTTTTAGGGATAGTTTTGAGTATGTTCCGCCCATCGGAGACTTAGTGACTTTTAGCATATCAAAAGGAATCAAAAGCACTTCAAAATTTTACAATATTCAGCTTTGTTTGTGTGTTTCTTCCCAGGTACGACATTAAATGCGTTGGCCTCTTATTTGGGCATTGTATTTGAATAAAACTCGCCCATTAAACGTCTTTAAGTGCCATATGCGCTGAATCCCTTGTTTGCTTGTGATCCTGGCGCAGCGGTGGATATGAAAAATGCCTTCCCACAACGCTACCCATGTCTCATTCATTTAACTCGGCATTTTAAATAACCACTTCATATTTCATATTCCTTTTACGCCAGCAAAAATACGCTCTAAAAACAAGCTATTCGTTCTAAATCACCGCGAATCATGCCCTCTACCTGTTAGCGGCGATAGACAGACCAACCGCACAAAACACGCTGAAAAAAGACGAGAACATGAGTCCGTGAAGTCAAAAACTATCTTCCAGTATAAATGAAGTTACCCCGCACTAACAATGGTTTTATTTATAAGTGATTCATCATAGAAGGCCAAGAACAGATTTATCAAGTGTGCTGTCAAGTTAGGTTAGGTTAAGATCCTTTAAATCCGATCGACACATACCAGCTTCGATCGAATTCGGACTGTAATGTAAAGCAGTTTATAAATAGATGGACTTCAGGTGAATTCTCAAGAATGGCAAGCAGTAAACATGATGTGATAAAGGTCTTACATAATATGAATTTATTTATTTTTAAGTTTCAGTAAAACGTTAAATAGGAATGTTTTAGAATGTCTTTTGAAAGACAATAAATTGTATAATCATAAAGGTAGGTAACTAAAAATCTAAAACGGAAGGTACAGACTAAACATATATTATGAAAATTGACTCCAAAGATACACCACAGGCAATTACGACCCTCTTTATGTCGGAAGGCTCTAGAAGATCCTTGTGTGGGATGGGGCTACACATTTAGAGACAAGGGACACACACCCAATATCCGTGTATAGTAAAAAAATTCCTCTCACAGTATTTTCCACTGCCACGATCGGGGATCGAACCCGGAACTTTTGGGTGAAAGGATAAGTGATCACAACATATTGAAAATTAAAATAAACACAAAAAATTACATTGATACAAACAAATACATTATACGAAAAAGAAGAATAATAAAAAGTTATAATACAGATGGATTTGAAGAAAAAATTATTAAAACACAATGGCACAGAAATACAACAGATGTAAATATAATGTCAGACAAATTAGTTACAGATAAATCGCAAATAAATTATAAAAAAGAAGTGAATACGTTGATATGGCAACGGCACGCGTCTTATGCTCTAATGCGTGCACAGTCCACTTGTGTACCTTCAATATTATATGCTTAATCAGCTGACATTTATGTTTGCCTGCTCTCGCGAGTTCTGTGTTTTGTTATTTGTTTATTTCGTTTCGTTTAAGCACACATATGACGTTTGAAAATGAATTCAGTATCTTATATTTTAAGTAACAGACCGCTGAGCTACGAGGATAAAGCTAATATAGCTGAGCGAAATAAGCTGTTCTCTCTTGTTTGCCTTTCAAGCAACACTTTGCAGTCTTCACCGTGAATTTATGAAGGAGTACGCGATTTACAACATTTACATGCGAAGAGTGTAACTCATTTATATAATTTAGTGGACTATGAAGTTTTAGGTAAAAGGTAAAAGTAACATTCGTAAACAGTTAGATAGTGCTTATCTCAATAATATACGAGCTCACAATGAAAAGGTCAATAAAAAACAGAGACTGTAAAAGCTTATAATACTTTAATAGACAAAGAGAAATTAGGAACTGAATTGAAAGTTATTTATGGCAGGGATAATATGTGCTGCAAAGGTGTATTGCCTGACATTTATTAATAAAAATAATTTGGAGGAAGGCTTATCTGAGACTGTACTACACCTATGACGACGTGCGAATGTAAAAGAGGTTTTTCTACGTTTTTTTTGTACATTTATTTAACTTCGGCCTATTTCCGCTACTGAGGACTAACACCGACGCCTGTAGACGAGCTACCCCCAACCAGGAATTTTGCCGAACCTCTTCCCTTAAGAAGAGTAGGGATCTTTTACTTGCCTAACATTTAATAGACAAGGGACCGACGGCTTTACATCCCCTCCGAAGGATGGTATATCCCCTATACAACCCTCGCCTAAGGTTGTATAGCTACAAGCCGCTGGAAGATGTGACGCGGTCTTCGTTTGAACACGAACGGTCCCCCTAATTTCGGGAAATAAAAAATCGTCGGCAGAGCTGAGAGCCTTTGAGCTTTGTAGAGAATCCGGGAGCCTTTCGTGCACTTATTTTTGGATTGGTAGAGTCTCAGGGTTCGATTTCTGGTAGTGTTGTTAGGGTCAATTGTCGCACCCTGTATATTGGACACTTAATTAAAGCTTACTTTAATTAGAACTGATTTGCCTTTTACAGCTTGTGCAGGGTCAACGGCTACACCCTGTGCACCATTTATGGAACAAAGTTAAAAAGGGAATTATTTTATGCGACAAGTTTCCTTTTCTGAAATTAGAAACTAATCGACAACAGAAATTCTGTCTTAATATTGCTTTGAAAATATATTTGAAAAAATGTTTAAAAATAATGAAATCGGAAAACATTCACTTTGAAGGTTGAGCCTCGTAGGCGAAGGGAAAAAATAGAAAGGAGCCACTTAAGGCGATGTATTTTATTTTAAGTAAATGGGGCCACTTAAGGCGAAGTATTTCTTAAAACTAGTTGGGGCTACTTAAGGCGAAGACCTAAAACTAACTCTTTTTAACCAGGTTTCGGCCTGGGAAGCTAGAATTGAACAGTTTGTCACGAAAAGTATGCATGGACTGGGAATCAGAAAGCCTACCTAGATAGAGGTATCTACAATATTAGTTAAATAGTAACCGGGCCGATGCAATAGCATAATCAGCTTATTACACAAAAAATTACTTTTGGAAACTTATATTTTCTACTAGACCACTTCGCGAATACTTAACACAGGAGTCACTGTCAAAATTGAACTTGTTTTGGGCTTGCTGTGCACCGGTATTTACACTGTTAGTTTGCTGCATTTTTCGTGCCCCATGAACCTAGCACGAACGTTTTTACCCCTTATTTAGAGCTGGATTTGACACCATCGAGTCTGGATCCGCACTATTGCGAATATTTCACAATATTGCGCAATAGTTTACTAAAAGTTGAAATTTTGAGATGACAGTCATATGAAAAAATCGGCGACGAAAAGGAGAATTTTTTGATTTGAAAATGAAGTTGGAATCGATTCTAGTTTTGGACATATTGAAGTTTGATTGACGAAAATTTTAATGATTTGAAAGGACCCCGTAAACTTCTCACGAAGGTCAGACGTTTAACAGTTGAAATGACATGAAAATGTTCCTGATAGGTGCGAGGTGGCTGGAAATAAGATATGATAATGCTCCTAACAGGCATGAATCAAGTTTGAATGGAGATATCGTTTGAAAGGGTATTCGAGATATTGTATGGAGTTTTACGAGGGGTGATTGAAAAGTAATGAAATTTGAAATATTAATTGAATCGCTAGAAATTGATGAAACTAAATTAAATATTAAGACTCGAAGTAGGGAACGTGGTTTGGTGTATACAGGGGTTGTCAAAAAGTAATAAGATTTAAAAAATGAAACGGATGCAAGAATTGAATGAAATGAAGTAGAATGTCGAGTTTTAAGGTAAGTTGTCAAAAAATAATGAGATTCGAAACGTAAAGTAGTCTGAAAAAGTTAATGAGACGATATAAAATATTGCGGTTATAGGTACGGATAGTGGTTTTGATCTATTTGATGACTATGAGGGGGCTGTATTTTTAAGGGGTGTTTTTTGTAAACTTTCCTTTATAAAATTACTAGAATGAATGTTGGAAGTGTGTTTTTGGTGATTTTACGTTACTTTAGAATTATAGAGTGTTTGTGAATTTTTTCTGATTTTTGGGACCTTCGATGTAGTTTTTTTATGTAAACTGGGTCTGGTTGACATATTTATATGGTTTGCCATTATGTCTGAATTGACATGAATTTTTTGTTAATTTTACATTTTTCTGTTTTTGTTTTTTGACTTATAGAGGAAATACCCTATAACACTTTGGACGGTCACCCATCCAACTTCTAACCGCGCCTTACATCGCATATCGAAGTATGTACATAGTATGTACATAGTAAAAACGCACCCACGCTCGCCCCATATTTTCCTACGTTAAAAAGAATAAAATGTTTTCTAAGGAACACTATGGGCCAAGAAAGGCTTAATGCACTTTCGATGTTATCAATTGAAAAAAAAAATGATTCAGTTAATTCCTGACTTTGGCAATAAAGTGATAGACATTTTCGCAGCTAGTAAGGATCGTAGAATGGATTTTATGTATAAATAAAATGTCTTTGTTTATTTGCGTATGTACTAAATCTTAAAGTGCAATTTCTGGCTTATTTTTTATGCAGCACACGATTTTGAGAACAAAATTAGTGAATGGTTCTCTGTTAAATTAATTTTAATATACTATTTCACAATGTCAAATGTGTGCCCCCTATAAAATTAACCACCGGCCGCCACTGCATCTACTTTATCTGTACTATGGTTTACTATAGTTGATTTAAATTTTTTAAATTATATTCCAAAACATTATACTCTTTTAAAATTTGGACGCATAATCTGCCGCCACTATAAGCTGTTATTAATAAGTATTTAATAAATCTATTGTGGTCGATAGATTCAGAAAATGCTTCCTATGCCGATGTAACCCCATATAATGTGATATTGATCATAGGGATGTTAACATAAGCCCTTTAATAGTCGATGACTAAGCAAGAACACAAGTTACTCTCGTATAAACATCTCCGTAATTTTTACCTCGCCGCACACATATTTTGTGGGCAAACAATACTTCGTTATTTTTTTCACACAAAAAGCTGACACTATTCAATCAAACATGATGAACTATAGAATTTTTGTTGTGGGGCGAAGAAAAGCTTTACCTATGTCACCAGGTGTCACTACGAATGAAATAAAAAATACATTCAAGTACTAAAATGCCGGCTGTTCCTCTAAATAAATCTCACCGTCTGCGTCTTGCTTTATTAGCAATATAGCATTAACAGGGTGTCAGACAGGTCCTTTGAAAGTAATCCTTTCGAATGCTTTAGAATTATGGAATTATATTTTATACATAATTATTATACCTTAATTTTGAAGTAAAATAAAGGGAGAGGAAGGAGTACTTAAAATATTTATGATACATATATTTAATGTTTATATTGTTTATGTACTTCTGGTATATCAAGCAACAGCAAAGAGCCATTTAATTGGTAAAAATTTAAGCTAACCTGATGAGGAAACACATACTGCTTTAAAAAAGTACTTTTTACTTTCAATAGAATCTGCTCGTGTTAGAAAAATGTTTCAGACTCGATAATTAATATAAATATTGTGCAGAGGAAAATACTTTGTAAACAATTAAATGTAGGAGTAGAGTAGAAAGATCAAAATAATGAACAGGAATTTATATGAGTAAAATGACAATTCAGTTGTTTCAGTACTTTACAGCATTCAATTTGCATAATTTTATCTCGAAATTTATTTCTAGTCTATTTCAGTGATTATGGTTATTATTATTTAGTTACTAAGTTCCTATAGTCCTGCAGCCGGCTGGCTATTTACTCACGTCATCAGGGCAAGGCTGCAAACTGGCTTATTTTGTTTGTAATGAAGTATTTTTCGTTACGGAAATCTGCATAAGATTTAAGTTTAACTGAACTCTGTATAATATTTATATTAGCAGGCAATATTTACTATTTGAACACCGGGATATATTTATAAACAGAATTGTTGTTTATTATTGGATGTAATTAATTCAATAATAAGTTATCTGTGGCCGATTAATTTCATTTCTTTTTCGTAGTTGGCTAGAATAATTATTTGAAACCGATTCCATACATTAAAAAAGTCGAATACTTTATTTATACTAACCAACGCACGTAACAATAATTTACCAGTAGTTTAATAACTTAATATAGCCGTCCTCGCTGGCTTGTATTCAATACGGTGGGCCATGCGCGATACCAAAGCACGTGGGATTCCTCGCGATACCCCGAGTGGGAATCTGGCTATTAAACTAACCGAAAAGACATGTAAAATCAGAATTTGTTCCAATTCTCGAAGCAACCAGACGTCTACCATCTGCCCAGGGT
Source organism: Leptura quadrifasciata (assembly GCA_963675555.1). NCBI lineage: Eukaryota > Metazoa > Arthropoda > Insecta > Coleoptera > Cerambycidae > Leptura > Leptura quadrifasciata. Next base: position 31,994,397 of record OY776680.1, on the reverse strand, counting down.
CCAGCGCTGCGATTGTAAAGAGTAAGAAAACTTATATATATATATATATATATATATATATATATATTTGGCTAGTGCATTTATTATTCCGTATTTATTCTGATTGAAATTTTTATCCTGTTTGAATATTTTTGGTATTTATTTCATATTTACTGACTGATAATTTTATACTTAGTTACCGAAATTTTACTGCCTTTATTCTGATTGAAAATTTTTACACTGTTTGAATATTCTTCATGATTATTTCTATTATTTCATATTTTCTGACTAAAATTGTTATACTTAACTGTTTGAATTGAGACTTTGTAAGTTGGCTAGTACAATCATAGATTATTTTTATTAAATTTTATTTTCTCTTAAACTGATTGCCAATTTTCTGATATTTAACTTAAATTAGATACTTATAATAATTTGTTTATTTTGTGGTTTCCTTCCGCTCCGACACCTAATCAAGATCTTTAAAAGTCGGCTGGTGCCTTCTCCCCAGGCACCTGATCAAGTACTTTAAAAGTTGGCTGGTGTCACTCCTTTACACCTGATCAAGTACTGTAATGGTTCGGCTGGTGTACCCTTCTCCACCCAAATTACCTTTAGTCACAACACTGTTCGTTAAGGGCTAGTAATTTTATTGAACCCGGGAGTAAAACTATCTCAACTAAAGTCGCAATAACTGCCCATTACTTAATACTTAGCTTACTGTCGCATTGAACATCTAGAAATACTAGCCAAGTTTTAAGTCCATCTCATATTTTTTTTTTCTTCACACTGTTTGAATATTATTAGTATTTATTTTATTACTTCATATTTACTGACTGAATTTTTTTTCACTTAGCTTGTAAATTTAACTGTTTATTTTCCGATACCAAGCACTAGCCAAATTTCCGGTCTGTTTGATAACCTGTTTTAATACTGTAAATAATTCTGCTGGCTTCGCATTTTCTGGTATCCGTACACTGACTGTCTGCTTAACAACCGTTTTTTTTATAAACTCGCTAAATTCACCGCTTATACGCTTTTGCCGCTAATATTGTTTTATTGCTTGCTACTCTCCCTCTACTGCTTAAGCCTACGTGTATAAATTTGTGTTAATTGTGATTTTTCTGTTTATTTAGGACTGTAACCACAGGTTTACTGTAATATACTTAAATATTATTGAACTTCTGCGTTTTACAGTTGTGTTTGTGAAAGTCTATTTTCCCTTATTGACCCACTGGAATTAACCGATTCACTGAGCTGCTTAGTCTCGCTCATTCGACTTGTGGGTGGTGTGGTGTTGTTCAACCACTTTAAACTTGAACTGGCGCCCGAGTACTGAATAAAGCTCGAGTGTCAAAGTGACAGCCTTAGTTCTCGCACGGTACGAGGAAAAAAAAGCGTCACATGTTTATTATGAGGTGACAGACAAAAATCTTTGCAATCATCAGCTGTGGCTGCTGCGTTTGGAAGAAATATTTCAGGAATGATGCGAAAAATATAAGTGAACGTAGGCCGTTAGGACAAAGCTATATTGCTGGAAGAACAATTATTTACATAGAAATTGGCTCACTTGGAAGGACGGTAAACAAATATTAGATTTTCAGTGTCAGTTAGTATGGAAATAATTATTCTTTCAAGAATTTGACAAATGGTTAAGGTTTATTTAGACCTGTTTATTATTAATAATTGTTCCCGTTAATCAATAGCACACATACAGTGCGACCCATATCAAATCTTATCACCCTCATAAAAGTTGTATTTATTAATCGATTTTGACCGGGTTCTTTTTAAAGATACTACACCAAAAGCGGCAGTTTTGGAGAAAACGTCATATTTTAATTTTAAAAATCAAGGCCTACCGCGATTTTTCTAGGGGCTAAAATTTAATTGTATTAGCGATTTCTTTACGTAAAATCTGAGTACATCGCTGTATCGCACGATCACATGCTGTAATAATAAAAATAATAATAATACATTTATTTACGAAGAAGAAAAATAACAATAATTTACAAAGGTAACGTATTGGTACAATGATTGTAAATAAACATTGTTTCCCAATAAGTGACTTAATACTTGTTTTGGTAAAATGTAATGAAGTGCAGTTTTTGGTGATTGTGAATTGAGTATTGAATAGATTGAAAGATGCGGGATATCAGCTCTTCGGAATTACTTATATAACACTAGTTTATCGTGTACGCCTTAGTTTTATAGGAGGCTAAAACACTAAACTAAATACTATTTTGATATAAACACTAGTGTTAAAGATAAACAGACAAGCGGAGGGAAGACTTGGACTGCGAATTCCTTGAATGAGATGATTTCGATCTTTGTTGATGGCGATCCGACCAGCAAAGCCCTGCTTCCTAATTATTTGACGTAGTTGGCTAAGTTTCTAGGATTTTCTAATATATGCTTTTTTAATAGCTAGTTGAACTGATGTGTTTTTGTTACTCTATGTAAGTCCTTGGGCAAAGCGTTGTAAGCTCTTGGGGCTAAGAAGGTATAAGATCTTAGTCGGATTGTCTTTGTCACTGACACTGACAGTGACACCAATCATGATAGCGATGCATACGCTGGGTCTATACTACTATCTACATACAGATCCCCCTACTCTCGTCAAACTCGTGGCGTTTTCTGTATTTTACTTAGATAATCTGGAGCATTTTCCGTTCGTTCAAGCAACAATTCACAAAAATCAACTCTTATTGGCATATCCTCAGGTAACAATTCTCGAGTACAATTCTTGTTCATGAGTATTTTTAAAGTGGATATATCCGCTCTTAAGTCTAATCTTCTAGTACTTATCGTAGGATCTTCTATTCCTTCTTCAGCGACAACAGTTCTTGCGTTTTTTGGAGAGCCAACGTCCCTGTTTTTCAATTGAAGACTTTCTATTTCCCTAAGTTGGCGTTCTGTATTTAAAAAAGTTTTTCATCAGTAATGTTTCTGTTCGGAAATTTTACTTTATAATATTTCACAGCTGCAGCATCATTACCAAAACATTCCCCCAAAGTCAAAACTACGTCTGTTAATTGAGAAAGCGTGTAATCACCCATTTTGAATAATATTAACTGGAATTATTTAAAAAAGTCTAAATATGAAATATGTTTGTCGTGTCAAAGTAAAATCATACAATATAGGCTGAACTACTTTGTTTTGAAAAATTCCGCACCAAACGTGGATTGATTTTCTACCCGATTTTTTATTTGCTTGACTTTTCTCTGTCTTTGGTTTTTATTCTCCCAGGAAAGTCTGTTTTTCTATTAAAATATCCCGCCGTGAAAAAACTTGACTCGTCTGTCCACATAATTTCTTTAAAGAAATCAGAATTTTCATCTAATTCATGAAGCATAATCTGACAAAACTCCAATCTTCTACGTTTTTGGCCTTCATTCATTTCCTGGACGGTTAATATTTTCTAAGGCCTATATTGGTGCTTTTTCAAAGTTCTTTGAATATTGGAATAACTTTTTACATTTCACGACAACCATTTAATTTGGCCGAATTTTCTAAATCAAATATTAAAATAAGGTATCGATCTATTTTTACAATAAATTATTTTTTTACCTTCAAAATATAACAATATAAGTATCTAGATCTTCCTCGTTTGCTGTAACGTTACGTCGTTTTCTTGAAAAACTATAGGTCCTATTTATATAACGATAAACATTCAAAAACGCAGTTGTGAGAGGTAAGTGAATCCTCTCATATGGTCAATTGACCATATGAGAGGATTCACTTACCTCTCACCACTACTCAATTTACTATAGTTTGTATAAAACTAGCAGGTTGGTCACTATAATTTGTCTGTTCCATGACCTATGGCATACTGATGAGAACTAATAAGTTCGAAACCGGTCTATGTCTGGTCAGGGAATTGACAAATGATATTGGCTACCACTCTTTCATGATTTGTAAGGTGTAATTCTATGCAGGTCGGGGTATTTGTCCGCTGAGTAGTTGTTTCTTGCAAATCATATATTATTCAAAAACGTGTTTATACTAGGAATCGCTCGATTCGGATACAACGTCACGTATTCTCTTCTTGCGGCACATTTATTTTTATTGTTTTTCACTAAAGGGAAAATATTTCGATCTTTCAGCCTCACTATAACCCATTTTGATTAAATAAATGTTAATAATGACCGTTTGAAATGTCAAAATTGAAAACAATGAAATAATTATGTTCGTGGCCTACCTTGTTGTTTTTGACATGCATGGCTCATGGCATTTGCATTTTGAATGTCAAATATGTCAAGAAGTATTTAAGATATACTATATATTTGAAGTTAGGGAAAAAGGGCTTCTCGAAAATGCAATAATATATAGGGTGTTCCATTAAAAAAACATGTATTTTCTTCGTATTACTATCACGTGACCTATACATGACATTGTTTTCTTTGATCACGTTTCAATAAAATATAGGTAAGATCCTACACTTTTATACGAATGTTGAATAATAACATAAATAAAGAGGGTCAATATATAGTGAATAGAATAGAATAAAGCTTATTTATCAGATAAATATAAGATATACAATTCAATAACAACAACATGTAAATAAACTTGGTATTTCATATAAGTACATCAAAGCACTGTGCATGAAATAGAAGAAACATATGAATATAGTTTTAAATAATAATAATGCAAAATATGTGACACTTGTAAAATATAGAATGTTTAATGCAGATTGTAGAATATAAAATGTAATATCATACACATATATAAATCATGTGCACACACCATAAATCACATATAGGTAATTCTAAACGAATAACGTTATTGCGACATACTGTGGTGGTACTATATTACAAAATTACAAAGTTATGGAATTATATAAACCTAATTATAGCCGCAATTATAATTACAACAATAATAATCACAACAATAATAGTGGCACCGAATCCTAGAAATTTAAAATAACCTATTATTATATTGTTTAGGGTTAATAGTTTATGGATTTCTTCCCTAGATTTTTGTAGGGTATAATGCTTAATTTTTGTTTTTGCTTTACTGAATAATGATATGCGTTTAATTTCGTTTGGTAACGTATTATATGCTCTTGGACTTAGGTAACTAAAACATCATTGCCCACAAGTTGTTTTGGTTTTAGGTGATCGCAAGTTACTATTTATACTTCCTCTTGAATTTTGTAGAGCTGTTGTTGGTAAATTTACACTGATATAAGGCACATTGAAAAAAGAATTCTTGCCTAATGTCCATGTCTTTGAAGAGGATATCTGAGGGATAAGTGCGTTCTTTACCTAACCATAGTTTTGAATATTTTTTTTTGTAAAACTTCTAAATTTTTCAAGTGTGTGTCCAGTACTCCTCCCCAACCAAGAATTCCGTATTTTAGATGAGACACGACAAGTACAATATTTTCATTTGCTTATAATATAGAATTTCACTTAAACATTTAAATCTGTACGTAAGTTTTCTTAATTTATTTGATACATAATTCACGTGCGCATCCCATTTTATGGGATGGGATTATATTTTGTTTGAGTTGTAGATGCTACCTTGAAATTATCGTCGACACTAAGTTCATTATATGCCGGGGCGGATGTTTCATATAAATAAAAAGGTAAGTATTTCGTTTTAGTTGAGTTTAGTGTTAATTGCTTACTGTCGACATATTGTTTTATGCTCTTCAAATCATTCTCCGCTTTAATTTTCAGATCTTTTCAGTTAGGCGCTGTGTAAAAGATTGCGGTGCCGTCAGCATAGCTTACTATGGAGCCAGAAGTTTGTAAATCAAAAAAGAGTTGATATATATTATAAATAGTTTGGGACCCAAAACCGTTCCTTGTGGCACTCCATATTCAACTGTTTCAGGGCTACTTCTCGCGGAACTTATTTCCGTGTCCTGTATTCTGTCTGTTAAATATGATTTTAAGAGTTTTTTTACTATCATTTCTGATGCCCAGATTTTCAAGTGTCAACAATAATTCAGTGTGGCTTACTGTGTCGAGGCTTTAGTAAGATCAAGCTAAGCTTTTATTACTATTATCTAAGGCTTGGTATATTTTACTTACTAAGAAAGCGATAGCATCTTGAGTGTTTTTACCTTTTCTGAAATCAAATTGGGAACGCGATAATAATTTGTACTAGATCTAGATATAATGATTTTTTCAAAGATTTTTGCTATGTTACTAATTAATGAGATTGGTCTGTAGTTTGTTACCTCCTTTTTACTGCCACACTTAAAAATGGGTTTAATAATAGCTATTTTAGAGGCCGATGGACATTCAGCCGCACGCATCGCTTTATTTATTATGGAAGTTAAGGGTTCAAAAATAAATTCTGAGATTTCTTTTAAGGTAGTAACAGTTATTCCATCTATGCCGGGAGATTTGTTGTTTTTTAATTATTTTATAGTTTGTTTAATTTCGGTTGTATTAGTGGAATACAGGAATATAGAATTCACCTGGGTTTTGGCTACAGGCTTTTCGCCCCTACTATTTTGCTTATTTGCTCTCTATAATATTTATTTTTTTCCTTTTTGATCAACTTGTTTAAGTCGGTACTGAATGTTTTGTACTCATTTCTTAGTTCTATATTATTTGGATCTTTCTTTACATCTATGTACATTGTATCTCTTTTATTTATATTTTTAATAAGTGCTTTAGTTATCCATTTTTTTCGCTTTATTTCATTACGCTTAATTTTAACAGTAGTTGTGCATGGTATTATCTTATTATTTAATGTACTGATGAATGTATTAGTGATATTTTCCACATTTTCTAGATCAGTCCACGAAATTTCCATAAGAGCTTTTGTTAACTGATTATAATTAATAAATTTAATATGTCGTTGTGTGCTTTTAAATGGGTTAATGTTTGCTTTATTTATTATTATCTGCAACGCGATTATATAGTGATCAGTTATTTTGGTCTGTATTATGCATGGCAGTGACATCTCTTGTACTGTGTTTATTGACAGTTTAACAAAGATAGGGTCTATGCAACTGCGGCTCTCATGTTCTTCACGTGTAATAAAATTAATATAGGATTTGTAACCGTGTAGATACAAAATATTTAGATATTCCATTGAGATTTCATCATTTAATTTATTAATATCTATATTAATATCGCCTATTAATAAATTGTAATCATAAGTAGTTGTATTGTCTTGCAGGTATTGATCTACGGACGTAATAAATTCTTTGGAAGACATTGAGGGAGGTCTGTACATAGCTAACACACTTACATTATTATCGTTCATGTTAAAATATCAAGTTTTATAGCTTTTACATCATTTATATTAACTATACGTTATTCGCAATTTAGCTCCTCTTTTACATAAACAATAACTCTTCCATTCCTATTTATTGTGCCTTGATTATAGATTGCTCTATACCCGCCTGTATTAAACATGTTTAGTTCTATATCAGTGATGTTAAAAGTTTCAGTAAGTACAATACAATCAAAGTAGAAGTCGAATTGCTCATTGCTACGTTCCGTATATTATTGTGTATGATTTTAAAATTATTAGTTTTACTGATTACTTTATATATTTCATTACATTCCCGAGCATTATCTAGAGTATAAGTTTCAATACCACTATCATCATAATCCCTAATATACTGATCCATACCTGTACAACAAAGAAAATACCTATAAAAAATTAATATAAATAATGTTTCCTTTCATTCGTTTGTTATATATAAATAAAATGGTGTGAGGAGCAATATAATCTTACAATTATAGAGTGTAGAATAGATGTGAGTAGGAATACAATTATAAGTACTATTGTTAAGATATTAGAATTAGAATCACTTAGACTAAAAATACATAAAAGTAATTTCGCATTGTACGGTTAAAGTGTTTAGGTACTTTTTTCGTTACTTTACTTCGTCAATCTGGCAGATCATTTCCTACTGTACCCTGTACTTGCAGCAGAAATATCAGGAGACAATTTTGGACCGCCTTGTATAACTGCCATTTAGATTATATCAAAAATATATTTGCAAAATGGCTTCTAAATAGCTTTTCTCCACAATTATATTACTGGCAGTAAGAGTTACCAACAAAACTAACGACAACAACTGCCTACGCCAGTGAACAAGCTCACATTCTTTTAAACATCATGCCAAAATATAATTCTTGAATGTGAAAAGTCATTATTTGAAATTTTTTCACCTTTATCACAAGCGATGAAAAGTAAAAACGGATTATGTATCGATGAATTGTTTTTTTAAATATTTAATAGGATTAAATTTAAAGTGAAAAGTTTGATTTGTTGTATTATAATCGTTTGGATCCATCCTAACAAAAAACCAGACGTTTTACCGTTACCGGCTCACCTGATATCGACTATTAATATATTAAATTTATGAAAACGTAAAAGCGAAACCTACAAGTTAAAATAAAATAAAAAACTTACCGAGACATTCTTCTTCCATAACGTTGCATGTAATATTGCAGATATTTCCTGGAAGATATATAAAATATTAATCAAAATAATTTATTCACCGCGGTATAAAAAATCACACATAAATTAGTTCTAACACAGATTGTTTTGCATTAATGATATAAGACAGTAAACTGGTAATACTGAGTGATTATTGACTCACATTATGATTAGGGGGCGGATATTGCCCAATAAATATGCTAAAATTTATTTAAAAAATAACCAAAATACAAAAATAACTTACAAAAAATATTACTAGCCACTCACTGTCTCACAACATAATATCGCCAAGACAATTCAGATTTAGACATTTTCACAAAATTGGGGAGGATAGATATGGGGAGGTAGTCTTCTCCTTTTTAAAAAACTGGTAAATATAAGGAATTTCAAATATATCTGGATAGGCACCATCAACGATACATCTATTATACAGGGTGTTGCATCATGAGAGGGACATAGCTTAATAGGAGGTAGAGAACATCAGTGGTAACCGGAACCTCCCATAGAAATGTCTCATTGGGCCTTCATTACGAAGTTACAGGGTGTTAAATAATTTTTGGCCAAACCTGTTTTTTGTCATAACTTTGACAGGGAATGAAATAACGGATTCATATTTGGTACGGCTAATATACTAACGAACCCCAAGAGGTACATGTATAAAAAAAAATATATCCAGGTCCGGACTCACTATAATTTATGTTTCTTCTTTGCATCAATAAAACATCACCCTGTATATATTTTTTTGAAATTTCGATACGATATTCGAAAAGAGCAAGAAAAAACAAACAAAATGGCCTATTTCATTTTTTTGTTACACCTTCGTGGTTATTTAAATACGTTGTTAAATGTGCAAGAAAATGGATTACAGAACCCTATTAAATGAGAGGCACGTGAAATAAATAGTTTTATAACTAAAATTTGCAAAAATTCTATTGAGCCTAGGTGGTCTGGGTGAATCCTAATTCCAGCACGTTTTAAAGGTCCATTTTGGTAAAAAACTGTGGTCCTAATAAGTAATCGGGTATGAAATAACAAAATTTTTAATCAATCACAGTAGGCTTGTTCAAAGAATAAAAGTGACAGATAATTTAAACCATTTAGGCCTAAGCAACCAGTTACTTTGATCAAGAAAATCATCAACATTTTATACTTAATAAAAATTGGAAAAGAGAACAAACTAAAATCTAAATAAATAAAATATTTTCCATTCAATTAACAATAAATAACAAAACAATAACTAAATGTGTTTAAAAATAAAACGTAATTGACACTAAAGTAAATTTTCAAAATGTCCTCCCCCACATTCTGTGCATTTTCTTGCGCGTTTAGAAAGGTCACAAATTGCTCGACGTATCATTTCTGGATTAATCCGTATTTCGTCGCAGGTTGTAACGATGCGCTGGATTAAATGTTGTCTACTTTCAACTTCAATGCTATAAACCTCGTTTTTTAAGTGGCCCCATAAAAAGTAATCACAAGGGTTACAATCAGGAGATCTTGGTGGCCATTCATGTGGACCCCCGCGTCCAATCCATCTATTAGGATACACATTGTTTAAGTGTTCTCTTACTTGAAGGTTATAATGTGGTGGGGCCCCATCATGCTGAAACAACATGCCTCTTATACCGATATTTTCTAACATATTCGGTAAAATGTTTTGAAGAAAATCAAAGTAAATTTCACCATTCAATCTTTCTTCAAAAAAATGTGGCCCTATCAAATGTCTATTCACAAGTCCGACCCAAACATTTACAGAAAACCTGTGTTGCGAACGGCGTTGGCGTACCGCATGTGGGTTTTCCTGTGCCCATTTATGATTATTTCGTGAATTGTTTACTCCATCCCTTGTAAATTGTGCCTCATCCGTAAATAAGGTTCTGTAAATGACTGGGCGATGGTTAGACAACCAATGACAAAATGCCAGGCGGGGGATATCGTCGCCTTGTTGAAGACGCTGTACCTGCTGGATATGATATGGATGGTAACGTTCTCTTTTTAGGGTTCTCCATACTCGCCAATGAGGAATACCAGTTGCCAAACTGATTCGTCTAGTGCTCATATTTCGGTTTTCTTGAACTACGTTTATAATATTGTTTTGTTCCTGCACACCTTGTTGTAAAACACGCTCCACAACTGCAGAATTAGGAAACTTTCCGTGTTGTCTTGCATACTGGAACACCGTACTAAAGGTTTTATGATTAGGGCATCGACGACCAGGAAAACGCAGCCGATATTCTCTTTCCGCCGACCTACCATTTCCATTACAGAAACCATAGATGAATATTATGTCAGCATATTCCACGTTTGTAAATTTTACTGGCATAGTTAAAATATTTTCACAAGTTTTCACTAACTAAATGCGGATTATTGACATATTAAATTATTAACAAACAATTATTCAACTGTTTAGGAGATTTCTTTTTATTATCTGTCACTTTGAACAAGCCTACTGTGATTGATTAAAAATTTTGTTATTTCATACCCGATTACTTATTAGGACCACAGTTTTTTACCAAAATGGACCTTTAAAATGTGCCGGAATTAGGATTCACCCAGACCACCTAGGCTCAATAGAATTTTTGCAAATTTTAGTTATAAAACTACTTATTTCACGTGCCTCTCATTTAATAGGGTTCTGTAATCCATTTTCTTGCACATTTAACAACGTATTTAAATAACCACGAAGGTGTAACAAAAAAATGAAATAGGCCATTTTGTTTGTTTTTTCTTGCTCTTTTCGAATATCGTATCGAAATTTCAAAAAATATATACAGGGTGATGTTTTATTGATGCAAAGAAGAAACATAAATCATAGTCCGGACCTGGATATATTTTTTTTATACATGTACCTCTTGGGGCTCGTTAGTACATTAGCCGTACCAAATATGAATCCGTTATTTCATTCCCTGTCAAAGTTATGACAAAAAACAGGTTTGGCCAAAAATTATTTAACACCCTGTAACTTCGTAATGAAGGCCCAATGAGACATTTCTATGGGAGGTTCCGGTTACCACTGATGTTCTCTACCTCCTATTAAGCTATGTCCCTCTCATGATGCAACACCCTGTATAAAGTAGCTAGCGGAGCGGTGATAATATCTTCCGTTGATTTAATTATTTTGGCATTTAGGTCATGTATATCGAGCGAGTTTGAGTTTGTTAGAGACTTAATGGCGGATTTTACTTCTTGTACAATTATTGAATGCCCGAAAAAGGATAAGTTAGATGGTTAGTTAGAAGTAAAGTTGGTTCGAAAGTTGTGGTTAATGTTAGATGGTGAATTTATTAAGTCTTCTGCAACAGATGCAAAGTGGTTATTAAATATATCTGGTGGAATACTAGGATTAAGGATATTATCACCACAATTGTTTTTTTCAAAGTTAATAACTCTCCAACAGAGACTATTATGATAAAGATAATGATAAAAAATAACGATAATAATAATAATAATAATATTTATTAATTTCAAAAAATCCGGTACTATAAATTAATAATATACATGAATTTAAGTGTAATAGTGTAAATATAAAATAATCAACAATAAAACATTTGAGAAAAATATATAAATAAGTAATATATAGTCCTAGTACACACATAATTTTATAAATGTAAATTTAAAATCTATTATAACATACAAGATAGATTAAAATACATAAAAATACAAATAATTATACCATACAAAAAACAGAAAATACAGGACATATTTTATTTTAAAAACAAACAACTTTATTAATTGAAAAACTTATTCACTATATAACAATTTTTCATTAAAAGTAGTTTTTTAATTTTACTTTTAAATTGGTGTATACTATTCACACATTTAATATCTTCCGATAGAGCATTATAGAATTTGCAAGCGTTGTAACATTATCACCACTTTGAAACATTGTTCTATTGTGTTTGTCTGGATGAATCAGAGTTTTATTTATTGATGGGTAATCATGATCACTACAACCATAGATAAAGTGTTTTTGTTCTTGTATGCAAAACATAATGTTTCATAGATATATACAGATGGTAAAGTTAAAATATTTAATTCTTTAAATGTAGACCTACATGATTCCCTTCGTTTAATTCCAGTTAATATGCGAATTGTCCATTTCTATATAATAAAAACTCTGTGAGCTTGTGAGGACAGACCCCAATGTACAATTCCATATTTTAAAATACTGTGAAAATATCCAAAGTAAAGTTGACGGACAATTGATATACTAAAATGTTTACTCACTGATCTTAACGCATAACAGATCTTGCTAAGCTTGTCACATAGATAATTTATGTGTTCTTTCCAATTTAACTGACTATCAATAATTATTCCCAAAAATTTAGTGGAAGGCGCATATTGAATTATGTCATTTCCAAGTAAAATTGTTCTATTTGGTATGCATACCATATTTAATTTAAATAGAATGCAGCACGTTTTGTCCTTATTTATTAAAAGTTGGTTTTTAAACACCCAATAACATAATTCTACATAAATATTCTTTATTTTATAACGGTAACAATAGTAACCCCGCTTCCCCATAACATCTGATGCTCAACGGGTTTCTGCATCTCACTGCTGCCGCTATCTGTTGCACTCCGGCAAACCCATGTCCATTGGGCCTAACAAGCTAATAAATGGTAAATATATAACTAGACAATGTCTATGTTAAACTCGTAAGGAATATAGAACTTAAAGGCCTCTGACACGCACCAGAATTAATATGATTCATAATTCTTGTTATCTACATTTAATATAAGGTTAATAAAGGAAAGTGCATGACTTCAATGATATGATCTTTTAGGAGGTAACGGATATATTTCATAATTTGATGCTACACTGACACCATGCACTTTACAGTAGCAACTAAATGTTCTCTGAGGCGTCATTGACATCAACATGAGGCGAAAACCAAGTTTAACAAGAGCTGAAGGAGCAATTTGGTCAACAGCTCCTTCTGATGGTGTGATTACGGCTGCCTCGCAAAAGACGGGAATGAAGAAAATACCTAGAGCTTGAAATATATAAAACAATAGTTTAAAAACATAATAGAATAATTATAAATATTCAAAAGAATAGTTACAATAAGCACTTGGTTTATTGTTTCATTAGTTTTGTTCAGATTTCTCTGACATATGTTTCGGCTTTGCGATCATTATCGAAGAGTCTTAAAAACTGACCTGAAAGTGGTGGTTCACAGTATATATCTTACAAATCCTTGATTTGCTATTTCTTAAAATTTAACAATACAGGCCCGAACTACGAACTTAATTTTAATTTTATTACTGTGTCTAGTACAGGATTGTTCATAAATTCTGTTTGTGCATTTGTAACGTTTTTATGATTTCTTAGGGCCTTTTTAATTTCTAAAATTTCAAGCATGTCTAGGATTTCTCCTTTGTTTGCATTATGAAAAAGTTTAACACTACTACCGTTAAAAACGTGATTTTGCTCAATGCAATGTTTGGCGAAACCAGTTGATTTTTTATTATATAAAATCGACTATTTGTGTTCTCTTAACCTCACATCTATGCTACGACCACTCTGACCTATATATACGGCATCACAGTCGTCACACTTTATTTCATATACCCCCTATTTTTGAATATCTTATGTCTTTTCTTTATTATTAACCAACAAGCGACCTACATTATTTCTATTCGTTGATATTGTATTAATACCTAATTTATTTAATCTATTACATACTGAGTTGCTAACCTTATTTACATAATTTATACTATGCCACATTTTGTTTTCTATATTTGGCACGTTATAAAAATGTTTTTGTAATAATTTTTTGTTTATTTTTTATTAATTTGCCAATAAGTAACTCATCAAAGCCATTGTTTTTTGCTAGCGTTTTAAGAATTCTAACTTCTTTTTTAAAGTTAACCCTATTTAAGTTTATAGATAATAGTCTGTGTACATAGCTATAAAACGGTGACATTTTTATCTTCCAAGATTGATTACAATTTGCATGTGTAAGAGTGTCAGTCAGAGTTGGCTTTCTGTAAATATCAAGTTCTAGCCCATGTTCTTTACGTGTCAGCACAATATCTAAAAAGTTTATTGACCGTTCTTTTTCCATTTCAACTGTAAGTTGAATTTTGTTGTTTAGGGAGTTAATAAAATGAATGAAATGTGACAATTGTCTCTCAGTACCGATCCATATACAAAACACATCGTCAACATATCTTACTCAAAAATGTATGTATTTGTGGTTAAAAGATTGTTTTCAAAATTTGCCATGAATATTTCAGCTAATAATGGGCTTAACGAATTACCCATATGTAGGCCGTTTACTTGCGTATACATTTTATCATCGAATTTAAAATAATTTTGTTTGATACAGATATTAATTAATGTTTGTAAATCTTTTTGTTCATTTTGATTCAATTCACTATTTGAGATAAGATGTTGTAATATATCCTTAAGCTCATGAATAGGGATAGAGGTAAATAAACTTTTAACATCAAAGGAAACTAATTTGGCATTTTCGGGTAAGGTTATGTTTTCCAATTTGGTCACAAGTTCTAAATAATTTTTTATACTGTAAGGGGATTGAAACTTGATCAACTGTGGTAAAGTCGAATTGAGTTCATTACATAGTCTATAAGTCGGTGCATTAATATAAGACATTACCGGTCTTATAGGAAAACCCTCCTTATGAATTTTTGGTAAACCATAAAGTATGGGGGCTGTAGCATTCATTAATAGAAGGCTGTTTGTTTGAAAATTTGTTATATTGGGTGTATTTTTCTTTAGTAGTACCTGGATTTCTGACTGAAATTTTTTCGTAGGGTCATGTTTTAGTTCTTTATAATCATCAGTATTTAATAATTCGTGCATTTTATTATTATAATCAGAACTAGATAAAACTGTCACAGTATTACTTTTATCTGCTTTCCATAAAATTAACTCGTTAGAATACAATTTACTGCGGATACCATTTACTGTTTTTTTATTTTAATTTGTTAGAGGTTATATTCTTTTGTGAATTTTTTATAACCTTTGACAAAAGGTATTTTTCGCCATTGGGTTAAGTGTCAATTCAGTGTTTACAGCTAATAAGTGTAAGTCTTTCTTGTTGGTTATTTTAGAACAATATTTTAGATCTTTTTCAAGCAATTTGGTTTCATTAGCGTTAAATTGTACATCGGTTAAATTAATTAATCTAGGATAAAACTTATCTGAATCCCCAGCTGCCAGGTTCGTATTCGAGCAGTTTTTCGGTGGTGAATTTCTCCAGAGATTTTCAAGTTTTTTCAGCTATCTAACGTATTGCCTGTGTGAATTTTCATGTACTTCTTGTCGAATGTCTGCATCAACGATGTCAAAAACAATGGGATGCAAAACGTGAGAGAGTTCGGTATGCATGAGTTTCAAATGCAAGCATAAGTTGTCGCGTCTTTTGTACCATTTTTTCATTTCTTCTTTCAACCAAGTTATATAAGCACTATCTACTGCTTTCTTTGCCTCTCGTGAGTTATGCCGACATAATAACCATAAACCAAGTGCGTATTGTAACTATCCTTTTGAATATTTATAATTATTCTATTGAATATGTTTCATCAAGAACCTACCGCAGATTCCATCCAATTAATTAAAAAAATAAGCCTATAAAAACAAAAGTTGACCTATCTGCGACAGTAACCATGACAGTCTCTCCTGTAAGATAAATATCAGCCAGCGCAAACAAACTAGAAAACAGGTAAATAATTGAAAACTAGTGAAATTAAAAAAAAAAAAAATTGATAGTTATAAAAACTTATTTGTATAACTTTTAAAAACAGTAAACCATATGCACGTTCTGACACACGACACAAGTGTTAGAGATTGCGGAACAAATAGGTTTTTTATTGCTGAGTATAAAATGAGAACAAAATGAATTTATCGCGTTAAATTTAACACTTTATAAGTTCTGTAGCCACGAATGTCTAAGTTAGATGTTATTTTTTTTTAATAAAATTATTAGCCAATGGAAGATAATAAACTTGCCACTTTAAACTGGCGCATGTTTAGCCCTGAAATGAATTGAAGCGGTATAGATATATCCTCTAAATGCATTTTATTCCTTGAACTTTAACTATATTGCCTGAAACCGTTCTAAAAATCTATAAACCACAGTTATTAATAGCTATAAACAAACGGAAAGTCAAGACTAATTACATACTTAGAAATTATCACATAAATAATGCCAGAAATGCTGTAGTTATGTTAATGTAATAATATTTTAAATTCGCATAAAATTGTGTGTATAAAGACAAGGTTGTTACTGACACGGACAGTTATATTTCAATATTTTATTGATTTTATTCGAATAACGATATTTTATTAGATACTGAAATGTCTAAAAGTAAACAGAATAAGGGTGTGCTGAATTTATTAATGGCAGAGACTTGCGGAAGGAGCATTCAAAGAAATGACGTCAAGTTATCTATGTGAGTGATAACGAAGGGCGTGTATTGGTTTCTTCGAGACCAGGTACGTATTCAATATTCTGGTGATAAAATACATACATTCACAAAAAAGACATAAAACAATGTATCTATTGTAGTACACGCAAATTAGATTAAAAAACACTGAACAGAAGAAATAATTTATAAAGAAATAATATTTGAGATGCGTACTCTGGAGGGTTAGGAATAGATACCTGAAAAGTTTTCACCCCATTCAGGTACGGAAAGTCCCTTTTTTGCAAAAAAAACATCCCTGACGGGAACTTAACATACGTGCGTGAAAGTGTTCCTGTAGATATGGAGAATAGGTGATTGTTTCATTTGCGAAAAGACGTTTCAAGAAGGAAAACTGTGCGTGTTGAAAGAGGCTTGGTGAATTTAATAGCCGTTAGGAAAATTCGACAGGACGATAAATATTACGGCTATACAGGGTGTACCGCAACTTATCCGAAAGATTTTAACCATACATGCACCTTTAAATAAGAAGTCGATTTCTTAAAAAAAAATTAATAAAAGTCCCACACAGAAATTTTTTAAGTTACAAATTAATAAAAATGTTAAAACAACATACTATTTCTATAAAAACTGTTCAAAGTTCTGTCCTTTGACGTTCAAGCACGCCTGAGCCCGTCTAATCGAATTTTATCTCACTAGCTGAAATGTTCCCCCTTCCTGCTGTTCCCGAAGATGCAGATTATGGACAGCCGTTGTGATGCGTTCACAATACATCGATATTGTCTACTTCGATTTGGTAGACTTCATTCTTTAAATATCCCCACAAAAAAAATCAAGAGGATTTAGATCCGGGGACCGCGGAGGTCAAGCTACGGGTCCACCCCGTCCGATCTAATGTATACCGTTTAATTGGGTCAAATAGTCTCGGACAAAACGATAATGTGGCGACGCACCATCATGTAAAAACCACATCCGACTTCGGACCTCCAAGGGCACATCTTCAAGAAGACCAGGAAGATCATTACGGAGAAACTCCAGATATTGTCGACCATCCATCCGATTTGACAATATGGACGGACCAAATAGGCGTTCATCGACAATCCCTGCCCACACGTTTAAAGAGAACCGATGCTGAATGTGATTCCGAACTAATGCATGAGGATTCTCAATGGCTCAAACGTGCGTATAATGTAGATTAGTTACACCATTACGCGTGAAAATAGCTTCATAAGTGACCAAGACATCGGCTGTAAATCGAGCATTTAGAGAATTCTTATGCAACAACCATTCACAAAATTTAATATATATTTTTGAACTTTATATTGTCTTTTTCATGTGTCTTCAAAATTAATTTTCAAATTCAAATTTAAGAAAGTGCTAGTATTTGCTGTGTTAGATTTATAGTGTTACGACGTCCAATTGGTACCATCAGTGAAGCAATTAAGCAAACACGAACAGTAAGTACGGATTTTGTATTATTCTCCATCTGAAAGAGTCTTCTCTGTGAACGTTTAAAATCCATTTTGGAAAGTATAATAAAAGTCCTTCAGACCTGTAAAGGTGGATCATTCACAATGACAGTGACAGTATATTCAATAAGCACAGTGAACTTGAATCTTTTCTGTCAGTTGTTTTATCTAGCGTTAATTTTATACCAGTCTACAAGATAGTCCAAATACAACATCTCAATCAACTAGAGTCAATAAATTACCATTTCCAAAATGTTTGATAATTTGTAACTACAACAATTAATTTGTATCTGTTTCTGTGTTGGACTTTTATTACTTTTTTTTTTCAAGAAACCGACTTCTTATGTAAAGGTGCATGTATGGTTAACATTTTTCGGGTAAGTTGCGTTACACCCTGTATACATATATCAAATTCAATCTTGGCGAGGAAAAAATGGTTGAAACCAACGGAATGATGTTGAAAAAAAGTGGACAATATCTTAGCTCCCATTTACACCACCAAGTTACCAGCACCAATCTTTACCCTTCAGCTAGTACCCTGCAGCTGCAAAAAGGGTTGCGGCAAACGATGCAAATATGTTAAGGTTCGATTGCGCTGCCCAACAATATGCTCTAGTTGTCATGGGAAACGAGGTTTAAATACCGAATTTGAAGAACTGTTCGTCGATGAAAAACACTCTAACGAGTAAAATTGGACAGAATTTTAGTGGAATAGGCCTATAGGGTAAATCACTTTAAAAAACGCACCGAGAGCTCAAATAAAAAAACGCATCTTTGTGGAAAAAAGAGGAAAAGAAATAAAAATCACTTGCGTCAACATCAGCTAGAATGCATTTTATAGAGAAAATTCCGCTCTATAAACTCATCCTTGGACATTTTTCTCGTTAAAGGATCCAGTTTTGAGATATTCGCTGCTAAACTTCGCGTAAGATCGATTTTTACTTGTGCGCTCCAAACTTTAACGACAAAGTTTTATTTAGTATACTGTTTTCTCTTTCAACGAACGGGTTATAAGATAAAAGTGAAAAACCAGCGTTAAGTCCCCGTTAGGGGTGGTTTTTTGCTAAAAGGAACTTTTAATTCCTGAATGGCGTGAAAACTTTTCGGGTATCTATTCCTAACCCTATCGAGAGTGAGCATTTCGAATATTATTTCTTTATAAATTATTTCTTCTAAAATATCTAATTTGCGTGGACTATTGTGAAACGTGGGACACGAAAATACTCGATTGTGTGATTTTTGAAGTAATTTTTTTTTAAATATATTTTAAATAACGATTTTATCTAAAGATATAAAATTCATTAGCCTAAAAATTACTCAAAACGTTTTTTGAAACATCTATTTATATTTTCTAGATGGCTAATTAACTGTTCAGCATTTAATTGAAACTCGTTTGGTGTAAAGACCAATACAATTACTGATCATCTGTATAACAATAAACCGACGACTTGAGTTCTACATATAATGTCTGAATTATATATAATGAAAGGAGGGGTCCAAGAATCAACCCTTGTGGTACTACGGTAGTTATTTGAGAAGCATTGGAGAAAATTTTGCCTTCCTACTACTACAACGACACAACCACCACCAAATACTGATTATAATTACACAGGGTGTATTTTATACTAGCGCTAATTCAGGACATTTCAATTTTTTCAAATGGAACACTCTGTATATTGTTGTATTTTTGAATTGGCACATTAATTCTCTACGATTTTTGTGAATAATATCATATACCTAAAATCGATATTTCCAGAGATATTTTTACTTTTTCATTAAAAATCGTTAAATTATAATACTTTTCATTTCGAACTGATCTAGTAACCATGATTTTGACATGAAGCTGTTGGGTCTCAGAGAAGTTTGTGGCTGAAATATTACGTTCTAATATTCTACCCTCCAGAAGCACACTGAAAGTAGTTAGGCTATTTATTTTTCGATTGCAACAGACACTGGACCGCTAGATGGCGCTTGGCGATTGTTTTGCATGTCGCTCTCTTAAGAATATTGAAATGTACCAAATAGTCGAAGGATCCTCGTATCGGCAGTCACAGCCCACAGCCAACATTGTACTGATGAGAGCCAACAGCTCGAAACTGCAGTCTGCAAGTGGTGTGTGACGACTGGCACAAGAGCTCCTTTAAGTAGGAAGTAGCCTTTCGGCCGGTGTTTGTTGCAATCGAAGCATTCGCGTTCTGTTGGTAATATATAAATGTTACACTTAACAGGCTTGTAGCTCATAATTCAGCGCTCGGCGGGGCATATAGCCCATAGAGTAGTTGTTAGTTGCAGTCTGGTTACGTTCGTTATATTAAAGTAAGGACTTATAGAAGAGTTTGTCACTGAAATATTACATTTTAATTACTGTAAATAAGTTGACTATCACCTGCATAGCATTGAACTTCCGAAAATTTAAAAAAATGTTACCGGACGGTAGCAGTATGCTCTAGACTGTGATTGAGCTAGACAACGCTGTTACTAGCTGTCCTGAGCTCGAGTCTCAGCTGCGGCAGATGGTACGCCGCAGAGAATAGGTGTTGTATAAGTTATTATCTGTTGTGCGTGTATGTGTCCTGGTCGAGTGGTGGATAACTATAGCTAAATTCCGCCAGGACGACAATATAATGAATGTGGGCCGATTCCCTAAAATTGCCACTGTCGGTTGGGCCGACCCCATCCACCACAGGTCAAAACTATTTAAATATTTATGAAGAAGGGTTCACCTCTGTTATTATAAATAAGCCAAAGTGCGAGAAACACCATTTATACAGCACACGAATTCGGAAGGACTGCTCCCTCATAGAAATAAAAGCAAAAAATGTATAACTTTTAAAAAACGACTAAAGAGTCTCACTGGGTCAAGACCTTTGACACATCCAATAGGTGCTTAAATAACCTGCACCGAAACAAATAATTGTTACTTAATTGTCACTATTTACTTCATACATTAACCGAATTGCGTCCTAGAAACCCACTTAAGAAACATGAATACACGATAGAACAAATATATGTTTTAAAACATTATTATTACACATTTATAATAATTTACGTTACTCTTTAAATGTGCCTACCTCTAATTAGGTTTCACAGCAAAATACTTGCAAGTATTTACCTAATTTGAAGTATTTAATGTGGTAAACACACCGAGAATTACTCTCGAGATTAATTAACATTGAAATTCGTTGAGCATATCCTAAACTGAAATGCTGAGATATATTTGAATTTTTAAGTTTCATCAATTTGCTGTAGCTTCAAGACCCTTTCACAGTTTTGTAACCAAAAAACTGCATAGGATTCAACTAATTTTTATGAATTTTTGCATGTCGAATACGAGAAAAAATCCATCAAAAGAGTTTCTTGAAAATTTGTAAAATGGAGATAAGATACGAGAAGATAAAAGGACAGTGAGAGGGAGGGAAGGAAATTGGGATTTGGGATAGATCAGAGTCAATCATATCCCGACGTGTTTCATTCGGTTTTTATGCCAACTGAGTTGAAGAGGTTACCATCCCCCTGTAAATTACTAAAGAAACTCCTTGACCGTTAAGCAATCAAGAACACATTTAATCGCACCCAGTAATTATTTGTTTTAATTTTATATCAAGATAAATAAACAAATTGGCCAATTATATGATCGCCTAGGTTTACAAAGTTAGGACTCAAATTACGTTGTGTTTGTAGTAACCTTTTATATTTACCCAAGTTCTTTATGCAAAGTTTGACATTACAACTTCCTATCTGATATTATTTATCTTAGAAAATTAATCACTTTCAATTTAAATACCTTGTAAATTCGAACACATGGTTTATTAATTGAGAAACCTAGCTAATCATTTACTTTATTTATTTTCTATTTTATTTGATTGAAATCAGTATCCTTTATTTAGTTTATTACTACTTGTATTACCAGAAAGGTGAAGTTGAAAGAAAAGAGAGTAATCGTTGGGACTATTGCCCTATTGTTGTTAATAGCCACAGAAACAATTTTATTTTATAACAATTGTTGCAATAAATAGCCAAGCATGAAGTTAAACAATCCAAACATCTAAGACAATTGTCTAAATATTATATGGGAAAGTTTACGCTGCTACAGTAATGACAATACTGTATATGTTTCAGAATTGGATAAGCAAATAATAAGAACCATGCTATGCAGTAGTATTTCCGTATTATTTTGGTTGTAATTAGAGATGCGGCAATGTCCAGTTAAATGATGGTTAGGCTATATACATCAGACGTGTATATTAGAAAAGAAAAGCGGACCCAATATGGAACCTTGCGGAAGTCTAGATCTGACTGGCCCAGAAGAAGATATACCTAAGTTCGTGCGGTCAATTTGATGGCGATTTTCTAAATATGAACGAAAAAACATTAACGACATATCATCTAATCCGTAATATCGCAATTTTACTATCAGTAAGTTATGATCCACGATCCACTGAGTTAAAAGCCTTTGAAAAGTCTATCAGAACCAGTATGCTCGCTAGTCCCTCATAAAGACCTCTGTCTAGCGTATTTAAAATATTTACCAATACCGTAGTCGTGCTGTATCCAGCTCTGAAACCTGCGTTAATTGAATATTGACATTTTCTAAAATTTTACTTAAAAAAGCTTATTTCATCATTCCTCTATAAAATCTTTATTCTACTGTAAGGAACATAACCAGACTGCAACCAACAGCAACTCTCATGGCTATGTGCCTCGCCGAGCGCTGAATAACAAGTTACAAATTATTGATCATTATGTCTGCCTTCAAAATGTTCGTGATTTCTACCTCTGATAATATGTTTTGATACGGCACCTGTGCCATTGAAAACTTTATTTATATTGTATACAGTGGTACTACCGACATTTGATCCATTGGGATGTCTAACATTAAATTCATCGGCTGCTTCTCTTATCGAACGAGCATTATCAACAACCAGACGAACTATTTCAATTTTGTGTCTCAAATCAAATTTATTTAAATAAAGAATGACCTATATTCCTGTGGCTGATATGTAATATTTATTACGTGCCTCTAGAATGTAATAAACGTAGGTGGTGCCATCCAGTAGTAGTGCAATATGTAATACTGTTTGCGTTTCTGTTGACAGTTGACGTTTCTAGTGACAGTTAATCTTTCACGTTTCACCGTAGCAGTGGTACAACAAATAGAGATAGATACAAATAAACCTAATTTATAGGCGCAGAAAAAGTATAGTCTATAATTCATTTGGAAGGCCATATTCAGAATATACTATTCTGAAATCGCTGAAGGGGTTATAAAGGGTAAAAGACTGTTCATCGTTCACGAAAATTAAACCTCAATTTCACTGTTATCAATCTTATTAATTTTAATTAATCAGTAATATTATTAGATTTAACTTTGTTGTCTGTTTTTGATGTTTATTCCATGACTTACTATGTCTGCAATAATAAATGCGTACTAATATCTTCATTTTTAAATTTGTCTGCAAAAATTTAATTAATTCGTATTTTTTTAAGAAATTTGGTACAGTTGATTTAAAAAAAAACTGGTACACTTTCTTTTAGCTATGTAAATCATTCGTTCTTTGATTAATATTAATAATCTTACAAATGTCACTTTGACGTTAATCAGTGGCGTCATTATTAAAAATGGTTCGACATCCTAACAGATATTCAAAAACTTCGAATTGTGTCTAAAATTGAAGATGGTTGGTCCATAAGACTTGCTGTTGAATGCAATGTGAGTAAACCACGATAATGAGTGTTAAAAAACAATGGGAAACCAACCAACCGATATCCCGTAAAGTTGGTTCCGGTAGGCCCAGAAAGGGCAATAATCAAAAAGATGAAAATCTTATAAATTACCTAAGAGAAAACCCTTTTCAGACTGCAGTAAATGCAATTTCAGAGACAAATTTCCCTGCTTCGGTACCTACTGCTTGCAGAAGAATAAAACTAAGAAGCGAATTGAAGAGTTGTTCAGCGGCTAAAAAATACAAACTTTCAGAAGAAAAGAAGCAGGGTAGGATTATTTTTGCACTGTACTATATAATCAATGATGAAAACTTCTGGGGACAAGTTGTCTTTTCTCACGAAACCATTTTTAAATCCTGTAACGAGGGACATGTTCGCTTATATAGGCCTCCTTCCACTAGATACGACGAAAAATATACTTTTGATCCACAAATATCAGGAAGGTCTTCAGTCAATGTCTGGGCTTGGATGAGCCTAAATGGGTTAGGTGTGTGTTGGAACAGTGGTGGTCATCTCAATTCCATTAAATTTTATTGAAATATTAGACAATATTATGTTGCCGTCAGTAATAGAGGTGTTTCCGGAAAACAATTTTATTTTCCAACAAGACAACTGCTCCATACATACAGCCCATCGTGTCAGGCAATGGTTTCTTAATAAAAACATAGAGTTGATACCGTGGCCATCTAAAAGTTCGGATTTAAATCCAATTGAAAATGTTTAGGGACTAATGGTTAAACATATAAGAAAATTAAATAACCATCCAAATAATGCCCAAGAATTGGAAGGGATAATTGAAGACGCTTGGGAGAACTTGTCGCAAGAAGTTGACCTTGCAAGAAATCTGATTTTGTCCATGCCTGCAAGACTTCAGGCAGTTTTATACGCTAATGGAGCAATTACAAAATATTAGTTAATTCTGTATTACGTAGTTGAAGTTCATTTATTTTATTTTTTTATTGTATTTTTATGTTCAGTCTGCATTGTTTACATTTTTTTTAATCTCAAGTGGTATTTTGTGTTCTTATTTTAAAAATAGAATTATCATTATTCAGTTAGTATTTTAATTACAACCATTAGTAGAATTATCCATAACAAATATTATTTTTTAAACAATAATATGGCAGGCTTGAAAATGTTTTGAAAAAGTTATTTTCTAATTATTTTTTAAAATTCCATTTGAATAAAATTAAAAAGAAAGGTTTAATAAGTTTAAAAACACTAAGAATACCGGTCTCCTCCAAAAAACTGAGGTCCGGGGTAAATCACCTCTTCTCCACCCCCCTCTCGACATTCCTGGCCAGCCCTATTTACAGACATATGCACACAACTAAACTATTAAGATTTTCGATTACAAGAGTTGTACCAGTTTTTTTTGAAATCAACTGTACATACCCATTTAGGAGCGAGCTGAATACAGCGATGTATTCAGATCTTACGTAAAAAAATCGCTAATACGATTTCTTAAATTTTAGCCTCTAGAAAAATCGCGGTGGGCGATGATTTTTAAAATTAAAATATGACGTTTTGTCCAAAACAGCTGTTTTTGATGTAGTACCGGTACAACTGGGTATTAAGGCTTGAAATTGGTCGCACTGTGTATATGTATCTAACAGCAAAACTTAGTATATGAATTTTTCTTGATAAGTTGCAAGGCTGTGTATTTGAAATATTCTAGAATATTGTTTCATAAATAGGTTTGGTTCTATTTTACTTTCTGGCCCAGAGTTCAAACTATAATATAGTGAACACGATTAACATAAAATATATATAAAATATTTTGAATAAAAAACAGGCAAACATTTAATACATCGTAGTAAACAATCGCGGGACAAACGTTTCTTGTTGCATAAAAAAATATTTATCACATGTAAAACCAGCTTGACAATTTGAAATATTGTTCATTGAAACAGTTTTTTATCAATAAATTATGTAACAAATATTAACATACAATAATTGTTCTGTCAGAAATTTATATAGTTTATTAAATTATTTACATTGCACATAAACATCATTATAACAGTTGTATTTAGATATAAATGTTTATTTAAATTAATTATTAAAAAAAATAACTATGCTATGTTTGTTATAAGAACGGTTTTATATTTAATATCTATTGTCTTAATCTACAATTTATCGATTGAAAAACTCATTTATTATTGGGTGTTACCACAAGAAATCTTTATCGCATTTGTTAATACATGGAAATGATAAATGCACATTAAAATAAATAAATAATACCAGCCGATATAATAAATGGTTTTTTAATTTGTTGGTATATGACAAATCGACCGTTGCCCACAAAAATATTAAATTATTAAGCCTGAATCATGTGCCTAGTTGTTTGAAAGGCGTCGTGTAAACATTTCCGTGGGGATATTCTATTTGAAACAAAGTAAAAGTAGACAGAACATGATTTTTTCATTTAGTTCTTTTAATCTTATTATGAGCTAATGCTATAAACCAAGAATAGGAGGTTTAGTGACACATAAAATATAGAATTTTAAAGATTATAAATGAATGTGTCTGCCTGCGCTTAACGAATGGTTTAATATAAGCTACTCGAAATAAACTGGAGACAGAATATTTATTACTATATAATATTCGTCCGCTGGAAAAATGTAGTATTGAATAATACATAACAAACAATAGGGTAAAAAATAAAAATATGTTAACAAACATATAAGAGTGAGACTTCAGACACTGAATGTGTAAATGTCTTTCAGATGCAATAAGGTATGGACAAATATATTTATAATACAGCACAAATACACGTACACTATACGTGTTTAAAACAGATAAATCAAGAAAAAAAAATAAGACTATAAAAACTGTTACATTGGTCTAGAACATTTTTTTATATCCGCGATTTTACAGTTAAAAATATCCAATCTGTGCTCTATGTTATTATAATTTAAACAGATCTGATGCTGTGGAGATGAGTTCAAGAGGTTAGTACGAGGTGTAGGTATCAAGAGTGTATCAGTTATTCTCGCCGTTAACCTGAACACTCGGTATATAATGAGTGAAATAATTGAAAAGTGAATAGTGATGCCGTTCTATTGGTACCTTTGGTGACGGTTGGCATCGGTAACTGTAATAAAATATCTGATATGTAGACGCACGCTTCATCTTTTATATCTGGAAAGACAAAGGTTCCCGAAGGTTTTCTTCTCAAGTAGGAAACTTGGAAGTCTCCGGCATCATATTTTAAAAGAACTTTGCCAACGTAGTGTTTAACACTTTTCTTTTCTTCAAATTTGATTGTGACAAAATCGCCTTCTTGTAGATCTTCTGGCTTTGGTGGAATATACTCTACATCATTTACAAAATTATCTTCGGATGGGCAAAATTCTGAACTTGACGATGAATCTTCATTTTCGAAATTGCCAGAACAACTTGTTGAATCGGATTCTATTTCATATGTTTTCTTTTTCTTACTTATCTTTGCCTGTTTATTATTTTCTGTTCGTAAACCTAACAAAATTTTTACTGTTTTAAGATCTTTTACACGTTGTTCTTGTTCTTTGATAAGTCTCTTTTGCTCTTTTGTATGTTGCAGTTCTTCGAGTCTTTGTTTCTCTGGTGTGCTGGTGTAAATTCTCGATTTGCCCCTTTCCTTTCCTTTCCTCTTCTTAGCTGTTTTAACCATTTTTGGAAAAGGCCTAACTGTTTCAGGTATTATGCTGATAATTTTCGATGTTGGAGGCGTGGACTCGAATGCTTTGGAAGTTGAAGGGGTAGGTTCAAACGCCGAAATATTTATAGTTTTTAACGGATTAATTTGTGGTGGTGTTGAATGGATCTGGTCAATGAAATGGGTAGTTGCATCTGAAGTTTTCTCATTTTCAATGCTAGTGGAAACCTGAGGACCCACGTTTGTCGTAGCATTATCTGTCAGTTCATTAATATAAACAGTACAAGGTGCAAAATCTTCATCTGAGATTTCCAGCTTATTGAATGGGCATATATCCGGCTTGTCAATGTTTTTACCAGTAAACGATTCAAAGAATGCAATTTTAGCAAGTGCTGGGATCTAATATATCGACAAAGCCTTTCCAGGATTATTTATGTGCTAGTCATTAAATGCCACCTTCAATTTCAAATTTTACTACTAATAATGGTCGAAGTGTCATCAGCAAACTAACAAATCAGAAAATTAGAGTCATTTGATACACTGTTATTAAGGGCGTTTGAGAAAATTAGGAATAAAAGTGGTGATAATATTCCGCCTTGGGGCACGCCGTATTTTGTTGGACATATTTCAGAAGAAAATTTGAAATTTGCGATGTTATTTGACTCGACTGTTATTTGAACGTACTGTGATCTATCGGATACATAAGAAATTAACCATTTTATAGGTGAACCTGTGATACCATAACATCTTAATTTATGTGCTAACATCGATTTATTAATGACATCAAAGGCTTTCGTGGGGTCGAAGAAAATCCCTACGGTGAACAGTTTTTCATCTATACATTTGTTTATGAAATTAATGGATTCTACAAGGGCAGTTTCGGTGGATTTTCCTTTTAAGAAACCGTGCTGTGTTTTTGAAAACACCTTGAATTTATAAAAATAATCTACAATACGTTCATACATAAGCTTTTCAAATATCTTAGAAAACACAGATAAATTTGAAACTGGTCTGTAATTTTTTATGTCTGAATGATCACCTTTCTTAAAAATTGGTACAATTCTGGCTACCTATAACTTAGAGGAAAATTCACCAACTGTAAATGATGTATTGATTATGTTTTCTAGAGGTATTATATTAGCTACTTTTTTTAATATAAAACAAGGTATTCCATCTGGTCCAGCCGATTTTTCCTTAGTAACTTTTATGATTATATTGTATATTTCAGTTACACTCACTGGATGAAGAAAAGAAGATTTATCCCCATGATTGTGGTTTATCATTTTAATATTACTTTGTATTTTATCTGCAGGTTTATTAACAGAGTTTAAAAAGTGATTGTTAAAATTTTTGGAGATTGTTTCTGGATTCTTTTCATGTTGTCCGTTAATAATTAACACAGGGTGCTGATTTTGTTTTGGCTGATTTACGTTTGAATTTAACAAATTCCATGCAATTTTACTGATATTATTTGAATTTGAAATGTACCTGTCATTGAATATTGTTTTTGTTTCCTTTATTAATTTTTTATATTTCATTTTTAACTCGTCATATTTATATTTTACTTCAGAATTTTCAGTCCCTGTGTGTCTTAGGCCCATTTAAAAAATATACTAATAGACCGGGTGTTAACAAACATGCAACCCGAAGCACAAGGTACAGTGAAAAACTATGACTGATGTGTTAATAAGTAAAAATATTTGGCCCCATAATGGTACCTAAAATCATATATTACTTTCTTCGAGTTCATGGTATTGGATATGAACCTGATGGTGCCTGCTGTATAAACGAAGTGAATCAGTTCCATGAGAATGCGAGTATTTTAATTTCACGATGTCTACTCGATACGCTGTATACATAAATCTTATTTTTCCAGAGTTTAAAGAGAATAACGATGCGTTCTTTTGATCGTGTATAAGGACGATTCACAATAATGCCTTGATTGTGTAGCCCACTGATAAAGCTATAATATGAAACGAAATGAGCCTAAAACATGGTCCAATAAAATAATTTGTAATCCGAAAATCCAGAGACAATCTCCCTATAAAATTAAGGTTTATACCACGTTACTTAAGGTAGATGGGCCGATAACAATAGTACCAAAATAAACATTTGGATTTAAAAGGGGCATCAAGCCGACTCTGCATATATAAGCACTAATCCCCTGCATTACTTGCCTCGTTCTCTAATCTGCAAAGTACGCCGAAATAAAATACATCGCATTATAATTGAAGTTATTTTGCATAATGAGATATTATCTACGAGGTTACATCACTGAGTAATTTATATAGAAAAGTATAAAAATTAAGCAGGAATATGTCGTGTTCGAAAGATGCGTAGGTTTTAAACGTGGACATATTTGTGATATATAGTAATGTTTATTTTTAAAATTTACCGGTATATAATTGTAAACGTAACAAAGTCATGTGTACTGTAAACTAGATATTTTATTTTAGACATATTTAAGTAATCTAGATGGAATTGCTTACAGTAGCTTTTGTATTTGAATTTTATTAGAACCTAAAATACAGGGTTACTGGTAATTCGATACATTCCTTTGGAGATGTGATGGGGCATGAGCTAAGGAGTAAATCTAGCCCTAACATACATTATGCAAAACTCAATAGTTTTTGAGATATTTCAATTTTTTTGTTCTTCTCAAAATAGTAGATCTTAATGTCTTAAAAGTTAATTTCCGAAAAATCTACTTGACATTTTTAATTTTTTTTTAATGGATTACTTGTCCAATATTATAGACATCCGTTTGGAATGAAAAATATCCGGAAACATTTCGATCATGTGAACATCTAAAATAAAAACTTGTAAATTTTTTTTTTAAATCAGTTATGAAATTTACCTATTAGGTTTTTTCAAAAAAATATTAATGTAGCACGCGTACAAATTATTATAAAAACTTCCTTATTTCAATAGCTATTTAACTAGGTAGAAATGTTTAATGTACCCTTGATAGTTCTAATAAAAAGTTAGTGAAGATAATGCTGGTGGCGGAATTTATTAAACGACTAATCGTTCATTTTTATTTAAGTCAGTCAGTTCGTTTGTGCATATATGTCATTAACTGACATTCTTATCTCCGTGTCCCTTAAGTTTGTTGGTCTTGTTAAATCAGTTATCGAAGATTTTGATTTTGCTCGTAGTTGTTGTTATTAGTTGTTGTTATTTTATTTTCTGTGCCATGGCCGCGTATGCCAACGCAGAATACGCTGATATCTTGTTTGTCTATGGATACTGTGGCGGCAACGCTGCTGAAGCTCGCCGAGAATATGGTCTTTGGTACCCTAACCGCCGCTTACCAAATGCACGTGTATTCAGTACGGCATATCGAAATATCGCTGAAACTGGCTCCGTGAAATGTAGAAGAAGTGACGCTGGTACTCCTCCCGTTTATGAACCAGATGATGAGGAAGAAATATTGAGGTATTTTGAGGAAGACCCAACTATTTCAACTAATAAAGTCGCAAGACTAACCAGCCAGAGCGTCACAATGGAAAGTTTGGTCTACGATACGTAGAGTTGGATGTCATCCTTACCACTATACCCCTGTCCAAGGCTTGGAGGAAGGTGATCCTGGAAGGAGAGTGGAATTCTGCCGCTTTATGTTAAATTCAGATACAGAAAGTGCAAATTTTTTAACAAGTATTTTATGGACGGACGAGTCGAAATTTAATCGCGAGGGTATAACAAATTTCCACAACCTACATTATTGGGCAGAGGAAAATCCCAAGTTAACACATGAAACTAGTTTCCAAATGAAGTTTTCTATTAATCTGTGGATGGGAGTCATTGGCCACTATTTAATAGGGCCACACTTTCTTCCTCAAAATTTAAACGGGGAAATCTATGAAAATTTTTTAAGAAATGATCTGGCGGTGATTTTAGATGTTCCTCTTGCCGTCAGACAGCTAATGATGTTTCAGAACGACGGTTGTCCAGCACATTATCGGCTGGCAGTACGACAGTTACTTGATCAACGTTTCCCTAACCGTTGGATTGGAAGAGCGGGCCCAATACCTTGGGCCAGCGCGAAGCCCTGACTTAACACCCCTTGATTATTACGTATGGGGTTATATGAAGGAGATGGTCTATGTCACACCAGTCAATACTATAGAGAACCTTAGACAAAGGATAGTCGATGCTGCCCAACACATAAGGCATAATCTGACAACCAGAGTAACAAGGACGGAAATAAGAAGACGCTGTCGTGTCTGTATACGGAATAGGGGCTCCCATTTTGAGCAAGACATAAAAAATAAAGTACAACTTTGAAATTAATGAAGAATTAAACTCTACATTTAAAATATTTTTTACTGTTTATCTAAAAATAAAATTCGTACTACTTGTGTTATTTTTACTAGTATTTTCTTAGAACTATTAAGGGTACATTGAACATTTATACCTTATTAGATAGCTATTGAAATAAGGCAGTTTTTATAATAATTTATACGCGTGTTACGTTAATATTTTTTTGAAAAAATCTAATAGGTAAATTTCATAGCTGATTTAAAAAAAAAATTTTAAAGTTTTTATTTCAGATGTTCACGTGATCGAAATGTTTTCAGATATTTTTCATTCCAAACGGATATCTATAATATTGGACAAGTACTCCAGTAAAAAAAAAATTAAAAATATCAAATAGATTTTTCGAAAATTAACTTTTAGGACATTAAGATCTACTTTTTGAGAAAAACAAAAAAAATTAAATATTTCAAAAACTATTGGGTTTTGCATAATATATGTTAGGGCTAAATTTACTTCTTAGATCATGCTCCATCACATCTCCAAAGGAATGTAACGAATTGCCCGTAACCCTGTATATCTCTATATTTTAACCTATGGGTATTTATCCACGCGCTAAGTAGGTTTCATTTACCTCACTGAGTATAAACGGTTTCTAACAGTATTATTTTCTGGATATTGGATAGTTAGGAAGTTACGTTCACGTGCACTCAGGCGTCGAAAGTGGACTCATTGTGCTACCCTCGCAGATAGTGGCACTCCCGCCCATTCCTCAAGCCAATCAACGCTTCTGAGAAATTTGAGAAGAAGACCTCTTGATATTGTTTTCAATATGGTATGGTGTTCTGAAATAAAGTGCGTGCTACTGTTTCGGCCGTAATATCGGAGAGTGGATAAGCCTTCAGCCATCGGGTAAAACGTTCGATCACAACCGATATGTAAGAATAACCTCTGGAAGCGGGTAATGGTCCAACTAAATCTATATGAATGTGACCGAATGGCCCCTTAGGCATAGCAAATTGAGTCTAATGTGGGTGATGCGGATATATATGTTTCTGAAACAAATATGATTCCAACATACCATCCAGATTTCTATGACTTACACTTAGCAACTTGTGGACAAGACATTATTGAAATTCCCAATAGTTTTAAGAGCCATATATCAGTTGGCATTTATGGTCACTCTGTATACGAGGACACTAGTTACACGCTAGAAATTTATAAAGCACCGACAGGAAAGAAGGGACAAGTTAGTTTATTTTTAATTATTGAGGATGGTAATCCAGAAGAAATTCCTGAAATTAAAGTAGTGTAGTAAAGTTTAGAAAAGGAAATTATCCATTAGATCTAAGTCCAAGATGAAACCGCATAATGTTTCAGACGAAGTAGAAGGCATTTTTTCGCTATTTGAAATTGTCGAGATGATATTTTTATAAAAAGAAAATTTTATACTTTGATTATGTTAACTCCAGGAGGAATATGTTTCAAATCATGTGATTGAGAATTATGAATGAGATTGGTGGTTGTATATAAGGCATTATTTGCCACTATATACAGATATTATGTTATATTTTATGAAGTACGCAAAACGTGACTATTACGTGATCATAAAATATTATATATCACGATTTTTAACCTTTTTAACATCAAATCTTTACGTTTTGAGGTCCTAGGAACCCAAAAAAGTGGTTTTTGAAAAATGTCTGTGTGTGCGTATGTGTGTATGTTTGTATGTGTGTATGTGTGTTAGTACGATGGCGCCGAAACTACTGAACGGATTTGAATGAAACTTTGCACGTGCGTTTCTTTAGTGCCCCAGAAGATCTGAAAATGTTTTGGTTGAGATCGGATTACGTTTAGTGTCATTTTGACGCAATAAGTTGTTTATTTTATAATTACTTCCAATTTGCAAATGGAACCATTGAAAGGTAGTTAAAATTCTGATTTCAACGATATATCACACTGCCACCCTTTCGATTTGGTTTCTACAAATATTCCTCTAAAATCTAGTAAAATTACTGAAATACCAATGTTTCATTTAACAAAGACAGCCGCAAGCGATCGGATTGCAATGAGCAATTTTTGACGATTGTCATTGTCATCGTTTGTCATCCGATAACGTTGGTGTCATGTCATGTTAATAAGATTTCGGCATATTTGTAACTTTTAGTGGATTGTCACAAACTTTAAAGGTAGATGTAACAATATCAATATCACATGCTTTCTGTACCTTCGTTGGTGAATTTATTATAGATTATCACTTCACCAATTTTCAGTTTGTTGCTTTACAAATCTGTAGCATTTAGGATAACTAGACTTTCTTAGTCATTCAAGTGATGTTAAAGTTGTTAATATTCTAATAGTATATTATTCAACGAGTGATAATGTAGGTAATAACTCGCATAGATGACTGTAAATTCATTAAGTTAAGGGTTTTTTTAGTGCCCCAGAAGATCTGAAATGGATGAGATCGGATTTCGTTTAGTGCCGTTTTGTCACACAATTTAATGCTCTTTTCGGCTTCAAAGATCCACCGAGTGGGGAGGTTCCAGCCGCTTCCAGTAGCTGCCGATTTTTTATTATTCTTCTTCTTCTTATGGTTACCATCACGGGTCACTTACAAACATCGTTGTAATTGAAGGAAGTTGAGATAAGTGGGCAAGTGAGCTGCTATATAGCATAGCAAGTGAGCTGCTACACCGTCTTCCTGACAGCCTCATTTTGACAGGTGTCTTCTGGCCTCTCCACAGCCTCCATTTGGTTGTATATCAACGGATTTGAAGCACACCTAGATATATATTTAGTGGTGACAGTTTCACCATTACCTTCATAGCTTTCGTTGGCGTTGTTCGCATAGCTCTGGTTAAACTTAGGCAGGTAACTCTCTGCACTTGGCTGTGCTTGACTTTAGCTATAACCTGTTTGTTCTTAGACCACCAGAACATAACTCCATAGGTTATCATTGGTCGTAAGATGGCAGTGTATGTCCACATGACCACTATGGGTTTCAGACAAAGGGCATCCTGGTTAGTGTAAATGATAGTGATTTGTTAGTTCTGCTAATTTACTATCAAGAGCAATTCCGCGACTCTCACGTCTTTGATTGTGGCGCGTCATTTGATAATAACAGAAAAGTTATAATATAATTTGTATCAAAGAGAACTTAGATATGATCTAATAAAGGCTCTGCCTAGCTGATTTCACAGCTGTACTTGCAAGACAGAGAAAAACTAAACCCTTTGTGACAATGACAAGAAATCATGCATTTCGTAAAATTCTCAGCCAGATAGATGAATTATCAATTTTCTGCGAAGAAAAATGACGGAATTAAAGAAATTTGTCTGTGCTATGTGATCTGTGAGTAAAGTAACTTTATGAAGAAAATAACACCCAAGATCCAGATGCACCCAAGATCTACCGTTGATAAATGATATTGCTGGCTTCATATAAAACTACTTTCAATCAACATATTAAAAGAAATAACGCATTGCTTGGGAAACTAGTGGATAGTAGAAAACTTTATGACGGGTGTGAGCCCATTAAACATGGCTGGTACTTGGAAAATGGCAGGTACTATATAAAATAAATTAAAAATTTCTGAAATGGTGATAGAAGATGACGGTGGAATAGAAGAGGAGGAAAGCAATTTTCACCATATTAGTACCGGTCCTGTTGAAAGTGGCATCCAAAGAAATTTAAAATTTATATGTTAACCCTTCTCACAAGACATTGTCTTTATTTTGTAAGTAAGATTTCAGATTGAAAATTTGCGATCCAAGCAATTTAACTGACTGGCTGTTTTTAATTGATATATTATGATAATCTAATTGTTAATTCTACGTCTTGGATTTTCCTTTATTTAAATAGCATATGGTAAAAGTACTTCAAGCCACTTTTAACAATATGGTAAAATCTCTATTATTGCACAAGATAATGAATGGTTCTATTTTTAAATTAATCAAATTTGTACGTAATTTATCCTTTCGTAGAAAGAACATTACTTTTGTAATGCTTAAACGCCATTTGTGGCGCTGTTGTTATTCCAGGTGTGGAAATGCCCATAGTTGTGGTCGTAATAAATCTAAACATGAATAGTGAAATCGTCCACACCTAAATCTAAATTTAATTAATATGAAAGTGCATGTGGTACTATAAATTATTTTTTAGTTGAAGTTTTTAGATCACCAAAAAATATAGCCTTAACTCTTATATTCTAGTGAGCTATGACACTTTAGATTTATTACTCGACCTCTTATGGAAAGTTCTGTTTAAAAAAGTCACTTTCGTTTTATTTATAATTTTTTCGACGTAATAATTAAGATCACTCGTATATTTGTCATGACAGTTTTGAGTAATGGTTTATTGTGTTATGATATATAGAAAATTAGAAACAGAAGTAGCTCTGGCTTATGTAAAATAAAGTAGATTAGTATAAATTCTGCTTTTTTTATATCAAACTACACTGTTTTCGTATTCCATGATAACATATAACAGTGAAAATTGTTTCTTAATTCATTCTACTTTCTTTCCCATGCCAAAAGTAGTTACAATTTGTTTTGGTCAAATACAGGAGTTCTAGGAAACCTTGATGTAAAAAGATCTATCACGCGTTTCAAAGTTCATAAAATAATGAAGCTTGTTCGAAGTTGTGTTTCCATGATGATATTTGCGTGTATAGTGTCGAGTTATTGATTATTGACAATTATGGTGGAACTTTAATTATCTACGGATTTATGAATTCTTTAATATAAGTTGCCATCCAGTGAAAAATGCTACAATTTTAGCAATATTACCGTCTTATTTCCACCTGAACTCTAATAATGAGATAAATTTTAAACTATGATATGAATTATTGAATAAAGTGCGTTGATATATCAAATAATTTACATACAGGGTGGCCCAACATGTGGGTATTGGGTGATAATAACATAGATGTAAAGAATTGCTCGGATAAATCAATTTTATTTTGGAGGGAGAGTTTTAACGTTGAGCAATGGGGTGAAAAACTGAAAAGCTGAATTTTTGTTTCCAAATTAAACCCGTTTTATTTATGAGCTACAAACATTTGTCACCATAAAATTGGTTGCATTGTTTGCACTCCCTTTATCAGTAAATACTAGTAGAACTAGAATTTATTATTGAATTTTTTAATTTTTTAAACATCTAGGATTGCCTTAGAGAAATCAACGTTACTTCCCTTTTCTAATGCCCTTATAAAATTCTCATCTAGAGTAAAAGGTATATCCTATATTTTCTTTATATTTTCCGTTAAACAAATTCTCCCTAATTTTAGATTGTCGATCTTCCCCCCAATAATTAGCTTAAAATAACTCTTCAAACGCTCCAAAACTCTCATACTTATCCTCTACAATGGAACACCAAATTTCTACATCTCCTTTCAAACTATATCTATAATGTAGGTTTTTACATTTATTCCATCCCCTACATATTCTAAATATTCTATTATATTTTCAAGAAATATATAAAATATCGTTAAGCAAGCATACAGGAACTTGGGTTTTGTAAAGAGGAATGCATCTGAGTTTGGCTGGAAAACAGTTAGAATGTTGTACTTCAGTTTTGTACGGTCTAAATTAGAATTTGCTTCGCAAATATGGGACCCCGGCACAGCAGTGGCCTCACAGCAAATAGAAGAAATCCAAAATAAACTCTTATCTTATATTTATAGGAAAAAAAAACTTACGGTTTCCTGATTACAATGAATATCATTTAATACGCGAAGAATTTAATATTGTAAAGTTCTCGACTAGAAGGAAAATGAGTAATGTGTTATTTATAGGCTAAATAATAAATGGATTTATAGTATCACAAGATGTTTTATCAAAACTTAATTTTTATATTCCTTCTAGAGTTAGAGCTCGACAAATTATGTTTCAAGTATACTACAGAACTAACATAAGAAAGAACTCGCCAATTATACGGATGTGCATTGATACAAACTATGTCTGTCTACAATCTAATTTTAACATATTTAATCTAACTCAAAATAAATAAATAAAAAAAAATTTAAAACATATTTTTAGATATTCAAAATAGTCCCCAGCATTTTTTATTTGATTTCAAATAATGAGATACACTGGTAAAGCAAATATATTGTAATTTTATGTTATTATTTATTCCTTTTCCACATTATTCAAACCCTCCGTAACACTGCCTATTTTTTAAAAGCTTTTATTTAACTTGCAATGTATGTTTGTCAGTTGGTTTAATGCAAATATTGCAATCAAAATTTCGATTAATTCTAATTAAGCTAGAGCTTTGAAATTTTGCACATGTATATAAGTCCGGTGACAATACACTTTAACATTTTCATATAAGAAAAAACAAGATGGCGGCTTCAATATGACGGACGACTTTATCGTTTATGATCCGATTCGACTCAAAATCGACATCTGGGGGTTTTCGAGATCTCCAATTAGGAATTTTTGGTCAAAATTTAGACATTCACAATGGCGGCGCCAATATGGCGGACGACTTTTGTCATTTATGGTCCAAATTGATCAAAATCGATATCTGGGGGTTTTCAGGTTCGCCGATTACGAATTTCTAGTCAAAAATTTAGTTCAAGATGGCGGACGACTTTATTGTTTATAATCCGATTGTACTCAAAATCGACATCTGGGGGTTTTCGAGATCTCCAATTATGAATTCTTGGTCACAATTTAGAAATTCAAAATGGCGGCGCCAATATGGCGGAAGACTTTTGTCATTTATGGTCCAAATCGATCAAAATCGACATCTGGGGGTTTTCGGGTTCGCCGATTACGAATTTCTAGTCAAAAATGTAGTTCAAGGTGGCGACTTCAAGATGGAGGATGACTTTATCCTTTATGATCCGATTCGGCTCAAAATCGACATCTGGGGGTTTTCGAGATCGCCAATTATGAATTCGTGGTCAAAATTCAGAAATTCAAAATGGCGGTGCCAATATGGCTGACGTCTTTTGTCATTTGGATCCAAATCGATCAAAATCGATATCTGGGGTATTTGGGGTCGCGGATTACGAATTTCTAGTCAAAAATTTAGTTCAAGATGGTGAGCGACTTTACCGTTTATGATCCGATTCATCTCAAAATCGATGTCTGGGGATTACAGCATATCAATAGACTAAAAAGTAAAAAATAAAATTAAAAAGTGTTTAAAAAAAGCTTTTATTTAAAAAATAATCTAAAAAGCAGAAACTAAACTTTGAAGTCAATCAAACCCATCATTTTGATACATTGAAAAAACACGAACATACAACCATTTCCTCCGACAGTGCCGGAGCCAGGCTTCAAACCCGGTGGTGAGATGTCCGTGTGATTAATCGCGATTGCCACCTCGCACCTTAACCCACTTGGCTATCGACCAAAGATATATTACAAAAACCTGGAAAATAGGAAAATCACAAATGGTTATAACTTCCTTATTGAGGAGATCCGAAAAAAGTTAAAGGGATGAAACTTGAAGACAAAGACACTAAAAATATTAATGTGTATAAAAAAAATTCGAAAACGCAGTTGGTATTGACATACGCTCTTGAGCAAAAATGAAAACAACAAATCTCAAAGTAGCCCATAACGCCATTAATTTCGTTTAATTTTTCTCTTTCCAATGATATAAAGCATGTCACAAAAATTTTAATTGATATTGTCAATATTTAATATTTTACTAAAACCACAATTCATATTATTGAATAGTAAAAATCAGCTATGCCATAATAGTAAAAATTCACTTTATAATAATTATAATTCAGTAATTATTTATTACAATTTAATAGAAACAAATAAATATCTCATGAATAAAAATACAAGTACAAAATGAACATCCAAAAAAAAACGAAAAACTATGTATAACAGTACTACCTACTACCATACTGAAAAAAAAATGTGTGTATTTATTTTTCTAACTACAAATGCTCAAATTGTGCATCATGCATTCTAATACACAAACGTGCTCTACGAGACACCTCACGCATTACATTTTGAAGCATTTCAGGACTAAATTGCCTCACATGCGTTTCTAATTCTGGTTTTGATACCCTCAATATTTTCAGGGGCAGTTTGAAATACGTTGTCTTTAATGTAACCCCAGACGAAAAAATCCAAGGGTGTAATATCTGGTGATCGAGCTGGCCATGGCATGGGTCCATAGGTACGGTTGTGGCCAGTGAATATGAGACACTAAAATTTGTACAATTTAAAGCGGACTTTTATTAACGCCAACCTGGTGTCAACCTGGCGTCAACGTTGCATGCCGCCAAAGTACAGCCCCTATTGCGACACTAAAATATCACAAAAATCGGATTCAAGAGCCGCCTCATATTCACTGGCCACGACTGTACCTATCTTGTATTGAAAATATGAATAATTTAATGTTTCTGCCACTGTTAATCCATAAAGAAAATCTTGAAATTCGTTTCACAGGAAATTAAGGTACGAGCAGTTAATTTGTCATCTTAAAAATAAGGTCCAATTACTTTAGTCCCGAAAAGACCCACCCAAGCATTCGTAGAAAATCTTTCTTGGAAAGCAGTTTCTCTGCATCAATGTGTAATTTCTCGTGTCCACTTATAATACATATTTCTATTGAAAAATCCATTATTAGAAATATTTTATTAGTCCGACCAAAGAATTTTGCTACATACCAGCAGGTCATTCCTTTTTTTATTTAACAAGTATGTACAAAACCTTACTCTCCTCGGCTTATCTCCCTCATTTAAATGTTGAACTTTCCTCATGTTGTAGCATCGAAATCCGTTTTTTTAAATATTTTTCTTGCACGGTCTTTTTTTATGTGACAGTTTCTCTGAATTTCTCTTACATTATCCCCAACATGCCCTCGAATTACCACCTTTTTGAAAATGAACCATGCGTTTTTCTATTTTGAACTAACTTCCTAAACATAGTTCGAATTGGCTGCGGAGCATCTGGAAATCTATCCGTGATAACGATCTGTCCGTAAACCGTGACGTAAATCGTTACGTTTATCAGATAAATTACAAGATTCAAAATAACCGGAAGACATACAATTTTATCATCTGTATTATTTGTATTGTACTTTAACCTTCCTTACTTATAGTTTAGCCTTATTAACCTTCTGTAGAGCAGTGTATTTAAAATAAGTAAGTTAAATGGTAGTTAGACTTGTACTGATTGTTTAATTTGCATTAGTGTTGCTTGGGGGACATTAAAATCTTACAGCTTTTAAAACTCTAGCACCACCTACACTAACATTAATGTTTCTAAACATTCCACAATACGCTTTTTAGTTTTCAGGCGGATTCAAACTTCCGCAATGTCAACGATTTGTTTTCAACGTGTCCTGATAAACGCCCAATTTTATTAATGGCCTGAAGGCGACAGTAATTTCTCGCGTGGAACACCCAGTATAACGTCCATCATAAAAAAGTCAACAACAGCTAAACATGTCAAAATGTCACGAAACATTTCAGACTTAATTGACGTCACCGTATTTGGTTACTTATACGGTTATTTCTTTAACCGAATATAAAATCTCCATATTAAGACCCATAAAAATATTTCACTATCGATTATTAAATACTAAGAGGTGATTTTAGAGGAAGATTTGTGGGCTTTGGACGATCTTCTGGCATTTATGCTATAGGTCATCATTAATACAAGATATTGCACTTTTCGGTAGTTAATAAATTAATAGGCATAATTCCTTAAATATTTTATTATTACGGTAAATTTTATTATTGCTTATTACTCTTCCAACGATTCATTAATAAATTTGTTGTCGGTTTACTGTTCGCATCTGACTGTAATATAATAATATGCACATCAAAATGTCCATCTTTTTGTTTGTCCTGGCAGACGTCTTGTCATTTTTGTATATAACTGGTAGTATGCTTAGGAATGGATTAATGAAGAGCAAGAAGCACTGCTTTTAGATGTTTCCAAATAAATGTTGGACTGCGCATGGCTGGCCTAAACTTTGAATTTAATTTTTTTTTATTGATATGTAAAGTGTTTTGACTTTCTAAAAATTTATGAAGCGACATTAATTTAGAGTCAAAAATGTACAAAGAGAAACCAAGAAAACAAAAACGACAAAACGGATACAAACAGAAAGGAAGAGGAGGACAGGGAAGATTAAAAAATACGAAAGGCATGAAATATTAGTAAAGGTGGATAGGGTGAGAGTAAGTTATTATTCGTGAAGTTTGGCTACAGGGGTTGCCGGAAAATCGTTAACGTCTTGTACGGTAAGGAGTGTTTAATCCCAAAAGGGGCATTATGCTGTCTAATTTGCGTTATGTGTCTTGTTAGTGGACTATCGCCCAGCTAATTCAATTCAGGTATCTTTACACACTGAGCTACACGAGAACAACAATTTTATTATAAAATGTGTAATATTAAGTACTAGAAAATTGTAATACTTTTAGTGATACATACATTTCCAGGGTAAGTTTATCGCTGATTCTTATGTATTTTGACCTGATCGCGAAAAAAATGTTTCCATCGAAAAGTGGGTGGAGCTTCAAAAGTTATTTTCAATTATACGCAATGCAAGCTGAAGACCTCTACTTCATAATGTTTTTTTACCAAAATAGATATCGCCACAAATACAGAAGTAACTAGAAATAACAAGTAACAAATTATAAATTTTGTTAAAAGAGGCCTATCTTCGCCTTGTCTTATTTCAACCTTCATTATTTCAATTTCATTAAGTTTAGCAATAATATCTCGATCTCATATTTCTTCTTTGTATAATAGATTCTTTATACCTTACCAGATGTAATCATAGAGATTGGCCTAATTCGCCCTTCCCATCCACTAGGAAATTCATCATTTAAGAAATCTTACATTTTTGCGGTAATGTGTAGATCATCCATCGGTTTGGTATGTTGCATCCAGGGGCGTTTTAGTCAAAATATTGGATATATCATTTCTCAAATATTCTACTCAAACAAACCCTCTAGCTCTCTGTTTAACGATCTAAGCATTACCTTTGATAATGAGCTAACCTTTAACCAGCACATCAATATTATTGTATCTAGAGCTTACAAAACCCTGAGCTTTGTCATTAGAAACTCCGGTGGTTAACAACATCGACACATTAAAAATTCTATTTACGTCTTCTGTGCGTTCTAAACTTGAGTACGTTCTGTCGTGTGGAATTCTAATTACGTTGTACATAATAAAGCTATCAAACAAATTCATAGACGATTCTTAAAATTTGTGGCATTTAAGGAGGACAAAACTTATCCACCAATAGGGTTTTCACATGACAAACTGCTAGAGAGGTTCAATGCTGATGAACTAGTCAGAAGCCAGATGGGCAAAAGGAAATAAACCAAAAGTGATATTCAAAAAACCACATACAACAGCGTACCCAAAATCGTAAGCGTTAACAACGTGCTGGGAGCCGGAGCGGCAGCGGCTTAAAATAGCAAGAATTACATGTCAACAGGTGAACGAGGAACAATGGAGAAAGCATTTTTGTCGCCTAAAATCCTACTTGATCGCTTAAATTCACAAATTCCAAGAGGATGGCTACAGATAAATATGGCAATCACGACAAATCGGCCGCGTGTTTTTCAAGGCGAATATCGAAGGGATAATGGCCGAGACGGAAGTTATTTCAGAGCCCTCTACCTTCGCATGTTATTTTACATACATTATGAGGTACACTGGGTTGCCTACAGTTGGGCGGTATTAACATGGCCAGTTCACTGTAGACCCCGTAACAGCGGAAATTTAATTTTTTAAATATTA
Source organism: Leptura quadrifasciata (assembly GCA_963675555.1). Lineage (NCBI taxonomy): Eukaryota > Metazoa > Arthropoda > Insecta > Coleoptera > Cerambycidae > Leptura > Leptura quadrifasciata. The sequence goes on along the minus strand of OY776680.1, from coordinate 31,950,779 downwards.
CATCAGCCAAATGACATCCTCGCTGCTGACACTGTTGAATTCTAGCACGAAATTTTTTCATCACCCGCTCCATCATTTTAATTGCATTAATCTTTATTCGAATATTATATTTTAGTTCTAAAGTTTGCGGTTGATTATACTTTTGACTTTAAGTAGCCTCATAAAAAGAAATCACAAGCTGAGAGGTCCGATGACCGCGCCGGTCAAAAATTTCGATATGATATGACCAGGAAACATTCTTCGTAAAATTGTTATAGAATCCCTAGCAGTGTGGAAGTGGTTCCGTCCTGCTGGAACCACATTCTTTGAATATAAACGGCAACATTAGGAACTTGTTGTTCAAAATTATACAATACCTGTTGATAACTTAGGGATTAAACAAGGTCTTACCCATGATCAAGTCAGTATGAAGAAGTGCGAGGAAGAGAATCTTTTAGAAATGCTAAAATTGATTTCAAAAACGGAATTATATGCCAAGGCCCAAATAACAGCAATCAGCACCTGAGCAATTCCCGTACTGTCCACACATTTGGCATCCTACAATGGACCCATTCAGACTTACAAGCGCTAGACACAAAGATACGAACAACACTAACAGAATAGAAAGCATCGCCCAAACTCATCATGCAACAGACTTTATGGCCCACGAAAAAAGGGTGGAAGAGCGACAGCCAGGTTGTAAAACTCTATCAGTCCTTCAATTAATGTGAGAAACCTCTTTCACGAAGCAATTGTAAAAATCGACAAGGTCTCCCCACTGAAGCTCTCCTAAGAACAGGCGCCTAAAATCAACAAAACTATAGGGCAACTATGACTGAATGGAAGAGTTAGACCCTACACGGGAAATACGCGGCAGCACTTGTGAGTCCCGAAGTCGACAACAACTTGTCTACGGCCCAAAAATTCCAAAGGCGTATACTGCACACCACAGTAAAATTTTTGCTAAAAAGCGGTACTTCATGCAATTGCGGAGGATTTTCCGTCGCCCAGTAGCTAAAGTTATATTTGTTAATATCTGGAAAGATGAAAATGTGCTTCATCTGACATCAGCAAGCAGTCAACGATATTCGGGTTTTTTAACAAATAGCCCTTCTCGCGTTCTCAACGCGTATTCCAAAATCTTGAGCCAAAAGTTTTTGTAAGACTTGAATTTTGTGGGAATGGAAATGTAAGTCGTTCAGAATGCGGCGATAACAACAGTTCGAAATATTGAGTGCTAATGCTTGTCGTTTTGCAGATCGTTTAGGACTTTCTAACACAGCTGTTCTTACACGTTCAGCATTTTCAATGGTGCCTACAGAACGAGTTCTTCCTTTTGGTTTTTCTTTGGCACATAAAACAATACTGCCAAATTTGTGTACCCACTTTTTAATTGTTATTCGATTAGAAACTAGATCTCGTAGATTTAAATGGAAGTGATGATGAAATAAACGCTGGGTGATTACAACAGAACAGTTATTTTTTAGATAAGCTTCAACCGCAAAAGAATGTTAAATATTTGACCAACGCTCCATATTCATAGCTAAGTTGGTATTGCTCGTAAACGCTTTGACAACTGTCCTAAATTTCCATTTATCGCGAAAGCAGCGCGTCTTGATTTCAATTTATATCTTATTATATTATTACGTAAATAATAATAATAATAAGTTTATTTGCCATTGATACAGAACATAGTAAATGGTATATTACAGGTAAGGGTAATGATATATAGTAATTATTTCAATAAGGATTACTAAATTTATTATAAAATAATAATAATGTTATTAACAATTGTTTACAAATTTTGAACTTAGTATATAAATAGGGTAGAAACAACCCACAAAATAAGATATTGTGGTGGGTTTGTCAACCTAACTTATAAGTTTAAAAACAGTGATCATGATAGAATTCAAAGAAAATATTTAAAGTACAATAAGCATATTTAACGGGGTTTTATATTGTTTGACGGATTGTTGGTGCGGTGGCGCAGTAAAGTAATTCTTAAGAGCAATTCATAGGAATTAATAAATCAATAAGTGGGGGATTTGTTCTTTTTTTCATTTTTAACTTGGTAATTGTTTTTTATGTCAATTAATTTATGAGCCAACATTCTAGTTTTAAATAATAACCACATTTTGACTTTGCTTTAAACACAGAAACTAACTTTAATATTTTTAAGCTAAACCTGGTTGGTACCTGGTTGTACAGTTTAGGGCCAAGGAAAGATCGTTGAGCTATTGTTTTAGAGATTTTTGGTATTGCAAAAAAGCCCTGCCTATGCCTAGTTGTATACGAGTGAGTAATACTGATTTTCGATTTAGATTTTTTTCTGCTCAAATATTAGTGCAGTTCAATAGAGTTGTTTAATATCTAGTACTTGTGCCAAGGAGTATAGCGCGTCACTGGGATGTATGTTTTTCCCGAATATTATTTTTAGAATCCATTTTTGTATAGTCTCTAGATTTTTTATGTGTATGTTGTAGGTCCCTCCCCAGGCGACGATACCATATCTCGATGAGGGCATTATTTTCATCTGTTTAGGATCTTGGATGTGACTTAAATGTTTGAGTTTAAAGAGAAGATTTCTAACTTTTTGCATTAAGGTGTTAATATGCTTATCCTATTTTAAATTACAGTCAATTACGAAGCCTAGGTATTTGATATCCAGAGTTTGTGGAATCTCAACGAAAATATCCGTGCAGTTTAATTTGAGAGGGGGAAGATCTGGGATGTTGCTATTGTTAATTGCAAATGATAAATATTTTGTTTTGTTAAAGTTTATAGTGAGCAATCGCATTTGAACCAATTCTTCGTCTGCGAAACTTGCCACTTGACCTTTGGAGGTCTGTAAAAATAGGTTATTGACATATATATTGAATAATTTAGGACCGAGCATCGTACCTTGGGGGACTCCACAGTGTACGAATTTCTCGTTAGTTATTGTATCATCTATAGACACTCGCTAGGTTCTTTAGGACAAGTAATTTTTAAAAAAATTTAAGCTGTTACCACGAATTCTTCAAGAGTATCCAGCAGAATGTCATGATTCACCATATCAAATGCTTTGCGAGATCTACAAAGATACAGGGTACAGTTTTATCTTTGTCGGGTGCCTTGTACATATTAGATGTAAGCGTCTTGCGTAGCTTTGCCTTCTTGAAACCCGGATTGAGAATTTGATATAACCCTGTACTTATTAAAATAGTTAACTAAGCGGTTTGTTTATTAACCTTTCCAATATTTTGGTAAAGTTGGAAATCAATGAAATAGGACGGTAGTTTACACATACTGTTTTGTCCCCATTTTTAAACAATGCTTTAATCAAGGCCGATTTAAATACGGAGGGTCATGTAACCTTTCTAATAATATTATTAAATTATAAGCATAGAGATTTTGAGATGTAGTTTGCAATCATTTTTTAGAGTCTTGGAAAATATTTTGTCGTCACCTGGTGCCTTATTTGCTTTAAGACTGAAAATAATTATCTTAATTTCATTATCATTAATTTTGGAGAGATACAGAGAGTTACATGGTGTTTTTTATTTCATTAACATTTTTGGCCTTTTAATTTTGTTTGCTAAAGTCAGACCTAGCTCAGAGTAATATTTAACAAAAGCATTGGCTATTTGGGGTTCATGATAGATTGATCGTTTATTTTAATTTGAATTAACTTGAAAATGGATACTTCATTCTGCCAGACCGAATATCTTAATTTCTTCTAATTAAAAAACAGAACCAATTTATTTAAGAATGTTGTAAGCCGAATGCCTGCATCATAGACAAATGTAATAATTATTTATAGATATTAAATAACAACCTCTGTTTTACATGTTTTTAATCTAGTACACGGTAAAAAATATACAAGCAAATTTGAGAATGAAACAACACAACTATATTTTTAGCAAACGCGTGAAATAAACCTGTCAAATAAATTCAGTTTTTCCAATTTGTTTTAAAGCTTTTATTTACCTTTTTTGTACCATTAACCCATTTTATATTCCACCTCTGAAACATTTAAAGCGCTATAAAATCGTGTTTACAAAACCAATGATTTATTAACGCATAAATTAATTACTCCAGTTAATTCTTCCCGTTTTTGAACATACTATAGGAAGCACTTAATTAGCAGAATTTTTTGCAACGCCATTAATACAATCTGATTTTACAAATCTCGTATTTCGATTTTGAATATAAACCTCGGCAGCAACCTTTAATGTTAATGATATCTACTTACGAGTATTTATTGCTGCAGGGAAATGTATTTATTTTTATTAATAGGGATTGTTATTATGCAGCTGAAACAAAACAAAAACAGTATGGCACATAATAAATAGATAGGTAGGTAGATAGACAGGCTTTATTTATGACTACATTCACATTTTTTACAATATTTGTAGCAAATAAACAGAGTACATGGATCTGGTTAGTTACCAGTCGGAAATTAACAGAAACAATGAAAGTAAAATAATGTCTTAACATTAAGTATATCACAAGAATTTTATGTATATAATAGATAAACAAATAATGGTAACAAACATACAAGTATTGAATAAAAACAAAACAAAGGAGAGAAGATGAAATAAAATAGCCGCCCGATGTTAAATATCTGTTTGAAGATATGGTGAGCTTTTGCATTTATTTGATGTACACCAATTTTGAGCTAGTTTTTCATGGGATGATGAGAGATCTAACAAGTTGTTTGTGTTTTTATCAGAACACAGAAGCGTGGTATCATCTGTAAACAGAATAGTCTTGGTGGGGTCCATACATTGAGAAAAGTCATTGACATATAGTATGAACAAAAGGGGCCCCAAGACAGAACCTTGAGGTACCCCGTGCATGACATTCAGAATTATTATTATTTATGGACACACACTGTTTGCGATTTGTTAAATATGACTCAAAAACAGTAAGAGGTAATCCTCTAATACCACATAATGGCAACGTTTTTTGTTAGTATATCATGAGAAACACAGTCGGAGCCCTTGGAGAGATCACACGGTGAGATAACTATGTGAAGACCTGCCTCAAGACCCTCAACTATATCACTCACGACCCTAAGAGCAGCTTGGGAGGTCGAGCGCCAGGAGCGAAAACCAACCTGATCAGGACTGATGAGTGAATACCTGCCAAGATAGCTGGTCAATCTCTGTACCAGAGTCTTCTCAAATATCTTCCCAAAAAGGGAAGGACCGATATAGGGCGATAGTTATCAAGGGAGGAGTTATCTCCTTTTTTGTAGACTGGTATGACCCGAGAGCATTTGAGTACATCTGAAAAAACTCCTTGTGCAATACCGGCATTGAAAAGCGCAGTTAATGGGGCAGCAATAATATCTTCGGCGATTTTTATTATTTTTGCATTGAGTTCATAGATAACAAGAGAACTAGAATTTTTTAATGATCTAATTGCTGTCCTCCCTTCATCCTTGGTGATTGAATGTAGAAAAAATAAGAAATCAGATGCTTGTAAATTATTCATAAAATCAGTAAGAAAATTTTGTTTAGTTCAGGCAAGGAATTTATTAAGTTTTCTGCCATAGATTTGAAATGGTTGTCAAAAACGTCATGGGAGATATCAGGTTTTATGGTCTACTGAGAATTGTTTATCTTAGAATTTATGATCCTTCAATCTGAATAATAATGTAATGAATACAAATAATAAAAGTAAAATAACAGCCAAAAATAGCAGACATTAAAGAAGTTGCCCGGGGGCGAACGTAGGTGCGTCTTTACTATGTACATACTTCGGTATGCGATGTAAAGCAACGACAGGCGCAGTTAGTACTTGGATTGGTGACCATTCCAGCGGAAACCGCGTTCTCGCCTCACACATCTTCCAGCGGCTTGTATATCAGTGTATGCGCGGAAGCTATACAACCTTAGGCGAGGGTTGTATAGGAGATATACCATCCTTCGGAGGGGATGTAAAGCCGTCGGTCCCTTGTCTATTAAATGTTAGGCAAGTAAAAGATCCCTACTCTTCTTAAGGGAAGAGGTTCGGCAAAATTCCTGGTTGGGGGGAGCTCGTCTACAGGCGTCGGTGATAGGCCTCAGTAGCGGAAATACGCCGACGTTAAATAAATGTATTAAAAAAAAAGAAGTTGCTGATTGTTTTAATAATTATTTTGTAGATACACCTAAATAATTTGTAGATCAACTTCACAAAGGATCTAGTGCTCAATTTAAGATTAATGGGGAATATCCAATAATATTTCTAGGTCCAGTATACGGAATGGAAATTTATAATACAGTAATAGGTTTAAAAGGTTCAAACTTTCCTGCTCAATGAAAATTGTCAATAGGCAGACCCTTACCTAAAAAATCTGATGTTACGTCTTTTTCAGATCTCAGAATAATAAGTATATTACCTACCATCTCAAAAATATTTGAAAAGGTGCTACATGATCAGATTTAGGAGTACTTCGTATCAAACAGACTTATTTCTGACTCTCAATGCGAATTTAGAAAAGGCTATAGAAACTCAACTGCGCTAGCAAGTGTTACAGATAATAATAAATTAATTAGTGTGCTTGTGCTTGTGCTTCTAGATTTCTCCAAAGCTTTTAACACAATTAACCATCAACTTATATGTGCAAAACTTAAATATTTTGGTTTTAATAACGAATCTGTGTCTATAATTAATTCTTATTTAGCAGGCAGATCTCAAAGAATTACATTTAACGAATCACTCTCTTCAAACATAGATATATAACAAAAGATAGATATATTATCAGGAGTGCCTCAGGGGTCAGTCTTGGATCCTCATAGCTTTATGATTCTGTTTATGTTGTTTCCTTAGATACTTACTACTTGCACAGAACTGATGATGTTTTCTTTTAGATAATGTTGAGTTTGTTAAGTTCTTCTTTTAACATTGGTAGCCAGGTTGTACAAATATCTACAGAACAATTCGATACGCATTTATCTTCATTTAATAGTGATCGATAGTTAGGTTAGAACCAATATTCATTTAATAAGATTATTGCTGATTCTTTAATTTTTTTTATTATCGACCTCTTGTATACGGACTATCGGAGAAGCTACGCCATATATGTGGCAAATTTGATGTTAGGACGGTATTTCAAACAGGGAATACTTTGAGATCTATTTTAACAAAACCAAAACCGATAAACCGAAAGCAAAATTCAGAAAACTGTATTTACATCCCATGCGAATGTGATAAAAGTTATATGGGTGAGTCATCTAGATCATTCACTGTGAGGTTGGATGAGCACAAGAATTACATTAGAAATAATGAAATCCAGAAATCAAAGATTTGTGAATATGCCTAGGAAAACGGACATAGAATAAACTGGGACTCGGCAAAAATTTTAGCAAAAGAGGCAGATAACAAAAAAAGAAAAATTAAAGAATCAGCAATAATCTTATTAAATGAAGATAAATGCGTATCGAACTGTTCTGTAGATATTTGTACAACCTGACTACCAATGTTAAAGGAACTTAACAAACTCAACATTATCTAAAAGAAAATATCATCAGTTCTGTGTAAGTAGCAAGTATCTATGAAAATGACATAAACAGAATCTTAAGGCTGTGTAAGACTATTCCATTTGAAAAAATTGAGTTTTGCCCAAGAAACTATTTTGGTGAATTTTATTTGCTATAAATCACGTAATTTAGTGTTTTTAACGGGAATTCGGTTTTTTATAGCATTACACGGATCATTTAGAATAAATCAAAACCATCATGGAACACTTCCTGCGAAACCGGAAGTGAAGAAAAAATCAATTGTATGCCAAAAAGTGCTGCTTATTATGTATGTAAGATATCCTAAATTTCAATCAATTATCTTCAAAACTAAAGGAGAAAAGGAGGGTATACCATGATCCTGTTACACCCGGTATATTGGTATAGAATTGAACAACAAGTTACCTAATGAATATTAGAAATATGTTTTCCTTCATAAAAGTCCACAGGAATAAATATTTTGCATGGTGAATAAATATTTATATTTCTATTAAGATAACTAATAAGAAAATAACAATAGTGACTGGGAGTTTAATCACTAATTTGTTTCGTGCTCTGTAATGTGCTATGTCAAACAATTTAAAGCGCCCTGTATATACCCAATAGCAGAAAGTGGTCACTTGCATTCATCTTCATAGGCCAAAGGAAGTATAAATATTAAAAATAACTACCTACTCCTTTATTATTTAATTTATGACAGAGTATCTAATTATTATTATTTACACTGTAACCTAAGTCAACAATACTTGTTTTTTTATGGTCGATAATATTTCTTGACAATAAATAAATATCTTAATCAGTGGGGTAAGTATGGCTGTGCAGCTATTAATATTAATCAAAGTTAGATCTGATAAAAAAACAGAAAGGTCGATTCGGTTGGGACAAATATTCCTGGTTGTCTTTTGGATTGTTTATGATCGGGGTAGGCTTATGATAAATAGGTGCGGGTACTTCAGATGTTTTTCTCATGCCCCTAGACGATCGCTGCGTGGAACCGACGCTTTCTTTATTATTATTGGAATTTGTCGAAGAAGAACATGGCACACTAGGACCAGCCAACAGTGGATATTAAATTGTGCCACACGTTGTCTTTTTACTTTATTTTTAGAAGTTGGCCATAAGAATGTCCACATGAGGTGTTGCTTCTAATAAAATTAATATGTATGTTTATAAATTGGCCCCCACGTATTCATATAGGAGTTTTATATGACAAAGCAATTGAAATAAAAAGTGTACGGGCTGTCACGGCGGCTGTCGCCAAACGGAATATAGCAGTCATATTTATAACTACTAGTATTATAAACGTAGTTGGTACATGTTCTTATATTAATACTGTAAACTCATTACGCGTATATTGAATATTGAAGATACGTGTTCAGAAAATATAAAAATATAAGTAAACAAAATTACCAGAGGTTTGCAAATATACTCTACTTACAGTTGTATTTGAAAAATTCGTGCAATTTAATGTAGATCTATTGTACTGGAAACAACAAACAGCAACTTTAGGTGTTCCTAAATTTACTGTGCATCATTGCTGAGGGTGGACTTAGGAGAAGAGGGAACCTATACAAGATTCCCGTAGTAACACTTTTGTTGGAAAGGTTCCCTCATCGTTTTTATTTCATTTGGCCCGTTTAAGGTGTATATATGGTATTAGGAAATATGAACATGTTACACATAAATTAAAATATACAAAATGGTTAAATATGGAAACAAGGTGGAAGCTCCACTGCACTACACTATATCATAATATTGTTTTAAATAAGTCCCCTCCATATTTATATAACAAAATTAAAACCACAGTGACGTCCATATCTTGAACTTGAGATTCAGAGGGCTGATATCGCCTCCACATTATATAAATACTTTGTACCGTAGATGCTTTTCATATAACATATTCTTATTATACAATAAAGTACCGTTGGATTAGAAAAGTTTAAAATTTCCTAAGTTTAAAATCATGTACAAAAAATTTCTCTTAACCCCTTAAATGAAACTAAGTCATACATATATACCTTACATTTTAAATTGTTTCAGATGAAAATGGCCTTACCTGTTTATTTCAAGTTTAATTTTTTGTTTAGATTTTCCGTAGTTCTCTCCTCTATTACTCTTACTCAGTGAATAATTGAATATTTAGGTATTGTATTGTAAATTAATATGAAGGACTAACATTTAATTATTTAATTAAAGTCAGTGGATTGGGGCTGAAACTTAGTTCAATTCTTATTGTTTTTCAGTTCTTTTGTAGCACATAACTAAGTTAAAATGTTAATTTTTTTTTTTTTGTAAAAAAATAATAATTTTGTTATGAACTACAAATAAAAATTATTATTATTATTTTCTGTTCTCACCACTTCCTAGTCGGTTATACAAATATCATCGGCTTTTCCAGCAAGATGATACCTTCATATGGGTATAACAGATGTGATGCCAAGCACAACTGCTTTTTGCATTTGTTTTCTTATGTTAATTGGAATACCTAGTTCCTGAAGGTTCTTTAACAACGTTTTTGTTATGATTCCTGTTGTAGAGATTAATATGGGCAAACTTACTACCTTCTCTTGCCGCCATAAATCTTTGATTTCAGTAGCCAGCGGCAGATATTTGGTAATCCTTTCGTTATAGCACAAGGTTGTGGGTGTTGAGAATACCTATGTCTATTAAAAAAGTCGGTCTCGTTACCTTATCAATGATGATCATGTCTGGCCTATTGTTGTCGGCGGGTCTATCCGTTATCACTGATCGGTCCCAGTACAGTTTATGGAATTCATTCTCTTCAACCGGATTTGGTGTGTATTGCTAATAGGGCTCAGTATCCTGAACTAATCCATATTTTACTTCTAGTGACTGATGCAGAATTTTTGCCACCTGGTTATGGCGCTTAAGATAATCCAAGGCGGCCAAAACTTGACATGCGCCGGTTATAAGCTGGTTAGTTTCAGGAGCCTGTTGACATCTCCAGCATTTATCATCCCCTATATCAGCCTTGATGATTTGTTTCAAATATTTTTTTGTGGCAATCACCTGGTCCTGTATCGCTATCATGAATCCCTCGGTTTCCGTGAAAATATCCCTATCCTGTAGTCATGCATTTGACGCGTCTTCGTCCACTTGGGGTCGGGTTAGATCACAAGCATGCCGTCCGTGCAACTGCTTCTGAGCCCATCGACGTAAGGTGCTCTTTACTTGAGCATTATCCATTTCTATCCCCTCTGGGTCGACATAATGTAGATCCAGTGGAATGTACCGCATATCAGCTTCCACGACAACTTGATGCAATCGGGAGTTCTGATTGCAAAAGTATTGCTGAAGGTTATTGATCTGTTTCTGACACAGCCATTTAATGTCAGTTAATCCACGTCCTCCCCTATTACGCTCAAAGCGAGTCTTTCAACTGATGATTTAGGATGAAGCGCTCGGTATTTAGTCAACAGTTTACGGGTAGATCTTAGCACGTTCTCAAGCTCGGTCTCAGTCCACTTGATAATATCAAATGTGTATGTTAGAACTGGTATGGCATATGTGTGTGTTAATCACCTTAAAGGTATTTTTTACATTCAACCGGGCCTTAAGAATGGCTGTCACTCTCTGCAAGTAGATCCCTATGATTCTAATTCGAACTTCCCTATTATCTATGCGTCTTGATTGGAGGAAACCCAAATATTTATAATAAACTCCTTGCTCCATGGCACCAAAAGATTCATCAACAGCTAGATTAAACTTCAGTGAGGGTATTATTATTATTATTTTTATTGTTATTATTTATTTATTTACATACACCATCCTACAGCCAAGGCCAACTACTGGATGGGAAATACAGCTTTATGAATAAATATCACAAATTCCAAATTAATAAGCCAAACAGAATAATATATATAACAATACATAATATAATTTTAACAAGCGTGAGAAGAGATAAAAACAAAGAAACAGAGAAAATAGAGACTATGCAAAAAAAGTAAGAACTATTGCACAGTATTCAGTGTCTTAAAGAATTAAAAAGAAGTGTATTAACGTCAGTAAAGCCGGTTGAATTTCTTATTACAAATCCCAAATTTTTAAAAGAAGATTACATTGCGTTATTGACATGTATATTAAAAGTTAATTCGCTGTCACAGGTGACTCCAAAATCTTTTATATGTTTAGAGCAGTGTAATATGTTGCAATTTAATTGATAATCTTTTAGTAGTAGACATCACACTGCACTTCTCAACATTTAGTGGAAGATTATTCAATGACCACCAATCATTCAACCTTTGCAAATCGTTTTGCAATTTTTTCGCAGCTGCTTCAGAACTAATATTGCAAAACAACTTCTTGTCATCCGCATAAAGTAAATAGCATACATCTAAATTATCTATAATATAATTAATAAAAAATATGAAAAGGAGAGGCGCCAGGACAGAGCCCTGGAGAATCCCTGGTGTAACTGATATTTCGAATGATTTCACACCCCGACATTCAACATATTGTGATCTTTGGCTAAGATAAGATTTAAATAAATTTAACAGTAGTACAGAAAGTCCAACGACATCTAGCTTATGTAATAATGTATTATGATCAATTCTATCAAAGGCTTTCGAGAAGTCTGTGTAAATGGCATCTACTTGGCCATTTAGATAAATACATTGAGCGATATGCTACGTAACACAAAGTAAGTTTGAGACTGGATCTATTTTTAACGAAGCCGTATTATGTTTATGCACACTAATTTGTCACTCTATATAAAGGTAGAGCACGTTATGTAGAGTTGTTTCCAAAACTTTTGCGAAATTACAAATTATAGTAATTTGCCGATAGTTTTCCACATTGTTTTTTCGCCCTTCTTGTAAACCGGGTAGATGCGAGATTTTTTCCATATATCCGGAAAGATACCAAACTTCAAAGACATATTAAAAATAATACGGAAGGGCTCTACAAAAACATGTACGCAGTCCCTAACAATAAAAGCTGATACGTCATCAGGTTTTTTTAAATTTAGGTTTTAAATTTGTCAAGGCAGATAAGACATCATCTGTAGAAAATTTATCAATATGTAAATTACTCTTATTCGGTCTAAACGATCTGTTAAACGAATCGTTATTTGTTGCTCTGGAGTTAGTAAATGAGGTGCTGAAATATCTTGCAAATCCGTCCACAATTTCTTGTGTATTATTTAATTGGTCATCTCTATATACTAAATTTTGGGGGATAGTGGATACACCTTTCTTAGAGGTAATATAGTTTCAAAAGGATTTAACGTTATGCTTAATATTATTTAAATACATTTTGTAAGATTTATCTGTGTCTGTCTTTGAGTTCTTAATGCTTTAAATTCATTATATATATGTTATGCACCTGTTTGCTTAAATAACTTCCAGATTCTAGTTTTTTCTTTTAAGTTCTTAATAATATTGTTATTGAACCAACATAGACAAACTGAGGATTTAATACGACTCATTTACATGTTATTATCAAAATGCAAGGGGCAGATCTCTTTAATGCCACAGCCAGTGTTCACAAATGTGACATTATTGCACTCACTGAAACATGGCTGAATGAGAGTTGCTACAGCTCTGAATTTTTCGATATCAATAGGTATAATGTATTTAGATGTGATCAGGACTTTGTTGCCACTTTACCACAAGAGGAGGTGGTGTGTTACTAGCAATTTGTAAATAATATAGGTACCGCAACAAAAGTCAATACTAATTCTATCTGTGAGAAATTACGTGACCTCCAATTTATTGATATTTTATTAGTACAAATTAAATTTAGTCTCCATTCTCTATATGTACTTGTCATAAACATACCACCCTGCACGAAATCTGAAGATTATGAAAAGTTAGTAGACTCTCTTGTATCACTCTATTGCACCTATAGGTCTGACCTTTTAATAGTAGGTGATTTTAACTGATCGGAATATGTTCGCTGCAAGATAGATAACAGAACTTGTGTGTAATGGGGTAGTGAAGCGCAAGTTATAGCCTCTCCTACTCAATTGTTAACCTCACCTTCGCGATGAGTTCAATTTGAACTTGGTGCACCCTGTTTTCACTAACGAGGCTCTAACGACCGAGTAAGGACGGAATAATCCTTACCTTTTGCCGTGAGCACATCCACCTTCTCACGAAGAGTGCGGTAAAAATAACCCACCGCACACAAAGGTTGCTTTTGGAATCGTTTGGTTACCCCATCGTCGCAGTCTCCTTCTGTGCCATGGGACCACACCACTCGCCTTCCGCAACCGAGCTGGTCAGTTGCATACCTTCTCCAGCTAAAACTTCAAATGCAGCTTCGTTTTCAGTTGATTAAGGCTTTAAAAAAATGATGGAGCGTTTAAGTGGGACAAAATCATCCGGAGGTAAAATACCCTCCCGATCGGATCTCCGGGGGAGGGTGCCCACAGGGACACCTCATCGAATGCCGAAAAAACACCAACAAGTTAAACCCAACAAAACTAATTCTTTCATCTACGGCGCTTGGAATGTTCGTACTTTGAACGACAGCACTCGCACCGATCGGCCTGAAAGAAGAACTGCTCTAATAGATAGAGAACTTCACCGACTCAATGTTGACGTTGCAGCTCTCAGCCAAACTCGATTTTTGGAGGAAGGCTCTCTTACAGAAAAGTACTACACCTTCTATTGGAAAGGTCTTCCCACCAACTCAAGAAGACAACATGGAGTAGGATTTGCCGTTCGGAATCAACTTGTATCCAACTTAACACAAGTACCACAAGGCCTATCCGAGCGTCTAATGCTGCTACGCTATGAGCTATCAGATGGCAACGCGGTAAATCTAATAAGCGCCTACGCTCCCACTCTGGGTGCAAGTCACGAAACCAAGGAAAGCTTCTATCAACAGCTGGAAGAAACCCTCTGTAGAATACCTAAAACGGAACGACTCGTTATTCTTGGCGATTTTAACGCTAGAGTAGGGAGAGATGCAGACACCTGGCCAGGCATCATAGGCAAGAACGGTTTGGGCAACATGAACGCTAACGGTCAACTACTCCTAACTAAATGCGCCGAACATGATCTAGTTATAACAAACACCATTTTCCGACAAAAGGATAAATTTAAAGGCACCTGGCGTCACCCCAGATCAGGTCACTGGCATCTACTGGACTATGTTATCGTACGTAGGAAGCATCTCAAGGACGTCCAAATTACAAAGGCGCGCATTGATAGCGAATGTTGGACCGATCATCGTCCTGTTGTCTCTAAAATGAAAATTGTTATGAGACCCAAACACAGGAGAACTCAAGTAAAACGTAGACTCCGTCTCTGTATTAGTAAATTGCGTGACCAACAAACCGTCGAACAGCTAAAGCAAAAAGTTCAAGAGAATTTGAGTGCACTAGAAGAAACCAATTCTGTAGATGTCGCTGCTACCTGGACACAAATTAAAGACAGTTTAAAAAGTGCGAGTGAGGAAATTCTTGGCACTGCAGCAAGTAAAAAACAGGAGGACTGGTTCAATGATAATGAAGCTTTTATACAAGAACTTCTTGACCGCAAACAAATTGCCTTCCAAAACGCTATCAACCACCCCAACGACTCATCAAAAGCAGAAGCTTTTACCCAATCTAAGTATGAAACGCAACGCGAAATCAGAAGAATAAAGAACCAGTGGTGGGCAAGCAAGGCCAGAGAAATTCAAAGGTACGCCGATTCACACGACTACAGGAATTTCTTTCAAGGAGTAAAAGCAGTGTACGGCCCCAGTCGGAAAAATATGTGCCCTATTAAAGATTTAAATGGAAATCTCCTCAAAGAAGACCAGGAAATAAGAGCCCGATGGAAAGAACACTACTCTAACATTCTTAACCAGCAAAGTCAAGCCGATCACGATATTATAAATCTTATCCCTCAATATGACACCTTCGAAGACTTAGATAAACCACTAACAACGGAAGAGATCTTAACCGCCATTGGGCAGCTAAAAGATAACAAATCTCCCGGCGCCGACTCACTCCCAGCTGAGATCTTTAAAGCTGTGTCGTCAGAGCTCATACCCTACCTCAAAAAACTGTTTGATGTCGTGTGGGAAAGTGGTCAAGCTCCGCAGGAGTTTCGTGATACGCTTTTAATCAACCTCTTCAAAAACAAAGGGAGCGCTGCGGACTGTGGAAATTACAGGGGTATAGCTCTCCTGGCTGTTGGAGGGAAGATACTCACTAAAGCGATGGCAAATAGGCTAACACCTGTTATGGAAAAGTTACTTCCTGAAACACAGAGTGGCTTTAGACCAAACCGAGGCACATCGGACCTAATCTTCACACTTAAACAGCTTCAAGAAAAAGCACTCGAACATCAAGGAGAAATTCACATGGCCTTCATTGATTTAACCAAGGCGTTTGACTCGGTGGACAGGGAAGTGCTCTGAAAAATTATGCTCCGCTTAGGTATCCCTAGAAAATTTGTGGAAGTATGTCGCAGTCTACATACAAACAACAACGCCCAGGTTATGTATAATAATGAGGCAACCGAACCTTTCCAAACCCTCACTGGAGTTAGGCAGAGATGTGTCCTGGCACCCCTACTCTTTAATTTGTTTACCACTGCTCTAACAATTATTGTTGACAACAAACTGACAGTCAGAGGAATAGGTCTCAGATACCGTTTTGATGGCGGTCTCTTTAACATAGGGCGCTTTAGAGCTTTCACGAAGACACGCACACGATTCATTTGTGATCTCCAGTATGCGGATGACTGTGCACTTTTAGCCTCTACGCCGGAAGAGCTTCAAGAACTTTTAGATGTGTATGCCCAGAGCTATGATTCCTTGGGACTTAAAATCAACATTGGAAAGACTAAGATTATGTCAACTCCTCATCAAGTGAACCAAATAGACATTACACTTAACGGAAATTCTCTTGAAGTGGTGGATCAGTTCAATTACTTAGGCAACATTGTTAATGACAAAGCAAACATGGTCAGCGAGATTCGCAATAGAATTAACGCTGCATCTAGAGCGCTCTGGGGACTTAGAGAGAGAGTATTTGACAACCACGACCTTGCTTTGTCAACGAAAATGGCTGTCTACAGAGCAGTTGTCATTCCAACACTGCTATATGGATGTGAAAGCTGGGTCACTTACCGTCGTCATGTGAAAGAATTAGAACGTTTTCAGCAAAGACACCTCAGAAGTATGATGAAAATCCGTTGGTTCCATCACATATCAAACGTGGAAGTACTCAGGAGAGCAAACAGCCTTCCAATTGAGGTGCTTATTTCAAGAGCACGCCTAAGATGGGCAGGTCACGTTCATCGTATGCATGATAACCGTCTTCCTAAATGTACACTTTATGGTGAATTGCTAAGCGGTAGAAGAAGGCGTGGCGGTCAACGAAAGAGGTTCAAAGACGCTCTCCATGAAAATCTAAAATCCTGCGGTATTGCAGACGAGCAATGGGAACAACTTGCAGCGGACAGAACCGAATGGCGAGGGGTTGTGGCCAGCTATCAAGGAAATGTTGCTGCAAGAAGGCCGAATCCAAGACCTAACCAGGTCTATGTTTGTCCTGACTGCGGTCGACATGTGCTCTCCCGAATTGGCCTCTATAGCCATAGTCGTGTGCACCGTAGATGAATGGGAATTACAATAGACTACACCTTTTACTTGTTTTTTATTGTACACAATTTATCGACTGTAACATTTTTATACTCGGACTCGAGTAACGGCTAATAATAAAAACAGAACTTCGAATTCGGTTCGTGCTATTTACAATTTTTCTAAGTTCTTTCAACTGAACCAATATAATCATGTTTCAAATACAGATGGTAGAATTCTTGATCTCGTTTTCTGCAATAGCAACTGTTCTGTTCACAAAGCATCTGAAGTTCTGCCTAAAGAGGATAACTATTATCCTGCTATATTAATCCAGACCGACTTTCAAAAGTCTAGCAACAGTAAAAAACCAACTTTGACTTCAACTTTAAAAAGGCAAACTTTGTGGAATTGTATAGGGACTCGCAGCTCAGTGATTGGTCATTTATTGAACATTTTAGTAATGTGGATTTGGCAGTAGACGCAATGTATTCCAAATTATAAGATATTTTTCTAATACATGTACCCAAGGAATAAAAAAGCTCCGATTCTTAGCCTGCATGGTTTAACGGTCAAATAATACACGATATTAAGCAATAAGAAAAAGTGCTAAATAGATACAAGTTACATGGCACTTCTGATGATGAAACCGAATTTAGAAGGTTAAGGTCCAAAATTAAATCAGATGTCGATAATGCATATAAATTATATTTAGCCAATATTGAAAATAACATTCAGATCAACCCAAATAACTTCTGAAGTTTTATTAAAACAACAAGTAATTTTACATCCATCCCTTCATTTTTGAAATATGAAAATCAAATTATCGAAGACCCGCAATTAATAGTTGATAGTTTTGCTGACTTCTTCTCAAAATCCTTCACACCTCCCAATTCCGGCGACGATCATTTTAACAAAAAACCTAAGAATAACTCCAATGTCTTAAATCTGTCTGTTATCACTGAGGAAGAGATCATTGAGGCCGTTAAAAAAGCTAAAGACACTATGATCATGGGTCCCGATCTAATTTCCGCATTTCTTATTAAAAATTGTGCGACTGTATTTGCCAAAGCACTATTAATTAATATAATCTAATATTAAGAAGTGCAAGTTTTCTTCAGAAGTGGAAATCTTCACGTATATGCCCTGTATTAAAAAAAGGTGATTTGAACGAGATTATAAACTATAGACCTATTACCAGAATTTGTTACTTTGGAAAAATTTTTGAAGTAATTCTTCACTCCTCCATATATTCTCATGTCTCTGGTACAATATCTATCGATCAACATGGTTTTATGAAAGGTAGGTCAACTGTCACAAATCTTGTGTGCAAAACACAATTTCCTTGTGAAAGTCTGGATAGAGGTGGTCAAGTTGATATTATCTACACGGACTTCTCCAAGGCTTTTGACAAGCTAGATCATAGTACCTTGATTAGCAAACTGAACACCTTCGGTCTTTCTTATTTGTTACTACAATTAATTGAATCATATCTACAGGATCGATATCAATTTGTTCAGTACCAAGGTTATAATTCTGGCAGTTTGTTACAAAAATCCGGTGTGCCACAGGGGTCGATACGTGGTCCGCTTTTTTTGTTATGTTCATTAATGATATTTTGGAGAGCTTCGATAATAACACCCATTTCCTCCTGTACGCAGATGATCTAAAAATATATTGATTGATTGACTCAATAGGTGACTGTGTTAATCTTCAAAACTGCTTAAATACCATTAATACATGGTGCAATGACAACTATTTACCTCTTAATGCCAGCAAATGCAATGTAATGTCATTTGGCAGAAAAACCAAAATGTACATAGTAGTGGTGAGAGGTAAGTGAAACCTCTCAAATGGTCAATTGCTACTATACACCATAGATGTCTCCATGGGTGTATAGCGACTTGCGATTCTGCAAGTACCTGAGAGCGGCGACCTTTCAGTCCTAGGTGGACTTAACCTACTGTTATAATATATGATTTGCAGGAAACAACTACTCAGCGGGCAAATACCCCGACCTGCATTGAATTACACCTTACAAATCATGAGAGAATGGTAACCAATATCATTTGTCAATTCCCTGACCAGACATAGACCGGTTTCGAACTTATTAGTTCTCATCAGTATGTCATAGATCATGGAACAGACAAATGATAGTGGCCAACCTGCTAGTTTTATACAAACTATAGTCGCTATACACCCATGGAGACATCTATGGTGTATAGTAGCACTTGACCATTTGAGAGGTTTCACTTACCTCTCACCACTACTCAATTTACTATATTTACTATTGAATTTTATTTGTCTTTTTACTCCCCACTTTTACCTTTTTTACTTAGATTTATTATATATTTGTGTAGATACTATATTTTATGTACCTAATTCTGTAATTGGGCTTTGCCTGTTGGATTTTGTAAATAAATAAATAAATTTAGAATGGTTCACTCATAATTTCATTTTGAAATTATTACAACACTTTTGCATCCCTGTATAGTGAAAGGATATTGAACCGAATCGATCGCGTAGTACCCTATGTAAAAAGTAGTTATGCTTATAAATATGAAATCATAAAAATGCATGAGGTATCTGTAATCAAAATTACTGTTAAATTATTCGAAAATAAATATTTTATTGTTTACATGTATCTGCTTGATTACACCCATACGTTTATTATACCCGTCTAAAAGAATATTATATATACTGATCATTAACAATTAAGTGCAGCTGTGTTAAATTGATAACGATCTGTGTATTTTTATAGGTGGTTTGAATACGCATAATTCGGCTGAAAATGAGTAGCGACACTATATTTGAAATTATGTATTAGGCGTTTAGCCACAATTATCATTAACAAGCAATTATAGAACACTATCATATAAAAATATATTAAAAATAAAAATAATAGCCCAGCGATAAATTGTACATGAAATTTAAAGAAAATTTATCACAGTTGATTTATAGCTGTTTTGTAGTAATCTATAATGCTATTTTGTAACAGTTTCGCGAACACATATACATTTGTTTGTTTTGTAAAAACCTAATTACCAATTTATAAAACAGTTATTTTAAAAATATCGTGAGGTAATTTTCTATGTGATTTTCACTTGTACTTAAGCTAAAAAACAAGTAAGCAAGCAAGCAAATAGACTTTATTCAAATTAATACATAATATTGCCTCCCCGGAGACTACCTTGCGACCGACCGTGCAACCGCTGTTCGCGGTGGCGGGTTGCATGGCCGGGCGGGGCGGCTCCGGTTCGGCTAAAAGAAAATGGGGAGAGAAGTCCTGACTCCTTTCGCTAAAACAAAATTACAAAGGACAATATAATTAAAAAACATTTTAAAAATAAAATTTAACAAAGCTTAAAAATTAAACACAAACTCGAAGCTGTCGCGCTGCACTGAACTAATTTTGGAGCTGACACAGGTACCCAAATCTAAAATGGGGAACCTTCATCGAAATGAGGTACCACAGGGCTGCGCAAGGCTGCCTAAACTGTGGTTTATCGAAATTTTGAGTTTTTTTAGAAATTTTATAGTGAAGCTAATTTTGAGTGAAAAAATGTAACAAGACCAGAGACAAACAACGCACAAAAAGAGATCAAGAACACGAAACAAAACGGATAAACTGAAAGGAAGTAGGGACAGGAAAGACTTAAAGATACGAAAGGTATGAAATATCAGTAAAGGTGGATAGGGTAAGTGGAAGTTATAGTAGGTGAAGGTTTGGCTATAGTGGTTGCCGGAAGATTGGTAACGTCTGGTATGGTAGGGTGTGTTTGATTCGAAATGATGCATTATTAATTTGTGTAATATTTGCGGTAAGCGGACTATCGCCCAGTTTGAAAGAGTAGATTTTTTGGGAGATTTTCTGGACGTAATCCGCTATTGGCGTTATGTCGTTGCAATGTGCATAAAGACCTCTGAGGGAGGTGTACCTTCCAGAGTTCGAAATGAGGCGCATAAATTTGTGCTCAAGCACTTTTAATTTTCTCATTGTCGTACAGTTTCGTTTATGTGTGTATTGAACGTAAGTCTCTGGTCTAGTCTGACTCCAAGATACTTCACGCATCGTTTTGTTGGAATTTGGTACCCCCTAACCGAAATAGGTGTAAAAATTCTGTTCTCAGTGAACAGGCGCGTGAAGACTATCGCTTCCGACTTCTCGGCGTTTACCCGTATCTTCCACCGGTCGTAATACACCGCGGCATGGACAATGTGCGCCTTCAGTAGCATGTTGGCTGCTTGAGCGTTATGAGAATGCGCGTACATGGCTGTGTCGTCGGCGTACTTGGCCAGCTTGGTATTCGGGAATTCCGGGAAATCGGAAACATACAAGTTGTACAATTTTGGTGATAGACACGATCCTTGCGGGACTCCCGCGCGAATGTCCCGCTGTGATGACAGTTTATTATTCACTCGAACCTGCAGGGATCTGCCCGTCAAGAACGAGTGAATGAGTTTGATGATGTACGTCGGAAAGTTATAGTCGTGCATCTTGTATAGTAACCCCGGTGTCCAGACGGTATCAAACGCCTTTTCAATATCAAGAAGCACCATGGTAGTATTCTTCCCGAGGTTGTATTGTACCTTGACGTCATTAACAATCCTGATGACCTGTTGCACCGTACTCCTGCCCTTTCTGAAGCCGAACTGGCACTCATCGTCAATGTGGAGCTCCTCCTGGCAGCGTCTAGTCTGACCTGGATGAGTTTCTCCACCAACTTGGAGATCGCCGACAGTAGCGAAATGGGACGATAGCTGCCGGCGAGTTTCGCGTTCTTATTCGGCTTGAGGATGGGCACGACTGACTAAACTAAAGCTAAAGAACACATTCAGGACAATTTGAGTTGTGTATTGTGAATAAGATGCAATTTATTCTGAGTACAGAGTTACATGAATGTTTTCTGTTTTCTTTTATTGGTTCTGTCTGATAAAATATCAAGATATATTACAGAAGACCGATATTTTCAATAAGAATATGCAATTTTTGTATTTCAGCCATTAAGGGCAGCTGGAGACATTGATAACATAATATAATGATAAACAGGATCAGTTATTTTAATTAAATTCACTCAATTATTGTTATGCTAATTGTTAAAGCGTTTAAAACATCTCGAACTGTTTACGCATCTAATATGTTCAAGTAGATGCAAGATTTTTAATTATTTTGTGCGGTAAATTGATAAAAGTGAAAAAGGCTCAATATCACGTGATGAGAAGAGAAGAAACTAATTCGTTATGTTATGGGGATTGTGAACAAATTGAATACTGGAGGTTGCCAGGGGATATATAAAATAACAAGAAAATTGAGATACTGAAGGGGAAGAAAATTTTGGAGAAATAAGAATATTGGAATAAAATAGAGAGAATAAATTGTTGTTGGTTTAACTGAAGAAAAGTAAATCGAAGGAAGACAAATAGAATTTGGAAGACAGGAATAGAAAATCGAGTTTTTTAAGATTTTGGCAAGTAGGAAAAAAAAGAATAATTATAATTTCTTTTAAGGCCAAGGAAACGACTCCTGGTGGAAACGGAATATCATTTGAAAGGTGAAGGAGCTTAGGAGATAATATTATTATTAGCCTTTACTAGAGTCCGAGTATAAAAAAATGTTACAGTCGATAGATTGTGTATAATAAAAAACAAGTAAAAGGTGTAGTCTATTGTAATTCCCATTCATCTACGGTGCACACGACTATGGCTATAGAGGCCAATTCGGGAGAGCACATGTCGACCGCAGTCAGGACAAACATAGACCTGGTTAGGTCTTGGATTCGGCCTTCTTGCAGCAACATTTCCTTGATAGCTGGCCACAACCCCTCGCCATTCGGCTCTATCCGCTGCAAGTTGTTCCCATTGCTCGTCTGGAATACCGCAGGATTTTAGATTTTCATGGAGAACGTCTTTGAACCTCTTTCGTTGACCGCCACGCCTTCTTCTACCGCTTAGCAATTCACCATAAAGTGTACATTTAGGAAGGCGGTTATCATGCATACGATGAAAGTGACCTGCCCATCTTAGGCGTGCTCTCGAAATAAGCACCTCAATTGGAAGGCTGTTTGCCCTCCTGAGTACTTCCACGTTTGATATGTGATGGAACCAACGGATTTTCATCATACTTCTGAGGTGTCTTTGCTGAAAACGTTCTAATTCTTTCACATGACGACGGTAAGTGACCCAGCTTTGACATCCATATAGCAGTGTTGGAATGACAACTGCTCTGTAGATAGCCATTTTCGTTGACAAAGCAAGGTCGTGGTTGTCAAATACTCTCTCTCTAAGTCTCCAGAGCGCTCTAGATGCAGCGTTAATTCTATTGCGAATCTCGCTGTCCATGTTTGCTTTGTCATTAACAACGTTACCTAAGTAATTGAACTGATCCACTACTTCAAGAGAATTTTCGTTAAGTGTAATGTCTATTTGGTTCACTTGATGAGGAGTTGACATAATCTTAGTCTTTCCAATGTTGATTTTAAGTCCCAAGGAATCATAGCTCTGGGCATACACATCTAAAAGTTCTTGAAGCTCTTCCGGCGTAGAGGCTAAAAGTGCACAGTCATCCGCATACTGGAGATCACAAATGAATCGTGTGCATGTCTTCGTGAAAGCTCTAAAGCGCCCTATGTTAAAGAGGCCGCCATCAGAACGGTATCTGAGACCTATTCCTCTGACTGTCAGTTTGTTGCCAACAATAATTGTTAGAGCAGTGGTAAACAAATTAAAAAGTAGGGGTGCCAGGACACATCCCTGCCTAACTCCAGTGAGGGTTTGGAAAGGTTCGGTTGCCTCATTATTATACATAACCTGGGCGTTGTTGTTTGTATGTAGACTGCGACATACTTCCACAAATTTTCTAGGGATACCTAAGCGGAGCATAATTTTCCAGAGCACTTCCCTGTTCACCGAGTCAAACGTCTTGGTTAAATCAATGAAGGCCATGTGAATTTCTCCTTGATGTTCGAGTGCTTTTTCTTGAAGCTAGAAGATAATAGCTAGACATCGCAAATAAGTGACACTCTACAGCTGGAAGTAATATTAAGCTACGCGGATTTAAAAGGTTGTAAGAAACTCTATATAAATTTCATGTTTACTATTTTACAGTTTGGAAATAATTAAGAATATTTTAAATTAGAAATTTTGACAATTAACTTCATCTTTAAATGACTGATGGTCGGGAGGTGAGCGCACTTACCTCTCACCCAAAAGTTCCGGGTTCGATCCCCGGTCGTGGCAATGGAATACTGTGAGAGGGATTTTCCACTATACACGGATATTGGGTGTGTGTCCCTTGTCTCTAAATGTGTAGCCCCCTCCCACACAAGGCTCTTCTAGAGCCTTCCGGGATAAGGGGGTCGTCATTACCTGTGGTGTATTTATTTATTTATTAATAAATTGTGTTTTAAACTTAATCATATACAAATTATTTTCATTTTAAAATCATAATTATTTTATTTAGCTACATAGGGAATGTTATCTTTTATTTGTATGAAATATCTGTTTTTGCAATACATTGTTCAGTTGATTTGAATTTATTTTGTTTCTATAATTGTGTTTCTTCATCGATTTTGAACTATCGACCTTGAGAATTAAATTTAGAAATTATATTGTGTGATATTTTAGCGTCCTCAATATATATTGACATGGAGTTTTTATTTATAAAAAATTATTATACAGTGTGTCCCACTTCATATTTGGCTATTTGTATTTGGATTTGTATATATTTTTTACAGCACATAATACCCATAATGAGCTACCTTTGGAAGGTAGAACCGTTACTCTATCTCTATTTCAAAGCCCACTGTGATGTTTTTAAAATGGGAATTTTGTAAAAGTAACATTAGCGATTGAGAGAGAGGAAAAATGTATTTGGAAGTCGTTCAGAACAATTAAGTAAGTTAAAATATGAAGTTTCATTTGAAAATATTGATTTTTATTTTTTGAAAAATATTTCAAATCAGAAAAATTCGAGGTTTGAGTTAGTTTAGGTATTTTGACGTAAAAATTGACAACTATGGAGTTTACAATAATTGATGTAAGTAGATTGACATTCATAGCAAACTGAATGCTCTAAACCAACCCAAACCTCAAATTTTTCTGACTTGCAAAATTGTTGTAATCATATACAACTACTAAGACTACCAAATACTCTGCGCTAGCTACTTAAAGTAAATATTATAATCAAAGGCTACTTAGAATATAATTGTTTTGGCAATATTGATACTCGAATTTAGTGACTTTTATATTTAATGAATTGGTAAACCTGACTTTATTTCTAGTAACCAAACATGGCAAACTAAGTTGCTTTTGATAAACACGTATGTAAACAATGAACAAATATCATTATACATTTAAGGAAAACATTTGTAAAAACCTTGTTGGTGTGCAGCATGAAGTGGTGATCCCTCGATGTCCTTGTGTTTCTCCAGCTTGCGAAGACTCAGCCTGGGTTTGAACGCTATCAGCAGATGTGACACTAGTTTATTAGAACATCCTTTTATTTACACAATTACAAATACTGTGTATTACATCAGGTAAGTTAACTATAATTTTATAATTTGATTTAAGTTTTATGTTTGAAAATTTATTAAATTAACTTTAACTTGGAATTTTTCCCACCGTACTTAACAACTGTGTCAAATAGAATCAAAATACCATTTCTAGGTTATATTTTACAAATGAAAATTGCTATGGAGACGCGTCAATAACTATTATCGCTCTCGAATGCCAAATTTGATGTCTCCTTTATACTTTTTGTTCGTTACCATGGTTACATAATTTCGGATTAATTGTCAAAACTGGTCAAATTTCGTTTATGCCTTTAAACTATAACCATCTGCTTTTTTCTTCTCTATTCTTGCTCCCTGCTTCTTCATCTTTCTTTCTATGCCACTATTTTGTCTCTACGTTCTTGATTAACAAAGTTACATCTTCCATGTACCCCTCATGACTCTTTCGCGCACTACACAAAATTAACACATTTCTCTCGTGTCTTTTTAGTTCCAGGCGAAACTTAAATGTACATACTCGCTTTGTCCACTTTCACTTTTATAAATAACTTAAATCTACAATCTACTACATAAATTTTACCTATTTTTGCAAAGTTCCAAACTTGTTCAAATTTGGTGCCCCTTTTCCACTACTAGGTACTCCCCTTCGTGTTTTATTTGTAAAGTTAAAGAGAAAACTCTCCGCAAACTTATTTTTTTCAAGATGGCCGCCAATAAATTTTTTCCGCTTGGTACTATATCACAATTTGTTCGCCAAAAAAACTTTACCTTTGTGCCAAATTTCATGTTCGTATCACAGAGTGAACGATTGTTATGCTTAGCAACTCCACTATTAGTTTTCGTCCTAATTTGATCTAATTGGATTTTTAACAATAATGATCTTTTTATTAAATCACCCTTTATCTGTCCCATGTAACATAATTTCTGCTTAAGTATAAGATTAGCCACTATTTTTTATTTATGATATCCCTCACGTTGAATATTGTAGTTTATAATAGCTATCTCAAAATCTCCGTTGTTACATAACTTTTAGTTGAACACATAACCAAACGACAGTTTACCCCAATAAAATATTTTTATTTTGCGAATTTTACACAAATATATTCCCTCTTAATTGTTATTACACTGCATTTATTGATCTTTTCCGAATTTTGCTTTTCCTTTGTAGTACAGGACTTACTTACGATGCACACTGTATACAGATTTAATTAAAGTATATTATGACATAATATTGATGTTTCCTCTTGGTATATAAAGTGACATCTTGTTTCGTTTTAATTTTGTTATTAAACTACTTACATTTTAATATCAAGTGGAATTCCTCATTTTACCGTTTACCAGTAATTAATAGCGAAGAACTTTACAGGGTTTAAATGATTGGTAAATCAGGTTCAAGTGTAACAAATCGTGAGGCTGCAGAAAGAGTGTTTATTTTTTCTGATTAAGCATACATTGTATGAAAAAAAGAGACTGGCGACTGTAACGAAAACAAATTGAAAGTCTCAGCTGCGCCAATAAACTTTCATAGTCTAAAAATAATAAAAATCGAACAAATTAATTCAATTAATTATCATGCAGGTATCCAACTAATTTGAGGTCAGATATATTATCTCACAACTGTCATATTCAATTAGAACACAAAAAGAAACAAATTATAACCTGTTGCTTATCCTCTTCAGAAAAAAGTGAACCGCGACTTTATATAAACTGTTATAAATTTCATTACAAGTAGGATGAGACCGGGGCAAGGCTTACGCATTGCCGTCTAATTACCGTGAATGTTTTATTGGAGGAAGCTAGACAGATGCAACTTGAACTTGCCCTCGAGGTTTATGTATTTAAAAAATTACGGTATTAGACTGGAATTAAGAGGTCTCATTTAATGCTACTCAACTCGTGGCAATTTTGACAAGTTCCTGACTTTTTAGTAATTAGTTATAATTGACAGCGAGATCTCACACAGAGCTAGGTGCTATTTAAAAAAGGACTGGACATTTTTCCGCAATTTAGGGTAGTCCTTATATATATAAAAAAAATTGTCGAAAATATGATTATTACATTTTATACAGGGTGTTATTAAATAGTATGCCGCGTAATCTCTAATTGAAATAAAGAATATTAAGCCTAATCTATCTCTATGAGCAGCGACACAAGGTTGATGCAATCCCCTATTATACAGATTCGTACTTTACTGACAGAGAGAGAACATTGATGTGATTTTAAATCTCTATACCACTATGACTGATTCTGAAAATCTTATTTTCGCTGACGACTTGAAAATTTTCATGAGCATCAACAAATTAGTGGACTGTGTAAAACTACAAAGTAATTTACAGTAAGTACATGACTGGAGTGCTTCCAATAAGCTTAGCCTTAATAATTTCAAATGTAGGGTTTTAACATTTACAAGAAAACAATCTAGTTTATCATTCGCTTACAATATTGTTGGAAGCATATTGACACGCTCGGGATCAGTCAAAGATCTTGAAATTATATTTAACACAAAGTTAATATTTTCAGAGCATAACGACAACACATCAGTTAGGACTATTAAAATGTTAGGATTTATTGTCAGAAACTGCAGAAATTTCAATAATATTAACAGTGACCGTAGGTTCCCAAATCGTGTGCCCTAAGTAGACGAAGAGAACCCAGGATAACCGCTTCCTGCAGCTATTCGGCCGAGTGTTGACAGGCCGGTATGGTTCGCATTTCCGAGAGCAGAGTGGTCTTTATACCTCTGACTACAGCGATAATAAGGACCACCATCTTGACCGAGTAGCCTAGACACAGCACTAGGAGCTCGTACCGAAGATCGCGATATTTAGTCCATTTTTTCACCTCTTTCAAGACCATGTTTGTTTCAGCAGGTGCTGAAAACTCGATGATGTACATCCCCTTCTTCTGCTGATCGAGGAGTACTATGTCAGACTTGTTGGCTTGAATTAGTCTGACGGTCGGGAACGAGTAGTTCCAGTATATCCTGCACCTCTCGTTCTCGACAACAAACTCAATATCTCCGGGGACGTAAGGCATCACTGGAATTTATTTGATCTACTCCGTACGAGTACCTTATATGGTAGTAAAGCACTCGTAACGCCGCATTATGGCGGTGAATGTAGGCAGAAATCTCATGTACCGGGGGGTTTGCAGACAGTAAATGCATGAGTGATTCTGGCTCCTAAGGGCAGGCCCTGCAGTTGGTATCAGGAACCCCACACCTATCACACTGCTTCGGTAAAAAGGCGAACGTCAGTTTGGTTGATGAACCAAGTGTTTTTATGTTCTTATAGAATACACCGTGCAAGAGTTCTGGAATTGGTTGGGAGAGTGGTCAATAAAAATTATTGAACCACAACATTTAGGCCCCATCGAACCCCTTGTACATCCTCCCTGTAGGCAGACCCTCGCCTAGGCCTCCAACCAACCTAATCTTGCGAAATAGGTTGTGTTGCTGCCTAGGGGCATCTCCCTTACATCGACCAAAGCGGCAGTGCAAGGATTTATCGACGTGTTATCTAAACAGATTTTCCTGTTCAGTGACTTTAATCTGAGCTTTCAGACGATTTGGCGAAAGCTCAGTGACTGACTCTGGGTCAGCACCTCGCCGGCCTCCCCGTCTGACGTCGAATACGAGACCGAGTTCATCTGCGATTCTCTTTGCTGCCTTAAATAATATTGCACCCACTCCTGCATTTGCATGATTTCTCACTAATTGCAGGAGAGGGTCTGAGCTCCAAAGGTCGTTACATGCTATACTCAATACTACTAGACCATGCATTCACTCCAAACTCAAGAGTCCTCGGCCCCCTGATGGCGTGGGAGGTACACACGAGGAACGGACGATCTTGGATGAATGCTCCTATGAATACTCATCATCTTGAGGGTACCTTTATCAAATTGACGCAGCTCATCTACCGTCCATTTCACTACTCCAAAGGAGTAGAGGAGGAGGAGTAGTTTTCCTCGAAAGTTCGACCAAATCTTTCGGAGTAGGATGTACTACGGAGAGATTCCTTAATTTGTTGCACATCTTGGATATGATGCTGTTACACACCTAGGTATATGTAGATCTCTCCTGTGAGCTACGCCTCTTCAGAAAAGTCCCCGCATCGTCCCCTTTGAGGTGTACGACTACACACTTGTCCAAACCGAATTCCATTCCAATAGCCAGCGTATGCTGTTCGACCATCCTTAGAGCATTCTGCAGTTCATGCTCTTCGGAGGCGTCGAGTTTAAGGTCATCTATATAGAGTAAATGGGTGACCTTATGCCTCCGGTTGCTGGGTAGACCGCATTGGTATCCGCGGAATTGGTGGAGTTCTACAGATAAACGCAACAGTGACATGCAGAAGAGGAGAGGACTCAAGGAGTCTCCTTGGAATACTCCTCTCCTAAATGCTACCTGTTATGTAATAACCTGGTGCACCGGATGTTATAGTGAAGCGAATTTTCCAGAGCGGCAACAATTGTTCTATGCGTCTCACTAGTGTTGCTGCTACAGAAATACATTGGAGCTCATGTGATGTTGTGTCAAATGCCTTACGGTAGTCAATCCAGGCCGTGGATAAAGTCAATGACGTTATTTAATTTGTAAAACATAACCTCTGACTGTTCCTTTGACGTAAACGTCACTGGCGTAGAGACTTTTTCCTATTATTTTGTAGATTCAGTGATTTGTTTTGAAGAGGATAATACATGTGGTAGAAAACCGAAATAACAGGAAAGAATATTTAAATTATCATCAATGCACAGAAGAGGTATCGCTAAAGTGAATATAAGAGAAAGTATGGTATCCTATACCAACAAATAGACATACGTATAAACGTAAATTGGCACATTGGAATGTTATGGTACGAAAACATTTTATTTTCGAATCGAGAATGATGATTAAGAGCGCATAAATTAGATATTCAAATTATAATGCTGTTAGATCACTATCTATGAAAATGCCAAATAAAATCAGTAATAATATTAATATATGATACTAGTATGCATAAAAAAATTGCGTGGTTTATTTTCTTTGCAAATGCAAATATTTAAATACTAGTTCAAACATATATGTATACAAAGTATCCTCTTTTTGATATGAACACGTTAATATTTTCAAATCCAAGAATTTTTATATACAAGGTTAAAAATGCATTTTTTACAAAAGCGTATTTTAAACATGTTTTCTGTTGTTATTGTTTTGTAAAAAATGCATTTTTAACCTTGTATATAAAATATTATTAATATGTTTATTAAAATCGAACACAGCAACCGTGAAAACCTCCGAATATACTGTTGTCTTGAGGTACTTGCACTTTGCACCTTGGTCCTCAATGATTTTATTACAAAATATATACTTAAACATAATATTTTTAGTCGCAAACTCCTCTATAAAATCCTTATTTTACTATAAGGAACGTAACCAGACTGCAACCAACAGCTACTCTCCGGGCTATGTGCCCCACCGAGCGCTGAATTACAAGTTTACAAGTCTGGCGCGTTAAGTGTAATAATTGCATATTACCATCAAAACGCTAATGCTTCAATTGCAACAAACACCAGCCGAAAGACTGATCCTACTTAAAGGAGCTCTCTTGCCCGTCGTCACACACCACTTGCAGACTGCAGTTTCGAGCTGTTGGCTCTCGTCAGTGCAAGGTAGGCATGTGACGACCGGCACGAGGATCCTTTAACCATTTGGTACATCCCGGTATTTTTACAATAGCGACATGTAAAATAGTCAGCAGGCGCCATCTAGCGGTCCAGTGTCTGTTGCAATCGAAAAATAAATAGCCTGACTGGGCTTAGCATAGTTCAAATGTGCTTTTAGAGGGTGGAATATTAAACATAATATTTTTAGTCGCAAACTCCTCTATAAAATCCTTATTTTACTATAAGGAACGTAACCAGACTGCAACCAACAGCTACTCTCCGGGATATGTGCCCCGCCGAGCGCTGAATTACAAGTTACAAGTCAATATATACTTATTTGATCAGCATAACTAGAATTTCATGGGAAATATTATAGTAAAATATAATGGCGGTGCAAAAATATATGTGCTGAGTTATTCATTATTTTTCTTTGAAACTTTACTCGTATTCAGAAACAAGTAGGTTTTGAACTTAAATTGTGTAATATGCTAGCAACAGTAATGCTGGACAATCTGTGTGTGTGGTTTTAAAACCTCAATGGGGTGCATAGACGCAAATGTGTGCATGTTTATGTTCAAGATTTTTTAAGAAAAGGCCAGTGTTCGGCTAAATATTAATAGATATAGGTGTAATGGCCTTTAAGGATGGTTTTTGGTGTTTTTTAAATGTAACTTTAAGATATTTGATGTAAAAGCATCAAAATTAATGAATTCTTTAATATTCATCCTAGGGACCAAAATAAGGTATCAAATTGACTGGCACAAAATCTAAATAAATAATACAAGAAAATTTCAATAGTTTATTCAATATGGCAATTACTCCAAATTTATAAAATGACATAAAATTTCCATAATCGAGGAGGCCAAAATTGAAAATTTTGGTTATATTCATGACAACAATGTCAAAGAATTGGTAAAATTTTGATTGTATAATGGCCAGTTTCTGAAACATAAAATAAAGTTATCTATTAATAAATGTCATAGTAACAATTGTTGTCACAATTGTAACTATGACAGTAAACGAATAATTAACTCTATCTAACGTTTCAGAAACTGGCCATAAGACGGTCGCATTCCCTTTTGCCTTGAAATTAAAACATAACCTCAATGGGGAACAATTCAAGCCAGATCCTAATATACCCAATAGATGACGCCATGCGTACTCGGTTTAACGTCATTCTCAATTTGTATCATATAATATATGATACAAATTGAGAATGACATTAAACAACTGTTTAAAATTAATATTATAACTTCTTCTTTAAATTTCTCGATTTCTGAGAGTTTCCCAATCTTTTATTCGTAAAAATGAGCTAAATTGATAAAAATAATGAGGAACAATCCAAGCCAGTTCCTAATATGATAATATAATAGATGACGCCATGCGTACTCGGTCTAAAGTCAATCTCAACGTGTATCATATATAACCTTTAACTAGTTTAAATTTCCAGATTTCCGAGAGTTTTCCAATCTCTTATTCGTAGAAATGACTGGAATGAGCCAAACCGATAAAAAGGATTACGATAGTTGGTAACTTTGTTTACACAAAGACATATTTTTTCGTATTGACATTGACGGACAAACAACCGAGTACAGCTGGTGCACTCTGGTGGATAAAATTAAAGAGAATGTTCCCCATTATCAAATTAAATATCAGTAAAAACAAACGTCAGATTTGATTGACAGAAGTCAAAATTTATAAATTTATGAAACGCGACAACAAAGTTTGAATTTTGAGACTACAACTATTTGTCAGTAAGTAATAACCTATAAAAGGAATAAATTGCCTGATAATAAAATTGTACTTATGTGTAATTGTGCGACAGCGGAAATTTAAAATAAAAATGTTTTGGGAAAATCCTGTAAATAAAAGTGTTTATCTGCTCCCACTATGGTAAGTAGACTATCGTCACATTGTTTTCAAGCATGTAAGTTGATTTTACCGGTAAAGTGCTAGTTGCTATTGACGACCGGAGGTAAGTGAGTTACTACCTCCCTTGGGTAAATAAGTGATTTCGAATCATGCAAATAGAAAGATGTTGAACTTCAAATTTTATTAATAATTAATCAATATTTATAGTAATAGTGCAATTAATTACTACGATTAGTAAGATTATTCACAAAATTTGGATAACTTCCCTCATGTCTGTTAACTACCACAGACTACTTGGCATCCACTAATGTCAAGACATTACTTAGTATCACTGTCAAAATAAATTAATCAAGAAATGTAAAATGTGATATTTTGTTTCATGAACAGTAGGGGAGCAGATAAAACGTTATACACCACGCAGGAGGTAAGTTTTGACCAGTCTCGCATTCTGTTGTTAGTCCTCGCTACGCTCGGGTGCAAAATCATCCTCGACTGGTAAAACTTATTTACTTCCTTTGTAGTGTAATATACTATTTTCCACATCACAAGTCATAACAACAGCATAAATTGGAACTTCACTGGATATTGGCATCAGGTAGAGGCCATATTTGTTGAATCAGCTGATCACAGAAGAACGCAGGGACTATCACCGAAAGCGCAAGGTATCGATCAATAAATAAAAAGCACTATACCAAATCGGTATAAACTAATTTTCTTTCTTAACGGTTTTCAACTAATTAATCGACATTTATCTTATTTCATAAATATTTGAGTTTTTAGTATTATTCGTCCTGCCGCACGGAACCTGCTATCTGAGAAGAGTTGTTCTCATGTTCACGACTGAGTTTCCGATGACATAACATAGGTGGCGCCCAGGCAAGTTAAAACCAACAAAATCTTTTCTCATCTCTCAAATATAATTTTATTAAATATTTTATATAGTGAATTGTTTCAACAACATAATCGATTTTTTCCTTTTTATTTCACATTAAAACTTTATCAAAACATAGTAATATTTATAGATATATATTAAAATATAATTTTTCCGTCGCAAGCTCACGTATAAAATTCTTATTTTACTATAAGGAACGTAACCAGACTGCAACCAACAGCTACTCTCCGGGCTTCCGGGCTATGTGCCCCGCCGAGCGCTGAATTACAAGTTACAAGCCTGGCGCCTTAAGTGTAATAATCGCATATTATCAACAGAACCCTAATGCTTTGATTGCAACAAACACCAGCCGAAAGACTGATTCTATTTAAAGGAGCTCTCGTGCCAGTCACCCCACACCACTTGCAGACTACAGTTTCGAGCTGTTGGCTCTCGTCAGTGCAAGGTAGGCATGTGACGACCGGCACGAGGATCCCTTGACTATTTGGTACATCTCGGTATTATTACGATAGCTACATGCAAAATAGTCAGCAGGCGCCATCTAGCAGTCCACTGTCTGCTGCAATCGAAAAATAAAGCTTGCGACGGAAAAATTATGTTTTAATTTTCTGTCCCCTAGAAGCACATTTGAACTATGCTAAGCCTAGTCAGGCTATTCATTTTTCGATTGCAGTAGACACTGGACCGTTAGATGGCGCCTGCTGACTATTTTGCATGTCGCTATCGTAATAATACCGAGATGTACCAAATAGTCAAGGGATCCTCGTGCCGGTCGTCACATGCCTACCTTTCACTGACGAGAGCCAACAGCTCGAAACTGCAGTCTGCAAGTGGTGTGGGGTGACTGGCACGAGAGCTCCTTTAAGTAGGATCAGTCTTTCGGCTGGTGTTTGTTGCAATCGAGGCATTAGCGTTCTGTTGGTAATATGTGATTATTGAACTTAACGCGCCAGGCTTGTAACTTGTAATTCGGCTCTCGACGGGGCACATAGCCTGGAGAGTAGCTGTTGGTTGCCATCTGGTTACGTTCCTTATAGAAAAATAAAGATTTTATAGAGGAGCTTGCGATGGAGAAAATATGTTTCAATTTTCTTTAAGAATATATATATATATATATATATATATATATTCAGTTCGAGCAACGAAGAGCAACAGTAAGCAGCTTTTAGCTAGAACCTGAAGATGGCAGATGAGATTCTGCCGAAACGTCGTTTAGACAACCATGACTCCTGGAGGAGTCGACCATCGACGCGGGAGAGCACCCGGAAGTACAACAACACTTCATTTAACACCCGCGAAAACCTAAAAAACAACATACATATATATATATATATATATATATATATAGTGCTAGATGCTTTTAATTATTTTAGTTGGAATGTCCACACTACCATCAGTAGCTCCCTAAATTTTCAAAATTTTCTCTGGTGCGGTCGATGCAGTTATCAATGACTGAATGTTAATTTTTCACATTTTCTAATTTTGAGGTCGAATGTAGCGCCAAAATTGTATTTAATTCTTATTTGCAGATTTATGTGTTACCTTTGAGACGAATTTTGATTTTTGTAAATCGATTAAAAAATATCTGAGAATATATTTTTTTTTACATTTATTTAAGGTCGGTCTATTTCCGCCAATGAGGCCTATCACCGACGTTTGTAGACGAGCTACCCCCAACCAGGAATTTTGTCGAACCTCTTCACCTAAGAAGAGTAGGGACCTTTTACTTGCCTAACAAATAGACAAGGGACCGACGGCTTTACATCCCCTCCGAAGGATGATATATCATCTACACAACCCTCGCCTAAGGTTGGCATAGCTTCCGAGCATTCACTGATATGCAAGCCGCTGGAAGATATGTGAGGCGAGGACACGGTCTTCTTTGAAATGGTCACCCATCCAAGTACTAACCTAGTAAAGACGCATCTACGCTCGCCCCCTGAGAATATTAAAAAATATGAAGAAACAATATTTTTAGGTTGTGGCTGGTAATGATGTGATGGATAATTAGAAGTCCTTTAATTTAATATATTGTATTAAATATATTGTCTGTTAGTTTTGTCGGTAATTAATATACATGAAGTCGGGCAGCACAAAACTAGTTCTATTACTTTAAACGGCACTTTTGGAGAATTGCTCTATTAAATGTTGTAAATACGGACATAGAACGTTTAAAAACGCTGGACGTGTCACTAGATGACGTTTATTAGATGTAAATCCCCTAGGCTTAAATACACCACAGTCAACTACGGGTAGTGGATCCGTGATGGCAATTTAAGAGCCAGAAAAGGAGGGTCATGTAACTCAAAGGAAATGTTCTAAAGAATACTTAACCTAGAATGGGCATCGTACAATGGAGCAGCTAGATGTTTATTTGATTTTAAATGTTTCATTCAGGAAGACCTGTTCGCTGTTTGAGGAAACGCGAAGAGATTATATTAACAGTATACACTATGGGACACAAAATAAACTTTTAATACGAAATTCACGTCGTATAGGAGTTAGTTGTTACACACTGTCTCCCGGATAAGTATCGCACTTTAATAAAAAAAATATTTTTTAATTTTCGAGAACCGACCTTTTTAAAAATTTCGAATGTCCTGATATGTCCTGAATGAAGTTTAAGGTTGTAAAATGTTAAAAGTCGTTAATAAAATTCAAATTTTTAGACTGCTATTAACAAACATATTGTGACTTAATTACTTAGCAAATAGGCGTTTTTTGAACTTAAAAAAAGATTTTTGTGAACGCTAATTGACGAATGCCTTACAGTGTAGTTAGTTGCTTAATATTCCCTCTTTTGAGTATAACCAAATCCCTTTAATCATGTACAGAAGTAGTCAAAGTAAGTATAGTTTCAAAAAGGGCCACGTCGAGAAATCATTCAGCTCCCCCTGCCGCCCGAGGTTACTTGCATCTACCTATACAGAATGACAACGAAATTAGTACCGTTCAAATTTCTCGGTGGCTTTTGGTCCAACTTTTGATTTTTAAATATCATATAAATAGCATTTTTTTGCATATTTAGATTCAACATAAGTTTCTTGTTACAACGATTATCACAAATAGGTAATTGTTTTCAAAATGGCGTCATAGATTCGAAAAAGTGAAAACGTTAAGTTGGCTACTGCAAGACTGTGTTTATTGTTGCATTTGAATAAAATTTTATTTCGTGCAAAAACCACTAGTTTCAATTGAAAACCATTTTTTTTTAAACTAAAACTAAATGAAATATATTCAATTTTATTAAAGGGTAAGCATATTTTTTTACTTGCACCAACAAAGCCCAACCTTTTATTTGATGTATAATACCTCTAGTTTGGGTACTAATTTACATTTTCAAACATTTGCCTAAGTTATTATTTGATAAAGTTTATATAGTCCTTTTTTAATTTGCTTGTGATTTATTTGCTAATATAACTATTTAAAAGTTTTAAAAAAATACACAATGGTGATATTTACCCAAAATGAAAAAGTGGAGATGTTACTCTATGGTGGAGATGTTACTCTATCTCTAAATGAAATGCATATCAATATCACTATTGACGAGGCCACAGAAATTAATGTTTTAGCCTCCATGGAAATTAATAAAAATGCAAGTACACGTGAGATTGGAAGTGCTCTTGATATTAGCCGAGAATCTGTTAGAAGAATATTGAGAAAACATGGATAAAAATCATATAAATATCAACTTCATCAGCATTTATATAAAGCTGATAACGGTAGGAGAGTTAATTATTGCAATTGGTTACTAGACAATAGAAAGATTGTTCTCATAATTCTGTTCACAGATGAAAGTCGGTTCACTAACAATGGCACGTTTAACCGAAATAATTTGCGTTATTGGTCTCAGGAAAATTTACATGAATTTAGAGAAGGAAATCACCAAGAAGTGCTTGGGGTAAATGTATGGGCAGGAATTGTGAGTGCTAGGATCATAGGTCCTATTTAATTTCAGGGGACTTTAAGTGTAATTAGGTACCTGAACTTTTTGAAAAATGAAATTGGCGGTTTTTTAGGAGAATTGCCTATGAATTTGAGACGAAGCATTTATTACCAACAATATGGGGCTCCGCGACATAACCTTCGAGATATCTCTAATTATGTAGAAAACAGATTTCAAAATAGAGTCACTTCGACATATGGGCGCACAATATGACCTGCCAGATCACCTGACCTAACTCCTATGTATTTTGTCCTGTGGAGGTACGTCAAAGAATGAGTTTATTCATCATCTTCAAGAAACCTCCAGGAATACCAATAATTTCAAAGTAAATTGGCACCGAAACTAGACGTATTATACATCAAATGAAAGGTTAATGTTTTGGGCTTTGTTGGTGCAAGTAAAAAATAGGTTACCATTTAAAAGTATTGGTCTAATAAATACATGGGATCTGGGCTGAACAATCATGCCATTAACACGATGAGACGTTCCTACGCCGCTGAGTACCTCTTTTTGTCTGTTAATATTATCATACGCCACTACTGTAGGTACTGAAAGATGTGTACTGCTCGGGGGATGAACTCCATCTCTGTCTACTAATTTTATCAATACACAATGCGGTTTTTGTCTCCTCCAAAAATGGGTATGAACATCCATGGCCGAATCGATTCACTGTTCTAATCAAACTTACATTGCCTGTCAAGGTTTTGATAATCCAAAACATGCTTAGGAGTTAGGACTGCACCACAAGTTACTGCAGCAATAGATAACGTAAGCCTCCTGATACGAGGTGAGACCTCTTGCTTTCCTCCAAGTAAGATATACAGAAAAATTCGAAGACCAACAGGTAAGGAAAAATATGCGGAATTTAATTCCTCTGAACGTGGTGGCGAAGATTATTCTTTGACTGTTCCTTTTATTTGGTTTCGCAAAAGCTGTCAGGCATGACATAAACTCGGCGTGATACTGGGATGAAATGCAATGACTGGTTAAACTCTGACTTTAAACTAAAGTGATTCTTAATCGAATCTGACACATCTTCAATGCCCTTGGATTGCATAAACGATACGAGCTCAGAAGTCAGTTCTGCAAGTGGAATAAATTCGAAGATTTGAGAAAAGTTAATTTCGAATTGTATCAAAAATCATATTAAGAGCGTGTTTCTTGGCTATTTGCTACAAGTTGTCCACATCTTTATCAGGCCTTGTGCGTGTATAGTCTTTGTAACAGAGTTTATGGTAACGTGCTTCAGCTGCCATGATATATCTTGAAGTTGCCGACAATATTCTGTTATCTAGACGTTTGCAGCAATTTCACGAATGATTTTGTCAGCCCTAAGTTCTACTTTTAAGGGTTCACAGCTAATTGTCCCTTTCATATACTTAGATTTTTTGATGCAAAAGATGCAGGTCTTATCATAAACTCTGGACTGCACAGTAACATTTGCAGTTTTCCTCATGGAATGCCTTGGTTCCGGAGTGGTTTCTTACATGGAAGTTTGTTCCTCTTCTTTTGAAGCCGTACCTGTTGTAGTTGGAATTTTTACCAGAGATTTTGGGTGGGTGAATTGTGACCTGTATTCGTTGTGGTAATATATACACCTTGATACAGTCGCAATACCTTGAGGTAATGTTAAAGTAGGAATAAACTGTCTCGCTGTTGCAGCCTCACAAAGCGTTTCTCAGGAATGGTTGTCTCGAGGGCTGATTAGTTCGTTCAAATTCAACTATTTTCTGCATATAATACAGATGCCCATCAATCCTTCTCTAGCTCCCTTCTCTGCATTTTTCTTATGCTTCGAACTATTTTCTCGGAAAATTTGGGCAAACCTGAAATAAAACCAAATAATGACGAATTGTAATTTATAAAATGATAATACTACAAAAACCAGAAATAAAACATTCAACGAATCATTTGATTTATAATTTTGGCCTTAAACCGTTATGAATATTTCAAAATTATAGGTAAAATTTCATTCTTAACAACTTTACTAAGAAGTATTTTTCATCTAGGATCAACGGTTTCTGAGATACAGGCATTATTGAGTCAATAAGGTGAAAAAACCAAAAGATGGCGGCTAAAAGACGTATTTAGCTGGGAATCTGAAATGTCTAGAAGGTATTAACTCACATATAGGATAATCTAAAAACCTAAGTGCCGTTTAGTTTCACATAATTGTAGTCAACTCGATTTTTGTTAGACCTGGCTCATAGACTATTGGGTTCATAAACAATATTCCATTCTTTTCTTATATCGCCTTCCTCTAAGGTGTAAAGAAACTTTGATTTAAAGAGCTTCATATAAAACTTTTTAAGATTTCTACTTATTGTTTCACGTAGTAAATCTAAGTCTAAACTTGCAATTCTTAAACTATTAATCGGATTATCAGTATAATAATTTCTAATTCCTTCTAATTATTTATTTTGGTCTTTGTCGTTGTAAATTATGGTTCTTTAAAATGCTTCATACTGATCAAAATTTTGTTTACTCGATCAACGATAGCTGTGCTAATCCGACGCTCCGGGTGTCTAAAAATTATACATACTTCCCTTTCGGACCTGCCATTGTCACCACGAACTCTTATAATTTCAAGTAAAGTTAAATTATCACAGCCATACTTATATCGATAGTGTACTTGCGGAGCAATAAACTTTCCTGTTGATGCAACTAAATTAGAGAGATTTCGTCGTTTGATGTGTAGACTTGCCATAGCAGTTTGCAAGCTTCCTAATAAAAATAATTATCCTTAATATGAGGTTTGTTTAAAGAAAACAAATATTGTCAATACTGAATAATTGATAGTAATAAATTTTTAAAATTCAACTGATAACGATCTAAAGGAGCTTCTATGATAAAATTTGCATAAGATTCTTATTTTATTATTTTCTCTTACGTAATATAAGGTCTCACAGCAAAAATAAATGGACGAAGCCTTCCAATAATAAACACATGTTCAGCTATAACTCTAAAACAGCCCAATAAATCAAAATTTTACAGAATATAAAAACTAAAGATCATTATCTTGTCTATCGATTGATATATAATTTGTAAATGTTATTTATTTAAATAAAGTCGCCAGTGGCGTGCAAAGGAGAAGCTGCGCATGTAAATACTTTTAGACATTATTTAATAACTTCTTCTTATCAACCCTGAGGAATAAAGATTGTACCCTTTAAAAACTATTTCACATTTTTTATTTTACTATTTATTATGTAAAATCCTTCGCAAAATATACGGGACGGCCATTCTAGCATTAAGACAAATTTTTTATTGTCACTAAAATTACCCCAGTCGATTAAATTAGGCAGAAGATATAAAAAAGTAACAATTTAATTTGCTGATTACTTCAGGTGCGTCAAAATCATTGTGTAACACTTTAAATAAGAAAACTTGAGAGAGGTATAATAGCCTGTCTTCAAATGTAGATATGGAAAACTTTTCAAGTAGATCTCTCTGCGGAAAACCTATGACAGGGTAAGTACCATCGAATTTGAACCAGAGCAATTTGACAAATCTACGCTGAACTGATTCCAGGTTAGTTTTATGTACCTCATAGCTTGGACACCAGATAAGTGATGCATACTCAAGCTTCAATTGGTGAAGAATTTTTAATGTATCCATATCAGTGAATTCACGACTAGTGCGAACAATGAATCCAAGACTCTTAAAGGCTTCGGAGATATTTGTTTAATTTTTTACTTTAGTCGCTATTTATATTATTTTGGGATACAATGAATCTCTAATATGAAACCCAATCTAAGTATGAAACGCAACGCGAAATCAGAAGAATAAAGAACGAGTGGTAGGCAAGCAAGGCCAGAGAAATTCAAAGGTCCGCCGATTCACACGACTACAGGAATTTCTTTCAAGGAGTAAAAGCAGTGTACGGCCCCAGTCGGAAAAATATGTGCCCTATTAAAGATTTAAATGGAAATCTCCTCAAAGAAGACCAGGAAATAAGAGCCCGATGGAAGGAACACTACTCTAACATTCTTAACCAGCAAAGTCAAGCCGATCACGATATTATAAATCTTATCCCTCAATATGACATCTTCGAAGACTTAGATAAACCACTAACAACGGAAGAGATCTTAACCGCCATTGGGCAGCTAAAAAATAACAAATCTCCCGGCGCCGACTCACTCCCAGCTGAGATCTTTAAAGCTGTGTCGTCAGAGCTCATACCCTACCTCAAAAAACTGTTTGATGTCGTGTGGGAAAGTGGTCAAGCTCCGCAGGAGTTTCGTGATACACTTTTAATCAACCTCTTCAAAAACAAAGGGAGCGCTGCGGGCTGTGGAAATTACAGGGGTATAGCTCTCCTGGCTGTTGGAGGGAAGATACTTACTAAAGCGATGGCAAATAGGCTAACACCTGTTATGGAAAAGTTACTTCCTGAAACACAGAGTGGCTTTAGACCAAACCGAGGCACATCGGATTTAATCTTCACACTTAAACAGCTTCAAGAAAAAGCACTCGAACATCAAGGAGAAATTCACATGGCCTTCATTGATTTAACCAAGGCGTTTGACTCGGTGGACAGGGAAGTGCTCTGGAAAATTATGTTCCGCTTAGGTATCCCTAGAAAATTTGTGGAAGTATGTCGCAGTCTACATACAAACAACAACGCCCAGGTTATGTATAATAATGAGGCAACCGAACCTTTCCAAACCCTCACTGGAGTTAGGCAGGGATGTGTCCTGGCACCCCTACTCTTTAATTTGTTTACCACTGCTCTAACGATTATTGTTGACAATAAACTGGCAGTCAGAGGAATAGGTCTCAGATACCGTTTTGATGGCGGTCTCTTTAACATAGGGCGTTTTAGAGCTTTCACGAAGACACGCACACGATTCATTTGTGATCTCCAGTATGCGGATGACTGTGCACTTTTAGCATCTACGCCGAAAGAGCTTCAAGAACTTTTAGATGTGTATGCCCAGAGCTATGATTCCTTGGGACTTAAAATCAACATTGGAAAGACTAAGATTATGTCAGCTCCTCATCAAGTGAACCAAATAGACATTACACTTAACGGAAATTCTCTTGAAGTGGTGGATCAGTTCAATTACTTAGGCAACGTTGTTAATGACAAAGCAAACATGGACAGCGAGATTCGCAATAGAATTAGCGCTGCATCTAGAGCACTCTGGGGACTTAGAGAGAGAGTATTTGACAACCACGACCTTGCTTTGTCAACGAAAATGGCTGTCTACAGAGCAGTTGTCATTCCAACACTGCTATATGGATGTGAAAGCTGGGTCACTTACCGTCGTCATGTGAAAGAATTAGAACGTTTTCAACAAAGACACCTCAGAAGTATGATGAAAATCCGTTGGTTCCATCACATATCAAACGTGGAAGTACTCAGGAGAGCAAACAGCCTTCCAATTGAGGTGCTTATTTCAAGAGCACGCCTAAGATCGGCAGGTCACGTTCATCGTATGCATGATAACCGCCTTCCTAAATGTACACTTTATGGTGAATTGCTAAGCGGTAGAAGAAGGCGTGGCGGTCAACGAAAGAGGTTCAAAGACGCTCTCCATGAAAATCTAAAATCCTGCGGTATTGCAGACGAGCAATGGGAACAACTTGCAGCGGACACAACCGAATGGCGAGGGGTTGTGGCCAGCTATCAAGGAAATGTTGCTGCAAGAAGGCCGAATCCGAGACCTAACCAGGTCTATGTTTGTCCTGACTGCGGTCGACATGTGCTCTCCCGAATTGGCCTCTATAGCCATAGTCGTGTGCACCGTAGATGAATGGGAATTACAATAGACTACACCTTTTACTTGTTTTTTATTGTACACAATTTATCGACTGTAACATTTTTATACTCGGACTCGAGTAACGGCTAA
This sequence comes from Leptura quadrifasciata, assembly GCA_963675555.1. Lineage (NCBI taxonomy): Eukaryota > Metazoa > Arthropoda > Insecta > Coleoptera > Cerambycidae > Leptura > Leptura quadrifasciata. Next base: position 31,907,052 of record OY776680.1, on the reverse strand, counting down.
TAATAATAATAATAAAAAATATGAAACCTATTGTATACTTGAGTATCATCGGTATATGCTCGTATTTTACAGTTTTTTACTGAATGTAATATGCCAGAAGTGTAGATACTAAACAATAACGGACCTAAGACCGAGCCTTGAGGCAGGCGAGATAGAACTTCCACAGGATGTGAGATAGCATCGTTAAATAGTACCTTTTGTGATTTATTGTTTAAATATGAGTTAAATAAAGCAATACTCTTCTGGTCAAGACCAAAATGTTCAAGTTTTGCGTACATTAATTCATGACTAATCGTAAGCTTTGGAAAAGTCAAGCAGTACTACAGTAGTTACCTTCTTTTTACCAGTGCTTTTGCGATGTCACCGACAATTTTAGTGAGGGCCGTTGAGATACTGTGTCCTTTTATAAAGCCTGACTGATTCTTATGCAACATATTACTTTCATTTACAAACTCAAAAAGCTGCTTATGCACAATTTTTTCCAATATCTTCGAAAATATAAGCAAGATACTTATAAACCTTAAATCAGTCAAATAATTTACGTCATTACTCTTAGGCAAAGGAATAGTTAAAGCCTCCTTCCAGAAGTCTGGAAAATATTCCAGTTCAAGACAGCAATTTATTGTAAGTGTAATGCAAGGTGCAATATGTGGACAGCAGTAGTTAAGCATTGTCAATGATAATCCATCTACTTCACCGCCGTTCTGTATATAAATGTACTTTTGTTCCGTACGTAATAAAATATGAATGAGTCTATTTAAATCCGATTTTTTTTTATCAAAACACATATTTTGAAATTATTCTGATATTTGGATTAACTGAAATTTGTAGTGTAATTAATACCTCGAACTGCACATCCTGAAAAAGTCATCTGTAGGCAAATTTGTTCGGATTTAACTTTCGTAATTGTTTGAAACATAACAATTTTATAAGATTTTAAAGACCATTTCCGCTCCGCTCTTCTCAATGAATTTAAACATACTTATAGAAAAGTTAACATTATATATTATGGACTAACTGACACTGTTTCGAGACACGAACTACTTGGCACAGACGCGGAAGTCATCTAACTAGAGCAAGTGTAACCAACCGTGCATGTATAATTATAGGATGTTTTCAACAGACATCAACATTTTATTGTAGTATTTCACGATGCAAAATAATATCGAATAAATTGTTTTGTTGACAACCAAGAAAACTCGTCCTTCGTATACCTTAACTTATTTTATTAAAAAAAAAAAATGAAAATAACAAATCCGTAAAAATGCCGTAAAAAGTTGCCAAAAACCGGATTAACTTCATTTTTGCAACAACCCCCTTAGATGAAAAAGAAACAAGTTTAATTTATGCAACTACGTGATTAATGTTCATTGCGTGTGCGTGTGATCTTTAATTCTAATACTTACTAATGCTTATGTATGTCCTATAATTACGCTTAACATACTTGTGATTCTTTCTGTTTTAAAATTACCCTTTTTATTGGAGTAACACGTGCACTATACCCCGAATACATTTGCAGAATGCTAGTGATTAATACTGCATAGCTCTATATAGCCTCTATTCAAATGTTTAGCCGAGTAGGTAAACAGTTCTGGCAGCATTGTTCTCTCGTTCATTCAGCTTGGTGTGACAAATGCGTATAGCATTACAGGTTACTTTATTATTTTAGACAGAAAACAAAAGACGTATTTCAATACCGCCTCTACCCAGTGTGAGTTGTCGCGATTTTCTAGGGTGGCTATGGAAAATCGCATTCATTATTAAGGGAAAGGCGTGATGTATTTTGCACGGTATTATATTTCGCAGTTATCCTTTAGGGTATTAAGTTGGAAACCACATTTTTGGTGCCTACCTGGAATATATTTTTATAAGCAACGAGAAAATGTTGCATTTAAGCTTTTATACTCGACGTAAAAAGAAATACATTAACTACTTAAGCGAAACTTCCAGTCTAATAATGAAAATAATAATAATAGACTATTATTCAACATATTAGAAGAAAATCAAGTTACAGTACAAAATTTAAAAAAAATGAAAGGGAGAAAATTAGACACTAAGAAATTAGTTAGTTATTATTAATCGAATCGAATCGAATCGAATCGAATCGAATCGTATCGAATCGAATAGAATCGAATCAAATCAAATCAAATTGCATAACAATAATAATAATTTTATTTATATCAAATATGCAAGTATAACAAACCTGGTCATGGCACTCTAAATGCACCAACAAATTTCGGGTCAATTTTTTTTTCATGGAGTCGAAATGTCACTTATGATGGGGTATCACCGTAGTCAAAATTTTTCAAGGATTCCAAAAATATAATAATATACAGGATACTCCATTTAAAAACCAAAAGTTGGAATCATTTCCGGTGAAACCGAAAGGGGGGAAAATTACGCTTATGTCACAAAGTGTCTTCTTGGTCATATAATACATCTACATCTAAGTTTCATTCTGATATTCTAAAAAATAAGGAAAAAGGGAGTCTATCATAATCCTTTGAGACCCGGTATATAAAAAGCTGTACATGAACATAAATAAAAGAGAGTTCCCTTAAGTTTTTATACAATCTTAATTGCGATTCTGATATTCGTTGATGTGTAACATGTATGTTCTTCTGATATAAAAGTTTGTAACATAAGAAAAATATGTTTTTTTAAACTTGCTTTCTGTAAAAAGTCGTACTAAAAAGATGTACGAATGCAAGAAAAGCAAGGCCTGTCCACTTTGTATGATTGTACACGTGATTGTATAAAAGGAGTGGAATTGTTGTATACATAGTGGCTTCAGCCATGCGTACATGAAGTTGATACATATACTTATATACAAAGTGCGCACGCTTGCACTCGTACATTAGTATTTTTTTATTTCTTATTTTTTAGTATGATTTTTTTCAGAAAAGCAAGTTTATAAAATATATATTTTCTATTTTTTAGTCGTACTTTTTGGAGTTTACCCCTCAGAGATCGCTCAATTAAAATTCGTCTCTTAACGATTTGTTTTGATTTCTCGCTCCTTCGTTTTACAGTTTTTCAATTTTCATCCCCGCGCCCCCTATGGGGGGATATTTGCAAAAGTGATGGTGGAATGTGGAATACTGTGTTGTCATTCGATCTTAGTAACTGTGCAAAATGTCATCAATCGATTATGTCAGGAAGTGTGTTATATAAGGGATGCAAGATTTGAAGACAATTTTCACCTCCGCGCCCCCTACGTGCAGATATTTGCAAAAGTAACAATGAAATACTATATTGTCATCCGATCTTGGTAACTGTATAAAATGTTGCCAATTGGTTATCTCAGGAAGTGTGTTAAATAAAGGATGCAAAATTTGAATACAAACATTGTGCATGCCATTGTGAGTTAAAGAGAAGCAAGATGAGTATGTATGTTACTGATGTGTATGTATCTTAGGTACATTTCTGTTTTATATACAAAAGCATATAAATTTAGTCTTATCTAGGTTAACTGTTAGGTAATTTTCCGATAGCCACTGTTGTAGTTTTGAAAACACTACCACCGCTTTATTGGAAACATTTTTTCAGGAGTCATCCTCAACCAGAACAACAGTGTCATTTGTATATGCTGCTACATTCCCATTAGTTGAAAGTTGAAGTAATTCATTGACATAAATATTAAAAAGTTTGGTCTTGGAACCGTTGCCTGAGGAATGCCATATTTTATTATTTTTAAATTACTTCTACCTTTATCAATTTTTACACATTGCTCCCTATTTTGAAGATAACTTCTGAAAAATCGTTAACTATATACCCCTTGTTCCACATTCGTTGAGTTGGTTAAGTAAAATGCCACGGGACACCGAATCGAAAGTTTCGGCCAAATTGATAAATATTGTGATTTGTTTTTATTATTATTTACAGAATTATATATAGTCTTTACAACCTCATACATACCATCATACGTACTCATACCTTCCTTAAAACCATATTGATTTCAAGCAGGGATTTTATTATAATTCTACTACTCTATTTTTTATACATTTTTCTAAAACTTTTGCAATATTGTTGATTACCGATCTGGACCGTAGTTCTTCGGGATTATTTAATTTCAAATTATGAACTCGTTCTTCGTTTGTCGTGAAAAGGAAATTCAATTGTTCAATCTGCCCTTACAAAAATGGGAAAAGTGTAGAAAAAATATTGAAGCAATTAAAAATTTAATGTCAGAAGAAATTTTTATTAGTTCAACAATTGTTTAAATCGTTTCTTTTTAAGAAGCCTGTAGTACACATGTTTTTCTTAAGAAACATGTCTCGTTCTATTATCGGAATGCTCAGATAATTTTTTATTCTACTTTTTATTAGATAACTTTTTATTCTACTTTTTATTAGCCCCCTATCCACCTAACATATCTCATTTGTTTTCATTTTAATCTGGTTTGTGAATTGTCATTGTCATTTTGATTCTAAATAAACATTGGTTGTGTATACTGCAATATCCATGGTGATCTTGATCACATATTTTTTAGATGTAAAAATTACGTAGCTGTACAGCCATCGATAATCTGTACAATAATATAATAAAAGAGAGCAACGTTTCGACACCCTTCAATTTACTTCATCTTCTGTCCTTAAACAGGAAGGATATATTTAATCACCTAATTGCGTTCTTGCAAGAGACGAAAATTAAGTTATAGGTTAGCTTTGTTTCCTTTGTTTTATACCTGTGTGTTATTATTATTATTATTAGCCGTTACTCGAGTCCGAGTATAAAAATGTTACAGTCGATAAATTGTGTACAATAAAAAACAAGTAAAAGGTGTAGTCTATTGTAATTCCCATTCATCTACGGTGCACACGACTATGGCTATAGAGGCCAATTCGGGAAAGCACATGTCGACCGCAGTCAGGACAAACATAGACCTGGTTAGGTCTTGGATTCGGCCTTCTTGCAGCAACATCTCCTTGATAGCTGGCCACAACCCCTCGCCATTCGGTTCTGTCCGCTGCATGTTGTTCCCATTGCTCGTCTGCAATACCGCAGGATTTTAGATTTTCATGGAGAGCGTCTTTGAACCTCTTTCGTTGACCGCCACGCCTTCTTCTACCGCTTAGCAATTCACCATAAAGTGTACATTTAGGAAGGCGGTTATCATGCATACGATGAACGTGACCTGCCCATCTTAGGCGTGCTCTTGAAATAAGCACCTCAATTGGAAGGCTGTTTGCTCTCCTGAGTACTTCCACGTTTGATATGTGATGGAACCAACGGATTTTCATCATACTTCTGAGGTGTCTTTGTTGAAAACGTTCTAATTCTTTCACATGACGACGGTAAGTGACCCAGCTTTCACATCCATATAGCAGTGTTGGAATGACAACTGCTCTGTAGACAGCCATTTTCGTTGACAAAGCAAGGTCGTGGTTGTCAAATACTCTCTCTCTAAGTCCCCAGAGTGCTCTAGATGCAGCGTTAGTTCTATTGCGAATCTCGCTGTCCATGTTTGCTTTGTCATTAACAACGTTGCCTAAGTAATTGAACTGATCCACCACTTCAAGAGAATTTCCGTTAAGTGTAATGTCTATTTGGTTCACTTGATGAGGAGTTGACATAATCTTAGTCTTTCCAATGTTGATTTTAAGTCCCAAGGAATCATAGCTCTGGGCATACACATCTAAAAGTTCTTGAAGCTCTTCCGGCGTAGAGGCTAAAAGTGCACAGTCATCCGCATACTGGAGATCACAAATGAATCGTGTGCGTGTCTTCGTGAAAGCTCTAAAGCGTCCTATGTTAAAGAGACTAGGTGGTCTAGTTTTGCGTGTTCTGAAAAATGTCCTGAATGGCCCCTGGACGAGAAGTTTGCAACCTTTGTTATATCCTTTGTTTAGCTGATTATTACATCATGTTTTTTTTTCTGGTGTGTGTGTGTAGGTTGGAGTAGGTTTTTCTTTTTTTGTGTCCTAGTGCTTGCTGAATGGCTATGGCCTCAATGCCAAACAAAAATTTTGTTGTACAAAAATGGTTTACTCTATTGCGGAGAGGGTCGGAATGACCGCTTTGTTTTTCAAAAATGGTGAGTGAGGCAGATTTATTTAATCAAGAGCATCCCGATAAACACGTAGAAAGAAAATACGTGTTGGCAATGGTCACGAAGTATAAAGAAACAGGTTCAGTAGCCAATAAAAAACGAGACCCTCAACGTGAACTTCCGGTGACAAATGAGGCTACTGTGGTTGGACTATTGGGACAAGTGGCTGTAGACCCAACCCTAAGTACGAGGAAATTGGCCTCTGTAACCAACATCCCTAGAACTACTATTCGATGAATCCTGAAGCAGCATAAATTTCATCCGTACAAAATTCATTTAATTCATGAGCTAAATGAGGATGATTTCGATAGACGACAGCAGTTTTGCGAAGTTATGAGAGAGAGAATTGCGGATGCGAATTTTCTTTTCAACATTGGTTTTTCTGACGAGTGTACTTTATTCTTAAACTCTATTGTAAAAAGCCATAACTGTCATCAAGTGCATACTCAACATCCACTAAAACTAAATGTTTGGGCCGGTATTTTTGGAGATCGCATGATTGGTCTCATTTTTCTTGACGGTAATCTGATGGGCGAACGCTACCTCGAAGTGTTGGAAGATCTTCTCCAGCCATTGCTTTTAGATATCGTCGAAAATGATAATCGTTATCTAGAAGACCGTTTGACTGTCCAACAAGATGGAGCTCCATCTCATTATGCACTTGCTGTTCGGGAGTATCTGTACAGAGTGTTCTCGAGACATTGAATTGGGCGAAGAGGTGCTCTGGAATGGCCGGCCCGCTCACCAAATTTAAGGCCTTTGGACTTTTTCTTATGGGGTCATCTGAATTGTAAAATTTACGCAACGAAGCCAAGCTCTCTGGAAGCGACGACGCATTATTGAAGAATGCCGCCAAATTATGCCACAGATCCTCCAAAATGTAAGGAAAAGTTTCGAGCAGAATTTGTATTATTATATGGAAGTTGGTGGCGCATAAATTGAGCATTTACTGAACTAATAAAAATTTCTTCTGACGTTGAATTTTGATGTTTTAATTTTTTTTTCTACATTTTTCCCATTTTTATAAACCTAAAAACAATCATGCACACGCATTTAGAATCAAAAGACCTTTAAAATGAGGGGTCACTCGCCCACTTTACCGTAATTTTTGTTTTTGTTGGGGGTTGGGTTGGGACGTCGAAAGTTGTCCCCCAAAAATCAAGAATCGATCTGTCCGAGCGTTTGTTCAAGAAACTAGTCTGAGAGTCCCAAAACAGGTGTGTTTCGCTTTCAATTGCCTGTATAAGTATCACATTTGATGTTTTTAGCATGTTTGGAAAGAAACCTTTTTCAAAACATAAGTTAAATATGTAACATAGGGGTTTTGCGACGATTGCATTCAAAAACTTCGACATCTTTGAGGATCATTATCTTCACCTGAGGAAGACTTTTTAAACTGTTTATATTTTTTTCTACTCCCTTATGTAAATTTGCTGTTTTCCGTACAGTCTGTAGAATGGATAAGTGGGCCATTCCAGTTAATTCAGAGAATATATTTCATATACGTTCTAGGATGGATATGAAATCGATCAATCACAGTTCGTGTATTAAGTAAATAGGCAACTATTCGTTTTAAATAATTCAAGTTAGTGCGTAAGTTGTCAAAGTAATTGTCAGTGTGTATTCGTGCAGTTTGAGCTAGAAAATAGTTTAAAATGAGTGATTCCAGTGAAGAATCGATAAACGGTAGTCCTAAAATTTTATTGAAATGATTGTATACAGACAAAATTTTAGAGGTATATTATGACAAAAAAAAAGTAGCTAGATGGGGGGATTGAACCTATGATCTCTTGCATTTCGAAGCGTACAAGCAAGCAAGCAAGCAAGCAAAATTGATTTATTTGAATTAAATGATACAGAACAGTTGCCTAGCCAGTATCTGCCCCGGGGCCGATCTGCAACCACCGCGCTGACGCGATGGCGGGTTGCAGGGTCGGACGGGACAGGTCTGGGTCGGCGAAAACAATAATTAAGAACAACTAAACCTAAACTTTTATTTTACGATGAACAAATAAAAAATAGATAATGCAATTAAAATATATCCAAAAAACAGATTTAACAAAACTTAAAACCTACACTATATTTAGAGAACTCTCGCACAAAACACTTTTTAATTTCGCAGTTGACGCTAGCACCTCAAATTAAAACAAGGAGCCTTCCGCGAGGTGTGTAACATCGGGCTGCGCATAGGCTGGCCTAAACTGTGATTTTAAAAATTTGGATTCCAATAAAATTATAGTTTATTTGAAATTTTTATGTAAACGAATTTAGAAACAAAAATGTACAAACAGAAAACGAGAAAAAACAAACGCGACAAAAAGGTTACATACAGAATTATGGAGGGGGACAGAAAAGATTTAAAGATAGACAAAGTTATGAAATGCTAGTAAAGGTGGATAGGGTAAGCGGAAGTTATAGTTGGTGAAACTTGGCTACAGAGGTTGCCGGAAAATCGGTAACGTCTGGTACGGTAAGGGGGTTTGATCCGAAATGGGGCATTATGCTGTCTAATTTGTGTTATGTGTTTTGTTAGCGGACTATCGTCCAGTTTAAACGAGTAGAAGTTTTGAGAGATGCGTTGGACGTAGTCCGCTATCGCGGTTATGTCGTTGCAACGTGCGTATAGATCTCTGAGGGAGGTGTACCTTCCAGAATTTGAAATGAGGCGCATGAATTTGTGCTCAAACACTTGGAGTTTTCTCATCGTCGTGGCCGGTATGCTGCACAACACCGGCGCCGCGTATGTAATGGACGGTCTGACTACCATAGTGTACAATAGTTTTTTATTCTGTCTGTTAAGTCTGCCACCCCTGACCATGAACGGATGCAGACTCCTGGACAGGGAGTAGACCGTCCGTACTGTCTCATTTATATGCGTGTTAAACGTCAGTCGTTGGTCCAGTCTGACCCCCAAGTACTTCACGCATCTTTTGGTCGGAATTTGGTTTCCCCGGATCAAAATTGGAGTAATAATTCTATTCTCAGTAAAGCGACGCGAGAAGACTATCGCCTCGGATTTCTCAGCGTTCACCCGAATCTTCTCAAACTTCTTTCTCGTGCGATATGGCTATCATATCCACTCTTGTTGCACAAACTACTATTATAACTTTGTCTTCAGTGATATGTTTGAGAAACATGTTACTACAACTATTGTTTCTTCTTTTTAATAATTCATTAACTTGAATTTTCCTGACCTTGTTTTCTCCAATATTTATCAAGAAATTGTTTCACTAATTTCCTTATCATTTACTATTTCGACATTATTTTGATTTGTAATATTTTTTTGCTAGACCTTTGCTCGTTAAGACTTTCATTTACTATTTCCCAGACTCTCTTTATATTATTTCTATTTTTTAAAATTGTGCTGTGATTATAATATCTTTTTACTTTTTTTATTAAATTATTTGTTAGATTTCTATACCTATTTTTTATATTTAGTTATTAGGGTAGGATTGCTTTCAGTTTTATTTGCGTCTTCCTTCATTTTATCCCTTGAGGCAAGTACCACAGGTCAACCCATAGACACCTAACTTATTTTTCGTCTAATGTATTAAAGCTAAAAGTCAAGTCGGGGTCCAGCGTAACTCTATTTTTGTATCTAGATAATTAATACGCGGTAATTAAAAAAATGTGCAGTTAAGCAAAGTTCCCCCGTCACCGTTCAACTTTCCACATAAGCACCTGATCTACCTCAGAGAAGCATTCGTCTTATGTGTGTGAGTCGTATTGAAGTGAGGAATGAGAAATGCCTGTTTCCTGTCCATTTTGCCGGCACGTACAACATCGCTGTAAACGGTGGTTCTGAGAACACCACGGCTATGTAGCCAAGTCGCTCCGGCCTGCCCGCTTCTTATTTGTCACCGGTCTCGGCCTGGATATACATACATAACATATAATCAAATCATTTGTTTACCTTTCTCAATCTCTATTATGTTCCTTTTTGTTCTTTTTGAAGGTAACACCGAAGAAGCCACGCAATTTAAATATTGAACGGGGATTTGTGTCTCTGTAAATATTGATGTTGTTGGAATCGGTTGCGTTGCCACACTATATCGAGGTTTAATTAAATATTTGCGTGTATTGCTGTTGATTAAATTATACTTTACAGCAGTTTTACCTTATTCGATTGATTAATAGAATGTTCAGTTTATTTTATAATAATTGATTAATTAGCATTTTACATTACACACATCAATATCGCTAATTAAAATTGATTAGTGAACATAATTGTGTTTAATGTAAACATTAGGTAGTCAGGGATGCCAACATGTAGCCCTGGTATTACCGATGCCAATAATAAATTGATATAATTAATTACTGTGTTGTCGTGGCTAATTCATTTCAAAAGTGTTCTGCAGGTGGTTGTAAGTAGGTATTGCATATAAAATAAAGAGGAGAAAATTTTTGATTTATCCGAGGCGTAGCAAGGTAGAATGTATTCTTGTCTTTGCTACCTCCCAATTAACAATTTAAGTTTTTTAATAACCTACGGGACAAAAATCCAAGAAATACGTATAAGATTAACAAAATTTGGTCCGTATGCTACACATGGCGAGGAACCGAACGACTCAGATAATGTCTCCAACTACCATCTCTAATGAAACGATTCACACAAAAATATTCAATGTAAAAATTTGATATTTACGAATATGTGGGCTTATGCTTGCTGTCTATTTACGTATATTAAATTCCACAGTAATAATTTCGGGTGCTTGTTCTAGAGCTTAAAAATTCAGAATTATAATATTACTTATATATTCATACGTTCAGGCAAGGCGGTCCCATGTACATGTGAGTTCATGGTAATAAAACTTTTTTGCCACCAAATCACTAAGGGACCGGTTAAGGGTAAACACGTGGAAAACTTGTAGTTTTTCCACTAAAATCGATTGCAAAACATGGTAATGTATCCTCAAAAACTTTTGTCTTTCACACCAAATCTCCCTTAAAATTTTGAATTCGAAACTTTTAACTTATCCTCATACTTGAGTGGACTATCGGTATATCATTCTATACTAAATGTTCAGTAAAGCCAAAAAACTGAACACATGTATGAATAAACATAGAAGTTTTAAACTTATATTGAAAATAGACAAAAAATTGTGCACTTACCTGAGTTAACGGTAGTAAAGCTTTACCAAAAACCAAATTGTTATTCGCAAAAAACTTTGTAATTAGTCGTTTCTGGAAATAAACCTAAAATTTTCACCAGTTTCTAAACTAAGCAAAAGGTGAAAATAGAAAATGGTTGACAAATATTTTTGTAATTTGGATGAAATAAGGTTATATAATATAATAATAAGAATAATAATAATCATATATATATATATATATATATATATATATATATATATATTTCATCGTTTGGTTACAATTTATGTTTTAACATTTTTTCTTTCTTAAAAAGAATTCATGATAATAAATATTTAGTTAAGTCCTACCTAAGTTTTTAGAGAAAGACTTGTCTGTGGGTGTTTATGTAAACATTTTTTTTTATAAATGTATCTAAATTATGTTTTATGAAATTTAATAGATAATAAGCAAAAGTGATAATTTACATAATTAGAGATAAAGGGAAAAGAAAGGCTAAAAAAGGAAATAGATAGATAGAGTTAACTGATATCATATCAAATTATATATACAATTGCCCTCTATTTATGAAGTTTTCTATAAAATTTTCTGGTAAGCTTAGTAGCCAGTTTTTGGTGTTTTCTCTTTATTTTTTATTATTGATGTTTCTTAGGTGATCTGGCATTAGATTATACAGTCCTGGACCTAGATATGTTGAACTTTTTGTAAAAATTGATTTCTTAACCCTAGGTATGATTACATTAGTTCTTGTTCTTGTATTATATAAGTAATTTTTTTTAGATAGTTTTTGATTCCATAATTTAATATTTGTTTGCAATGAATTTGTCTGATATTGAGAATTCTATATTTTTGAAATAGGCATCTACTTGGATATTCTAGATCTTTTTTAAACATAATTTTAATTATTCTTTTCTGTGCCCGTATTAATGGGGCTAGATGTGTTTGGTGCAACCCTCTCCAGGCTGTTTATACCATACTGTATGATAGACTACTAGACCATAGTACATTATTAGTAGCTGATGTTCTTTGGAGGATATTACTCGCTTATCTAAACGTGTAAAACAAATGTCTCATTTTTTTTGCATATATTTTCAATTTGAAGATCCCATTTCAGGTGTGAGTCAAGAATGATCCCTAGGTATTTTATGTGAACAGCCTGGTCAATTTCTATGCCAGTGTTTTGTATTTTTTTTTGTAAACAGGTAATAGATTTTTATATGAGCAGAATGACAGGTATTTAGTTTGAGCGGCGTTGATAGTGAGTAAATGTTGATCAAACCATTTTTTTATTGTTTCGAGTAATTTAGATGATTTTTGGTAGACTTCTTCCCAAGTTCGTCCTTCTACAAAGATAGCAGTATCATCAGCAAACGAAATGATTGTACCATCGATGGGTAATGTAAGTATATCATTTAAGTGACGATTTTAGTCTCACTTTTAGTGTCGCCCAACCTTACACTTTATGTTCTATTGGTTAGATAGCTTTTTAGAATGTTATATATTTGTCCCCTAAATCCCAGATCCCAAAGTTGTTGCAATATTTGACTGTGACTTATAGTATCAAAGGTCTTCGCTAGGTCTATAAAAATGCCAAGCGAAGGTTTTTTATTGTCTATTGAGCTATAAGTTTTCTCGATTAAATAGTTTATTGCGTATAGATGTTTTCTCGCGGAAACCGAACTGTCTTTGGCATAATATATTAAATTTATTTACATATTTCAGAATTCTTGACTTCAAGGCTTTTTCAAAAATTTTTGAGAGGTTGGAAATTAAGGAAATTGGTCGATAGTTTTGTGTTTCAAGTTGTTTACCGCTTTTATATAAATGAATTATTTCTGCTACTTTAAAATGAGCTAGACAGACACCTGTTTCAAATATTCTATTTACAATGTGAGTCATTAGTGGTGTGATTAAGTCGATTACTTCTTTAAGTAGATCTACTGATATTTTGTGATGACTAGGGGCTTTTTTATGCTTTAGTTCTAGTATGTACTTTCGTATTTCTTGTTCAGTGACATTACTAAGGTAAAAACTGTTTTCAATTTTTTTGTTTGGAAAATTTGTATTTGGTTTTAGTATTTTTTTGCCATGTTCTCTCCTACATTTGTGAAGAAGTTACAGAATTCCGTAGATATTAATTTTTTATCTGTTGTTATATCATTATTTGAAAGTTTAATTTTAGATATTTCATTATGTTGCGTTTTCTTGTTTGTAATTTCATTAATAGATTACCCAATTTTTTTGGAGTTTTTATCGTCATTCTTTAAATAGTTTTTAAAATAATCATTTTTCCTTTTTTAATGACAGTTAATTTTATTGCGGTATATTCTATGTCTTTCTTTTATTTCGTTATATTTGGATTTCTTAGTGAAAGTTGATAAAGTTGGTCTCGCGTTTTTATGGAATGTATCAAGCCATTCGTTATCCACGCTTTTCTTTTGATAGTGAAGTTCATTTTTATTTTCTTAGATGATTTTTCAATAGCTTGTTGGATAGTTTCCACCAGCGTATTACACAGACCATTTGCGTTTTGGACGGTATAAAACACATCCCAATTTTTTTGATACAGACTTGTTTTACTTGATTGAAATTTGTTTTAATCATATAGGTTCTTTCTTCTTTTTGTTGTAATTTATTTTAGTTGGTAAAATAATTTTTAGTAGTGTACTATAGTGATCAGAATGATTCGTTTTCAATATTACCAGTGCTAAGTGATTGTTTGTCATGTTTCCATTATAGAAAATGTGATAAATACAACTTTTCGTATTTACTGATATTACTAAAAAAAAAAAAAAATGAATTTAACAAATTAATAAAATAGAACAAATATTTAACAAAAAATCAATTTTAGACCACAGCCTCGTCTTCAGAGGAATATAAAACTGAGTCATCTTGTTCCTCCTTGGAGTCCTGTGGGCCATCTTCCGTATCCTGAAGTCTTTCAAATAAATTTTTATAGTAATCCAAATTAAATTTTTCACTGTTTGCTTTCTAATCATCACCAAAATTCTTCGTAAGTAATTCATTAACATTACTTAATTTTTTTGGCTTAACATTCACTGAATTCGATGGGACAACCTGAGCATTGATGTGCAGTATACGTTTCCCTCTTTTGCAAATCTGTACTTTATTATTAACGTCAATTTTATAGTTTGGTCCCCGCTAACTACAATATTTTCATTTGTTCTCATCAAAATAAACCGCTTGAATGATCGAATTTTAAAGGGGAGAAAATTTGTAAGTTTCAAAATAGCCGTTGTTTCTTTCTTCCAATCTTGTACGTACCAATCTGTACCCAACATTTTATGTGTACCGTAAGTCTGGAAGATTTCATAGTAGACTTCTGGCTGTATTATCGTGTCAAATTTTTTATTTTTCTTTCAAAGAATGTGAAAACTTTATCGGGCGGTAAAAAGAAATGTCCTGTTACCGGGAAAACAATTTATATAGTCTTAATGTGCGCTGGGGCATCCAAAAGCCATTTTGCTCACATACCTAGTAGTTTGCTGTTTTTATTTTGTCCGCCACATCCATCGCACATTAACCTAATCATTCCCATAGACTCTGCAATTTCAGGTTTTTTGAGAACGTCAAAAATGGTGAGCGAAATTTCGTTGGATCCCTTCGGCAATTGGTTTTCGAGCCAAGTATGTATGAAAACATTTCCTTTGGTGAGCTTTGCCTTTGAGGATCCAACTACCGCTGTCAGGTTGTACAGATACATTTGCCTTTTGTAAGTTATCTGGTCTGGAACTTTCGGGAGGACTAAATTTTTTTCGCAGTCAAATGAAACAAGTCAATAAATGGTCGCTCTCTTTCCTTAGGCTTTCAAAAAATGCTTTGGCTCTAAGCTTATGAATCCTCTGCAACGTCATCAGTTTGATTTTCTTAGATTGCACCGTTTCTGTTTTAATTTTTTCTTGATATTCCAAACATAGTGAACACACATCGACCTGACCAACCAATATTGAATTGGTATTGAAAAATTGTCTAAAAAAACTTTCTGTGCAATGCAAATGTACTTTCCGAAATATACATTTTCCACAGTTTTCTGATACTTAAGTTTAAGTATTGCCTCTCCGATCGACCTCTACAATAATATTTTTGCAACACCGTAAGTTTTTAATAAAAAATTTGATGTTCTCTTTGGTTTCCGCATTTTTATTGGATCTGCGATCTCCTCCTCTATTCTCTTTGGACATTTCACTTTTATCATAAAATCTCTTTAAAACACCTTCAACTCTATGTTTTGTTAAATTTAGTATTCCCAAAAATGTGGCTCGACAAACAGATACTACAGATTTATCTGCTTTTTTGACAAAATATGCCACAGATATCGACCGGCTACGTCCGGTGTTTAGACTTCTTCTTTGAACCGGCCCAACTGATGTATATTTTAAAATGAAATTATCTTGAACAACTTTTTTTGGTACTTTATAAAAATCACCATGAAATTCAATGTTGCACATTGATATCTTTTTGAATTGTGACGTATGCATTGAGGAATTTTCGAGTATTTTGCGGTGTATCTAAATTTAAAAAGAGAAATTTCAAAAAATAAACCCTGGTGTAATTATGTAAAACTGACCCCTCTCTATTAGCTATATTCTTCTTCCATGTTTCCGGTGCATACTTCCGTTTTCGTGACTTGCCAGAAATGTCTCTTTAATTCTATCCATATTCGCTAAAAGCTAAATACAGTAAAATACTTTTAAACCAAAGTTACCATAGAAAAACACGTAAATAAACCACGAATCCTTCACTGTTTTTAAGTGAATGGATATAGACGTTTTTGAATTTTAGATGACAGGGGATTTAGCCGATTCTGAAACTAAGCCTAACTTTTTAGGTTAATTTTAACGGGTTTTAATCGATTTTGGAACAGAGTATTTGTACTACATTGATACTTGCATAAGTATAAAGACTCCACTTAGCTACTTACAAGTTCTTCCTGATCCAGATTAATCATATTGAACTTGAATAAATTTATGTAATCCTAGTTAAAACCAAATGTCCTCATGTATAAATCAATTTGTACTTGAATATAGCGTTATAGTCCTGGTTAAAACTAAACTTTAAGTCAGAATCTTCATAAGACTGCTTAATTTTAATGATTATTTGATCGTTTCCCGCCTAAATTTCTAACCTATTGATTGAGTGGAGTATCATTATGAAGTTTTAAATAATTTAATTTCTCTTTTAAAATTGCCACAGTTATAATTTTTTTTCTAATTGCTTGTTGGCGCTGACTTAGACATTCTGTATACGTCTCCTCAGAATTCCTGTCAAATTAATAAATCATAACCTCAATTTCTTAAGAGATTTTAGTTTCATTCACGTATATTATTAATCTATAGATCCAAGTGTGGCCTCCTCTCAACTTTACTAAACCTTGTATTCCTGTTTTCCCAAAAAAAAAAACTACAAATTTCCTCCCCAAAAAGTGATTATGGGTAGAATAGTATTTCCAGTGATTAATTACTACTATAATAAATGGAAAATGAACAATTAAAAATCTACTAAGCCATGTGCCACCTGGTGCATTTACGAAATTACTAATATGTTTCCTTTAATAGGTGTGATTTGCAAAATAAGTTTTCATTATCGACTGAAAGATTCAGTCATTGTCGATACAGTACGTTAGAAGATAATGCAAATATTTCCCATGGATGCTGCAATACAATAATTCCAATTTCCTGCTACACGGTGAATGCAAGACAGATCAATTTTATAATGCATAAAAACATTAAACTACAGATGATAAGCGGTGATTCTGGTTATTTGTTTATAATTTTATCTTGTATAATTACTTATTTAAGGCGAGTAAACAGGTATTTACTGTTTTGCCATATCTGAAAAAAAAAAAAATTAAATAATAAAAAGCTATTAAGTTCTCTACAAATTAGGCCTCTTAAAATTTTGTAGAAAATATAGTTAAGTAACCTGTGACATATAAATGAGAAATTGGTCGGTCTAGTCAAACTATGTATTATGCTATGTAATTGTTATGTATTACGCTATGTAATTGTCGACTTTTAAATGCATTTCCCAATTTGTTAAAGGAAAAAAAATCAATATACATTTTTTTGAAGTTATGACGTCATCGGCACATTTTTTAAATAAGAACCCCTATTTTTTAAAATGTCCTTTGAAATAGCACATTTTTATATACATTGGTATATTAGTTAAACGGATGTTAAAATCGGGAACTCTATGTCTTCAGAAGATACGTCAGCAACAGATGTATTATTAACAGTATTAGTCAGAAAAATTACATAAAATTAACGTAAAATATTAAGTAGTAGAATTATAACAAGTTCTTTTGAGGTTATCGGCCATGTCTGGTTGCATTTCATAAACACATCTTTAGAGTTTGGTGAATTTCCGGAAGACTTAAAACCAGCAGAGTCACCTATTGGAAAGGTCTGGAATCTGGAATTGGTTAGGAGGGTGGTCAATAAAAATTATTGAAATCCTCCCTGTACATCCTCTCTGTAGGCAGACCCTCGCCTAGGCCTCCAACAAACCTAATTTTGCGAAGTAGGTGGTGATGATATCTGGGGATATTTCTCTTACATAGGCCAAAGCAGTCCAACGTTCTCCTAAAATGGATTCTCTGATTGATGAGACGGCAGAACAGTCACAAAGTACATATTGAACCCTCTCATCTTCTTGTTCATAACCTCTGCAGAGAGGTGTTTCACTTAATCTCATATTATGTAGATGTTTCCTTAACGGACGGTGTCAAGTCTGGATTCCCGTTATAAAACGTAGGCTCGTTGTGGACAATACCAGGTAGTCCATTGCTGTACTCTTGTTGAGATTTCATGCCGGAGGCACTCATAAGTGCTTGGTGACATTCCCATACTGCTCCTGTGATAATTTTGTAACTTCTCTGGGCTAGTAATGATTGTCTATAATCTGTGTAGATCCTGATTGTTTTGTCCGTAGTTTGTCTACGGGCAACCTCTTTTGCAGCTATAGTTATGCCCGCCAGTTCCTTCTGTACTACGCTGGCTCGCCCATCCATAGCCCACTTATATTGGATTTGCAGACTTCTGGAGTATATTCCACATCCTGCCCCATCCTTCTTTTTTGATCCGTCTGTGAAGATGTTTTGATTACACCTTCGCCAGCAGCCTCGTTCTCAATATTCGCCTGTATTATATAGGGTCTGTCAAAGGCAAACCGGGGAAAAATGCCATAGTACTCGCCTGTAGTCGACAGTTACATATCTTCAGACAAAATAGGTCACTTAATATAAAAACCTTGTTTAATAAATTACCCGATATTATAAAAAATTCCAATATAGTTCAAGAATTTAAGCATAGGTTAAGACTTTTCATTAAGGAGAACATATTGTAAGTAATTAAAGTTGTTACTAAGAAATTTAGATTTAAAATCAGAAAATATATAGATATATGTGAGAATTTTTGTATGCATCTGTATATGTATGTCTGTATGTATGTATAATGAGTGTATATGTATGGGTTTTTACTTAATACATTATATGTGTATTTTTTTTCTTTATTAACAGTTTCTTACTGTTTATTTTCGGTTAGATATAATGGTTTAAATTTTGTATACAGATGGATAGGTAATAAATTGATATTAATTATAAATAAAATAAATTTCTGTATATTGGGTAGTATCCTAAGTAATAATAAAGTCATTCATTCATCTTGATGAATAAAGAAAAAAAATTATTGTCGGGTATATATTTTTTTCATTTGAGTCAATCTTTTTTTAAATTGTTTGCAGATTTGTTTGCATATTAGCCTAGCACTTTTCATTTTTAACTTTTTATTTTAATTTTTATAGTGGATTTTATGATGTGTATATACTCTGCTATATTTTAAATACCATATTATTACAAACCCATGCTCGTGACTAAACAAAGAGGTTTGTTTTCTATGCCATCGTTAAAGTCTCCAGCAAAGCTTTTACTTATACTCGTATTACACAAATACTATTATTTGTTTATTGAAATTTGCAGTATCAGATAATTAATGAGATCAATTTACCTCCAATTTAATAATTATTACTAAATATTGGATTATTTTTATGTGTTTTTTAACGTAAAACCAAAAAGTAATATAAAATAATAACCATTTTAAGAAGTTCCAAATTGAATAAAAATTATATAGTTGGTATATGAACAAATAAAATAGCAGTATATATTTTTTTGCGTCTACCTTTCAATGTATGTTAAATGTTTGCAGATTTTAACATTTTTAAGTCATCTAAAATAATAATCAAAATTAAGTTAAAAATGCTGAAAATGTTGGTGCGTATTTTTGCATTGTAAATCATTTTGAAAATGGCGGTAACTGCACTCGATGTGGAAATATAAACAGAGTAAATCTTAATTACGAGATCCAGCTACCCTTTCAGTAATTATACGACCCCATTAAAACAGTGAATTTATGTGTTCTAAACAGCACTAAAGTTACGCTTTAATGGGTCTGTATTTCAACTTACAAAATCAAGTGTGCGTCACACAGATTTGAAAATCTGTCATTCAGAATGTCACACGAGATAATCAGATTGTTAAATACGCCTCTTGATGTTTACGATGATATGTTCGAAGAAAAGGTGACTCGCTACTATCAAATAACTGCTGTAGTATACTGTTGAAGCGTCTGTGACTTTTATTTAGTTTTAAATGTAAGAAGAGAATTTTAACAGACATATTTGACGAAATATTGTTCGATTACCGAGCATTTTATTTGAATTTGGATTCTAGAGAGGAGAATAAAAGGGCCCTCAAGACAACTTAATTGACTGTTACACACCTGAGAACAAGAGCAAAGTGGAGAAGATACATATATCAAATTTAAGAAATTTTAAGATTGTGGACAATTTTTACAATCATGCAAATAAATGACAATCATTTTGAATACAAGAAGTATATCTTTATTGCACAAAGTAGTGAACAAGGCAATTTCAAACCGATTGTAAGCAGGGTAAACTGTGAGAGTTAATTGTTTAAATTAGTTCAATCAATGGACGCTACCGATTATAAATATTCTGTTACGCCATCGATTGATGACTGTCTGGTCACATGTGACCGCGCAATGTGCGCTAGACAGGATTAATTCTAGCCCAGCACGGGGATATTCTAAAACGGCCCGCTGCTAAGGGTCTCTTTGGTTTTCCGCGCCTTACCTGACCAGTCGACTATTTGGTAAGAATTCGCTATTTTGAATTCATATATATTCTTGTGGTAATTTTGAACTCTTGGAATATTTTCTGTATTTTATTCGAATAAATATAATTTCTCTTTGTTACATTTTGATAAATTCTGCCCTTAGTAACTTGTAATAACTTTCAATTAACCGATCATGGCTAGTAAATCCGGGAAGACATATTGTCGTGAGCAATACCCTCTGGGGGCGCTGCCTTTAAGTGGGACACTCCAGAGGCGTCACGCCGAAGTTTTTATACTTTGAATTGCTAGTTTTATTTTATTTTCCCAAACGACCATTTCGTGACATAACTCCTTTGGAGACGCTGCCTTTAATTGGGACACTGTAATTTTTATAAGATAAACTGCCCAAGAAATAAATTACTATCATACACAATCGTTATAAGCAAAGACCAATTAATAGCTGGTAAAATAAAACTTGACGTCTGAACCTGTTTGTTAAATATGCACTAGTTACACCGGGAAATTTTTCCGCGAAATTCTCAGTAGGGGACGCTGCCTTTAAGTGAGACACTTCAACTGAGATGTGTGCCGTATTGTAATTTGCTTTCTGTCATTTGTGCATTAAAACTTAGTTCACTATAATAGTACAGTTTATTGCTTAAATATTAGAAAATTTAATATCCGTCCTGATATTTGGGTAATTAAATTTTTTAAATTTACTTGAATGCCAAACTGTCTGTATAATTTAGGTGTTTATTGTAGTTTTTTTGAAATACCTACCACATATCTTAAGTTGATTTTCTTTGACCTGTAAATATTATCAATATTGTTATGTGCACCACTACGCCACTGCCTTGTGGAAAGTTCGAGAACGGCGCCGAAAAAGTCGCGAATCATAGACCGGAACATTCTAGAATAAACGAGTACATTCGACGCGGGTATATGTGCAGTGGATTTAAAGGCACTGGGGACAGTTTTATATTAGACAAGCAAGTGATAAGATGGAATAAGAGCAGTAATAAATTGTGAGACTATAGTAGATGGAACTTGTAATTAGTGTGTACTAATGTGCACCAATGTGTCAAGGACTTAATTATTGTAATTAAGTGATTAATAAAGTAGTGAGTGATGAAAGTTCTTGTTTCAATTTATTGAACCTACATAGAGTGGTTACTGGAGTAAACACGTAACAATATATTATTAAAACGTTTTATGTGCCTTATTTTGAGTCTCTTCTCTGTGTTGTATGGTCCTGAAAAAGTAAAAATGTTATAAACATAAAATCATTACAGCTACCCATTCCTCGAGAACGACAGCCTAAGTTTCGACCCCTAGTAATACACCGTCTTCAGTGATTCTATCTGGGGCCTCTATCATACTGTTGATAGAGAAAGTGGTGTGTCGACACTTTAAATCAGAAACTGGTGCTCGAGGCAAAAACCACTTGCATTGGTCATAATGTGCAAGTTGCAAAACCAACGTAGCGGCGCTACACGGATATCCTGTATAACTGAAATACTTTCTCCTCTAAAAAGTTTACATACAAATGTATTCATTTTCTAAATACCCATAAATTATTTATATAAACCTCAAATAACATTACAGTATTATTATTACTACAAGAAGTACAAGGGACTTGCAGTGTGAATCAACTACCCGAACCCGGAGGTAACTGCAGCTTCTTTGTAGGTTTCAGATATCCATTTCTCTATTAAGTTTTTGTAGGGGCAATAAAACTGTATACCGTTACAATAATTACTGAATTAATTGCTTTGAGGTGTAACGTAACCAAACAATTGTTAACCTTTTAGTCTTAAACTTCATATTATTATATTGTAATTATCGAAGTCTCATCGCCGGAATAAATTAACGGTTAATTTATTAACTATTTGCTTAAGTACGTAAATTTAATATCTCCACATTGTTGATGTTTCAAGGTGAGAGGCAGAAGGCAGCATCGTTCTGAAGTAATTACATAATAATAATTGCAATATAATCATTAATTGGTGTTATTAATTGCATTCAAATGGGCCATAACTTGTACGGAGATAGCAGAGTGTTTTCAGAAAAAATAAAATTTAATTAAGCTTGGAAAGAGACACTGTGCGAGCGTGGGTGCATCTTTACTATGTACATACTTCGATATGCTATGTAAAGCAACGTAAGGCGCAGTTAGTAGTTGGATGGGTGACCATTCCAACGAAGACCGCGTCCTCGCCTCACACATCTTCCAGCGGCTTGTATATCAATGTATGCCCGGAAGCTATACAACCTTAAGCGTGGGTTGTATAGGGGATATACCATCCTTCGGAGGGAATGTAAAGTCGTCGGTCCCTTGTCTACTAAATATTAGGTAAGTAAAAGATCCCTACTCTTCTTAAGGGAAGAGGTTCTGCAAAATTCCTGGTTGGGGGTAGTTCGTCTACAGGCGTCGGTGTTAGGCCCCAGTAACGAAAATAGGCCGACGTTAAATAAATGTATAAAGAAAAGGCACTGTTAAGGTGACTTGTAGTTTAGCTGTTAAACTTACTACACTACCCAAGTAGCGCTTAGAGTTACGGGAACTAGCATAAGTGGTATCGGAACTTTAATATAGTTAGCGTTACATGATTGTCACTAAATTTTTGACTTTAGTGTAAGATTCGCCTTATGGTATGCCCGTGGATTAACAATTAAGTAGATGCTACTGAATTTTGGGACTGTATAGTTGTTACACTTTCGAATAAGTGCCGCAGTATGTGCAACGTCGCCGATACTACTCGAAATTACTTTGAAGCATCCTCAACTTTAAGGTGAAGATTAGTAGTAATGCCGACTGCAAGACATTGCCATAAAATCACTTCATAGTAATGATAACTGCAAGTATTCCATTTAAAGTTCCTGTGACGTTGTTGGGACATTTTCTGGAACCTTGAAGTTTTGTAACTTATTAGTGACATCTTGTTTTCAGTTTTTGTGTCTAAAGTAATATATTTTTATTTTTATCAAACCGGGGACAATTAAATTCGATTCGTTTTAGTAACCAGATAAAGTTTTAATTTCAAACTAATTACAAAGTTTAAACCGCGTTTAAATTAGTTAACGCTCACCAGCATCAAAAATAACAATTTGACTTAAAATTATAAATTCCGAAATAATATAAATAATTCATTTACAATCAATCCCAGCCATCTAAACTGTCCAGAAATTGTTATTCATATCAATTGACGCTACCGGTTATAAACATTTAGCTACGCCGTCGATTGATGACTGCACGGGGATATTCTGCAACGGCCCACTGCTAAAGGTCTCTTTGATTTCCCACGCCCAACCTCACCAGTCGACTATTTGGTAACAATTCGCTAGTCTGAATTCATATCTATTTTGTGGTAATTTTGGGCTGCGAATATTTTCGGTGTTTAATGAAAATAATTTTAATTTGTCTTTGTTATATTTTGATAAATACTTCCCTAAGCAACTTATAGTAACTTTAAATTAATCTATCATGTCTAGTAAATCCGGAAAGACATTTTAATGCCAATTATACCCTCAGAGGACGCTGCCTTTAAGTGGGACACTTCAGAGGTGTTACGCCGAAGTTTTGTACTGTAAATTGCAATTTTTTATTTTAATTTAGCTAAGCGACTATTTTCCGTGAATCTATCGGTATGACTGATGGTCGAGAGGTGAGCGCACTTGCCTCTCACCCAAAAGTTCCGGGTTCGATCCCCGGTCGTGGCAGTGGAAAATACTGTGAGAGGGATTTTTCTACTATACACGGATATTGGGTGTGTGTCCCTTGTCTTTAAATGTGTAGCCCCCTCCCACACAAGGCTCTTCTAGAGCCTTCCGGGATACAGGGGGTCGTCATTACCTGTGGTGTATTTCAGCCAGGGTAATCAATTAATACCATACACGATCGTAACAAGCAAAGACAAATTAATATCTAGCAAAATGAAACTTGACGTTTGAGCCTGTTTGTTCTACTAATTGTCTGTGCAATAGTAGTTACTCCGGGTTATTATCCGTGGAATTCTGAGTCGAGGACGCTACCTTTAAGTGGGACACTCCAACTGAGACGTACTGTATGGTAAATTCTGCGTGAAATTTTTCACTTGGGTGCGCTGCTATTAAGCGGGACACTTCAATTGAGACTTACTTAGCATTTCTAAATTAGATTAACGGAGTATTTTCCCCAAAATTCTCAATCAGGGACCCTGCCTTTAATTGGGACACTCCACCTGAGCCCTATTCAATTATGGTGGAATATTTAAACATTCCATCACGGGGTTTACCACGTCAAGTTCGTAAATCCAGATATTTCATTATATCAGAAATTACTTTATTCTTGTTAAAAATTTTAAAATTTTAATAATAGTCTGCCTGTCATAAAGTTAATTCAAATTACATTACTGAAAAATGGAAGCGGTTCTCGGTTGTTCAAAAGACGTGGCATATCTCTAAAAATTCTCCATGAAGCTATAAGGAGAAGAAAAATATTTTGAGTGTATATCATGCGTTGAAGAAAGATTATCCGATGCTACAGAAATCAGAATCAACAGGTTTAGTTAATATGACTTCAAGGTATACCGGCGTGAGTGAGCGCATCACAAGATTTTAAGAGAAGAAAAAAAATGAAGGGCATGTTCAGAAACCTAAAGCGAAATCTGGAAAGAAAAAAATAAAATTTTACAGTCCTTCAGTGAAGACAATGATATATCCAAAATGGGCAAATCGACGCTTAAAAAATGTTTACATGATATGAACTCTGTATTTGCAAAAGTAGATATTCTACTTGAGCGAAATGATATTTATTGGCGAAGAAATTACATTCGGGCAATTAGAGCCGCTCGTGAAAGAGGAAGAAAATGCTATTATTTAGATGAGACGTCGTTGGATGAAGGACATAGTGTAACGCAATTTTGGCAAGATAGAAATATAGAAAGTGTTCGTCAAGCTCATATGGAAGATTGGTCAATCGGATTAAGAATGCCAAGAGAAAAAGGGAAATGCTTAATAATGACGCACATAAGAAGTGATTCAGAATTGGTGAAGGATGGACTTCTATCGTTCGTATAGAAAAAAAGTGTCGATTGTTATGAGGACATGACTGCTCGTAAAGATATAACTCTGATCTATCGTTATTATGGATAACGCCCCGTACCACAGCCGATAGTTGAAAAAAATGTGGGATGCGGATATTCGGATTGGCGCTGTAATTGAGCCAACAATTATAAATGTAGGATGTTAAGTTTTGTTTTTAATTATGTTATATCAACAAGAAAGTTTACTTATGTTATTAGAACTGTTATTAATTTTTAACTTGCAAATTTATTTATTTATTTTGTTTTTTAACATGTTACTCCCTAATTAACAACCCTGTGACTATCCTTTCCTGGCAAGGGATATGCTCACACCTCTACGTTGGTCCTGGCTGGATAATAAGAACAACTGGCATCATTGAAGTTTGTGTAAATTTTTATAAACATCAAGTATTCTACAGTTTTGATGTAACATTTATTTCATAGATATTCTACTTCAAAACAAAATTATGCCTGCCATTAAAAATTGAGTGTAAAAACAAATTTAACATATATATTATTCTGTTTAATAGAATATATAAAATTTTTGATTTTTTTATATATTTTATAGATTTAGTTTTAATTATTCTTTTATTGAAATACAAACCCAGGGCGCCAATACCTTTAGATATACCTAATTTAAAAGCATGAGCAGACTGAGCATTTCCTGCAACCAGTTCTCCTAACCTCAAGAGCAGCTTCAAGTATGGAGTTTAAATAAATAAAGAAATGTTGAAGATAGTTTTATAACAACGATATATATCGATATTGTGGAGAAAATTTTACAAATGAAATACCTAATTAATCTGTTTAAGATTTGCTCGAGACTTATTCACTAAGTAAGCTTACTTGTATGTCCTTTTAAAAAACCGTGAGATATATTATTGTATATATAACTTCCTTTTGTCTTCTTTGTTATTACTAAATTCTATCTTCTATTCTCCTTCCTTTCTCTTATATCCAACTCTTACTTTTATCTTCTTTTAGTTAAAACTTCTCTCTTGTATTTCTCAATCTTCTTCTGCTATCTTATATATCCTTTTATTTTATTTTAAAACTCCCTTTCTACCTTCTCATTTTCTTCTTCCCAATTATTTCTGACGTACAAACTTTTTTCAAATTATATTCTTTTCTTTTTCTCTATCTTTCTCTGCTGTCTTATATATCCTATTTTAAAACTCCCTTACTACCTTCTCGTTTCCTTATTCCCAATTGTTTACTGACTATTTCAATCTCTCTCAAATTATATTATTTTCTGTCATTCAAAAAATCTTGACAAATCACCTTTCATACCGACAATGCCCTCACTGATTTAAAATATTTTAGCGCATACAAAATTTCTTAAAATTACCTAAACTGTACAAAATTTCCTCCACCTATTCAAACAACATGCTTAATCAAATTTATAAATGATGACACCAAACTATAAACAATAAAATAAATCTAAAACAATGTAACCCATATAACATTTCTGTATTTATTGAAACGAGCAAATTGGTGATATAATGCTGGTTGCACACAAAACGCCAAACATTTCACGCAAAAAACATCTTCATATTGAAATAAAAAATATAACAGTTTAAACATTTAGGATATCATAATAATATATTTATCTTTTGTTTTATTTTATAAAATATGAACAATATCATTATTTTATGCATACCTATATAAATATATTTTTGTGGCGCCACTGGATGACGAGCTACCTGAATGTTTGACCTTCCTCTATAAAAGCTCCGCCTATTTCACAGCAGTCATCAAATTCAACATTCAACCCATTTGGTTGACTATGGCAATTACACACAATGTCCTAGTCGTGGTTTTCATTTCTCGTAGGAGGTAAAAATTGTTAAAATTTAATATATTTCTATGGTAGAACGAGGTGCCGCGTCGGTACTAAATAACAGATAAATCCTTTGACGAGAATTTAGCTGATTTTTTGCTCTACTATGTACTCTTTTTGGCTCCATGATGTTGAATCATTTGCTTCGATTATTCCGCAAGCTTTCCCACTGACAAAATAAAACCTCGTTTTTATTTATATCATAAATAACCATATCTATTTAGCTAGTTGTTATATATAAAGTTTATGGTTGTCCAATAAAGAACTTGGTTGTTTATTTTAAAATTTAATTATTTTAACCTGTCGCAAACAAATCGAAGCGCACAATTTAGAACGTTTTAGTAGGTTTGCTGGTGGTCCAAGGCTTTAGAGATACTTATAATTATGAATTATATTGTCCAAAAGATCATATACGTTATGAGACACGACAGAAAGTTTAATATTGTCAACGCTTGTTAACATGCTCTTAAAAAAATTGTAAAATAATGGTACTCACAATTAGAACTTATGCTGTGAAGACACGGTTATATAATATAATTAAAACATTTATTTTATCGACTTTGACGAATTTTGCAAATCTGTTTGAGATTGATAATAGTCTGTGAGATTTTGCCTTTTACTCAATCTCCTGTAATGACTCTCAGCTGAGCTCGGCTACGTTTCAACTGCTTAATATACTAATTACTAATTAACACTATGCAACTAATTAAATCCGTAGATCAGGTCAAAGGCTTGTCCATACTCTCTTTGCGGTTTCATTCTTAATCGTGGTAATTCAAAGGGGCAAAGAGGTAGTTCGTAGCAATCTTGATCGGAAGCGTTTCAATATCTCCATATGTCTGAAGTCCTTAATCTGGCCATTAAAGCTGCAGAAATACGAGAGTTGATATATATATATATATATATATATATATATATATATATATATATTATTTCTTTTATGCTTTGTTAACAATATTTCAATTTTAAAACTTGTGAAATGCATTTTCATATAATTAAAGTGTACGATCAGGTTTGGGTCAACAATCTCAAAAGAATATAGTATATATAAAAAAAGATTATGTCTTTACATAATCTTTATTTTGATATACAATGTGAAGGTTTTACTATATTCTTTTGAAATTGTCACTAAGATGCTTAGCATATAACCACAACAGGCGATGTGATATTATGAAGCGTGCCATACGATAAAAGGAAGACTAAGATAACGGAAAGAAAATTAATGTGGTATTTTAACTCTTTCTAAATAAATAAGTATATATTTTTTTTAAGTAAAAACTGCTTTTAGATGTATCAAATTACTTTGTTTAAAATTATCTACAAATGTTTCGGCTTATTAGGCCTCTTTATCAAGAAAATACAAAGTGTATACACTTGTATACACAATTTTAGCCACAAATAGGTATTTTATAGAGGAAAATTTTTTTAATTAGCACACATTTTTTAATCACTCTAAACTCTGATTTGTTTGTGTTTAATTCTTATCAATTTCACGTAAGAAGTAATTATCTCAAAATCAAATCAAATCAAAATTTATTGACCACATTTACATTCATACATAGTGTTATAAACATTTATAATACTTATTTATTTATTTGTGTGTTTGTTTTATTTTGTTTTGGTTTGGTTTGGTTTGGTTTGGTTTGGTTTGTTTGTTTACTTACTTACTTGTAGATTATAGATTGTTTTACGGGGTCGTTTGGCTACGAACAGCCTTACTTCACTTCGACCTAGAAGATTTTTTATGATTTACCCTACACCTAGTGGTTATCCCAGGATTCGAATTTCCCTATGTCTTCAGGCGTTAATTCTGCCTGTTCTAGAAATTTTAGCCTAGTGCGGACTAACACCTTGCATTCACAAAGTATGTGTTCCGCAGTTTCAATTGTAGTATCGCAATATCTGCATTTTTTATCTACCGCCTTGCCCATGTTCTTGAGATGGTATCTCAAGGGGCAGTGGCCAGTTAAAAGGCCCGTGATTAGCATTAATTCGGACTTTTCCAGGTCGAGAAGCCTTGTGGCATTCTTTGTCGAATTGTCGCTTGTCTTTGGCCTGGAGTATTCCTTCAGTAGGACTTTTTCTGATCCTTTTCCCATTCTTGGATCTCCTCCGCTATATGTCCATTGGCTAGGCCACAAAACGGTTCGGGTCCAATGAACGGTGCTTCAGCTACTTTTTTTGCAAGGCTATCAGCAAGTTTATTTTCTTGTACTCCCGCACCCACATCAAGGTAATCTTATTGTTATTAGCCAGTTGGTTCAGGGATTGTCTACATTCCCAGGCAATTTTAGATTCAAAGGTATAGGACCTTAGAGCCTTTAGTGCTGCCTGGCTATCTGATAGTATATGGATCATTGCCCTTCGGATGCCTTTATTTAGGCATACCTGGGCACACAGATCTATGGCAAAAATTTCTGTCTGAAAGATGGTTGGGGTGTTATCGAGGGTTTTGGATAGCCTACAATTCGGCCCTGCTACTCCCACTCCGACCCCTTCAGCCATCTTAGATCCATCTGTATACCAGATCAGTGACTCTTGTTCCAATCGCAGTGACTCCATCTTGCTCGTCTGACGACTTTCAATTAGCACGTCAAACGGGCAGTCAACGCCTTGTTTGACTGGCATTGAGTCAGTAGGTTTGGTCATGGACTTTAGATGGATTACCTCCAGAATCCTTAAGTAACCAACCAGATTACCTTGTTTGAATTTGTGCCTGGTACAGTCGTAAGACACTGAGTGTCGCCTCCTTCCTTACATGTAAGTGCAAGGGAAGTAGCTCAAGCATAGCCTCCATAGCTGCTGTAGGACATAAGTGCATTGCTCCTGTAGTCCCTAAACAGGCAAGGCGTTGCAGTTTCTGCAACTTTCCCCGTGCTGTTTTTTCCTCTGTTTTTGGCCACCATACTCATGATGCGTAGGTTACCATAGGTCTGACAACCGAAAGATAAGACCAATGTGTCCAGAAGTTACATCGTTGTGAAAGCGTTTCAAAATTTCCAACCTCCTATCCTTAGGTACTACAATTTTCCAATAATCAGAACCTTTCGGCAATTCAGGTATTCGACACTTACAGTACTTGTAAAGAGTACCAGCTTCCACTCGCCAACTAGGAAACTTTTCAGGATTTATGTCAACCCTAACAAGCATATTTTTGTACCATTTATCATTGGCATCAGAAAATGACGGCGGAGAATCAACAGGAATTACTTCAATTGGATCAGCCAGAACTGGGACAGCACGCGATAGAAAATCTGGGAGGGTATGATTTATTCCTTTCCTATGGATTAACTCAAAATCATAGGGCTGTAAACGAAAAGCCCACGAGCTAACTTGAGGGTCTTTTAACCGTTGTAACCACAGCAAACTATGACAGTCGGTGATGAATTTGAAGTGGACCCCTTCAAGATAATGACGCAGGCGTTCTACTGAATAAATGACTGCGATGGCCTCACGCTCAACGAACTATAATTTCTTTCTTGTCGAGTTAATGATCTTGACAGAAAGCAAATGGTCTTTTCACCATCAGGAAATTGTTGACTGAGCATCGCACCAATGCCATATGCACTGCTGTCCGTTTGCAAGATGAATGTACGAGAAAAGTCCGAGCAAGTCAAAATAGGAGCCGTTACAAGTGATTCCTTAATTTTCCTAAACAAATTTTCACATTCAACTGTCCAATTCCATTTCACTTTCTTTTTAGTAAGATTTGTGAGAGGTGCCAAAATAGTGGCAAAATTCGGAATGAAACGCCTATACCAAGATGCAGTTCCAATGAATCTACGAATCTCAGATACGTTTCAGGGAACACAAATAATTAAAATTGCCTCTACTTTTCAGGGTCAGGATGGAGACCATGTTTATACACTACATATCCAAGATATTTAAGCTTCGAAAGGCAAAATTTATATATTTTTTGGACTGATAACAAGCCCTGCAGCAAGAAGACGATCAAATACTAATGACAAAATACGAAGATACTCTTCAAAATCTTGCGAAACAATAATTATATCATTTAAATAAACTAGAACAGATGGTTGCAAATCAGTACCTAGAACCATATCGATAGTTCTCTGCCATGTTGCAAAAATTGGTACAAACCACGACCTGAAACTCCCTTGATGACTAACTCAAAGGTATTTGAAAAAATGCAGACTTAATATCAATTGAACTAAGATATTTATCATCTCTTAATTGATCTAAAATAGAAAATTTCTAAGGCAAAGGGTAAGCATCTTTTTTAGTCACAGTGTTTAACTGCCTAAAATCTATACAAAATCTGTAAGAATCAGTCTCCTTATGAACAAGACACACTGGAGATGACCAAGCACTTTTCGAAGTTCCAATCACATTTGATCTAACATATTCTTAATTTCGTCATCAATAATTTTCTGTTTTTGAAGAAAAGCAGGATAGTATCTTTGCTTAATTGATCTGGTACCAGGAAACACTTCGATTACATGTTGTTCAGCCATGGTGCAACAACACAAATCACCTTGCATCCTTAGAATTTTAGACTGTACCAAATCATTCAATCGGTTTCGTCTTTCCAGAGATAAAGAAGGCTCTGAGCACAACCAATTTGTACCGTCTCAACGCTATCTGCAAAATGCCAAATATTCTGTCTGAGATCTGGGATAATTTCCATAGCTTTCCAAAAATCCACACCCAAATAAGCTGTTGGGGCAGTTCAGGGACAACCAATATATCAAGCAGGCGAGTTTTCCCCATCAAGCATAAAGGAGTTTGAATAATACCCGTACTTGTGCAAGATTGACCATTAGTCACCACACAACTACTAGTTTGTGAACGCAACAAGAAGCCCAAACGTTTCAAAATCTCAAAACCAGGAAGACCTACTAAAGTCAAGAAGTCCTAAAATAGGATAACCTAAAATAGTAATGTCAAGGTATAGTCGCTGATCACCATGAGCATGAGAAATAATAAAATCTAAAATCATTTTATTTGGATAATTAAGAGAAGCAGTGAAGTCAACAGTCTGTCCGAAAGAAACCTCTCCACCTATTGATCTCTCCGAAAGCAGTTTTCTACATTATCCACTAGTAACACCGGGCATTCCATATTTCAACTTCAACTTCAAACAGACTTTATTAAAATTAATACATAACATTGCCTCCCCGGAGACTACCTTGCGACCGACCTTGCAACCACGCGGTGGCTGGTTGTATGGCCGGGCGGGGTGACTCCGGTTCGGCTAAAAGAAAATGGGGAGAGAAGTCCTGACTCCTTTTGCTAAAAACAAATTAAAAAGGACAATATAGTTAAAAAACATTTTAAAAATAAAATTTAACAAAGCTTAAAACTAAACACAAACTCGAAGCTGTCGCACTGCACTGAATTAATTTTGCTGCTGACACAGGTACCCAAATCTAAAACGGGGAACCTTCATCAAAATGAGGTACTGCAGGGCTGCGCAAGGCTGCCTAAACTGTGGTTTGTCGAAATTTTGTTTCTTAGAAATTTTATAGTGAAGCTAATTTTGAGTGAAAAAAATGCACAAAAAGAGAACGATAACAAGAACAGAGACAAAAAATGCACAAAAAGAGATCAAGAACACGAAACAAAATGGACAAAATGAAAGGAAGAAAGGGACAGGATAGATTTAAAGATATGAAAGGTATGAAAGGCATTCCATACTTGAAACAACGTAAATTTCTAGGGGAAGGGCACTCTCTATTAACATGGCCCAATTTCTGACAACTCCAACAAGTTATTTGTTGTCGTGAAGGACCAGGAATTACTTCATGAATAACATTCCTCATTTTAACTACATCGTGTCTTGATACAAAAGGTATATAGGCTAATTCAGGATCCACATAATCCAGATTTTTCTGGAAGAAAGGTACATATTTTTCTACACGAAATTTCTTCGTTCCCAATCTCAGACATTCGTTTTCGAGTTGCTTCAAATTTTTAACTTCGCCTAAGTGAGATATATAAAAAGGAGACAAATTTCTAGTAATAATATCTAACTAAATTTGTTCTGACACAGAACCATATCTCCTAAACATAGAATACATACATGTGAGATAATCTATGATGGATTCATCTCTATAATCTATAAATCGCGCTTTATTATTTAGATACCATTTTCTAACTTTCCCATCAAATAATTCGTAAGCAGAAACTCAACTCACAAATGCGTCAGTCAGCATTTATCAGTTGGAAATAAAATGACTATATAACTCTTTAATCTTACCATACTTTACATACTGCTGTTCCTTAATCTATACGGAATGACTACAAAAGCTTCAAAATAAAGCAATGCGAATTATTTTAGAATGTAACATGTACACAAACATTACTCTGATGCCAAATGTCTTAAACTGGTTTGACATTAAAATTTATTTTTACATGCATACAATGATTTTTATTTCTAAAATTGTTAATAATTTAAAAAATGCTAGTTCTGTAAAAGTATTCAAAACAAAACTTCAAAACCATCTTAGCTCTTTAAAGTACACATAAGTATATAACACTAGATTTAAGTTAGATATAAGTACGTAATATTCAATTAAAATTGTGACATGTAAGGTCAAAGTGGTTAACTGGGCCACCGGGGCATCTGGGCCATATATTTTTATTTCATTTCAGGTTTATTTTTAAGTTTCCCGCCATCGGCGAAGCGTTACCTCTCTACCTTAACTGTTTTGTGCAAGTGTTCATTGTTTTCCCGGCACTTTCGTTTTATCGTGAAAAGTTATTTTCAATAAGCGAAATATTTTAAATTTAACAACGAAGTTAAGTGTCACTGAAAAATTCACAGTAAGTACATTTTTCAATAAATTGTTTGGTAGTTGTATCTAACATTTAGGTAAAGGTTTGTTTGAAAGTTAGGCATGAGATTTTGAGGTTATAAGCGTTAAGTGAATATTCACATGCCATGGTCCAGTTGCCCCGGCAAGATTTCTATGACGGGTAACTGGGTCTTTCGTTTTGGGAAACTGGGCCATTAGTTTCCAGTTACCCCGTACATTCTCTAAATGATTTTTACATGTGATTTTAGGTCAATATGGTGAGAAACTATAAGCGGCGGACCGAAAAAGGAGCTGATGGTGCACAATACACAAGAGAAGCACTAACCAAAGCTCTACAAGATGTTGAAAATGGCAACAGAACAGTTTATAATGCAGCTGTATTCTACAATGTACCCAGGAGTACATTAAGGCATTATATAGCTGGAACAAGAGGAAAAGGTATTACAGCCAAGGGTGGAAAAGGCGGTGGAGGTAAAAATTGCTTACCTACCGACAGTGAAAAGGAGTTAACTTTAACTTTAAGTGTGATGCAAAAATGGGGATATGGCTTTTCCAGAAATGAATTGCTTGACTTAGTTCAAACTTATGTTAAAAAGAACAAGATTAAAACAAAATTCAAAAATGATCGTCCTGGAGAAGAGTGGTTCTTAAATTTCTGTAAACGAAATAAACTATCTTTAAAAAAGGCACAGGGTGTAGAAGCCGCCAGAAAAAAACAAGAAAACCCTTGGGCAATATACGGTTTTTTTGATATTCTTGAGAAAACTATTACAGAACTGCATTTAGAAAATAAACCACATTTAATTTTCAATTGTGATGAAACATCGTTCTGCAGTGATCCTTCGAAGACCAAAATCGTAGGACAAGTTGGCACGAAATGTACCAGGACCATTGCCACTTGTGGGAGGGAAAACACTTCAGTTCTTATGTGTTGCTCTGCTGTAGGCCAAAAGTTACCACTATTGGCAATTTTTAAAGGTAAAAATATAATTGAGTCCATGATTCCAGAAAAAGCAGATCCACTTGACAAAACTGCCCTCGCAGCATCAGAAAAAGGATGGATGACTGCCCTGATCTTTTCAAAATGGTTTGAAAAATGTTTCTTAAAAAACATCCCTGAAGAACGGCCGATTTTGCTAATAGTAGATGGACATGTTTCACATATATCATGTGACCTGATTAAAACAGCTTTGGATAATGGTATATCCATACTTAAATTACCACCACACACAACCCACATTCTACAGCCCTTAGATGTGGGAGTTTTCAAAAGTATCAAGAGTTCATGGGATAAAGCACTATGCAAGTGGCAGAGACAAAATCCCCGAAGAAAAATACCCAAAAGTAACTTCACTCAATTATTGAATAAAGAATTTGCTGAAGTGAAACATCAAAACATAATTAATGCATTTAAGGCAACGGGGATTTACGATCCAGAATTGGGTAGATCTGATCGTGCAAAGATTCCAGAGAAAATATTTTCAAAAAAAGATATTCATAAATTCAATACCGAGAAACGTCTTGCGAAAAAAGCAGCTGATGGTAATTTGGAAACAACGGAACCGACGATAACAAGTGCTAATAATGATGATATGCCCGCGGATACGCTTATAAATCATGCTAATCAAAAAACTGGAAATAGTATACATTTGGAAAATTCTGAACAAATCGCGGAGAAAAATGATGCACCTAGAGACACTGAAATGGAAAATAACGGTAACCGCGAAACTGGAAATATTAATGACCATTGGAACAAACCGAGTACCTCCGCGGTAAGTTTTAATAATAATACAGGATGTGAGGTAGAAATAAGCAATGCTGAGCCTGGACCTTCAAATGTACAATTTAAACTGCACCAAAATTCCTTTGAGGACATTTTAGTTAATTTATTGAAAAAAAACCTTGATAGTACAGAATGTGAACCGAAGAAAAAAAGGAGAAAAGTATGCAATGGGGCCGAAGTTATAACCACTGTTGAATATTTAAATAAGAAAAAGTTAGAAGAGGAAGAGAAGAAACAGAAAGAGGAAGAGAAGAAATTGAAAGAGGAAGATAAAAACAAGAAAAAGGAAGAGAGGAAGCAGAAAGATGAACTAAAATTGCAAAAAAAGTCACAAAAGAAATCGAAAGAGAATGAAGAGGTTGACAATAGTACTCCCGAATCGGAAGATATAGAAAAGGTAGAGCGGAAGGAACCGAAAAATCTTAAATGGAATAAAAAATTTAAGAAAAACATAGAAATTGAAAGTAGTGATAGCTCTGATTCAGAAGATATTGAATTAGAATCTGAAGAAGAATCAGATTCTAACATAGTAGGTGTCATTGAAGGTGATTTTATATTAGTAAAATATGACAAGGAGCTGTACCCCGGAAAAGTTTTAGAGATTATAAATAATAATGAAATAAAAGTATCTCATATGATAAAAAATGGACTATATGCATGGCGTTGGCCTACAAAGCCAGATATTTTGTCTTACCAAGACAGTGATACTTTCAAAGTTATTCATAAGCCCCAATTAATAAATAATAGGGGCTCATATAAAGTTCCAGAAATGACAAAATATACTTAAGTACTTAATCGGTTTATATAGGCTTTAAGTATAAGTATTTATCTGTTTGTAAACTATTTTGTAAAAGCAATATATATATTGATTCGTTTTTTGAATAAAGATTTTTATGTTCCTTTTTGACATACTTTTAATGCATCTTCCATATCTTTTTTGCCTTTTGAACTAAAAAAATCCAATTCAGTGAGATTATTTTATACACTTTATACTATGGCCCAGATAGCCCTGTTAAAGCTTTTAAATAAGGACAGGTGGTCCAGTTTCCCCAAAAGTAGAGGTAACTGGGCCACCTTGTATGAAAAAATAAAAAAGTTACTTACTCATTGGGAACATTTTTTTATTTGAAACTGGTTAGTGCTGTCAGTGTCCAAGATGTCAGTGTATTTAAATGTATATATAGATTGACAATCAATAAAAAAAATTTTAGGATAGTAGGTGAGGAATGAAAGGGGTTCGGTTCAGGAGCAGGAGCAGTGTTCAGTTTAGGGGTGGGGGTCGGTTCGGTTCAGGAGGAGGAGCCGTGTTCAGTTTAGTGGTGGGGGTCGGTTCGGTTCAGGAGCAGGAGCAGTGTTCAGTTTAGTGGTGGGGGTCGGTTCGGTTCGGGAGCCGGAGCAATGTTCAGTTTAGTGGTGGGGAGTAATTAGAGTGATGAGATGTAAGTACGGTGGTGGGAGGTAATTAGACTAATATGATGTAATTAGAGTGGTGGGAGGTAATTAAGGGGCGGGGCTTAGGGTATGGGACGTTAGAGGGCGGGGCCTATGAAAGGTGGTGGTGGGGGGCAATTAGGATGGTAATTAGATTAGTGAGAAGTAATTAAAGTGGCGTGATGTAATTGTGGTGGTGGGGGACAATTAGATTAGTAAGAAGTAATTAAAGTGGTGTGATGTAATTGTAGTGGTGGGAGGTAATTAGGGTGATGTGATGTAATTGTAGTGGTGGGAGGTAATTAGGGTGATGTGATGTAATTGTAGTGGTGGGAGGTAATTAGAATGGTGTGATGTAATTAGAATGGTGTGATGTAATTGTAGTGGTGGGGGGTAACTAGAGTGGCCTGATGTAATTGTAGTGGTGGGGGGCAATTAGTGGAATGATGGGTAATTAGAGTAATTGCATGATGGATAATTATTGTGGTGGGAGGTAATTGTAGTGGTGGGGGGTAACTAGAGTGGCCTGATGTAATTGTAGTGGTGGGGGGCAATTAGTGGAATGATGGGTAATTAGAATGGTGTGATGTAATTGTAGTGGTGTGATGTAATTGTAGTGGTGGGGGGTAACTAGAGTGGCCTATGAAAGGTGGTGGTGGGGGGCAATTAGGATGGTAATTAGATTAGTGAGAAGTAATTAAAGTGGCGTGATGTAATTGTTGTGGTGGGGGGCAATTAGATTAGTAAGAAGTAATTAAAGTGGCGTGATGTAATTGTAGTGGTGGGGGGCAATTAGTGGAATGATGGGTAATTAGAGTAATTGCATGATGGATAATTATTGTGGTGGGAGGTAATTAGAATGTTGTGATGTAATTGTAGTGGTGGGGGGTAACTAGAGTGGCCTGATGTAATTGTAGTGGTGGGGGGCAATTAGTGGAATGATGGGTAATTAGAGTAATTGCATGATGGATAATTATTGTGGTGGGGGTGACTCAATTAAGGTGGTGTGATGTAATTGTAGTGGTGGGGGGTAATTGGAGTGGTGTGGTAATTAGAGTGATGGGATGCAATTAGAGTGGTGGGAGGTAATTAAAGTACTGTGGTAATTAGAGGACAATTACAGGTAATTTAAGTAAAAATAAAGGTATTGCAGTAAAAATAATGGTGATTAAAGCAATTATGGTCAATCCATCCGTCTAGTCGTTCGTATGCAGACAGTTAAATAATTCTCTATTATGTTGTATTGTCTTATTGCACTTTGTATTTTTTTACAATGAGATAACAAACATTCATTCTTTATTTACCTGCCTTATCCTTATGCTGATAAACAATTGCGACCTATCTACATTATCTTTATACCGATCAACAATTATTTTACCTGTCTTATCTTTAGGGACATCTGTCTTATCCTATGCTGATTTATGAGATGTACATTTACTACCTGCCTGTCTTATCCACCGAGATTTTATCAGTGAATTTGTGAAAGGGAACATTTACATTGTTATTTCAGTACCTGCAGAGTACCCTCTTTATTTCTTTTGTGTACTTAACATCTTGACATCACAAGTGAGGAGAACGTGTTGCTGTTTATTTTAGTTTTTATTTTTTGAATTGAAACACATGATTTACATTTTCTTATATTATTTATTACCTATTCTGTCACATTACTATTTTCATACTATTTATTACCTATTCTACTACATTACTAACTAATTGTCTTTTTATTTTATCTTGCACCAAAAAATCCACCTTGAACTGATCCATCCAATGCATTGTAGGTCAAGTAGGTATCGTGAAGTATAAGTTCAGGGAACTTTGTCTTTCGTATCTCAAATTCTATTTTTATGTCTAAACAGTTAATGAATATATATTATAAATCAAAATTATCGCGTTCTGATTCAGACTCATCCAAATCAACACAATCCCATCCCGCTTCAGGCTCCTCCATGTTCAAACGTCTAGCGTATTTTAGTAAAATGTCTAACCTCTTTTCACTATCATCTTCATCAAGTCGATGATGCCCCCAAGCCAAAGTATATACATCATTGTGTATAACATACCTCTTGTCATCGGCAGACGATAGGGCTACTTTATTTTTGAGTTCAGTGTGAATCGTATGTAAGTCAGATTTAAATATGAACATTTTACGGAATATTAATCCGCCGTTCTCAACAACTTGAACATAATCAGAAAAATTAATTTGATGTTTTACTACACTTTTGGAAACACCTTTTGCCTTTTTCGTAATGTCGTCAGCTTTAACGCAGTAGGCTTTCGCACCAGTTCCATAAAAGCATTCTATTGGTCTTCCAGCATACTCATCTTTCATTTTACCTACTACAGATATAGTTTTAGGCATGTTATAATTGTTGTCTGCACCATAATTTGAAGTGTCGAAGAAGTGAATGTTTTTCTTGATATCATCATAAACGTTTTCTGTGAATATTTCTAAAATTAAACTATCAGTGTCTGTGTATAAAACCGTCGCGTCATCTCCATACATGGGTTTAATGTAACCATATAAAAATTCATAGATTATGGTTTTGGAAATATCTAAAATTGAAAAACCTACATAAAGTGGTTTATCGTAAACAACTTTTATTTTTTCCAATTGCACTGCCACTAGATTTTCATCAAATACTGAGCAAGACTTAAAATGCGGCTTGGCTATTAACGCTCTGGCGCCCAAAGTACCTTTTCTGTTTTCCCAGAACGAACAGATCTTAATATTTTGTCTTTTATCGACGTTTTCCATCGTTTTGCCGAAAATTGAATTCACCATGAGCTTGAATAGGTCCTTTTCAAACTCGTTTCGGGCGGAATTACGAAGTGTTGTATTTAAGTCAATATATGATCCAAGCCAGGCAGACTGAGAGAATTCTATTATCCTATGCACTTTCTTTAATATCAGGCCATATTTCAAACATTGTTTCAGATTTTTGTAGTGAATGATATATTTATGTTTATCTCGTAAGTTTGGAATTAATTTTGGAGCTTTACTTTTGGGAGGAATCATACTCTCTGGGCAAAACGGCAGTTCGTTATGGTCATCGTGCAAGTGTAGAGGATATTCCAAGTCGACTTCTAAAACGTATCCTTTGGGCGAATCTTTTCCAATTAGGGAACAATCAAATTTTTCGATTTCCTCTTTCTCAAGCCATCTGAAGTCACTAGTTGGTAGCATTTCTTTCATAGCTGCTCCGTACAGATTTGTAGCATCAAGATAGACGATGTACGACGATTCTCTGGTGGGGTCATAGTTTGATAGATATTTGTTGTTCGCTATAGACTTTCTCTT
This sequence comes from Leptura quadrifasciata, assembly GCA_963675555.1. Taxonomy (NCBI): domain Eukaryota; kingdom Metazoa; phylum Arthropoda; class Insecta; order Coleoptera; family Cerambycidae; genus Leptura; species Leptura quadrifasciata. The sequence continues at coordinate 31,866,564 of OY776680.1, read as the reverse complement.
TGAACATTGCGATACGCCGCCACGAATACCTTTTCTAAAGAAGTGTACAGTATCCACATCAATCAGAAGTTCCAGTTCGATGTGTGTATATCGCAACATGGCATCCCAGCTCAAAGAAGGTGCTGTTAAATAATGAGCAGGATCTAACTTGTAGTGCTCCAAACATACCTTTCTAAAATTTTCAAACACATCTGCTAATAAAAATATATCTGATTTCAGGTAGATATCTGCGTATTCTCCCAATGTATTGCATTTAAAGACACTCCATACTTTATTGGCTCGTTCATAATCCTTATCAGAAAGAGATTCGTTGGTTAAGTAATTGTAAAATAGGTCTTTGGACGGTAACTGGGTTTCTTCCAATTTTTCAAAAGAGCTCATATAATTGTAAGGAAAAACCCCCTTCTGTCTTATTAAATCGAATTCCTCATCGTTTTGAAAATACTTTCTAGTTTCAACACATTGATCGGACACTAAACTCTGACTCAATTTATCGAGGGACTTTGATAAAAATCGAAAAGAGTCCACAAATTTCAACCTCAGGAATGTGTGCGGTATATTGGGATTCACAGATTTCTCTACAATGATTGACTTTGAGAACGAAATATATTTCTCCTTGGTTTGGGCTATTACGGAAACTTGTTCTTTTTGGGATGCTAACTTCTTAATGAATAAATGACTATCATAGTTTGTCAAATTGTGGAAGAACACAGGTATAAATTTCGGCACTTTATAGTTTAAATTACAAATAGAGTGTGCAGCCGCGCGGAAGCGTCCTGTTAAATGGCAGTGATCACGCACTTTTTTGTCCTCAGGCTTGAAGGGTTTTGTGCAAATATGGCAGCATACCGCGTTTGCATATTCGACTTCTTCTTGGGCTGAAAGAGGGAGCATCTTTTTCACGTGCTTTAAATGATTCTCATACAAGTTTAGAGCCGTTTCATCCAGCCTTTTAATGAACACTTCAGCGGCATCAGGTCCTCTGTATGTTACAAATTTTGAGTACTTATCATCGAAATTACATTTTACATAAAAGCCGAAAGAATAGGGTTGGTGTTCACATACTTTAACTGTGAATGACTTATCATCACAAGGTTCATTATGGTCGATGGGTTTCAGTAAACTTTCGAAATCGGCATAAATCACAAATGGCACTGGTAATTGTCTTTCAAAGTTTATAAACTTAAGAATATTTTCAGGTACTGATTCACCATATTTATTAATTTTTATGTCAGTAGATGGTAGTTTCGTATAGGTATGATTGCAGTCATTTTTTTCATGCATTTTTAGATGTTCTTCTTTTCTAAACGGCTGCAAACACCCATCACAGATATGTAATCGACCATCGTGGTTTGATATTTGTTTTGAAACCAATTTTGATAAATCTTGTATAAGACAATAATGATTGTTACCCACATCATCCGATATAAGTAACAGATTAACGTGTTTGGCTTGGCGATGTGAAGTAAGATGTAATGGTCCCACAACTTCAGTAATAGTATTACCATCTTTGAATTCTGATTCTAGGCCAAACACATTCACGGAGATGTTATTAATTTTTTCAAACTTCACAATGTCCTTCAATTTGACAGGAAATTCAATGTCTCTAAAACTTAACATGGTATCATAATGTGGATATGAACATGTCATCGTTGGAGCACCCTCTGCAGGGGAAATGGCTGCAATTACTGACCAAGCAAAACATGCATTGTCCCTGTTTTGTATATTTAAAACAGCGCTCTTTTGTTCTATGACTTTGGGTAGCCTGATATAAGATGACGCCGACATTGATGCAAACTTATTTATGTTTACATCGAGGAACATTATATGTTTCAGCGTCCACCCCGAATCTTTCTCTTGGAATTCAGAGGCTTGTGTAGTCATCTCATCGCCAAACTCTTCGAAAATCTGATGTAGATCTGTAGAAATGGTGATTATTTTATTTTTGGTATTAAACGATTTGATATCGGATAACTCCTTTTCAGGTATTTCATAAAGCCCAAATATTTCAAAATTTATCTTGAGGGTCTGGTATTTCTGCAAGTATTCCTCGATTATATTCAACACTTTTTGCTCCACTTCTTTCAAAAAATCAGTATAATCGATATGGTTTCTTGGGCTGTTAAAACGGTAGCTAGCTATTCTGTCTTTGAAAGCACTATGAAGTTTATCGACACCATTTCCTAAACTGTTATCAATAGGGCGGTTAATTTTTTTTCTGTCAATTAATAACGTATTTTTCTGACCGTTGCATCTATTATTAATATGTCGTTTTAAACTGGAAAATGTTGCAAAGTTCTTTCTACAATATTCACAAGTTTTTGAGCCACTCGGAGAATTTTGTTTTCTGTTCATTACAAACATCTCATTCAGCACGGCACATTTGTTATTATTAATATGTCGTTTTAAGTTAAAAGATGATGAAAAGATCTTTCCACAATAATCACAAGTTTTTGAACAATTAATACCACTTGTAGAAGGCACACTATTAAACTTTTGCTTCTTGCTTGGTGGTTCACTTCCAATCTCTCGTACTTTACCATCTTTTACAATAGTACAGTATTGGCGAATATGTCGAACTAAACTGCTTTTTGTTGAAAAAACTTTCTCGCAGTAACTACACTTCATTGTTGTATAAGAATTTACACGATACTGATGAATGTGTCTAATCGTCCGCATTTTATAGCATCCGGAGAATGGAGTGGAGGTGGTGGAGGGCAATTGCAGTGGTGGAAAGTAATTGAAGTGGCGGGGCTTTAGAAGGCGGGGTCTAGGAGTGGTGGTGGGGGTTAATTGAAGTGGGAGGGGTAGATAGGCGTTACTTGAATGTACTAATAAGCCACGCCTCCTCCACAATTGTATTAACAATAGATGAAGTATATTATTGTATTATTTTTAGAGGATTTTATATTTCCAAACGTATATTATGTATTATTTTAGAGAATATAAGATTAAAACCAGTCATTTGTGTTTTTATTATTTATTTCATCATACTACTCATAAACATTTAAAGTTATAAAAAATTACACAAATTCATGAAAATATTATACTATAGAAGTTTTATCGATCCAAGTATTATGGCTATTTGGGAGTCCGAGCCATTTCACAAAAATCTTCTTTCCTCTCTTTTTTAAAACCTTCTCCACCAGATACACATCCGGATACTTAGCTTTTTGCAATTCCATTTCATAAAAGCCGCCCTTTATCGGTTGACCCTGCATATCTTCGATTAAATAAGTCCTGGGGTAGGTCACATTTACTTTCAAGACTTTGAACAGTTCAGTTGAAAAGTTAGGTGTATATCCTTTATCAAATATACCTTTGTATTTGCTTATTCGAACTATGTCGCCAATATGAAACTTAGGTTTTAAAGCAATCTTAATGTGATCATAAGCTTTTATGCGTGTGGTTGGTTTCACATCAGAAGGTTTCATACCAATTGTGCGATGTACTTTATTATTGTACATTATTGTAATGTTAGGCAGAATGTCAACCCATTTATATTTGCCTCTAGCTGAGAATTCTTTATAAAGCCAATTTTTTAGTGTCCTTATTACTCTCTCAACGATTGCTGCTTTTTTTGTACTATATGTGGAGTAATGGTTTATATTGTATTTTTTCATTAGGGTGGAAAATGTTTTATTATAAAATTCTGTACCCTGGTCACTTTGGAGATTTTTAGGTGAGTAGATTGATTCTTCCAATACGTCTCTCATGCCCTTTGTAATTTCAATACCAGTTTTATTTTTTACAGGTCTAGTCCACACATATTTGGAGTAGCAATCTATCACGACAAGAATATAGTGATATCCTTTATTATCATGAGCATATGGTCGCATCTCAATCAAGTCCATCTGCCATAAATCGCCATACCCTTTTATTATTGTTCTCCTTCTACGGAAATTTTTACGAACTGGTTTGTGTAGCTCCTCAACGACTGCTCTTTTTATAATACTGGACTCCATAATAAAGTACCTGACTGGTAGGTGTTCACAAGTAAACTAATTTTTAATAAGTCAATTCTTCTAATATACTAATGGACTTTGTTTATAGTTAATCCTTTTTTATTTTTAATATGTCCCAATGCAGCAGCGGTGTCCGCAATTTCATCCATCATCTGCTGTTTATCAACACCCACCATCTTAACATCAAGTGATTTGGTTTGTGAAGGTGCGCTTATCAGACGGGATTCTTGAATAGTGCTGAATACCTTCTCTATTGCATTGGTATTGTCTTCAACTAATTTCTTAACATCTGAAATTTCTGTGTTGATATACTGTCGCACTTCATTAATCATCTCGGTAATTTTGTTGTGTACAAAAGTCTGTTGGTTCTCGAAAAAGGCACTATGTAACTCTTTCATGCATTTTTCTACATAATTACGAGTTACACCATCACGATTATCCACTGGCTCTCCAATATTTTTTAAACGTTTATTTTGAATATCAAAGTGATTGTCTACGGTTACAATAAAACCAACGCCTGGTGGTCCACGTACAATCATTGACTTATTTAAGGCACTTCTTCGTCTCCCGAACTTGTCAATTGTGTTTACACCTACCATTTCTCTTTGCATTTGAGATAATTTCAACATTTCGGTGCTTTATATACTAGTTATGGAGGAAGTCATTTTGCTAATATATTATTTCTTCTTCCCGAAGTTCCTCGACTAAACTAACTATTTCGTTGTCGACATTGTTGTTACCTGCCATTTTTGAACTATACAGCAGTCGCAAACGATCCACCAGTTCTTTCGGTTTATTCCAATAGACATAATCCACGCCTCTACTATTATATAATTTTTGAAGAGGTATGTGTGGAAAACCCAAACCAGTTCTGGATCTCGTATTTACAGTAGAAGACATTAGTGGCATTATGAGTTCATTAAACTTTTTCCATTTGTTTTTATTTAAACCCTGCTTGAAATTAAAATCCTTATATGCCGCCTTTGTCTTTTTTAATATATCTCTATATATGTGACACTCTTCGTCATCAATAGTGACTTGATCACGGCGCAGAAATGATGGATACTTCATAAATATTATATCATACAACTTAGTACTACCGGGATACGTCCCCAGCTCCTTGTTACTACGCGACAATGTGATATTTCCACTAGAAAAGTGTATCTCGGCATCACCCATTTGTAACTTGGCTGTTTGAGGATCTAGGCGTACACCATACACAGTATCATATTTATGATCACCAGACTTTAGATTTTCTAGGTGTTGCTTGATTACATCACATTCTTTTTCTTCACTGCTAAGGAAATTTTCTGAATCTAACGATGATCTCGGCGGTGTGTCCATAAAATATGTTTGAATTGCACTTTCTTCATCGCTAGTTTCAGATGCCGCTTTTACACCCTCTTGCGGTTGTGTAGGTTTTTGTATCTCTATAGTTGGCTGATTGTGTAATTTTACCTCTGAAGCGGATGATATAACTTTTAAAGGTTTTGTTATGGGCTCATACAATTTCTCGAGAGATAACCGAGTATTTACATTCTTACTTTTCAACGAGTTAAATTTTTTACGTATAGAATCAGTAGCTTCAACTAGTTGACGTTTCAAATTTATTTCACTGGCGTCCTTCATTGCCAATATTTAATTTCACTGATGTAATCTCGGCGCTGTCTATAGATCGACTAATGTTCTAATTATGGTGCTTTATGTATATATGAAACTATCAAGTCCTTTCCTGTATCTGCCTTCATTCACCTCTCTGTCTTTGTCAATCACAAGAAACCCATATTTGTCTTTCCAACACTCTGCACACATATCTAGAAATTGTTTAAAAGATACGTCTGGCGAGACATGATCAGAGAAAATGTGATGTAAATTCATATTGTCCTGTTTGAAGATTGCTATGAAATTGCTGTTGTCTCTTACCAGTTGTTTTGGCACGCGGGAATATGTTTGTGCTAGATAAAAACAATCTACATGTTTGTGACGTCCCAGTGAGAAAAATGCACGAATTACATCTTGTTTTTCACATATAACATCATCAAATATAAATACAGAATCAGGTTCAGCGTCGGACGGTTGCACTATTTCTGCATTATTACTAAAGGTGTAAAATTCTAGTCCCTTAATAGGTTCTAATATCTTGCGTAAATATTCATACTTGGGCTGATGAAGAGACTTTGAATATAAGTATATATTTGCAAAACGTAATCCGAGGGGGTGAGTAAGTAGAGATATAAGTAAATTTGTTTTGCAGCACGCACTTGGACCGATTAATAGTCCGCGAATAGTTGAGGGAAGTAACGGACCATGGCGCGGTTCGGCTTGTAACCCACTTCCAACTTTTTCATCTAAATTGTCTATAGAAAACTTCTGTCTCTGCTTCACGATGCGCATTGTAGCACGGTTGAGGACTATATAAATGAATGCACATCATATAATCGTTATTTAAATGTTGTCAGTCAAGCAGTGCACAAGTAAAAATCGCCGTCATTTAAAGGCTGGCAGGGGGGTAGTAAATTCCCTTATAAATAAGCTTCCATTTGAACTACATTTACCAGGTGGTTACCAGTATTGTGGTCCAGGCACCAAATTACAAGAAAGATTAGCGCGAGGTGATTCGGGCATAAACAAACTTGACGCTGCATGTAAGGAACACGACATTGCATACGATCGAAACAGGAGTGATTTAGCAGCCCGCCACAAAGCAGACTATCAACTTGAACAAACTGCGTGGAAACGAGTTAAATCAAAAGACGCCAGTTTAAAAGAAAAAGCCGCTGCTTGGTTAGTTACATCTATAATGAAGGGAAAACAACGTCTTGGTATGGGATGTGACTCAATTGTACCTCATTCTAAAAAAAGAAAAAATATTAAAAAGAAGAACCCTAAAAAGATAGCATTTGGTGCAGGAATAGTTCGTAAAGTGCGCGATGACTTACGAAAAGTTGATGACAAACGGTCTATAGCTAAGGACCCAAGAAAAATGACGTACATTGCACTTCAAGCAGCGCGACGTCACCTGAGGGCTGCTGGAGGAAAACGCAATATTCGTACACCTAGGATCATACCAATCCCGAAAGTTGGTGGAATTCTACCTTTAATACCTATTTTTGCTGGATTATCTGCATTAGGTAGTTTGGCTGGCACTGCGGCGGGTATAGCTAAGGCTGTAAATGATGTTAAAACGAGCAGAGAAGAATTGGCCGAAAAAAATCGACATAATAGACAAATGGAAGCGATTGCAATAGGAGAAACTGGTAAAGGGTTATACTTAAAACCGTATCGCAAAGGATTAGGACTTTATCTAAGACCACAAAGTTCAAAAAACTACTAGACACCCTACCTCGAAAACCTCTCACCGATATAGATCTGAAATATTATGCTGAGAAGCTGAAAGTACCATATTTTCGAGGTATATTTATGCGCAACAATCTACCAAATTCAGGACCGCGACATAATGAATATGTAATCATAAATTTGGATAGTATAGATGGTCCTGGTACACATTGGGTGGCATTTAAAAAACTTGGCAATACAGTCACATATTTTGATAGCTTTGGTGATTTACCTCCACCTAAGGAACTAATTCTGTACTTGCGCAAAGGCTCAAATTCTACCAACAAAATCTACTATAATTATGATCGTCAGCAAAATTTCAACACAGTCTGGTGTGGTCATTTGTGTTTAAAGTTTCTTTCTACAAAGCAGACATAAGACGCGATGGAAATGACATCTATGACTCCTGCTATGGATCAAGAAAGCATTAAGCGAATGGGTCATTCATTAATCGCATTCTCTAGACTACACAGCTTGTTGAAGATGAGTCAACAACAACTCGCAGATATGCCTAAAGAAGTAATGATTGGTTGTGCCGCACATGAAATTGCATTAGTATGGGATAAACTACCCAGACATCTCCAGAGTGATATCGATATTTTAAAATACCAATACTGTCAAGAGCATTATTCTAATGAGAACGCAAGTGACGTTGATGTTAATGATGGACCATCGCCTCGAAAAGTATTCTGCTGTTACTGTAAAGTACGTGATATAAATGTAGTATCAAATAATGAGACACCGTCACCCAACAAGATGAGAAAGTTAATCCACGATGATTGCTGTAAATCACAATAAATTCATAGGTCAGTGCTCAAATTCATCAGTTATGTCGTACACTTTTACTCTGTCGAGTCACACAAGTGTGCTTAGTGCAGAATTTTATCCACCCATTGAATTAAATACTGGTAGTCGATATGGATTGGGATTAACAGGATTTTATTCCTACAACTCCATATTCAATGTGGACGAGACGAATAATCGATTTTGTTATAAAACTGGATCGAAAATGGCTCTTACAGCTCTCCATATACCATTCGGTGCATATGAAATTGATGAAATATATCGCACAATACTAAAAGCAATGCCGAATGATAAAAGAGAAGAAGAAAAAGAAAAATTATTCCAACTGCGAGCCAACAATAATACGCTGAAGTGTGAAATTTGGTCAAAATATGGAATTGATTTTACACAGCCAAATTCTATTGGAAGTCTATTGGGATTTGAATCGATATATTTACATCCGAACAAAAGACATGAATCAACGCTCCCTGTTGATATTATGAAAGTACGAATGATACGGGTGGATTGTAACATTATTTCTGGAGCCTATTTAAATGCTCTTAAATCCCATACCATATTCGAATTTGATATAGACGTCGAGCCCGGCTACAAGCTCACCAGGGAACCCGCCAACATCATATATTTGCCTGTTGGACCTGAAGGACGTCAGTTTATCGATAACATTACGCTGCGAATATTGGATGACAACGGACATTTAGTCAATTTTCGAGGTGAAAAAATTATTGTAAAACTAGAATTGAAACAGTTTTAATATGGGAGGTTTTCAATACAATCAACAAAGACCCCGTCTCCAATATAATGCAATCAATGATAAAAAGGAGCGTAATCGTGCAAAGCGAATCATTCAGCGTGAGCATCTTGATCAGTTCAGACGTAGATTGTCAGCTAAGGATCGTGCATTTCTTCAGTCCGTTGGATTAGAAGTCCGAGAAAATTAACAATGGTGCTTATTACATCTAGTGAAAAACTTGAAGTGTTCGACGAACCTGTTTTTGACCAGTCAATTGTTAGCTTACATGAACATACGTATAAGCCATATGGTTCGCAATATTATAAAAACTCTGATACAGTACGCATTCCTATTAATTTCCAAGACCTAATACTTGACATTGCAGAGAGTTACATATATATTGAAGGCAAGTTTACTCCTAGTGACCTCACCAAGCGGTGTTATTTATCCAATAATGCACTAGCCTTTCTATTCGATGAGATAAGATATGAAATGGGTGGCGAGTCAGTGGCCGTCGTTAGAAAGCCTGGAATCACCACAACAATGAAAACTATGGTATCATATGGGCAGACACATACGAGAGCACTACTAACTGCAGCTTGGGGTCTCACCGAAGAAAAGCAGTGTATTTTAGATACTACCAGTCATGTATTCAGTGGTAGACTACCTCTCAAATATCTCATGGGTTTTGCGGAAGATTATACAAAAGGTGTTTTAAATTCAAAGCAGGAACTAATTTTAATCATAGCCCGCTCGTTTAAAGACTCTTATATTGGTGAAGTTGATGCAGAGCTAGAAATTAGTAAAATTGAGTGGAAGATTAGACATATTGTACCTGAAGATAGACAAAAAATTAAGCTGTTGAAGAAAATTGATTCAGGCGGTAATAATGCCAGAATTAAGATGGTTTACCGTATGTGGGACCTTTATGAACTACCAATTCTGCGTGATACTTCTTCCGATGTATGGGCTGTTAAAACCACCAGCAGTCTTGAGAGACCTCGTTACATCATTATTGGTTTTCAAAACAATGCCAATTCCAATAATAGATCCAAAGATGCCACAAAGTTTATTCATGCAGACATAAATAATATTCGACTATTTCTAAATGCTGAAGTATATCCATATGAGCGTTGGAATTTAAATTTCGATAAAAAGCTGGACTCCGCAGTATATTATGCATACGAGAGCTTTCAACGAGGTTATTATGGTAGAGACATGGGGGAACCTATGATGGATCTTGAAGAATTCAGAAAAAATCCATTGTTTGTCATAGACTGTAGCCACCAATCCGAGGCATTGAAGACATCTACGGTTGACATAAAAATAGAGTTTGAAACACGAAAGACAAAGTTCCCCGAACAAACTCGTGTATATGCACTTATACTTCACGATGCCTACTTGACCTATAATGCATTGGATGGATCAGTTCAAGGTGGATTTTTTGGTGCAAGATAAAATAAAAAGACAATTAGTTAGTAATGTAGTAGAATAGGTAATAAATAGTATGAAAATAGTAATGTGACAGAATAGGTAATAAATAATATAAGAAAATGTAAATCATGTGTTTCAATTCAAAAAATAAAAACTAAAATAAACAGCAACACGTTCTCCTCACTTGTGATGTCAAGATGTTAAGTACACAAAAGCCATAAAGAGGGTACGCTGCAGGTACTGAAATAACAATGTAAATGTTCCCTTTCACAAATTCACTGATAAAATCTCGGTGGATAAGACAGGCAGGTAGTAAATGTACATCTCATAAATCAGCATAGGATAAGACAGATGTCCCTAAAGATAAGACAGGTAAAATAATTGTTGATCGGTATAAAGATAATGTAGATAGGTCGCAATTGTTTATCAGCATAAGGATAAGGCAGGTAAATAAAGAATGAATGTTTGTTATCTCATCGTAAAAAAATACAAAGTGCAATAAGACAATACAACATAATAGAGAATTATTTAACTGTCTGCATACGAACGACTAGACGGATGGATTGACCATAATTGCTTTAATCACCATTATTTTTACTGCAATACCTTTATTTTTACTTAAATTACCTGTAATTGTCCTCTAATTACCACAGTACTTTAATTACCTCCCACCACTCTAATTGCATCCCATCACTCTAATTACCACACCACTCCAATTACCCCCCACCACTACAATTACATCACACCACCTTAATTGAGTCACCCCCACCACAATAATTATCCATCATGCAATTACTCTAATTACCCATCATTCCACTAATTGCCCCCCACCACTACAATTACATCAGGCCACTCTAGTTACCCCCCACCACTACAATTACATCACAACATTCTAATTACCTCCCACCACAATAATTATCCATCATGCAATTACTCTAATTACCCATCATTCCACTAATTGCCCCCCACCACTACAATTACATCAGGCCACTCTAGTTACCCCCCACCACTACAATTACATCACAACATTCTAATTACATCACACCATTCTAATTACCTCCCACCACTACAATTACATCACATCACCCTAATTACCTCCCACCACTACAATTACATCACACCACTTTAATTACTTCTTACTAATCTAATTGTCCCCCACCACCACAATTACATCACGCCACTTTAATTACTTCTCACTAATCTAATTACCATCCTAATTGCCCCCCACCACCACCTTTCATAGGCCCCGCCCTCTAACGTCCCATCCCCTAAGCCCCGTCCCTTAATTACCTCCCACCACTCTAATTACATCATATTAGTCTAATTACCTCCCACCACCGTACTTACATCTCATCACTCTAATTACTCCCCACCACTAAACTGAACATTGCTCCGGCTCCCGAACCGAACCGACCCCCACCACTAAACTGAACACTGCTCCTGCTCCTGAACCGAACCGACCCCCACCACTAAACTGAACACGGCTCCTCCTCCTGAACCGAACCGACCCCCACCCCTAAACTGAACACTGCTCCTGCTCCTGAACCGAACCCCTTTCATTCCTCACCTACTTAGGATAGCAAGGGCTAATTAAAAAACGTTGCAAAAATATGGCCCAGTTAACCACTTTGACCTTAATATCCTCGAGATAAAAAAACTTCATTCATTCATTCATTCATCTTTCGTATGAATTGACTATATCAAGCCGTTTGTTATCCAATATTTTATTTATTTATTTATTTATTTTTTCAAAAGATTTTACTTTAATAATTTTTGCGGATTTTATCAAATGATGCAAAAGATTGTTTAAGAAATAATCATATATAGAATAACTTTTTTAATCGTTAGACCAGTCGATGCACTAAAATCATTGAGTTGCTCTTATGCGCCCAATAAAATAATTAATAATCTATGAATGAATTTGGAACATTCTATTTATCAAGGACTGCTACAGAATTATTTCGCCGGATAAAAGGGCTCGCCGGCATCCGTTCCGAAATCGGCCGGTTCCAATTTTCGATTGGAATAAATTCATTTGTCCAATCAGTTCCGCTGATGTGGCTTCCAATTACAAATACACTCGCTATCGTTATCGTGCTCGCTATGAAAAGCAAAGGACTAGTCAGCAGCATAGAGCTAAGATTAAGGAGACGGGAGCAACTAATAGCTTAGATAAAGGTGGAGACTGGCCTTACATAAGAATGCGAGTTGTTGTCAAATCAGTGACCTGGCAAAGTTATCACTGCACAGTAATTCGTTTGAATAAATAATAGATCTACTTTACTACTTGACTATAGCGAAGCTAAATGTAGGATTATACAAGGTGGTTCAAAATTTCTGCGGCAATTTTAGCACATTTTTCGTTACAGGATGAACAGTAGTTTTCGGAATACCTGTTGCTGAAGAAATTTTTCTTGTAGATGAAGAGGGATCATTTTGTGTCATTTTCAAAACTTCAATGGCATTATTAAGCCTATTTTCATTATTTGGAGTTCTTTTTTTACGAGCAATACAACCCAAATTCCAAAAGTTTCTATACCACTTTCCAATTGAATTGTTGGAGGTTCCTTGTTGAACATAGTTCTAAATCTTCTTCATGTTGTTCTGTGAGATTTAGTTTCAGCAAAAAAGATTACATATTTAGCTTTTTCACTTAAAATAAACATTTTCCTTAAAGTAACTCAGGTATCCCAGCAGCCAATAAACTAATTTGAAGTTTACAAGTGATGTTGTCTTTAATTTCCATAGTCTACTTTGTGAATCATTTTTTGACATAAGATAATGACTGATTGTTTCTAGTTATGGCTATTTTGATGAAATGATTACAAAAATTCATGAATTTCTAATAAAATTGCAAATATTTCAAAAAGTTGTAACTTTACCCCTACAATGCTAATATCAGAAAAAAGGGAATTCAATTTTACACAACTTGACGTAAAAAAATACAGGGTGTTCCATTTGACCTAAACAAGTTTTCGCGGTTTGAAGTTGACAAAATGTAACACGAAAAACGGAACACTTGGTATGATATTATTGAATTTATTTCAGTTGTAGAACGTAGTTCTCCTTGTGTTCTTTTTACGTGACAAAAAGCAAATGAGGATCTTTTACACGAAGAAAGTCATAACGGTTCTTGCAAACCGATGCACCTGTCAAAATTTTTATAAAATGTCAAATATCTCTGAAACGGTTAGGTTTAGGTATAGGGTATGCTACATATTTTCGACTCAGAATTTTATGCTCTTTTCGAAAACTCTAAAATATACAGTGTTCCATTTGAAATAAGCACGTTGGTATCGACTTCCGGTATAAGCGGAAGCGCCAGCTGCTTGTAATTATTTTAGTTGGATTAGCCACACCGATATTAGTAATTATTTAAATTTTCAAAATTTTATGATGCGTACTTTTCTCTATATCGATCGATTCATTTCCCTTTGAGACACCCTGTATACGGTGCGCCAATTCAAATTCCCCAGGCTCGTAACTTTCTTATTTTTTAAACGACGACCATATCGGACACATCAAATTATAGATATTTTTAAGGCCTTATATGCATACAGAGTGATTTTAAAAAACATTGAAAAAATTGTTACAAAGGGAAACTTAATTTCCTTGAATATTTTTTTACCTCGCCCTGTATATGGACTGTGTTAATGTTTTCTTATAAAGGTTTTAATTAGGTCCAATTTATGTTTTAGAGAATACAATTAAAGACTCTCTTTTCGATTCCAAACTTTCTCTTAAAATAAATTTGAAAAGAATGTAAATAATAATTTTCAGCCCTATATGCAAAAAACATCATAAACAAAATTTAAAGTAACAAAACAGCAACAACAAACTATAGGAAAAAATATTTTTAAAAACAAGCTGTTATAATATGTACTGGAAAGGCTATTGCAAAAGGACCCCGCACACTCGCCCCAATAAAAATGGCTTTCGCTCAAATTGCTTCAAATTCTAGTATGTTGTATATTTCGAGGTCCTCATCAAAAGTCTCCAGAGACACGGTGCTCCAAATGCCTTAATTTCAGCTGCAGAGCTTTGAGATCGTTGAAAATTGAGTTTACGGCAGTATCAATGTGACATTTGTTGAAAACTATACAGGGTGTCTCACCGGGAACTGAATCGATCGATATAGAGAAAAGTACGCATCAGAAAATTTAGAAAATTTAGATAATTACTAACGTCGGTGTGGCCAATCCAACTAAAATAATTACAAGCAGCTGGCACTTCCGCTTATACCAGAAGTCGATACCAACTTGCTTATTTCAAATTGAACACCCTGTATATTTTAAGGTTTTCGAAAAGAGCATAAAATTCTGAGTCGAAAATATGTAGCATATCCTATACCTAAACCTAGCCGTTTTAAAGGTATTTGACATTTCATAGAAAATTTGACAGGTGCAACGGTTTGCAAGAACCGTTATTACTTTCTTCGTATAAAAGATCCTCATTTGCTCCTTGTCACGTAAAAAGAGCATAAGTAAGTGTTCCGTTTTTCGCGTTACATTTTGTCAACTTCAAACCGCGAAAATTTGTTTAGGTTAAATTGAACACCCTGTATTTTTTTTACGTCAAGTTGTGTAAAATTGAATTCCCTTTTTTTATATTAGCATTGTGGGGGTTAAAGTTACGACTTTTTGAAATATTTGCGATTTTATTAGAAATTCATGAATTGTAATCATTTCATCAAAATAGCCATGATTAGAAACAATCAGTCATTATTTTATGTCAAAAAATGCCAGCACATTTAAATTATACCCACGAAGACTTTTGTTGATGACAAAAACATTGAAATAGTCATTCTGGGATATTTTCATGCATTTCCAAGGATGTCATTAAGACAAGCTGCTCTGGAATCGGGACTATGCAAGGATTCAATTCACATAATCTTATTAAAACATAAGTTTCACCCGTTTTCATTCCATATGGTTCAAGGATTAAAAGAAACAGATTTCCTAAGAAGACAGAATTTTTGTGAGTTTATTCTAATAAGGTCTGAGGGTCACGATTCTTATTTGGGAAATATTATATGGACAGATGAAGTAAAATTTACTAAAAATGGACTTTTTAATAGACACAATTCGCATTATTCATAGAGCGAAACTTTTGGTTGGTTCCATCACATATCAAACGTGGAAGTACTCAGGAGAGCAAACAGCCTTCCAATTGAGGTGCTTATTTCAAGAGCACGCCTAAGATGGGCAGGTCACGTTCATCGTATGCATGATAACCGCCTTCCTAAATGTACACTTTATGGTGAATTGCTAAGCGGTAGAAGAAGGCGTGGCGGTCAACGAAAGAGGTTCAAAGACGCTCTCCATGAAAATCTAAAATCCTGCGGTATTGCAGACGAGCAATGGGAACAACTTGCAGCGGACAGAACCGAATGGCGAGGGGTTGTGGCCAGCTATCAAGGAAATGTTGCTGCAAGAAGGCCGAATCCAAGACCTAACCAGGTCTATGTTTGTCCTGACTGCGGTCGACATGTGCTCTCCCGAATTGGCCTCTATAGCCATAGTCGTGTGCACCGTAGATGAATGGGAATTACAATAAACTACACCTTTTACTTGTTTTTTATTGTACACAATTTATCGACTGTAACATTTTTATACTCGGACTCGAGTAACGGCTAATAATAATAATAATAGTAAACATTTAACTTTAAATACAAGGAAAACTATTTATAACACAATAATGAAACCACACTTCGGGTACTGCTCAAGTATATTATATATGTGTAATAACACCAATATATCTAAACTGCAGCTACTCCAAAATAGATGTAGGCATTTTATTTTAAAATGTAATAGATGCTAATATAAATACAATGCAATGTACACTTAAATGGTTTTCAGTAAAAGACAATATAAAATAGAGGACATTAATATTCTTATACAAACTTCACAATAACTTACTACAACATATTTGTCAATAAATGTACAACATGGTAAGGATATTCATAATTACAATACACGGCAAAGAAATCATATAAATATTAATTATTGCTCAAATTTAATGAAAACAAAATCCTCCATATACGACAAGGGAACGGCCGAATTTAACAAATTACCAGAATTTATAAAGCAAGCTAAGAATGTAAAAATATTTATATAAATTCATGTATAAATAACTTAGTTCTATTTTACTCATTAGGCTTATTATAGGTATATTGTATAAATTATTAGTATTGTTAAATGTAGGTAAATGTACTGTATTACATACACATGTAAGTTACACCTCTGTAATAGCTGCTTGTGCTAAATAAAGATTGTTATTATTATTAAGAGACAATCATAGATAAGAGGACAGAAGAAGAACAACACACATCATTATGAGGTAAGTATTTTATTGGAACTAGTTTATACCTACTGATCATAACTCATGTTATTTTGTAGGCACTTCTTGGCTTCTGATAAGCATTACAAACTGAAATATGTTTGCGCCAAGCCGTAGTAATGGATATTTAGTATCTTCGCGGAATTAGACTGTCGGATGTAGAAACAAATCGCTATACTCAAATATGCGTAATAATGCAGTCACTTAAGCCAAAAAAGAGGGTCAATCTCGGAACGAGAGACAATGAGCTGTAAACTTGTATAACCCTTTATTTTGGCATTCTAAAAGTTATCTCAAAAGTCTCATAAAATCTCGTGTCCGCGTCTTAAGATATTCAAGGTCAAAAGCCACAAAAATCGGTTTTTCGCAAATATCTCGTTTCCTATGGTTTTAATGATATTTGCATCTATTATGAAAATTGTAGAGCATAAAATTCTCTATAAATTTTGTTTCAAACATTTTTTTAGACGCTTAACAGTTTTTGAGATAGAGCGCGCAGCGCTTAGCCATACGTAGCATAATGCAAGGTCAACCGTGAGTCCCGGTAAATAACACGTCGTTTAAAGTTAATTTAATCACAAAAAAATCCATAATTATGAATAATTTGCATTATTTATTAATTAATACATTATATTTAATAATATTTTTTCATTTATCAAATATATTCGTTTGATAATACTAATACTTACCTACTTCGTGCAATTAAAAAATTGTTAAGTGAAATACTTTAAGTATATTTTAATTATATTCTAATATATCTGAATTATATTTGAGTAGAAAAGGAAAATATATTTTTATTATATCTTTATTTAGCAATTATGTGTCATATATTTACTGCAATTGACGTACAATTACAACATAAAAGGATATCACTTAACTACAGAGTAACAATTTTCTTTATATTGTAAAAATGCAAAATAATTGAAAAAATATGTTTTCAGCAGTATTGCTGAAAAGTATAAAACATAAAAGATCTATCTTTTTAATTGAATACAATTATTTTGCATCACACCGACCCCCACAGATAGATCTCAACAATCTAAGAAAATTGAAGGTTAATAAACACACTTGCGCGACAACACCCGCTCACCTGCACACACAAACACATACACACAAAATGGTCCTTATAATAGTTCTATATACAGGGTGACTCATCGGGAACTGAATCAATCGATATAGAGAAAAGTACGCATCAGAAGATTTTGAAAATTACTAATGTTGATGTGGCTAATCCAACTAAAATAATTACAGGTAGCTGGCACTTCCGCTTATACCGGAAATCGATACCAACTTGCTTATTTCAAATGGAATACCCTATATATTTTAGGGCTCTCGAAAAGAGCATAAAATTCTGAGTCGAAAATATGTAGCATATCCTATACCTAAACCTAGCCGCTTCAGAGATATTTGACATTTTATAGAAAATTTGACAGGTGCAACGGTTTGCAAGAACCGTTATAATTTTCTTCGTATAAAATATCCTCATTTGCTTCTTGTCATGTAAAAAGAATACAAGGAGAACTACGTTCTACAACTGAAATAAATTCAGTAATATCAAACCAAGTGTTCCGTTTTCGCGTTACATTTTGTCAACTTCGAACCGCGAAAACTTGTTTAGGTCAAATGGAACACCCTGTATTTTTTTAAGTCAAGTTATGTAAAATTGAATTCCCTTTTTTCTGATAAGCATTGTGGCGGTTAAAGTTACAACTTTTTGAAATATTTGCGATTTTATTAGAAATTCATGAATTGTTGTAATCATTTCATCAAAATAGCCATGATTAGACACAATCAGTCATTATCTTATTTCAAAAAATACCAGCACGCTTAAATTATACCAACGAAAATTTTTTAAATTTGTTTATTATTTACAGAAAATGTGATAAAGTAATATCAAGAACTTGCAGCACATTTGCTACTCGATATCCACAAAAACGCAAAATAACACTGACACTGTAACATGCGTATTAATCGAATTGAAGATATGGCATGAACTAAAATAGCAGAGATAAGATCAATTTATAATATGATTTCATTTTACTTTAATAATTGCTCAAAATTCCTCCCTCGTACCTCGACACATTTTTCGCACCTTCGGATTAGTTTCTCATGGGTAGCTCTTCTAATTGGATCCTGTGATATGTTTTGAAATGCATTTCTTACTCTTTGCATACAATCTTCAATGGTTGTTAATGGGCTCTCATAAACTATATTTTTAATAGTTCCTCAAATGAAATAATCCAGAACTGATAAATCGGGCGAGCGAGGAGGCCATAAGAAAGGTCCATTATTGGCAATCCATTGATCATAAAAAGTTTCTTGTAAATAATTATTAATTAAATATGCGTTATGTGTGGGAGCACCGTCGTGCTGATAAAAAATGTTTCTATGTTCGGCGAGAGGTAAATTTTCTAAATAGTTTTTATTCAAATTTTGTAAGATATTCAGATATCTTTGACCTAAAAAAAAAAATTACCTATACATATTAGCAGAAGAGAAAATTTAATTTACCGTTTAAATTTTCCTGATAAAATTGTAATGCCACCACTCTATCGTTTCTTATGGCACAGTAAACATTTAACTGCCAACTTTCCTGAAAGTTGGCAGTTAAATGTTTACCATTGAAGATTGTATGCAAAGAGTAAGAAATGCATTTCAAAACATATCACAGGATCCAATTAGAAGAGCTACCCATGAGAAACTAATCCGAAGGTGCGAAAAATGTGTCGAGGTACGAGGGCGGAATTTTGAGCAATTATTAAAGTAAAATGAAATCATATTTTAAATTGATCTTATCTCTGCTATTTTAGTTCATGCCATATCTTCAATTCGATTAATACGCATGTTACAGTGTCAGTGTTATTTTGCGTTTTTGTGGATATCGAGTAGCAAATGTGCTGCAAGTTCTTGATATTACTTTATCACATTTTCTGTAAATAATAAACAAATTTAAAAAATTTTCGTTGGTATAATTTAAGCGTGCTGGTATTTTTTGAAATAAGATAATGACTGATTGTGTCTAATCATGGCTATTTTGATGAAATGATTACAACAATTCATGAATTTCTAATAAAATCGCAAATATTTCAAAAAGTTGTAACTTTAACCGCCACAATGCTTATCAGAAAAAAGGGAATTCAATTTTACATAACTTGACTTAAAAAAATACAGGGTGTTCCATTTGACCTAAACAAGTTTTCGCGGTTCGAAGTTGACAAAATGTAACGCGAAAACGGAACACTTGGTTTGATATTACTGAATTTATTTCAGTTGTAGAACGTAGTTCTCCTTGTATTCTTTTTACATGACAAGAAGCAAATGAGGATATTTTATACGAAGAAAATTATAACGGTTCTTGCAAACCGTTGCACCTGTCAAATTTTCTATAAAATGTCAAATATCTCTGAAGCGGCTAGGTTTAGGTATAGGATATGCTACATATTTTCGACTCAGAATTTTATGCTCTTTTCGAGAGCCCTAAAATATATAGGGTATTCCATTTGAAATAAGCAAGTTGGTATCGATTTCCGGTATAAGCGGAAGTGCCAGCTACCTGTAATTATTTTAGTTGGATTAGCCACATCAACATTAGTAATTTTCAAAATCTTCTGATGCGTACTTTTCTCTATATCGATTGATTCAGTTCCCGATGAGTCACCCTGTATATAGAACTATTATAAGGACCATTTTGTGTGTATGTGTTTGTGTGTGCAGGTGAGCGGGTGTTGTCGCGCAAGTGTGTTTATTAACCTTCAATTTTCTTAGATTGTTGAGATCTATCTGTGGGGGTCGGTGTGATGCAAAATAATTGTATTCAATTAAAAAGATAGATCTTTTATGTTTTATACTTTTCAGCAATACTGCTGAAAACATATTTTTTCAATTATTTTGCATTTTTACAATATAAAGAAAATTGTTACTCTGTAGTTAAGTGATATCCTTTTATGTTGTAATTGTACGTCAATTGCAGTAAATATATGACACATAATTGCTAAATAAAGATATAATAAAAATATATTTTCCTTTTCTACTCAAATATAATTCAGATATATTAGAATATAATTAAAATATACTTAAAGTATTTCACTTAACAATTTTTTAATTGCACGAAGTAGGTAAGTATCAAACGAATATATTTGATAAATGAAAAAATATTATTAAATATAATGTATTAATTAATAAATAATGCAAATTATTCATAATTATGGATTTTTTTGTGATTAAATTAACTTTAAACGACGTGTTATTTACCGGGACTCACGGTTGACCTTGCATTATGCTACGTATGGCTAAGCGCTGCGCGCTCTATCTCAAAAACTGTTAAGCGTCTAAAAAAATGTTTGAAACAAAATTTATAGAGAATTTTATGCTCTACAATTTTCATAATAGATGCAAATATCATTAAAACCATAGGAAACGAGATATTTGCGAAAAACCGATTTTTGTGGCTTTTGACCTTGAATATCTTAAGACGCGGACACGAGATTTTATGAGACTTTTGAGATAACTTTTAGAATGCCAAAATAAAGGGTTATACAAGTTTACAGCTCATTGTCTCTCGTTCCGAGATTGACCCTCTTTTTTGGCTTAAGTGACTGCATTATTACGCATATTTGAGTATAGCGATTTGTTTCTACATCCGACAGTCTAATTCCGCGAAGATACTAAATATCCATTACTACGGCTTGGCGCAAACATATTTCAGTTTGTAATGCTTATCAGAAGCCAAGAAGTGCCTACAAAATAACATGAGTTATGATCAGTAGGTATAAACTAGTTCCAATAAAATACTTACCTCATAATGATGTGTGTTGTTCTTCTTCTGTCCTCTTATCTATGATTGTCTCTTAATAATAATAACAATCTTTATTTAGCACAAGCAGCTATTACAGAGGTGTAACTTACATGTGTATGTAATACAGTACATTTACCTACATTTAACAATACTAATAATTTATACAATATACCTATAATAAGCCTAATGAGTAAAATAGAACTAAGTTATTTATACATGAATTTATATAAATATTTTTACATTCTTAGCTTGCTTTATAAATTCTGGTAATTTGTTAAATTCGGCCGTTCCCTTGTCGTATATGGAGGATTTTGTTTTCATTAAATTTGAGCAATAATTAATATTTATATGATTTCTTTGCCGTGTATTGTAATTATGAATATCCTTACCATGTTGTACATTTATTGACAAATATGTTGTAGTAAGTTATTGTGAAGTTTGTATAAGAATATTAATGTCCTCTATTTTATATTGTCTTTTACTGAAAACCATTTAAGTGTACATTGCATTGTATTTATATTAGCATCTATTACATTTTAAAATAAAATGCCTACATCTATTTTGGAGTAGCTGCAGTTTAGATATATTGGTGTTATTACACATATATAATATACTTGAGCAGTACCCGAAGTGTGGTTTCATTATTGTGTTATAAATAGTTTTCCTTGTATTTAAAGTTAAATGTTTACTATTATTATTATTATTAGCCGTTACTCGAGTCCGAGTATAAAAATGTTACAGTCGATAAATTGTGTACAATAAAAAACAAGTAAAAGGTGTAGTTTATTGTAATTCCCATTCATCTACGGTGCACACGACTATGGCTATAGAGGCCAATTCGGGAGAGCACATGTCGACCGCAGTCAGGACAAACATAGACCTGGTTAGGTCTTGGATTCGGCCTTCTTGCAGCAACATTTCCTTGATAGCTGGCCACAACCCCTCGCCATTCGGTTCTGTCCGCTGCAAGTTGTTCCCATTGCTCGTCTGCAATACCGCAGGATTTTAGATTTTCATGGAGAGCGTCTTTGAACCTCTTTCGTTGACCGCCACGCCTTCTTCTACCGCTTAGCAATTCACCATAAAGTGTACATTTAGGAAGGCGGTTATCATGCATACGATGAACGTGACCTGCCCATCTTAGGCGTGCTCTTGAAATAAGCACCTCAATTGGAAGGCTGTTTGCTCTCCTGAGTACTTCCACGTTTGATATGTGATGGAACCAACGGATTTTCATCATACTTCTGAGGTGTCTTTGCTGAAAACGTTCTAATTCTTTCACATGACGACGGTAAGTGACCCAGCTTTCACATCCATATAGCAGTGTTGGAATGACAACTGCTCTGTGGACAGCCATTTTCGTTGACAAAGCAAGGTCGTGGTTGTCAAATACTCTCTCTCTCTCTAAGTCCCCAGAGTGCTCTAGATGCAGCGTTAATTCTATTGCGAATCTCGCTGTCCATGTTTGCTTTGTCATTAACAACGTTACCTAAGTAATTGAACAGATTCACCACTTCAAGAGAATTTCCGTTAAGTGTAATGTCTATTTGGTTCACTTGATGAGGAGTTCACATAATCTTAGTCGTTCCAATGTTGATTTTAAGTCCCAAGGAATCATAGCTCTGGGCATACACATCTAAAAGTTCTTGAAGCTCTTCCGGCGTAGAGGCTAAAAGTGCACAGTCATCCGCATACTGGAGATCACAAATGAATCGTGTGCGTGTCTTCGCGAAAGCTCTAAAGCGCCCTATGTTAAAGAGACCGCCATCAAAACGGTATCTGAGACCTATTCCTCTGACTGTCAGTTTGTTGTCAACAATAATTGTTAGAGCAGTGGTAAACAAATTAAAGAGTAGAGGTGCCAGGACACATCCCTGCCTAACTCCCGTGAGGGTTTGGAAAGGTTCGGTTGCCTCATTATTATACATAACCTGGGCGTTGTTGTTTGTATGTAGACTGCGGCATACTTCCACAAATTTTCTAGGGATACCTAAGCGGAACATAATTTTCCAGAGCACTTCCCTGTCCACCGAGTCAAACGCCTTGGTTAAATCAATTAAGGCCATGTGAATTTCTCCTTGATGTTCGAGTGCTTTTTCTTGAAGCTGTTTAAGTGTGAAGATTAAATCCGATGTGCTTCGGTTTGGTCTAAAGCCACTCTGTGTTTCAGGAAGTAACTTTTCCATAACAGGTGCTAGCCTATTTGCCATCGCTTTAGTGAGTATCTTCCCTCCAACAGCCAGGAGAGCTATACCCCTGTAATTTCCACAGTCCGCAGCGCTACCTTTGTTTTTGAAGAGGTTGATTAAAAGTGTATCACGAAACTCCTGCGGAGTTTGACCACTTTCCCACACGACATCAAACAGCTTTTTGAGGTAGGGTATGAGCTCTGACGACACAGCTTTAAAGATCTCAGCTGGGAGTGAGTCGGAACCGGGAGATTTGTTATTTTTTAGCTGCCCAATGGCGGTTAAGATCTCTTCCGTTGTTAGTGGTTTATCTAAGTCTTCGAGGGTGTCATATTGAGGGATAAGATTTATAATATCGTGATCGGCTTGACTTTGATGGTTAAGAATGTTAGAGTAGTGTTCTTTCCATCGGGCTCTTATTTCCTGGTCTTCTTTGAGGAGATTTCCATTTAAATCTTTAATAGGGCACATATTTTTCCGACTGGGGCCGTACACTGCTTTTACTCCTTGAAAGAAATTCCTGTAGTCGTGTGAATCGGCGTACCTTTGAATTTCTCTGGCCTTGCTTGCCCACCACTCGTTCTTTATTCTTCTGATTTCGCGTTGCGTTTCATACTTAGATTGGGTAAAAGCTTCTGCTTTTGATGAGTCGTTGGGGTGGTTGATAGCGTTTTGGAAGGCAGTATGTTTGCGGTCAAGAAGTTCTTGTATAAAAGCTTCATTATCATTGAACCAGTCCTCCTGTTTTTACTTGCTGCAGAGCCAAGAATTTCCTCACTCGCACTTTTTAAACTGTCTTTAATTTGTGTCCAGGTAGCAGCGACATCTACAGAATTGGTTTCTTCTAGTGCACTCAAATTCTCTTGAACTTTTTGTTTTAGCTGTTCGACGGTTTGTTGGTCACGCAATTTACTAATACTGAGACGGAGTCTACGTTTTACTTGAGTTCTTCGGTGTTTGGGTCTCATAACAATTTTCATTTTAGAGACGACAGGACGATGATCGGTCCAACAATCGCTATCAATGCGCGCCTTTGTAATTTGGACGTCCTTGAGATGCTTCCTACGTACGATAACATAGTCCAGTAGATGCCAGTGACCTGATCTGGGGTGACGCCAGGTGCCTTTAAATTTATCCTTTTGTCGGAAAATGGTGTTTGTTATAACTAGATCATGTTCGGCGCATTTAGTTAGGAGTAGTTGACCGTTAGCGTTCATGTTGCCCAAACCGTTCTTGCCTATGATGCCTGGCCAGGCGTCTGCATCTCTCCCTACTCTAGCGTTAAAATCGCCAAGAATAACGAGTCGTTCCGTTTTAGGTATTCTACAGAGGGTTTCTTCCAGCTGTTGATAGAAGCTTTCCTTGGTTTCGTGACTTGCATCCAGAGTGGGAGCGTAGGCGCTTATTAGATTTACCGTGTTGCCATCTGATAGCTCATAGCGTAGCAGCATTAGACGCTCGGATAGGCCTTGTGGTACTTGTGTTAAGTTGGATACAAGTTGATTCCGAACGGCAAATCCTACTCCATGTTGTCTTCTTGAATTGGTGGGAAGACCTTTCCAATAGAAGGTGTAGTACTTTTCTGTGAGAGAGCCTTCCTCCAAAAATCGAGTTTCGCTGAGAGCTGCAACGTCAACATTGAGTCGGTGAAGTTCTCTATCTATTAGAGCAGTTCTTCTTTCAAGCCGATCGGTGCGAGTGCTGTCGTTCAAAGTACGAACATTCCAAGCGCCGTAGATGAAAGAATTAGTTTTGTTGGATTTAACTTGTCGGTGTTTTTTCGATATTCGATGAGGTGTCCCTGTGGGCACTCTCCCCCGGAGATCCGATCGGGAGGGTATTTTACCTCCGGATGATTTTGTCCCACTTGAACGCTCCATAATTTTTTGAAAACCTTAATCGACTGAAAACGAAGCTGCATTTGAAGTTTTAGCTGGAGCAGGTATGCAACTGACCAGCTCGGTTGCGGAAGGCGAGTGGTGTGGTCCCATGGCACAGAAGGAGACTGCGACGATGGGGTAACCAAACGATTCCAAAAGCAACCTTTGTGTGCGGTGGGTTATTTTTACCGCATTCTTCGTGAGAAGGTGGATGTGCTCACATCAAAAGGTAAGGGTTATTCCGACCTTACTCGGTCGTTAGAGCCTCGTTAGTGAAAACAGGGTGCACCAAGTTCAAATTGAACTCATCGCGAAGGTGAGGTTAACAATTGAGTAGGAGAGGCTATAACTTGCGCTTCACTACCCCATTACACCCCTATGTTTACTAACACGATAGGCGAATCCCAGTTTTTTATATCTTTTTACATATGTAGTTTATATGGTCGTTAAATGTTAGTTTGTTAACTATGATTATCCCTAAATATCTCAAAGTTATTACTTTTCAAAATTCTCTCCGTTGTATTTTGCACGCGTGTTATCAATGTTTTGATTTAAATATTTGGTGGAACCTATTATCATATATTTGGATTTTTTGACGTTTACCATTGATCCGTTCGTTGTAAACCATTCATTAATTAATTCCAGTGTCATGTTAATTTTTTGGATAACTTGCTTCACATTAGTTCCAGATAAATATATTATAGTATCGTCTGCAAAGAGATGTATTTTGCACTCCTCTGAGTTGATTAGAAGTAAATCATTAATAAATATCATAGCATAGACCCTAGTACACTACCTTGTGGAACTCCATTATTATTAAAAAGTTTTTCAGATTTAATTTTATTTATTTTGGTTTGCTGACTCCTTCCATATAGATACGACTTAAACCATTCGTACGCCGTGTCAATAATCCCAAAATATTGGCAGGGTTTTTTTAATAAAAGCTCTCTGTTGACAACTTCGAATGCTCTTTTTAAATCGAGGAAGACGCTTATCACAACTTCACCTTTATCTATGGAATATTGTAAATCATTGATTATTTTTTGTAAAGCCGTTTCACACGAATGATTTTCTCTAAATCCTGATTGGTTTTCTTGTAATAATTTGTTATTGCTTATAAATTCAGTGAGTTGGTCATGAACTACTGTTTCTAAAAAAATTTCCAGTGAAGGCAATGTATTTATGACTCTATGCTCTTCCGCTAATTTTGTACCTGGAACTTTTGCTACAGGAGTTATTAATGATATTTTCAATATGTCTGGAAACGTTCCGCTATTTAGTGATGTATTAATAATATGTAATAATGGATAGCCAATGACATCAAACGTATTTTTTATTAATTTCTCTGTATAAGTTTCCGTATATTTCTTGTTCTTGTAGTTAGTTTTCCTCTGGTCCCTGTTTTGCTGACATACTTTTGGCAGCTCGAGCTGTCAAGTATACTAACGAATAATTCCTATCAAGGACTTTTTTTTATAACTTCTAGAGCATTCCGGACTGGACTTTTCGTTAGTGAGGTCATTTTGTGATTAGTGGTTTCCCACAGTTTTCCCATTTTCTTGGGATTTGAAAATATAAATATCACACAAATAGTAATCTATACCCCACGTCCTTGTCTAGGAGTGAGCCTTCACAGAAAATTGATAAAAAAAAAATTAAGGGTACTTACTCAGAAGACAACCTCGGATGCACGTTGAGTTTCAATAAATAGATAGAGTTTTCGTATCTATCTATTTATTGAAACTCAACGTGCACCCGAGGTTGTCTTCTGAGTAAGTACCCTTTATTTCCCCCAATTATTTAGTACTGTCGTGAACAGAAAAAAATAGGACAATTTTTTTTTTCTAATGTAAATCTGTCTCTATTTGAATATGTAATGAGTAGCCAAAATAAAACAGATATCACTTTTAATTTATTTTTTATTTTAATGCTGTAGCTATTGCTATAGTAAATGATGGATGATTAATGAGACAAATTTCACTGCGTTATAACATTAACAAAAATTTGGTGTGTAACATTTTAAGAAAGTAGAGAATAAACGGTACGATTAGTAGAAATCCTGGACCAAAGAACAAAGGATATCCTACTTAACAAGAAACTAACTATGAATATTTCGTTATTGCACCATTGCTATTTATAAATTCTATAAGTCTGTTTGGCATAGAATTAAATAAACTTATACAATAATCATTAGTAATAATATTTTCCCATGCATTATTTACTATTTCCAGTAATTCTTCGGCATTCCGTGGTCTCATATTTCGTTTTTGGATACTTCTTACGAGTAGTCCCCATACTTCTTCCACAGGGTTAAGATCTGGACTATGACTGGGCCAGTTAAGGACATTGATGTTATTATTTTGAAACCAGTTAGTTACTATATGAGCAGTATGAACGGAGCAATTGTCTTGTTGAAATATAAACTAATTATTAGGAAATAATTGTGACACAGAAGGGAGCATAATATTGTCTAAAATCCTAATATACGTTTTACTATTAAATCGTTCCTCAATATGCCACAAAACACTAGGACCACGTGCCGATATCCAAGCCCACATATTGACGGAAAATCTACAACTTTTATCATTGTTAGATATATTTCTCATCGAATCGAGTAAACACGAATACGACCGCTGTGTGTTGACTGGAAAATTTTTTCGTCTGTAAAGATTACATTGCACCAAGAATTTAAATCATGCGGTAAAAATTCAAGCGCAAATCCTATTCGAGCTTCTTTATGTTCAGCTTTAAGTAAGTATCTCTTTGCTGTCGCATGATAGCGTAGCTCCGATTCTCTTACTCGCCGGCGACCAGTACTACTCGATCCAGGAACACTTGACGTCACCCGATCGCCGCCATTTTGTTTACTAATTTTACCCTAATAGAAGTATTATTACCACCTAATCTTTCATCACGATTCCAGGATAAACAGGCCAGATATTTTTTTAATTAATTATAATATAATTTTTTTACATATACAATAATAGGTTTGTCCATAAAATTTAGTTTTTAATTGGAAATGATAGATCTATAGATGTTATAAACCCCTACAAAGTATTTTAAAAAGTAGTCATTTATTTTGGGCATTATTTGTAACAGAAATTACCTCAACGCGTCGAGGCTAGAAAACGTTCTCTTGGCGCGAGGCTAGACGAGTGACGTCATATGCTTGCTATGCTTGATATGCGCTGTGATACTCTAGATGTTGCTATAATGATGTAGTTAATATCTGAAAGTTATTTGTGGCATTCTACGAATATTCTTTCCTATTATTTGGGTTTTCTACCACATGTATTATTATCCTCTTCAAAAACAAATCACCGAATTTACAAAATATTAGAATTATTGTAAAAAAGCCTCTGCGCCCGTAACGTTTACGCCAAAGGAATAGTCAGAGGTTATGTTTTGCAAATAATATATATCGGAATAAACACAGAAATAATGTATTTTGCCGACGTTTCGGAAAGTAATCTCTTTCCGTTTTCAAAGTTTTTTTTTGGAAGAAGTCTTATTTTGCTGTGTATGTCAAATACATAGCTTTAAGATTCTGTTTATGTTATTTCCATAGATACTTACTACTTACACAGAACATAGAACTGATGATATTTTCTTTTAGATAATGTTGAGTTTGTTAAGTTCTTCTTTTAACATTGGTAGCCAGGTTGTACAAATATCTACAGAACAATTCGATACGCACTTATCTTCATTTAATAAGATTATTGCTGATTCTTTAATTTTTCTTTTTTGATATCTGCTTCTTTACATAGAATAAACTGGGACTCGGCAAAAATTTTAACAAAAGAAGCAGATACCAAAAAAAGAAAAATTAAAGAATCAGCAATAATCTTATTAAATGAAGATAAGTGCGTATCGAATTGTTCTGTAGATATTTGTACAACCTGGCTACCCATGTTAAAAGAACTTAACAAACTCAACATTATCTAAAAGAAACTATCATCAGTTCTATGTTCTGTGTAAGTAGTAAGTATCTATGGAAATAACATAAACAGAATCTTAATGCTGTGTATTTGACATACACAGCAAAATAAGACTTCTTCCAAAAAAAAGCTTTCAAAACGGAAAGAGATCACTTTCAGAAACGTCAGCAAAATACATTATTTCTGTGTTTATTCCGATATATATTATTTGCAAAACATAACCTCTGACTATTCCTTTGGCGTAAACGTCACGGGCGCAGAGGCTTTTTTCCAATAATTCTAATATTTTGTAGATTCGGTGATTTGTTTTTGAAGAGGATAATAATACATGTGGTAGAGAACCCAAATAATAGGAAAGAATATGATGTAGTTAATTTTGTGATTGTCATGATATTTATCGTAGTCGTATTTATCTGTGCTTTGAAAGAAAATCGGATACCATAATCACATCTACGTTCGTAAAGGTATGTGAATTTCCTTTCTGGAAACCCTTCTCCACATTTGACAACAAACTCTATTTGACGTTCTAAATAGTAAAGGTGAATTCAAACTTTGTTCTAACAAGAACGACACGGAATAAGCCTAACGCAGCGTACAGACGATCTGGCGCCTACATATTGTTTAGAAGTATCTTTCATAAATGATTAAATGAAATTGTCCGATGGGAGCAGGTTAACCTGGATCACTCTGTATATTAACTGCTACTAGAGATTTTCTACGCTGCTGATTTAAAAAATTGCCTTTTAGTCTTAGTTATTTACTTACGTATGTCAATCCCTCTTATACGATCACAAACGTGCTCCCCACTGGAACGCAATTTAGCGAGACGCCATTTATCCTTCTCTAAATTTCTACTTCTTTAATCAGCATTCATCAAGAAGGCCAGGTTGAGAATGCGGCGGTGGCTCAGGTAAGCGCTCATCTACTCGGACAGTCTAGTGTGCTTATGCTTGTCGGTGGTCTGTGGCGCATTCCTGACATAGCCAACTTTGAATTGCTCCCACAGCCATTGTAGTTACCCCGAAGAAGACAGTCGATTCTCAAGGGGTACCGTCATATTTTAACAAAACCGATGAGGTGAATGACAGAGTGAATCGCATTTACTGTGGTTTATATGGGTTTTATGAAAACAGCTCCATTACTCGGTTTTTACTGTCGCTAGCCTTCGATGTTTCTAAACAGTGCTTCCGGTGAATTGTTATCATAATTTATAGCCTATCTCTGAAATTATTTCTAGATATAAATACTTGTAGTAGTACAATCGAATTGCTGTTCATTAATTGTTTACGGCGACACATTTCCAGGGAAAGTTTTCTTACTGATTCTTTTGTATCTTTCAACTGTGGTTTATTTCAATCAGTTTAAAGTAGTTAGAATTTTTTTTTAAATGTGTGATTATCAAGAAAACTCATTAGAAATTAAAGATGCAGCAAACAAGGCTACATTTAGTTTGATGCCAGCAAAATCGAGACAACAATACGGGATAATCGTTATATGGAATGACGTATTAGTACAAGTTTTTCAGGCGAATATAATGAAAATGTATTATTTCTTAGCATACTTTGAGGACAAATCTAAAACACGGAAGTTTTGAACACTTTAGTCGTACTACTCTATGATCAAGACGATGCTAAATATAAGGAACAATCACGACATAAGCAAGCATTATAAACTTATTGTGTTTTTGAAAAGGAAGGGCGAAAGATACAGACCAAAAAAATCCAAAATACTGACTAAGAAGCTGGTGGATAGATTTCTTACGAAAACACCAGACGAAAAGTATCTAATGCTAAAAGTGGCTATGATTTTTGGCATATTTGGAGTTTGTCGCCGTGAAGAACTATGCTACTTAACTTTAGAAGACATCGAGTGTAAGGGGTGTATAATAGTTGTAAATATATCCCACACGAAAACCAATGTAACAAGAAATTTCGTTATTATGGGTTCAGTATATTTAAATTATTATAGAAACTATGTAGCTCTGCGTCCAAATGATATTAATCATAAACGACTGTTCAATTGTTTATTAAATACAGAAATAATAGGTGTACCAAGAATTCATTTGGAATAAACACGTTCGGAAAAATACCTGCAGATATTGCTGAACTCCTTAAACTTCCAGATTTTCGCTTATATACAGGTACACTGTTTTCGATAGATTCTTTGGGCCAAAATATGAGGGTATAATCAAATACGCTTTAGTAAAATGTTGCTGTGGAAAAAGATAGAGGGTGTTAAAATTCAAATTATTTTTTTATTTTTTTGCAATAACTCAACAGCCTCTTGAATGATCTTTGCCAAATTTGCTAGAAGATTTTTTTTATTCTAAGAAACAATGATTTATGTATTACATCACGTTAGATCATAGAGGGCGCCGCAGGACCTGCAATCTGATGATGAATTTTTTCATATTTTTTTGACGAAACGTTGTGGTACTTCTTTCTGACCAGAAAATCTAATGAGGGCGTAATTTCCACGTATAAGACGTATACTTGTTAGAACTTGATAACCCCAACCGTTTTCGAGGAAAGTGCCGTTAAATATTTCAATAATTTTTTGAAAGGCAAATTCAAATTTAATGAAACAAAGTGCATTTATTAAAAAAAGCACAAAACGTAAGGGAAAACAAAATTGTAATAACAGCGTAAACTCTTTCTCATTTTCTTATGAACCAATGGATTATTTTCATGGTACTAGGATAAATACATAAATCAAAAGATTATCTAAAATAAGGATCTAATCTTATTAGAAGACCAAAAAATAACGTAATAGTTGACTTAATGACATTATAAACTTTCCCTCCATGCAAAAACCCAATTGCTGCAACTTAGAGTAAATGTTCGATGTGGTCTCCACCTACTAGAAGTAGGAGGTGCCTTGTCTAATTCTATTCATAGAAGATTTTCTTACACTGAAGAATACATTTTCTTGACCGCTAATAAAATTCGCTGCGTTTTATATTTTGTCGCACAGTTCTTCTCTTGAGTTGATAATATCTGCATAGACTAAGGACTTCATATGTCTCCGCACATAATAATCCAAAGGATTATAATCAGAACTCCTTGGTGGCCAAGCAAACTCACTTCTTCGACCGATCCATCTGCGTGGGAAAGTCTTATCAAGATAATTCCTGGCTTTAATGGAGAAATGATGGGGAGCACCATCTTGCATGAACCGTATGTCTAGCATGAAAGTATGTAATATATCAGCAAGAGTATTTTGAAGAAAAAACAGATAATACTATCCATTTAAATTTGGAGGAAGGACAAATGGTCCCAATATGTGATCGCCGATGATACCACACCAAACGTTAATCTTAAATTCTTGCTGAAAATGCCTTTCTTTAACGGCATGAGGATTTTCTACTTCCCAGTAATGGGTATTTTTCCAGTTAAATACGCCTCGGCGAGTAAAAGTTGCTTCGTTGGTAAATAAAGTAAATTGACAAAATTGTAGCCTTCGTGGAAGATCCCTTCGAAGTAAGTTTTGTACAGGAGTGAGATGTTATGGGTAGAAGCGTTCTTTGCGTAAGACTCTTAGAACAGATTGTTTACTCACCCCTGTTGCCGCTGCTAAACGACTTGAGCTGACTTGAGGATTTTCATCCATACGAACTAAAATTTCTAGTTCTTGATCTAGAGTAATTCATTTCGATCGTCCTACATCGTTTTTATGGTGAAATGAACCCGTTTCTCCCAAACGACGAAACAGATCTTTGAAAATCTTATGGTCTGGCTGTATTCTATTTGAATATTGCAATGAGTATCTACTCGCTGCAGCACGTCCGCTAAAACTATTTTGTGCGTAAACACATATCATATCCCTCATTTCCTTATTTGAAAAATTATTATGTCTAGGCATTGTAAATAAAGAAGTTACAGAAATTATTTCGAGTAGCACAACAACAAAATAAAATGATTAAATGACGTAAATGACAGAACTAAAACGTAACCAAAGCACACTTTTCAATAAATACACTTTATTTTATAAATTTGAATTTGTCTTTCAAAAATTTATTGAAATGTTAACGGCAGTTTCCTCGAAAACGGTTGGAGTTATCAAGTTCTACCAAGTGTACCTTTTACACAGGGAAATGACGCCCTCATCAGATTTTCTGGTCAGAAGTACCACAACGTTTCGTTAAAAAAATATGAAAAAAATTCATCATCAGATAGAGGTCCTGCGGCTCCCACTATGATCTAACTTGAAGTAATACATAAATTATTGTTTCTTGGAATAAACAACGCTGATAATGCAGTGTTTGGTATATATGGTGCGTTTCCATGGTTACTCTCAAATTATTTCAAAGATGATTTGTTTAAATTCGTCTATGTCAGATAATGTTGACAAAACATCAAAAAATATTGCAGAAGTTCATCCAAACTATGCGGTGTTCATAAATTCTAGCCCTTACATTTATGTCAAGACGTTCTTTAGAATTATTGGTTTTGACTAATCGGTGATTTTCTTGAGACCAATATCTGTTCTGTCGAATAAACATTCCACTATTCGTGAATCTAGATTCATCTGAGAATAACCCATATTCTAAAAATATGTTATCTTGTTCACATTTATTAAGTAACCACTCACAGTATTGTACCCTTCGATCATTATCACCATCATAAAGATGCTGGTGTAAGTTGTATTTAAAATAATGATAGTTATGTTTTTTAATATAATCTGGCTGTCTGGTCGATAGCCGAGTGGGTTAAGGCGCGAGGTGGCAATCGCTTACACAAATTAGACAGCATAATGCCCCATTTCGGATTAAACACCCATTACCTTACCAGACGTTGCCAATCTTCCGGCAGCCACTCTAGCCAAACTTTCTCCTACTATACCTTCCCTGCAACTATCCACCTTTCACTGATACTTCATGCCTTTCGTCGACTTTCCTGTCCCCCTCTTCTTTTGTTTTTGTGTATTTTTGTATCGCGCTTGTTGTTCCTTCGATTCTGTTTGTACATTTTGTCTGTAAATTCATTCTTCCTTCATTAATCTTGTAACAGATTCAAAAAATTTTATATCAGAACAATCCAAATTTTTAGAATCACAGTTTAGGCCAGCCTTGCGCGACCCGTCGTTGGAGTAATTCGCGAATGGCACTCCGTACAAGTTATGGTGTCAGTGAAAGTGCCAAAATTAAAAAAGTGCAGTGCGACAACGGTAAAAACCATGTGTAGTTATGTTCAATCTTATGTTAAGCTATCTTTTACTAAGCATTGTTTGTTATAGTACTTAATTTTATTTACTCTGTAAAAGGTGTTTAAGTTTTTTATTATGTTTTTCAATTTTTGCTTTCGCCAAACCATCCCCGTCTCGGTCCGGCTTTGCAATGCACCACCGCGTTAACGCGGTGGTCGCAGGGTCGGTTCCGGGATGGGTTCTGGGGAGTCAGTGTTGTACTCAGTTAAATATCAATAAACCTGTTTTGAATTGAATTGAATTGAGGTGGCAATCGCGATTAATCACACGGACATCGCACCACCGGGTTCGAATCCTGGCTCCGGCACTGTCGGAGGAAATGGTTGCATGTCCGCGTTTTTTCAATGTGTAACCCCCTTCCGCACAAGCCCTGGCTTCTGGAATTGGGGGTTGTCTAATTTCTATGGTGTATATTTATTATTTATTAGTTATAATATGCATCTCACAGTTTACTTATTTGAACCCAATTCATCTGCGATTTATCTCGTAGAGGTAGTTGGATCAAAGTTTACTATGCCTAGCATATTAATTTCCATTACTTACTACGAACATTGGGTTGCTTACCCTTGGTTCCCGCCTTATTTTCCTTTCCAGCTTCTTAAAATAATGTCGGGATTGATGTATTCTTTCCGGAAATCTTTCACTATAAATTTCGTTCGCAGTCTTTTCTTTTTTAGACATTGCCCCTAAATAAGAACCGTGTCAACTTTATCATTATTTGTATACACCATTGTAACAATACTTAATTGATAGATTCAATTAGATTACTTTGTTTCTGTTTTAAAATGCAAAGTTAACTTGATGCGAAATTTTTTTAGAGCCATATAATAATAACTGTAGATTTAAAATACTACAAGTACAAGCTGTTTTTACAATTTTTTTAAAGCAAATGTACATAAAAAGAGCAATTTAATGGACACAGGGAGCCATCACCGTCCCATTGGAAAAAACGAATTATTTCAAAAAAACTAAATCACTTGCATTAAAACGCCTACAAAATGGTTAATAATAGTAACTATACATAAATATTTTTTCCGTACAAACTAAAATGACAAAAGTACTTTATTTTTATTTCATAGCAGTCTAGCTCAAAATTTATAATTGCTATTAAATAAATAAAACTAGTCAGAAATTTATAAAAATCACCACACATATTCAAAAATTCATCTTGAATAAAAAAGTGTAATAACATATACAGGGTGTTCTATTTGAAATTCAAAAGTTAGGGTCATTTCCGGCGAAACAGGGAGTGCCATCAAATTACTTCATGAAAAAGTCAGTTTTCTGAATGGCTCTAGATCCCTTAACTTCATTTCGATATGTTCAAAAATAAAAAAGTTCTAGCGGCGAGCCACAGCTTTGTGGCGCCCGGTATATCTCATAATCCCTTTGTAAACACAGTATCTCAATATTCTTAAACTAAATTTTATTATATAAGCCTGATTGTGTGTCTTGTGAAATTAGTATAGTAGTAATCGCCATCTGACGAAGCCACTGCGTGGTGAAACAATTGTTGTATTAACAGAGAAATAAAGTGAAAATCTTTTCGTCTTTCACGATATTCTACACTTTTTGAAATATCATTCAAAGAAATATCTGTATCATGAAATGTAACTACTGAAATAGTACATTTGAGAAAGAAGCCTAGTGATATAAAATTAACCGCATGTATTCGTTCGTAGAACATCCATGAAATATTTTAATAAACAACAAAATGAGCCTTAAAACAAAAAGAAACATTGGTCCCAGATACAGCGTAGTTAAAAATATGATAATATATCAACGGGAGATGTCCATTGTCACCGAAGATAAATCCCGTCCTCCAAAAACTGTTTCAGTACATATTCCTTTCATTTATCCCTGTTTATTGTAACAATCAGTTACAGGTTAGAGTAAGAGAGATGCATCAATGTTTAATAAAGCAGGTAAAAAGATCCTCGTTAATATTTTAACTTTGTCATAAAGTTATCTTTGACTCATCTACGAACGATGTCGTTATCTGTACGGTAGATTTTGAGAATGTATACAAAAGAAAATTTCATGTAAAAAATATTTCTTTTTGTTCTTCGTCTTTCCGGTTCTGCTTGTCTTTTTCTGGCTTGGTAATTATACGTTTTAGTATCGATTTTTATGGCGGTAATTAACGTAAGTTGTAAGGAATACGAAAAAGGAAGCATTTACGTAATTTTAAGGTTATTGCATTCATTATCATCTTGTCCTAATTTGGTGGATTTAATTTTTTTTTACTAAAACTTTGTAAGGCATTAAGAGGTAGTGATCTTTAATTTATTTTAAGTAATGGAAAATGATTTACAGCGTAACATGTGACTGAGCAAGACATGGCCATGCCCGTAATTAGTAATTGATTTGAAACAGATACAAATACAGAGTATCCCAGAATTCCAGTGTAGAATTCAACGATTATCTCGAAAAATTGTAAAACAATTTAATACATTTCCTACCACAGTTTGACATGGTATTGTTTGGTGGTGACTTTAACGTTAATTTTTTAGATAGAGATAGTGCTAATGTGAGTGATCCATCTTTACACGTCTGAAGGACTTTTATTACACTTTCCAAAATGGATATTAAACATTCACAAAGAAGGGTTCAAAGCGACTGTTTCAGACAGAATAATACAAAATCTATACTTACTGTTTCGTTTTTGCTTAATTGCTTCACCGATGGTACCAATTGGACGTCGTCACACTATAAATCTAACACAGTAATTACTAACACTTTCATAAATTTAAACCTGAAAAGGAGTTTTGAAAACACAAGAAAAAGACAATATAAAGTTCAAAAATATATATTAAATCTTTTTAAATAAATTACGTTTTACAAAAACGTTCAAGGACAATGTATTGATAAACTATAGTCTGGCCCGTGTACAATACATAGTGAGGAACGGAACGACTCATAATGTAACCAACTGCCATCCAATGTGCGGTTTATGGCTAACGATTACACAAAAATATTCAAGAAAAGTTCAATGTTTATAATTTTGGTGGGCTTTTGCTTGCCTGTCTATTGACGTATTTCCAGTTCAATATCAATTTCGCCTCGGAGCTTAAAAATGCTTGAGTCGCAACGACTTTGAGATATATTCTGCAATTATAAATTCATACGTTCAGGGCACGTTCTGAGTACATGGTAACTATACTTTTCTGACACCGAATCACTGAGGAACCGGTTTAGGGTAAATACGCTTAAAACCCATCATTTTCCCGTCAAAATCGACTGCTAGAAAATGATAGGGCACCCTCGACGCAAGGGCTATTTTCGCTAAAACTCTCGAAATACTTTGACTAGAGACTGGATAACACCTCCTCATATTTAACACAACGCATGAGTTGCAATGCTGTACAATGTGGATTCGTAAAAGGGTTTTTATTTTCAAAATTTTCGTTATACTTTCTAAATTTTGTGGTCGGGGCGACATTATATCCCTCCCCGTGCAGCGACATTTACTACACTTTCTAAAATTACACTCCTTGATGAGTTTCCAAGATTTTGGCATAAAAAACGCTCCGTAGAGCAAAAATGTGAATTTATATATAAAAATCTCTTCCAACGGCATTTTTACGTGAAGCACGCTTTTCATGCGAAATGTCGGATTTTGTTACAGTTTCGAAAAGTTCATCGATGGTTTTGGCGTGTTCTTTACCACTTGCACTAACCATTTTCAAAATTTACTAGAAAAATACGGATTACATCAAATAATCTTAGAACTAATACTTGTCACTGAAAACTAATTGACCTCATTATTTCATCAAATGTTGGTTTACGTAGTAGTATTAATATTATTAATATGGAAGGTATTTCAGAACATATGTAGTTGAATTTTTTAAAATACAAAAAAAAAAATAAACAACCACAGTTTTTTCATTGCTACAGGGATTTCTCTCAATTTGAACATGATACCATTTGTAAGTGACTTAAATAAAGTAAACTGGTCTTACATCTACTCTCTCGAACATATAGGTGAAATCATTGAATTTTAGAATACAAATTTAACATTTCTATCTGACGTTCGGGCATCTTTTAAAAACTCTAGAATTTCAAAGCCCCCTGCTCCTTGGTTAACTGAAAATCTCAAACTTACGATAAAATTACGTGACAAAGCTAAAAGTAAATATAAAAAGTATAGGACGGATGCTGCATGGAATCATTACAAGGTATTAAGAAATTTTATCAGTTTGTCTGTAAAGTTAGAAAAGAAAACATACTTAGAACACAAGTTTAAAACTAACCCTAAAGAATATTGGAATGCTCTTAAATATAATAAATATTAATTCAAAGGGTGGCAATAACTTATCTCATAAGTTGACTGACCCTGCATCTTTTAATAATTTTTTCATTAATAGTGTACCACAACCGTCAGCAAATATTGCTGACGATTTGGATATTCTTGATAAATATTTTCTTGAAAGACATCCCAATGTAAAACATAATATTTTTAGTCGCAAACTCCTCTATCAAATCCTTATTTTACTATAAGGAACGTAACCAGACTGCAACCAACAATAGATGGCGCCTGCTGACTATTTTACATGTCGCTATCCCAAAGATACCGAATTGTACTAAATGGTCAAGTGATCCTCGTTGGTTTCCTCTACAAATCCCACCCTCCTTGATCCCCTCACCCCCAAATTTTTTTCCGCTCCTAAATATCCATCCCTTAATTATATTTTCACCCCCTAGTTGAATGTACATGGTGTCTGAAAAAATTTAAAAAAAAATACAAAAAAATCTAAAAAATAAAATAAACCAAAAAAATTTACTATACAAAAAATAAAATATACCAAAAAAAAATATAAAAACTTAAAAAATAAAAAATATATATACACTTCTACGCCCTTCAGGCCGAATCAAACGAAAATAGCCATTTTTTGAATTTATGATTCGTTTAGTAAAAGATGCCACTATATCACACCAGTACAAATACTAATCCAACATCCTATTAACAAATAAACATACTAATACACAACATCCAGATCTACACGTACCACTACAAGCATGCACACTACTCATCCCACACAACAGCCAGCCATGAGCACATTATGAAAACATAAATATTTTTATCCTGCGGCAAGCACCTTCGGGTGGATAGCCGAAGCACCCCAGAAACGGGGACAAATACTTTCAATGGTGTAGGTCGTCACATGCCTACCTTGCACTGACGAGAGTCAACAGCTCCAAACTGCAGTCTGCAAGTGGTGTGTGACGACTGGCACGAGAGCTCCATTAAGTAGGATCAGTCTTTCGGCTGGTGTTTGTTGCAATCGAAGCATTAGCGTTTTGATGGTAATATGCAATTATTGCACTTAACGCGCCAGGCTTGTAACTTGTAATTCAGCGCTCGGTGGGGCACATAGCCCGGAGAGTAGCTGTTGGTTGCAGTCTGGTTACGTTCCTTATAGTAAAATAAGGATTTGAGAAGTTTGCGACTAAAAATATTATGTTTTAATATTCCGCCCTCTAAAAGCACATTTGAACTATCCCAATGTAAGTACAGAATTTAATTTTTCTGAGGTTTCTGAGGACGAAATTACCAGCATCATTCATAAGGTAGAATCAAATACTAAAAATACTAAAGGAGTTGATGGTATAAGTTTAAAAATATTACTATTAATAGTACCTCACTTAAATGAATAGATATACAATTAATAAGTGCCTTTCAACTGGTGTTTTTCCTAGTGCTTGTAAATTTTCCAACGTAATTTCAGTCCCTAAAATTGAAAATACCTCTGAGCTTTCTTATTTTAGACCCATAAACATAACTATTACTCCAATTATTTAGGAATTAAACGCGGTGTTCCACAAGGTACTAGCATACTAGGGCCGCTCTTGTTTTCTGTAAATATATACCGCAGACTTTGGCAGCTATCTAGATTTCTACAAAATTCATCAATTTGCGGACAAACAAATTTATTTCTCCTTCGATCCCAGACACATTGAGGATGCAACTGTGAAAATAAACGTTAATTTAATTAACTTGTCGAAAGTTTCAGTTGCCTGATCTTAAATGAATCAAAAGAAATGTCGGACGCAGCAAAGATAGCATTATTAATAATGATTCATTTAAAATAGTTGTTAATAATCAGTTTATTAAAGTCCACTGAGTGTTGTAAGAATCTGGGGGTTGTTCTATACAATGGTTTGAGATTTTTCAAACATGTTAGTAAGTTAATTCAAAAAGCTCACGGAAAACTAAAAATGTTATATATTCACAATAGTCTGGGGATCAGAGTTTGCATATCACCGGATTGATGGAATAATTCCAAAGGAAGCTTTTTTTCTTCTATCGCTTCTTTTAACCTCACCACAATAAAATTGTGAGAGGTTACTAAAATTGGTTCAAAAACAAAAATTGAGATAACAACAAATTTTTACATTTTGAGGTCCTAGGAACCCAAAAAAGTGATTTTTGAAAAATGTCTATGTGTGTGTATGTGTATTAGCACGATAGCGCCGAAACTACTGAACTGATTTGAATGAAACTTTGCATGTGCGTTTCTTTAGTGCCCCAGAAGATGTGAAAAGGTTTTGGTTGAGATCGGATTACGTTTACTGCCGTTTTGACGCAACAAGTTGTTTATTTTATAATACTTTCAATTTTCAATGGGACCATTGAAAAGCAGTTAAAATTCTGATTTCAACGATATATCACACTTCCACCTTTTCGATATAGTTTCCGTGAAAAAAATTAAAAACAAAGCAAATACGAAGCATAGATCGCATTTCGCGTGACATGATCGATATCGATGCGTGTAGCCGTTACGCCGTGAAACTCGTCACAGCACGTGTCAATTCACGTGTGAGGGTTTCTTCACTGCTCTAGAAGTAGAGCGGATTACGTTTAGTGCCGTTTTTAAATATATATACAGACAAATCGAAGAATTAAACTACAAATATTCCTTTAAAATCTAGTAAAATTACTGAAATGCTAATGTTTCATTTAACAAAGATAGCCGCGAGCGATTGGATTGCAATGAGCAAATTTTGATGATTGTCATTGTCATCGTTTGTCATCTGATAATGTTATTGTCATGTCATGTTAATAAGATTTCGGCATATTTGTAACTTTAGTAACTGCACCAGTGGATTGTCACAAACTTTAAAGGTAGATGTAACAATATCAATATCATATGCTTTCTGTGCCTTCATTGGTGAATTTATTATAGATTATCACTTTACCAATTTTCAGTTTGTTACTTTACAAATCTGTAATATTTAGGATAACTAGACTTTCTTAGTCGTTCAAGTGATGTTAAAGTTGTTAATATCCTATAGTATATTATTCAACGAGCGATAATGTAGGTAATAACTCGCACAGGTGAAATTTGCAGCACGAGCCGCAGGCGAGTGTTGTAAATTCATTAAGTTGAGGGTTTTTTTAGTACCCTAGAAGATCTGAAGAGGTTTTGGATGAGATCGGATTACGTTTAGTGCCGCTTTGTCACACAATTTAATGCTCTTTTCGGCTTCAAAGATCCACCAAGTGGGGAGGTTCCAGCCGCTTCCAGTAGCTGCCGATTTCTATGTTTAGAAAGAGATTTATTGAAAATGCCCCCTCCAATTCGATCCGGAATATATATTTTTGACAATTGAAGGTGGAAATTTTGGCGTTTTTTTAAATATCTTCGAAAATATCAATAATAGGACAAAAAATCAAGAATAGAAATTTATTCTACACTAAATTCTACATAAAAAAGGGCTCTACATTTTTTTCGATTGGTGTAATAATTTTGAAGATAGAACCGTGCGAAGGAGCGTGCCCGACTCCCCTCGCGCGCCACGCTGCTACCGATACTTCTTTTACACATTATAACTTTTTGCTCTCTTACGCTGATGTGAGCCGCAAAAATTGGCAACTTGACACTCGAAGATTTGAGAAAAATTTAATGCATCTTTTAGCAAATATGATACAAATTGGTAGCCAGCAGAAAATGCCAGAATTTGCAGCGCGCAATTCATTGGTGGGCAATAATCTAACAATCCCGAGCACCCAGCATGTGCTCGAATAGAAAATAATTCCTCTTTACATTTCCCCCTGCTGTACTTTTCCTCTGATTTTGGTCTCTTCGGCGCTTGCCATGTACAAGCCTCACTCGTCCGATTCCCAATTAGTATATTCAATTCAACCGCTGTATGTTTCCAACGCTCCCCAAAGCCGGCTACGCATGCACAATATGTATGGGTTATTTCCCTCGCAGTATTTAGTTAGTTAAAAAAATAATCAAATAAATAAAATAAAAAATTACTCATAGAAAGTAAAGTAACCAAACAATTGAAAAGGTTATAACTGACAATTTGTCTTAAATTATCGACTTTATCTCTAGTTATGAGACTTACATCAATATTTACTGAGTATCCGGGAAAATTTTTCGAAGTTTGTCGAATAACTTTTGCAGTAATTATATTGCAGTTCGAATACTGATAATCCCGCACGTTCAAGA
This sequence comes from Leptura quadrifasciata, assembly GCA_963675555.1. NCBI lineage: Eukaryota > Metazoa > Arthropoda > Insecta > Coleoptera > Cerambycidae > Leptura > Leptura quadrifasciata. The sequence goes on along the minus strand of OY776680.1, from coordinate 31,823,487 downwards.
CGTGACCACTTTCATATAAAGATTTTCTCTTCTTAAGCGTGTTATCACGAAAGTCTGATGAGCAGATCGCTTGAAATCCGCGTTGTATAACGATAATCTCTGCCATTTTAAAATTAATTTGCGGACGTTTTGATAAATCTTTAATTTTACATATTGACAATAATAGATAGTGCCTTGAGAGTTTGAAATTTTTCCTGCTTAAACTTGTGGATCCAGCCATTAGTTGGCGTTAGTGGCGTCATTTTAAACGTACGCAAGGAGCCTGTAGAAATAAGTGTCAGCTAGAGTATATCGACAAACATATCCTGGTAGAAGACAGCCTAGTTACAAAATTTTCAAAACCTCTTCAATCGATTAGGTAAAACAGGTACCTTTCGTCCCAAGAACCATACACGACGTCCCAAAATTATACGATCTGATCAAGAAGGTGAAGCTTTAGTTTAAGTAACTGGTGATTCCGAAACCAGTACATACCGTCTGTCATTACCTACTGGAATTAGTCAGTCTTCAGTAGTAAGACTATTGTAAGGGGAGAAGTTTTACCCATTTCATGTTACTCCCATTCAAAATTTACTTCCACGGGATTACCCAACTAGAGTTAGTTTTTGTCGCAAGATGCGAAGTTAACAAAATATTAATTTTACAAAAATATCCTCCTTACAGATGAAGTTATATTTACTAGACGCGGTGTTTTTAACTTTTAATTCTTAGCATTAGAAAATCCGTATTTATTCAAGGAAAGACACTTTCAATATGAATTTAAGATTAATGTGTGGTGTGGCATAATTGGAGAGAAATTTTTAGGTCCAATTGAGCTGCTTCCCAATTTAAACGGAAAACTTTACCAAATTTTCTTCAAAAACCAGTTACCAGAACGTATTGATGATATACCACTAATCGTAAGAATAAACATGTTGTACATCACCACCACATTTTCTCCTAGCAGTAAGAAAGTACTTGAATGAAGTGCTTTGAGGTTACATTGAATGCCTTGTTTACTCTAAAACAATAGATACCTTCGAAGAGTTGTGGATTATTCAGGAAGCTGCTGATACTATCAGAACTGACCTAGCCACTTTCTTTTCTGTAAGAGAATCATTCAACAAGCGACTAAACTAAAACGCTGTATTGAAGTAGGTGGTGGCCATATAGAACATGTCCTCTAAGAGATCTAACACTTTTATTTGTAGTTTGAAAATATTTTGTTTTTGGTAGAATAATTATAAATATTCAAAAGAACAGTTACAATACGCGCTTGGTTTATTGTTTCATCAGTTTTTTTCAGACTTCTCTGACATATGTTTCGGCCTTGCGACCATTATCAAAGAGTCTTAAAACTCACACTGCATGTGCGTTTCTTTAGTGCCCAGAAGAACTGAAAAGGTTTTGGTTGAGATCGGATTACATTTAGTGCCATTTTGACGCAACAAGTTGTTTATTTTATAATTACTTTCAATATGCAATGGAACCTTTGAAAGGTAGTTAAAATTCTGATTTCAACGATATATCACACTTCTACCTTTTTGATTTGGTTTCCGTGGAAAAAATTAAAAACAAAGCAAATGTGAAGCATAGATCGCATTTCGCATGACATGATCGATGCGCGTAGCCGTTGCGTCGTGAGACTCATCACATCACGTGTCAATTCACGTGTGAGGGTTTCTTCACTGGTCTAGAAGTAGAGCGGATTACGTTTAGTGCCGTTTTTAAATGTATATACAGACAAATCGAAGAATTAAACTACAAATATTCCTCTAAAATCTAGTAAAATTACTGAAATGCTAATGTTTCATTTAACAAAGACAGCCGCGAGCGATCGGATTGTAATGAGCAAATTTTGACGATTGTCATTGTCATCGTTTGTCATCCGATAACGTTGGTGTCATGTCATGTTAATAAGATTTCGGCATATTTGTAACTTTTAGTGGATTGTCACAAACTTTAAAGGTACATATAACAATATCAATATCATATGCTTTCTGTACCTTCGTTAAATTTATTATAGATTATCACTTTACCAATTTTCAGTTTGTTGCTTTACAAATCTGTAGTATTTAGGATAACTAGACTTCCTTAGTCGTTCAAGTGGTGTTAAAGTTGTTAATATTAATATCCTAATAGTATATTATTCAACGAGCGATAATGTAGGTAATAACTCGCATAGATGATTGTAAATTCATTAAATTGAGGGTTTTTTTAGTGCCCCAGAAGATCTGAAAAGGTTTTGGATGAGATCGGATTACGTTTAGTGCCGTTTTGTCACACAATTTAATGCTCTTTTCGGCTTCAAAGATCCACCTAATGGGGAGGTTCCAGCCGCTTCCAGTAGCTGCCGATTTTTTAAATTTAAAAATACTCACTTTTCTCGCCTCTTCAGATATTTGGGTATTAAAAGTTATTTTTTGTTAAAATGATGAATAGAATATTTACAATATGGATTTTGAGGAGGATAAATCACTGCAGAAAAGTCAAAAAAAATTATAGGTGCGCAGGATTTTCACAAATGTATATATCTCGATAAGAGTGCATTTTTTGAAAAGAAACAAGTGCAAGTGGTACTTGTTTCTTACTCTTTTTAAAAATAATTTTTAAATAAAAAATTTGCAATGAGATTACAAATTAATGAAATATAATAAAGATATGACGGATTTTGTTAAACCCAGATATCTTAAGTAGCGCCCTCTATGCCATACACAAAGATTGATAGCTTATTCGGTTTTCTCACGGCAAAAAGCTAATTGTACCGATTTTTATGTTTATTTATGCAAAAATAACTGAAATATAACAACATTGCTAAATTATTTTTATAACTTTGACCCTGTATCTCAGTAAGTACTTGGCCTCCCAGTTACTTAGCAAAAAATTAATATTTTCGGCTATAGAATCTATAGGTAACATATTACCCATTCCATATGGCTCACGCTGTTATATCCTTTGTCTCTATTTCGGGTGTCATGCTGATGTTGAGTGGGATAGTCCTTTAATCTATTTTATACATAAGTTGAACATGCTAGGATATATCTTGATATTACTATCAATGGATTATATTTTATAAATAATGGTTTGCACGATTGTCATCTAGGACACTGCTCAATTTGTCTGATTATGTTTTTTTTTTGGGGTATGTGCACTGATATTATGATGGGCTGGCCACCCTCGCATATTATACCGTACGCTAACTTTGAATAGCATTGTCCATAGTACATGGTAAGAAGAGCTGTGTCATTAGTATAAGGTCTCTGGCTAAATAGGAAAGATAATGAATTTAAATTTTTGCACAGGATTTCCGTGTGATTTATCCAGCTATGTTTGGCGTCAAGGTGAATTCCGAGGAATCTCGCATTGGATACTTTTGGATACTTGTCTTGCCTGATCTAATGAGCTCACTTTGATTCTCAGTTTTGTTTCGTAGCAAAAAGTGTATGAATTGAGTTTTGCTGTAGTCTGTAGTTTAGTGATTGCTGATTTGTTGTGTAACGAAGCATTTTTCGTTACGGAAATGTGCATAAAATTTATATTTAATTGTACTTTATATAATTATGTTTCTTGTTTTCTGTACCGCCTTAAGCGACTTACTGTATCTTATCCAAAAATATTCACTATTTGAATACCTGAGTATTTATTTAAAGCAGCAAATATTTGTAAACGGAATTATTGTTTATTGTTTGGCGTAATTAATTCAATAATTAGTTATCTGTGGCCGATTAAATCCGTTTCTTTTTCGTAGTTGGTTAGAATAATTATTTGAAACCGATTTCATACATTACAAAAGTCAGAATACTTTATTTATACTAACCAACGCACGTAATAATAATTTACCGGTAGATTAATAACTTAATATAGCCGTCCTCGCTGGCTTGTATTCAATACAGTGGGCCATGCGCGATACTAGAGCACGTGGGACTCCTGGCGATGCCCCGAGTGGGAATCTGGCTATAAAACTGACCGAAAATCAGAATGTGTTCCAATTCTCGAAGTAACCAGACGTCTACCAGTGCCCAGGGTCCACCGCTGATACTGTAAAGAGTAAGAAAACTTAGATATATATTTGGCTAGTGCATTTGTTATTCCGTATTTACTCTGATTGAAAATTTTATCCTGTTTGAATATTCGTGGTATTTATTTCATGTTTACTGACTGATAATTTTTAACTTAGTCACCGGGATTTTATTGCCTATATTCTGATTGAAATTTTTACGCTGCTTAAATAATCTACTATTTATTTCATATTTACTGATTGCCGTTTTGACACTTAGCCTATTAAATTTCACCGTTTATTTTCTGATTGAAAATTTCATACTGTGCATCCAGAAGCCTGTTACATATAATTCGGTTTCAATTCATATTCAATTATTTGAATATTTTACTTTAATATTTTCACATTGTGACTACCTTCTTACCCTAACTTGTATTCAGGACCTGCGTCCCAACAAGTTCCTATTTTCCCCCTGTATTTTAGGACTGGCATCCCTACAGGGTTCTCTCACCTTTTTTTTTAGTCACATTATTGTTTGCTCCGAACTAAACCTTAGTAAAAGGATAGTTTTAATTAAGCTTTTATTTGCACAGTGTATTGAGTTCATGACAGGAAAATTTGCTCACTCTGCCGATACTTAATCTCCGGTATATTGATAAGCACTAGCCAAATTTTCTTAAATACTTAAAATATTAAATAATACTTAAATATTATTGGAACTTCTGCGTTTTACTGTTGTGTTTGTGAAAGTCTATTTTCCATTATTGACCCACTGGAATTAACTGATTCTTCACTGAGCTGCTTAGTCTCGCTCATTCGACCTGTGGGTAGTGTTGTTCAAACACTTTAAACTTGAACTAGCGCCCGAGTACTGAATAAAGCTCGAGTATCAAAGTGACAGCCTTAGTTCTCGCACCGTACGAGAAAAAGAGCGTCACAGTTGCTGATCACGTATGCATGTTATTTGCTAGTTGTGCATTTCCAATCTCCGCCATGAAGTTAGAGTCATCCACATACAAGACGGATAGAGTCTTGTCGTGGGAAGAGATAAATGGTCATTGTTCATTATTAGAAATCGCGTTATTTCGACTCCTTATTCAGCTATACCCTTTTTGTTCCAAACTCAATAACATTACTAACACTAGGCAAATATAACCAATTTACGTTAAAGAAGCATTACATAATCGGTTAAAAATTAAGATAAATTCATCATGTTCATTTGTATAAATTTTAGAGAAAATCACACGAGAATCAAGCCATGATCGAACAAGTTTGAATAAACTTATTATAGATAAAATTATTCATTTTATTTCCACGATATATTGATTGAATATACTTGCAAACTCAGGTGTCACTCTGGCATTGAAGCTAAATCGGTATCATCTGGAGGTTAATTCTAATCATCTTCACATAATGCCGACTTACTCGTCGAAATTCGTTTCAAATTTAATACTTATTGTTTTAGTATTTGCAAAAATATTTCGCTATTCGTATGACTTTATTCAACAAATGACGACATTTTCTTCGGTGATAATTCCAATTTTTCAGTTAACGGTGGCCGTAAAGCTATGCCCTAACTAAGCTACGCATCTTCTCTGAGATATGCATCAACATCTAATAAATTCAAATCAAATTAATTACGAAATATTTCAAACTACTAAATACCACAAAATCTATCCATCCGACATGTTCGTAGTCGAAGATATAAATAAAACATTCTATTTAAATTATTTTTAATTTCAAGTAAATTACCTACTAGTTGTAAAATATTCTGAACACTCATTAGTAATTCCTGAATGTGAATTGTTTACGTTAAATATTAAACGCGTAGTAATTTACAGAAGTCTCCGAGATAATTGGTGCTGGTCTAAGAAAATAAAACTTTATGTTTTAAGACATTTGGGACTACTAAAGTAGACTGCGGAGTTAATTAATAATGCCAATTCGCAGCAGGATTCATAACCCACTGAGATCACTGATGCAAATCACCCTTTCGTCATTAGTAGCTCACACTCTTGGGTCGGTGCTTAAGACTAGGTTGCAATGTTGCAAATAAATAAAACACAGGGAAGGGACACGCGAATTTTCAATCTTTATGTGCCATATGAATGAGAAATGTTTAGGGAATGGGCTGTAGGAGTCGCCGCCCTCTATTGGGAAAATTTCGAACAAAATTCGTTGATATCGATGAAACAAAGATCTATTGTTAAGATACAATTCTATAGGGTGTTTCTAAAAGTATGTCAATCACTTAACCATGGACTCAGAACGACAAAAAAGGTTGATACAACCTAATTTACTTCTATTCAGAAAAAATTGACATGGATCAACGCGACATAAAAAAATGAGTTTTTTTTGTGAATGAATAGTTTGTTTCATAAAGGTATCAGTCAGTATCTTCCTCCTCAAAACCTTAAAGATCTTAAAAGTGTTCAAGTATTTAAAGCAAATATAAGAAACTTAGATAAACATAGGGCACTTAAGTATGTATATGTATACAAGTAAAGTCGAGGCAAGAATTCAAGCGATGCACGTCACGAGTGATCTCATTAAAGAAATTTTAATACCAACATAAATTTAATCATTAATTACGTTAAAAAGAGTAATTCTGGACACCCAGTTATTAAGCTTTTTTCAGAAATAGGTACAGTTTAATGGGGCTTCATGATTCTTAGCAGTATTGTCTTATTTATAGAATCGATCTGTGACGTGCATCGCTTGAATTCTTACCTCGACTATAGCATAGGTGTAATACTATATTAATTCTATGTATTCTGTTTTTTTAGATTATAACTTTACTAATTTGGTCTGTAAGCTTGCAGCTGTAAATATATGATAGGTGTATTTTAAAATTGTATACTTTATTAATATCTGTTCTCTGGATAAATAAAGATTACTTTACTAGTAATGGAGTAAAACTCGCCCAAAATAAGGCGATAGAGAAAATTTTACGCGACATAAAAAATAAGTTTGTTTTGGTGAAACTAAGATTACCCTGAGTTTTCCGGTTCGAGTAGGGAACCCTTTTTTTTTCGTGAAAAATGGGTAAATTGGTCATTTTTAAGGGTGGTTTTTCAGTGTTAATTTATTTTGGACCCTTTAAAATACTAGTTAAAAAATGAACATGGGACCATCTTATTGTAGTTGATTAAGGAATCTTCACAAATTTCGTGAAAATCGGAAGGGGGTTACACATTGAAAAAGACGCGGACATACAACCATTTCCTCCGACAGTGCCGGAGCCAGGATTCGAACCCGGTGATGCGATGTCCGTGTGATTAATCGCGATTGCCACCTCGCGCCTTAACCCACTCGGCTATCGACCAGATGTATATAAATATACTGAAAAAACGCCAAAAATTGAATTACGGCTAACTTGGCCAAAATGAAACCGAATTTGATGAAATTTTAAATGAAATTAACCTATGTAACCAAGAAATACCTTGCTAAATTTTAGCAAAAAATATCTAACAGTTTGGCTGCAATTCAATTTTTAGTCCAAATTTCACAATATTTTCAAAACTTTCCCCAATTTGCCCAAATGGTGGAACGAATTTTTTTTTTTACCACAAAGCAGTTAGGTACCGTCATCGATTTAAGCGCTGAGACCTTTTTCCGTCTGTCAGCCACGACAAGATGTCTGACCCGTGGCCGGAGTAGTGTTGTAACGAAAAATCGAGCAACTTAATAGTGAAAGATAGTATGAGAAGATAATTAGAAGTGCCAGTAAAGGAAAAACATTGAAGTTTGCGCCTTAGAACTCCTGCAAGGTCTGTAATCAGGTATTTATAGTGAAAGTGACACTAGTGACAGTGACGTTTAATAAACTTGAAAGATACAGTTTTTTCACGACCTCCACCATCCTCGATCGACTTTGGTCGTGACTAAAGTGAAATTGACTACAAACAATAACTAAATATATAACCTAAAATTTTATTAAGATAACACCAAAAAACAATTTATAAAAAAGAATTGCGTGTACCCGTGTTTGGCTGGTAAAACCGGTTGAACTTTTGAAACTAGTAATAAGTTGAGCAACATTGAGCCAAGTGAACGTAACAAATCGATAAGCTGGGTAAATATAGATATGGCATCAACCTCTGGCTTAGGGGCTATGGAAGTAATAAGAATTGAGACAGAAAATGGAGAAAACTTCGAACTCGACAAAGAAATAAAAGAGAAATGTCAAAAAGAAGAATGGAAGCCCAAACAAATACGGACTCAGACACGAGTCAAGTAAGCATAATTGAAGGAAATTTGAAAATGATTTCAGAACACAACGTTGAAAGTATGGAAGATGGAAATGAAGAAGATAGAGAGATGATGAAATCATTCACACTTAATAGCAAGAAAAGGAGAATCACTGACGATAACGATAGTAAATTTACTCATCATATGGGAACAAAAAGTGTTCCGAAATAAATGACAGAAGTTAGTACCAAAAATAGGTTTATGACCAGCCAAAAAATCATTATTGAAAAAGATATGCATGCCGTTCCATCTAAACAACCTGAAACAGAGAAGTCAGAAACTCAAAACACAGAAAAACCTAGGAGACCTCCACCACCCATCATCATCCATGGAGTGCTCAAAGATCACAAGTATTTAAACAATTTTTTGTCATCGAAACTAAAGGGTAATTTCCACTGGAAGCATTCCCCGAATACGACAATATTACAAGTTAGCACTTATGAAGACTGGGTGACGGCTAACAAAAAATTTTAATTAGGGAAATTGGAATATCACACCTACAGGCCTACAGAGAATACAACGCATGCCTTTGTATTGAAAGGTCTTTATCATGATATAGAGATCGAACAAATAAAGGAAGAATTAACCATAGAATATGAAATTCCAGTAAAAACTGTATACTTGAAGAAAAGAACCAAATTTCCGCTACTTATGGTGGTAACATCAAATGCAATAACACTAAAACGGCTTGAGCAAAATGTCAAACATATTGACCAAACTGTTATCAAGTGGGAGCGTCTCATAAACAGTAAACAGATTATACAGTGTCATAGGTGTCAAATGTGGGGACATGTCACGTCCAATTCCCATGCATCCCCACGTTGTCTTCAATGCGCACAACAGCACCTAACTAACCAGTGTCCAAGAAGTACGGAAGATTCTGTAAAATGCGTTAATTGTGGAGAGGCACACACAGCGAACAACGTCAACTGCACGGTATATCAGAACAAGATATGGCAGATAGAAAACAAAAACGCGAGGGTGCCTCCATCTCCCCAAATGAAGTATGTAGCTGCACCTGCTCCGAAAGTTAACCCTTGGGAGCAAAAATCACAGAAGATATTCAACTCGAATACTCAAACATCAATAGCACCAGCTCAGAGAAGTTTCCCCCTTTGCCCCAGAAGAACAGAATCCCCCAACACAGCAGACCGCAGGAGGAATAAAAAACTATAACAGTCTTCAGGCAGCATTCAGAAAAATAAATGAAATGATTGACATGAATGTTATACTACAAAGGGTAAGATTGTTAGCTGATCAATTTTCAGAATGTATCAGTGAGAGCGAAAAATTTCAAGTCTTACTCGTACTCGTACTCTGCGGAACACATCCGTGGAGAACGTGTGTGTGACGTTGAAAGATGGCATGAACATCGTAGCTGTGTATAATAGTCCTGCGAACGGTTTCACAGTGGGTTGTCTAGAAAACTTGATAAATGCTAGCCCGCGCTGTCTGGTGATAGGCGACCTTAACGCTAGACATAACGCATGGAACTGCCATCGCAACAACGCGAACGGCAATACACTATTCCAGTATGTAAACAGTCATAATATCATTTTGCAGTATCCGGATCAACCGACCCACTTTCCAAATAACGGCGGTACACCAACAACCCTTGACATAGTGGTCAATAAGGGTGTGACCAACTCTACGCTACCTGTTGCGCTGGAGGAGCTCACGTCTGACCACAACCCAATTCAGATTGAAATAAAAATATGTCAAGGGAAGACGATACATGGAAATTCACGCCAGTCGGCATCTCTATAAGACACACATCAACACATATCTGACACTCACTAACACTATTGACACAACCGCCCAACTGGAGGGTGTAGTTGGGGAGTTTACAAGGGTACTGCAGCATGCCAAACAGTGTGTTGCAACAACCATAGCTATCTTTACAAAGACCAACTCGACGAGGCGGTCAAACGAGACATTAGGGAAAAGAACAGATTAAGACGGCGTTGGCAGCAAAATCGTGATGTCGACGTTAAGATCGAGATGATCGAATTGCAACGGCGGATTCAAGTTGCCATAATCACCTGGAGAAACAGGAAATGGAGTGAGAAGCTAGAAGCATTAAGTCATCAAGACAACTCACTGTGGCAATTAACCAGGTCATTGAAAACTACACGGGTAGTCATGCCCGCACTGACCAAACAGAATGGACAAACAGCTGTAGCGGACTTACGAAAAGCAAACGAACTAGCAGACAACTTTGAAAGAATACATAACGTTAATGCACCAAACAATCCAGATCATGACCGCATTGAAAATGACGTTAACGATGTTATTGGCCATGACATCCATTTAACCAGACGAGAATATTTAAACATCATGGTCAAACCCTCGGAATTAGCAAAGCTTATCTAGACACTGCCTAATAATAAAGCTCCGGGCGAGGATGATATCGAATATAAGCTGCTCAAATATTTACCGGCAAAGGGTATTGTACAACTTACCCATATCATTAACGCTATTCTACGACTACACTACTGGCCCAGCCAGTGGAAGTACGCCATAGTTATTCCCATTCTCAAGGCGAATAAGAATGCCAAGATCCCAGGTAGTTATCGACCAATCTCGCTACTGTCAGCGATCTCAAAATTAGTGGAGAAGGTTATCTTGGACAGGTTAAACTCTGCTCAGGAGAGACTTCACATTAACGATGAGCATCAGTTCGGCCTCAGAGTGGGAAGAAGTACAGTGCAGCAAGTCGTTAGAATCGTGAATGACGTGGCAGTGCAATACAATCTCGGTAAGAGTACCACCATGGTACTCTTAGATATTGAGAAAGCCTTCGATATCGTCTGAATCCCGGGGCTAATATACAAAATGAACAACTATCATTTTCCGCTTTACATCACAAAACTCATTCACTCGTACCTGTCTGATAGAACGCTGCAGGTGCGGGTGAATAACAAACTATCTACACAACGGGACGTTCGCGCGGGAGTCCCGCAGGGGTCGGTCCTCGCTCCTAAACTGTGCAACCTGTATATTTCCGACTTCCCTACGTTCCCAAATACTAAACTGGCCAAGTACGCCGATGATACGGCCATGTATGCACATAGTCTAGTCACAAATGCTCAAGCGGCAAATATGTTACTTGCCACATGGTCCGTGCTATGACGTACTACGATCGGTGAAAAATCCGGGTAAACGTCGAGAAGTCGGAATCTATAGTCTTCACGCGTAGATTCCCGTAAAATAAAATCATGACACCAATTTCGATAAGGGGCAACAAAATTCCAGAAAGGGAGTGCGTGAAGTACTCGGGTGCACGTTTAGACAAACGACTGACGTTCAACCGACATATTAACGAAACAATACGGACAGTAGATTCCATGTCTAGGAGTCTGTACCCGCTCTTAGCCAGGAATAGCAGACTGAGCAGACATAATATAAAATTGATATACAGGGTGTTGCATCATGAGAGGGACATAGCTTAATAGGAGGTAGAGAACATCAGTGGTAATCGGAACCTCCCATAGAAATGTCTCATTGGGCCTTCACTACGAAGTTACGGGGCGTTTTATAATTTTTGGCCAAACCTGTTTTTGTCATAACTTTGACAGGCAATGAAATAACGGATTCATATTTGGTACGGCGAATGTACTAACGAGCCCCAAGAGGTACATGTATAAAAAAAAATATAGCCATGTCCGGACTCACTATAATTTATGTTTCTTCTTTGCATCAATAAAACATCACCCTATATATATTTTTTTGAAATTTCGATACGATATTCGAAAAGAGCAAGAAAAAACAAACAAAATGGCCTATTTCATTTTTTTGTTACACCTTCGTGGTTATTTAAATACGTTGTTAAATGTGCAAGAAAATGGATTACAGAACCCTATTAAATAAGAGGCACGTGAAATAAATAGTTTTATAACTAAAATTTGCAAAAATTCTATTGAGCCTAGGTGGTCTGGGTGAATCCTAATTCCGGCACGTTTTAAAGGTCCATTTTGGTAAAAAACTGTGGTCCTAATAAGTAATCGGGTATGAAATAACAAAATTTTTAATCAATCACAGTAGGCTTGTTCAAAGAATAAAAGTGACAGATAATTTAAACCATTTAGGCCTAAGCAACCAGTTACTTTGATCAAGAAAATCATCAACATTTTATACTTAATAAAAATTGGAAAAGAGAACAAACTAAAATCTAAATAAATAAAATATTTTCCATTCAATTAACAATAAATAACAAAACAATAACTAAATGTGTTTAAAAATAAAACGTAATTGACACTAAAGTAAATTTTCAAAATGTCCTCCCCCACATTCTGTGCATTTTCTTGCGCGTTTAGAAAGGTCACCAATTGCTCGACGTATCATTTCTGGATTATTCCGTATTTCGTCGCAGGTTGTAACGATGTGCTGGATTAAATGTTGTCTACTTTCAATTTCAATGCTATAAACCTCGTTTTTTAAGTGGCCCCATAAAAAGTAATCACAAGGGTTACAATCAGGAGATCTTGGTGGCCATTCATGTGGACCCACGCGTCCAATCCATCTATTAGGATACACTTTGTTTAAGTGTTCTCTTACTTGAAGGTTAAAATGTGGTGGGGCCCCATCATGCTGAAACAACATGCCTCTTATACCGATATTTTCTAACATATTCGGTAAAATGTTTTGAAGAAAATCAAAGTAAATTTCACCATTCAATCTTTCTTCAAAAAAATGTGGCCCTATCAAATGTCTATTCACAAGTCCGACCCAAGCATTTACAGAAAACCTGCGTTGCGAACGGCGTTGGCGTACCGCATGTGGGTTTTCCTGTGCCCATTTATGATTATTTCGTGAATTGTTTACTCCATCCCTTGTAAATTGTGCCTCATCCGTAAATAAGGTTCTGTAAATGACTGGGCGATGGTTAGACAACCAATGACAAAATGCCAGGCGGGGGATATCGTCGCCTTGTTGAAGACGCTGTACCTGCTGGATATGATATGGATGGTAACGTTCTCTTTTTAGGGTTCTCCATACTCGCCAATGAGGAATACCAGTTGCCAAACTGATTCGTCTATTGCTCATATTTGGGTTTTCTTGAACTACGTTTATAATATTGTTTTGTTCCTGCACACCTTGTTGTAAAACACGCTCCACAACTGCAAAATTAGGAAACTTTCCGTGTTGTCTTGCATACTGGAACACCGTACTAAAGGTTTTATGATTAGGGCATCGACGACCAGGAAAACGCAGCCGATATTCTCTTTCCGCCGACCTACCATTTCCATTACAGAAACCATAGATGAATATTATGTCAGCATATTCCACGTTTGTAAATTTTACTGGCATAGTTAAAATATTTTCACAAGTTTTCACTAACTAAATACGGATTATTGACACATTAAATTACTAACAAACAATTATTCAACTGTTTAGGAGATTTCTTTTTATTATCTGTCACTTTGAACAAGCCTACTGTGATTGACTAAAAATTTTGTTATTTCATACCCGATTACTTATTAGGACCACAGTTTTTTACCAAAATGGACCTTTAAAACGTGCCGGAATTAGGATTCACCCAGACCACCTAGGCTCAATAGAATTTTTGCAAATTTTAGTTATGAAACTATTTATTTCACGTGCCTCTCATTTAATAGGGTTCTGTAATCCATTTTCTTGCACATTTAACAACGTATTTAAATAACCACGTAGGTGTAACAAAAAAATGAAATAGGCCATTTTGTTTGTTTTTTCTTGCTCGTTTCGAATAACGTATCGAAATTTCAAAAAAATATATACAGGGTGATGTTTTATTGATGCAAAGAAGAAACATAAATTATAGTGAGTCCGGACCTGGATATATATTTTTTTTATACATGTACCTCTTGGGGCTCGTTAGTACATTAGCCGTACCAAATATGAATCCGTTATTTCATTCCCTGTCAAAGTTATGACAAAAAACAGGTTTGGCCAAAAATTATTTAACACCCTGTAACTTCGTAATGAAGGCCCAATGAGACATTTCTATGGGAGGTTCCGGTTACCACTGATGTTCTCTACCTCCTATTAAGCTATATCCCTCTCATGATGCAACACCCTGTATACCGTTATTGTAAGGCCGGCTCTTACATACGCGTCGCCGGTGTGGTTCAGCGCTTCGGCAACGACAATTAAAACACTTTCTGTTTTAGAACATAAATTTTTTCACCTCATTTCAAATTCATCACGTTATACCTCCTTAAGAGACAGACCTATATGCACGTTGTCACGACATAACGCCACTGGTGGACTACATCAAAGTTACAGCACAAAAATTCTATCAATTCAAACTTGGTGATAGCCCGCTAACAAACAACATTACTCAAATTAGAGAGCATAATGCACCATTTCGCATAAAATACAGACTGCCATACCAAGCGTTGCCCATCTTCCGGCAACATGTATAGCCAATACTCTTTATATCTTTAACTAAAAAAAAACTATCTAGCACAATTTCCCATCTTTAAATTCTTTCGTCCTCTTTTTCGTTTCTTTTTGGTACTTATTTGTTTATATATTTTTGTTTGTTTCAAAATTCGTTTTTACTAATTACAATTTTAATTTAAAACCATCATCAATAAACGATAACTTTTTAAAGCGGTCTGAAATTCCCGCTCACTCTGGCTGAATTATTTGAAACGGGTTTTTTAGCTAACAATTTTCCCGTAATTAACAACCTTTTATACCATCAGTCATGATTATTTTTACACCATTTTATTTTATATTATATACAAATTATCTTAAGTTCCTCTTGTTTACCTGTTTTATGTTATTTACTTTTTAATTTGCTTCCTTGCAAAAGGAGATTGTATTCTTATTTAAATTTCTTTCATGTCCGACCCGATCTCGTTCCATCTAGCTTTTCAACTGTCACGGCGCTTCGCGCGTGTATGATTGGCTAACTGGGCTATGAGCGCCCGGGAAGGACAAATGTATCATTCTATTTTTTAATAAATCTATGTTGTATTGTATTGTATTGTATTGTAAGCGCTGAGACTTCGATCAGCGAAGTTAAGCAGCTTTGGTCGAGTCCGTCATTTGAATGGGTGAACGGCATCTCATTTCGCCGTCCTCCGCCAGGATATAAATATAAACAAGGCATTAAAATAAAATAAATAAAAATGATGGTATTCTTATGTACTTTCATGTGATGTAACTAGAAAATATATATTTTTTTAATTTAGCTGATTTCTTGTCTTTTTTGGTATATACAGGCGCGCGGAGATTTCCTGTCATTTTCGGTATTATACGTATGCGCGCACAAGTGGTATACGTGTAATTATTCATTATAAAAGTTTCAGTATTAATAATAAAAAATGATTGTGAGCAAGTTTTAAATATTTAGATTTAAGAAAAAACTGTCGAAGGTAAGATATATATTTTTTTAAATTCACTTGATTTTTATTAAGCTTTTTACATATATTGATTATTATTTTATTTTATTCATGTTTTCTTTTTCTAGTAGTTGTACTAGATGTGCTACTGCAAGATGCAATGTTTCCAGATTACTTTTATTTAAACCAACAATATGTAAACATAATTACCTACTCTATCCTAATGATATGATTGAATTTTAATTCAACGTTACAAAATAAATTATTTAAAAAGAAGAGGCCAACATTGGGTAAAATATTTTCCCAACATATGGCAATATTATTCTAACAATAAACAAATTAATGTAATCATTTTTAAACAACAATTTCTTATCTTAATTATCACAGTAAAGAAACTGGCATTTTATTCATTTCATGATCCAAGGGACTTAATTTTTTATTATTTTTATTATTTTTTGTAATAATGTGAAAATACAATAATATCTCAACAACTATGAGAAGCTTAGAGCGACAATCGTAACGTCCCTGTATAATATTTCATCCATTGTCAACAAAATATTTACCTCCATAAAGGCATTACTTTCAGTTGTAAAAATGTAACCCAATCTGACCGTATAAAGTCTGTACCTTGGGTCCCTTTCATTGATTTCGTACTCATTTCAGAACGGTCGGTACCGGAAACTTAGTCAATGCATTCAATACGGTCAACAATGGAGTTCGCTAGTATTGTTTGTTGATCTCATTGCTGAATGTGCCAAAATCCAGCTTAAGTTTCGGCAGGCATTCTAATTCCCGACACAAAAGGAACACCTATACTGATCATTTATCATTTCTCTTTTATTCTGTTCTTTTCTATTTAATTTACCACAAGTTTTAACGTTGGAGGTAGAAATTCGAAAACGCAGTGGATTTAAGCAGAGAAGATCCTAATGTTATTAAATTGTTCATGTAAATTTGAGAGTTAAATACCTTTTACGAGGGTCACACACTGTAAATCATAGGGGAGAAACGGAAGGTTCAAAAGAACAACTCTAGAAGCAAACCTACTGCAATCTAAACTTTGACTTTCATTTGTCTACTGAAAAATCTGTTACATGCTGAGCTCTTAAAAATATTGAATTTAATAAATTTCAACATGATGAAAATTTACCTTGGCAGACAATCTTCACTACGAGTAGCATTGATGAAAAAATTAAGTTTCTTACTAATAACTTACTCCAACTTTTTGACCTGCATGCTCCTCTTAGACTAAGAAATCATAAATTAAAATCCTATTGTCCCTGGATCACAGATAATATTAAATCAATGCAGAAGTTACAAATTAAAGTGTTAATTAAATTTAGAACAACTAAACATCCTGAACATTGGGCCCGCTATAAACAAATTAGGATTTTCACAACATCTGTTATAAGTTCAGAAAAGAAGGCATATCTTAATTACAAATTTTAGCACTCAAATATTAAACATAAATGGAGGGAATTAAAAAAACTAAATATAAATAATAAAAAAGATATACATTTACCTGACAATTTAAGAGATGTAAATAATCTAAATAAATTTTTGTTAGCTCAGCAGATAACAACGACTCACCTAACGCGAACTTGCTTAACTTCTACGAAGATAGTGAACGATTCATTTAGTTTCGAGCAAGTTTAATGACAACATTATTTTAAATATAATTAGAATATAAAATCTAATGCATATGGATGTGATCAATTAAATATAACTCTCATCTTTTTATGCTGTCCGTATATAACCCCATTTATAATACATATTCGTGAAATACGTGTTCCGCAAACTCTTATTTTCCTAGTGCCTAGAAGTACGTTAATGTTATTCCACTGCCTAAAATTAACCTTCCTATGGAATTTAGTCATTTGCGTTTGATATCAATTCTGCCCACACTGTGGGAGAAAAAGTTATGGAAATGCAAGTTACTCCTTTTTTGAATATTCATAATATTATTCCTATGAAACAGTCTGGCTTTAGACGTGGATTTAGCTGTTCTACGGCATTATCTGATATTACCGATGATATTTTTAACGCATTTGATATGCAAGGCCACAATTCGTATTTTGCTCGATTACACTAAGACCATTGATATGCTCAACTATGACATACTTATACCAATCGTGCATTATACAGGATTTGATAATTCTGCTTCATCATTTATTGAATCATTCTTAGCTATCAGAAAACAGCAAGTATTACTAGAAGACCAAAAATCAGATACGGTCAGTGTAACTTCTTTCAGGGAAGTATACTGGGCCCACTTCTGTATTCCATTTACACATTAAATTTAATGAAATTCATAAAATATTGTGATTATCATATGTATGCGAATGATACGCAGCTTTATTACTCCTTTCCCATTTCTGCTGGTCTAGTGATCTCGCCGCACTATTCTATCTTCATCGCAAAATCATTTACTTAAACTTAATCTAAAGAAATCAATAGCAGTTCTTTTTTTGTAATGAAAATGTCAGAAATGCATTGGTTGGTACCCTTCGGCTAAACATGGGTAATGAGCAAATTCCATTTAAAGACTCTGCAAAAAATTTAGGTGTTGTGATCAGTAGTGTCTTAATGACAGAGGTTCGGAGCGGAGGAGCGGAGCAGTGATCAGTGATCAGTGATCAGTTTAGGGGTGGGGGGCAATTAGTGTGGTGGGGGTAAATATGGTGGTGGGGGGCAATTAGTGTGGTGGGGGTAATTAGAATGGTGGGGGGTAATTAGATTAGTGAGAAGTAATTAGAGTGATGGGGATGTAAGTATGGTGGTGGGAGGTAATTAGACTGATATGATGTAATTAGAGTGGTGGGAGGTAATTAAGGGGCGGGGCTTAAGGGATGGGACGTTAGAGGGCGGGGCCTATGAAAGGTGGTGGGGGGGGGGTGATTAGAATGGTGGGTAATTAGGGTGGTAATTCGTGAAGTGATGTAATTATGGTGGTGGGGGGTAACTAGAGTGGCCTGATGTAATTGTAGTGGTGGGGGGCAATTAGTGGAATGATGGGTAATTAGAGTAATTGCATGATGGATAATTATTGTGGTGGGAGGTAATTAGAATGTTGTGATGTAATTGTAGTGGTGGGGGGGCAATTAGTGGAATGATGGGCAATTAGTGTGGTGGGGGTAATTAGAATGGTGGGGGGTAATTAGATTAGTGAGAAGTAATTAGAGTGATGGGGATGTAAGTATGGTGGTGGGAGGTAATTAGACTGATATGATGTAATTAGAGTGGTGGGAGGTAATTAAGGGGCGGGGCTTAAGGGATGGGACGTTAGAGGGCGGGGCCTATGAAAGGTGGTGGTGGGGGGGTGATTAGAATGGTGGGTAATTAGGGTGGTAATTCGTGAAGTGATGTAATTATGGTGGTGGGGGGTAACTAGAGTGGCCTGATGTAATTGTAGTGGTGGGGGGCAATTAGTGGAATGATGGGTAATTAGAGTAATTGCATGATGGATAATTATTGTGGTGGGAGGTAATTAGAATGTTGTGATGTAATTGTAGTGGTGGGGGGGCAATTAGTGGAATGATGGGTAATTAGAGTGGTGGGAGGTAATTAGAATGGTGTGATGTAATTGTAGTGGTGGGGGTAACTAGAGTGGCCTGATGTAATTGTAGTGGTGGGGGGCAATTAGTGGAATGATGGGTAATTAGAGTAATTGCATGATGGATAATTATTGTGGTGGGAGGTAATTAGAATGTTGTGATGTAATTGTAGTGGTGGGGGGCAATTAGTGGAATGATGGGTAATTAGAGTGGTGGGAGGTAATTAGAATGGTGTGATGTAATTGTAGTGGTGGGGGGTAACTAGAGTGGCCTGATGTAATTGTAGTGGTGGGGGGCAATTAGTGGAATGATGGGTAATTAGAGTAATTGCATGATGGATAATTATTGTGGTGGGAGGTAATTAGAATGTTGTGATGTAATTGTAGTGGTGGGGGGTAACTAGAGTGGCCTGATGTAATTGTAGTGGTGGGGGGCAATTAGTGGAATGATGGGTAATTAGAGTAATTGCATGATGGATAATTATTGTGGTGGGAGGTAATTAGAATGTTGTGATGTAATTGTAGTGGTGGGGGGTAACTAGAGTGGCCTGATGTAATTGTGGTGGTGGGGGGCAATTAGTGGATTGATGGGTAATTAGAGTAGTTGGTTGATGGGTAATTATTGTGGTGGGGGTGACTCAATTAGGGTGGTGGGAGGTAATTAGACTGGTGGGAGGTAATTAGAGCGGTGTGATGTAATTGTAGTGGTGTGATGTAATTGTGGTGGTGGAGGGCAATTGCAGTGGTGGAAAGTAATTGAAGTGGCGGGGCGTTAGAGGGCGAGGCCTAGGAGTGGTGTGGTAATTAGAGTGATGGGATGTAAATAGAGTGGTGGGAGGTAAATAAAGTGCTGTGGTAATTAGAGGACAGTTACAGGTAATTTAAGTAAAAATAAAGGTAATTGTAGTAAAAATAATGGTGATTAAAGCAATTATGGTCAATCCATCCGTCTAGCCGTTCGTATGCAGACAGTTAAATAATTATCTATTATGTTGTATTGTCCTATTGCACTTTGTATTTTTTTACGATGAGATAACAAACATTCATTCTTGATTATATACCTACCACTTTATTTACCTGCCTTATCCTTATGCTGATAAACAATTGCGACCTATCTGTCTTATCTTTATGTCGATCAACAATTATTTTACCTGTCTTATCTTTAGGGACATCTGTCTTATGCTATGCTGATTTATGAGATATACATTTACGACCTGCCTGTCTTATCCACCGAGATTTTTATCAATGAATTTGTGAAAGGGAACATTTACATTGTTATTTCAGTACCTCCAGAGTACCCTCTTTATGGCTTTTGTGTACTTAACATCTTGACATCACAAGTGAGGAGAACGTGTAGCTGTTTATTTTAGTTTTTATTTTTTTAGAATTGAAACACATGATTTACATTTTCATATATTATTTATTACCTATTCTGTCACATTACTATTTTCATACTATTTATTACCTATTCTAATACATTACTAACTAATTGTCTTTTTATTTTATCTTGCACCAAAAAATCCACCTTGAACTGATCCATCCAATGCATTATAGGTCAAGTAGGCATCGTGAAGTATAAGTTCAGGAACTTTGTTTTTTGTGTCTCAAACTCTATTAGTATGTCAACTCTATGGTGTGGTAATAATTAGAATGGTGGGAGATAATTGCATTCTTCTGATCCATATTTTTTATTTATGTCTAAACAGTTAATGAATATATATTACAAATCAAAATTATCGCGTTCTGATTCAGACTCATCCAAATCAACACTATCCCATCCCGCTTCAGGCTCCTCCATGTTCAAACGTCTAGCGTATTTTAGTAAAATGTCCAACCTCTTTTCACTATTATCTTCATCAAGTCGATGATGCCCCCAAGCCAAAGTATATACATCATCGGGTATAACATACCTCTTGTCATCAGCAGACGATAGGGCTACTTTATTTTTGAGTTCAGTGTGAATGGTATGTAAATCAGATTTAAATATGGACATTTTACGGAATATTAATCCGCCATTTTCAACAACTTGAACATAATCAGAAAAATTAATTTGATGTTTTACTACACTTTTGGAAACACCTTTTGCCTTTTTCGTAATGTCGTCAGCTTTAACACAGTAGGCTTTCGCACCAGTTCCATAAAAGCATTCTATTGGTCTTCCAGCATACTCATCTTTCATTTTCCCTACTACAGATATAGTTTTAGGCATGTTATGATTGTTGTATGCACCATAATTTGAAGTGTCGAAGAAGTGAATGTTTTTCTTGATATCATCATAAACGTTTTCTGTGAATATTTCTAAAATTAAACTATCAGTGTCTGTGTATAAAACAGTCGCGTCATCTCCATACATGGGTTTAATGTAACCATATAAAAATTCGTAGATTATGGTTTTGGAAATATCTAAAATTGAAAAACCTGCATAAAGTGGTTTATCGTAAACAACTTTTAATTTTTCCAATTGCACTGCCACTAGATTTTCATCAAATACTGAGCAAGACTTAAAATACGGCCTGGCTATTAACGCCCTGGCGCCCAAAGTACCTTTTCTGTTTTCCCAGCACGAACAGAGTTTAATATTTTGTCTTTTATCGACGTTTTCCATCGTTTTGCCGAAAATTGAATTCACCATGAGCTTAAATAGGTCCTTTTCAAACTCGTTTCGAGCGGAATTACGAAGTGTTGTATTTAAGTCAATATATGATCCAAGCCAGGCGGACTGAGAGAATTCTATTATCCTATGCACGTTCTTTAATATCAGGCCATATTTCAAACATTGTTTCAGATTTTTGTAGTGAATGATATATTTATGTTTATCTCGTAAGTTTGGAATTAATTTTGGAGCTTTACTTTTGGGAGGAATCATACTCTCTGGGCAAAACGGCAGTTCGTTATGGTCATCGTGCAAGTGTAGAGGATATTCCAAGTCGACTTCTAAAACGTATCCTTTGGGTGAATCTTTTCCAATCAGGGAACAATCAAATTTTTTGATTTCCTCTCTCTCAAGCCATCTGAAGTCACTAGTCGGTAGCATTTCTTTCATAGCTGCTCCGTACAGATTTGTAGCATCAAGATAGACGATGTACGACGATTCTTTGGTGGAGTCATAGTTTGATAGATATTTGTTGTTCGCTATAGACTTTCTCTTTGAACATTGCGATACACCGCCACGAATACCTTTTCTAAAGAAGTGCACAGTATCCACATCAGTCAGAAGTTCCAGTTCGATCTGTGTATATCGCAACATGGCATCCCAGCTCAAAGAAGGTGCTGTTAAATAATGAGCAGGATCTAACTTGTAGTGCTTCAAACATACCTTTCTAAAATTTTCAAACACATCTGCTAATAAAAATATATCTGATTTCAGATAGATATCTGCGTATTCTCCCAATGTATTGCATTTAAAGACACTCCACACTTTATTGGCTCGTTCATAATCCTTACCAGAAAGAGATTCGTTGGTTAAGTAGTTGTAAAATAGGTCTTTGGACGGTAACTGGGTTTCTTCCAATTTTTCAAAAGAGCTCATATAATTGTAAGGAAAAACCCCCTTCTGTCTTATTAAATCGAATTCCTCATCGTTTTGAAAATACTTTTTAGTTTCAACACATTGATCGGATACTAAACTCTGACTCAATTTATCGAGGGACCTTGATAAAAATCGAAAAGAGTCCACAAATTTCAACCTCAGGTATGTGTGCGGTATATTGGGATTCGCAGATTTCTCTACAATGATTGACTTTGAGAACGAAATGTATTTCTCCTTGGTTTGGGCTATTACGGAAACATGCTCTTTTTGGGATGCTAACTTCTTAATGAATAAATGACTATCATAGTTTGTCAAATTGTGGAAGAACACAGGTATAAATTTCGGCACTTTATAGTTTAAATTACAA